>OU015752.1:85457847-85474079 GCA_907169655.1 Acomys percivali | reverse complement strand
TGTGTGTGTGTGTGTGTGTGTGTGTGTGTGTGTGTGTGTGTGTGTGTTGTGAATGGATAACTAATGCACATAGCTTTTCATAGCGTGCTACTTTGCAGTGAATGCTCACCAATTATTTACTATTCCTTCAAGCTTTTAGCTATGAATTCTCAGATGACAGATACCTGGCTCTTTTGTTGTTGTTGTTGTTGTTGTTTCTGTTTTTCGAGACAGATTTCTCTGTGTATCCCTGGCTGTCCTGGACTCACTTTGTAGACCAGGCTGGCCTCGAACTCACAGGTATCCACCTGCCTCTGCCTACCGAGTGCTGGGATTGAAGGCATACACCACCACGCTCGGCTTGATGACCAGCTCTTTAAGATTCTGAGACGCCCAGTTTCCTGTCACCTCCTTAGCTGTCTGGGATGAGTAGACAGATCCCATTACCTGTTCTGCTTCTGTTTCCCCTTTGTCCAACTCCACTCTGTGTTTAGTTCCTCTCCATTGTGATACCAGACCAGCAGGTGTGTCTTTTCTGACTGTGATGCGCCATGTCAGGCTCAGGAGGAGGATGTTGCAAAGCAGCAGCTTGTGTGGGTCCGAGTTGGGAAGCAGACACCAGACAAGACCAGCAGGAAGATCAGTCTGCTGGCCATAGGCCAATTTAATGATTTTTGAGACAGGGTCTAACTGTGTAGCTCTGGCTGGCATGGAGCTGGCTATGTAGACCAGACTGCCCTTAAACTCATAGAGATCCACCTGCCTCTGCCTCCTGAGTGCTGGGATTACAGGCGGGTGCCACTGTTCCCAGCTCTTAAATCAGAATTTAACTTTGAAGGCATATAAAGAGGAGAAGGCCAGGCGGTGGTGGCCAGGCGGTGGTGGCACCTGCCTTCAATCCCAGTACTCGAGAGGCAGAGGCAGGGGGATCTCTGTGAGTTACAGCCCAGCCTGGTCTACAAAGTGAGTGAGTCTAGGACAGCCAAAGCTACACAGAGAAACCCTGTCTCGAAAAACAAAACAAAACAAAACCAAACAAACAAAAAACCCCAAAACCAAAATCCCCAAAAAACAGAGAAACAAACAAAAAACAAAGAGGAAAAGGGAAACTGAACTTGTTGTTCCTGGTGGTAGGCATGTACTTAGCATGCCCAAGGCCGTGGTTCATCCTTATTATGACCACCAATATAAAAAAAGAAGACAGGCGGGACTATGGCCAAGGGTTCATTAAATATCAGTGGAGGGCAATGTGGACACTGGATTGAAGGTTGTGGGCCGCGAGGGAAGAAAGATGCAAAGACAGGAATGAAACAGCTGAGGTGCTGTGTTTCCCAGGGTGGTAATTTCAGAAAGTAGGCAGTTTGCGGTGATCAGAGAACCCTCTGTGCTCCAGGGGGTGTGTGGAGGGAGAGGACACAGGAAGGTCAGCGCATGGGCACACTGCATATGGACCCCTCCCTCCTGCAGGCAGAGATGTAGCCAGCACTCTCTGCTGCCTCACAAGCAATGGAAGGAAACATCTTAGATTTGCCATACTTTTAAATGTTGATGTTTGCTGTTTCAGTTTGGTTCTTCGGCTCTATTTCACTTAGTCTTTACTTTTTTTAAGTTTATTGATTAGTTGGCTTTTGCAGTGCTGCGGGAGAGGGAGGGGGAGGGATGGAGTCTTGTACTGGGAAGGCCATCCCCAGCCCTCTCCGAGCTTTTACGTGTTTATTCTTAGGACTTCCTCTAAGATGAAGTCACCTTTCTAATCTCCTGGGAGATTTCTGTCTCTGGGGCTTTTGTTTCTCTGGACTTCCTGGGGTGACCAATTAACTAGAAACAATGCTTTGATGTCAGCATCTGCCAGAGGAGAGGGAGGAAGGGTCTCAGCCTGGCAGCCTTGCTTCATGGTCCTTGGGTATGAACACTTACTTGTAGTATCTCTGGTGTCGCTTTAGAGAGTTAGCAGTGGGATAGATAGATAAGTCAACTCTCCAATTCAGTTTGTTACATGTAAGTTTATCTTGTCCTTATAGCACAGTTTGATTCATCGCTGGCCAGTTTTCTGGTTTTTTGTTTGTTTGGTTTTTGTTTTGTTTTGTTTGTTTGTTTGTTTTAACCCAGCCATAGTATTTGACATAGGTCTTGGATAATTGGTCTTCTCTGTCAATTTTTTTTTTTTTTCTGTACTTGGCTTTCAAAATACCATACTCCATCTTCCTGACAGCATATATTTAGTCACCTTTGCTTTCTCTTTCTCCTTGGCCTCTCACTACTGATGCACCCCAGAACTGGGTCTTAGATCCTTTCTCCATATGCTCATAGCGTTGTGAGCTTCCCCCACTGAGAGCTTCAAATTATATGCTTACTTGACGATTAGCAGTTTCTCCAAAGGAGACAAGACTTCTTCCCTAAAGTCTGGAGGAGACCTTTTCCCTAAAGTCTGGCTTCATCTAGCCTGCAGGCAACTCACCTGGCCCCTGCAGCTGCGTAGTGCAGGCTATTACAGACCAGTACAACTCACTCCCACAGTCTCCCACGCCTGCCTCCCCTTTTACCACCTCTGTGGCAGCAGCTCTCTTCTTCCTGCCGCTCAGAACCAAAACCACCTTCCTAAGCATTGGCTTCTTTCAGCTCACTGCACCCAGCTCTGAGTATACCCAGCTCTCTTTACCTTTAGAATGTATCTGCAGTCCACGGATGTCACCTCCCCTGACGGTGCCTGGCCCAGCCACCTTGGGCTCTGCCAAAGGTCACCTGACTGCCTCAGGGCTGGCCCCTGTGTGACTTCTTGCTCTCCCACTTCTTTCTCTGCTCGGCACCCACGGTGCATTTTAACAGGCTTGTGTTCATCTGACATTGAGAAAAGCACGATGTGTCCAGTGTAGCCCGGCCTGGATGATTCCTTGATTTCCTGCCTCTCTGCTTCCACTGGCCTGATTGTCCCCCCTCATCCCCTTCCCCACCACCACCAGTGACCACACCCTCCTCCAAGACTTGTAAGGTTTTGTGAGACAGGGTTTCTCTCTGTAGCCCTTGGCTGTTCTGGACTCACTCTGTAAACAAGGCTGGTCTCTAACTCACAGAGACCCACGTACATCTGCCTCCCTGAGGGCTGGGATTAAAGGCGTGTGCCACTATGGTACATCTCCTTAAAGAGACCTTCTTGAATCTACAGGATGGACTGGACCCTGCCTCTCTTCTCCCCAATTCCCTGTCTTCCTCCTTCACCTTATTTTTCTCTCTAAAAATATCTACCAATCCGGAATTGCATATATTGCTTTGATTTATTTGATCTCCATCTTTCTCCACAGCAGTGGAAAGTGAGAGGTTCAGAGTTTTTGTTTTTTTGGGTTTTGAGTTGTTGTTGTTGTTGTTGTTGTTGTTGTTTTTATCTGTCCTTCACTGCTGGGCCCAGCAGTCAATCCTACATTGACTGCTCAGTAATGGAATTTAGCACGGATGATAACTGCTGTCATCTTGGAAGTGGGTAACCTCTCTGACCCTCTATTGATTTAATAATCAGAACTAAGAGCATCAATAAAGAGCAACCTGCAGCCAAACTGAAAAGGAAACAAGGGACAGTTCTTTTGCTCTTGTTTTTGTTTTTTGTTTTTTTGTTTTAATATTCCTGTGTACTTTCTCATCCATAAGCCCCCTGAGTCCCCACAGTACCAGTGTTTATACAAAGCAATAGTCACACTGATAAGGCCCAGTTCTGAGAAGTCAGGGTTTGTCCACACACAGGGAGTCGAAAGCTGGCAAAACCAGCACTACTGTGTGAGATTTTACAGCTCAAAGGCTTTTGTTTTTCTCTTACAGAATGGGTAACAGACTGGTAAAATGGGTCACTTGACAATGTAAAGTCACTTGCTGCCAAGCCTGATGACCTGAGTTTGGTTAATTGATTAATTAATTCATTAAAACTGAACAACACCTTTTATGGCTGGCAAGATGGCTCAGCTATTCTGTGCTAGAGGATAAAGGTTCGATTTCCAGCACTACTTGACAGCTCACAACCATCTGTAATGCTAGTTCCACTGAGTCTGACACCCACTTCTGGCTTTGGCAGGCACCAGTCGTGCACCTAGTGCACAGACATACATGTAGGCAAAATATCCACACATATTTTGTTTTGTTTTTGTTTTTGTTTCTGTTTTTTAGAGACAGGGTCTCTCTGTGTCAGCCTTGGCTGACCTGGACTTGCTTTGTAGACCAGGCTGGCCTCGAACTTGAGAAACTGTAAAATTGTAAAATACAAGATGCTTGTTCACTTGCCCAGCCTTGCTCACCTCTCCCAGTTCTCGTTAATGCTAACTTCAAAAGTTCCACCCTAGTTCCCAGAATAGTTACATGTAAGTTTCCATATATCAGATGTCCCCAACGGCTTGCAGTAACTGCTCCAGAGACCCACACCCAAGCCCCCACAAAGAGCTTCCCAATGCCAGATGTCCTAATGTCCATATGGTCTAACTTGATAAGCAACCCCACCTGCTTTGCGGTGTTAGCCTTTAAAACTAGCCTGTAACAGCTACTCGGGGTCCTTCACCTCCCGATTGCTGAGGGACCCTGACACATCGACAATTGGGACTTCTGCTGTGTCAGTAATAAATTTTACATATACCTCCAGCCTGTGTGACTTGAGTGGTCTCTCGCGGCGACCCCTTCCTGAATTGGACTCCAGGGTCCAACAAACTCACAGCGATCCACTTGCCTCTGCCTCCCGAGTGCTGGGATTAAAGGCAAGTGCCATCACACCCGGCCCCACACATAGTTTTTAAAAAATGGCCGAGTGTAGTATTCCACACCTTTAATCTCAGTACTTGGGGAGGCAGAGGCAGGCAAATCTCAGAGTTCAAGGTCAGCCTGGTCTACAGAGTTCCAAGATAGACAGGGCTACACAGAGAAACCTTGTTTTTTTTTAAAAAAAAACATAATAATAATAACAATAACAGCAACAATTTTTTTAATATTTAATGAAATGGGCAAGTTAAGAAACTTATGCTTGCCAGACGGTAGTGATGGACACTTTTAATCCCAGTACTCGGGAGGCAGAGACAGGTGGATCGCTGTGAGTTCGAGGCCAGCCTGGTCTACAAAGCGAGTTCAGGACAGCCAAGGCTACACAGAGAAACCCTGTCTTGAAAAAACAAAAACAAAAAAATCATAAGAAACATTTTTGCCTGGCAGTGGTGGCACACACCTGTAAAACCCCAGCACTTGGTAGGCAGAGGCAAGCTGATCTCTGTGAGTTTGAGACCAGCCTGCTCTACAAAATGAGTCCAGGGCAGCCAGGCTACACATCAAAACCCTGTCTGGAAAAACAACAACAGCAAAAAGAAACTTCCTACTGCCTGAGTGGGTGTGCAGGCAACCAGAAGGTGGCTCCTCCTGCGGTTGTCCTCGGGGATTTACAGGCCTGACATGGAGCAGATGAACTGAAGTTACAGATGGCTTTGACCCACACTATGTAGGTGCTCGGAATTGTGCCCAGGTCCTCGACAAGAGTGTCAAGAACTCTTACCTCTGGAGCTATCTCCTCAGCCCACATAAATTGTATTTTTGAAGTGAACTATAGCTTTCCCAGAAAGGAAGGCCTGCTTCAAATCTTGAGAGTGAATTTAGTCTTGCCGCCTCTGGATAGCAGATTAAGTCAGGACTTCATAGCCGATGTGCGACAAAACATCACTAAGTCAGACTAATTGCAGACAGAGAAAGTTAAAATTAGTCAAAAAGTAAAATTACAGAGCATGAAGACGCGCAGCCCTTCCACACTTTGCTTTGTACTTCACCCCAATTAAACGGCAGCTAAGCCTTGCAAAGTACAGGACCTGAAGGGCGGGCCTCTTCTAATGAGTAGTCAAGAGTCCTTAGGTAGCAGTTTGTTTGTAAATATGAACAGGTAGAAATTATTTTCAGGGAGTTGAATATTTTTTGCTGAAATATTTCCCCCCTTGCCTTTCTGCTTCCTAAGCTTTGGGAGGTGGAACAGCTGACCTGCCAACAGTCCGATCCAAAGCACATAGGCCCACCTCAGTGTAAACCCTGACTTTTCAGGTTCGGTAAGGAGAACGCCAGGCTTCCCTTTGCCTGGTACAGGCTGGTCACATCAGACCCTTGACCCGTGCTGGTGGTTGTCATTGCCTGTGGGAAACAGCAGCATCCTATTTCCAGAAGAGCAGTCCTCAAGCTGGCCCCTTGTGAAATGGGTGTCAAGGCCTTTACCGTGCAAGATCTTGTCTTCCGGGGTATGCAGCTTCCTTCTTATCTGAGGGGAGCTGGCCCCACGTCCCTAGTATGGCTACACTTGCCTTCTTGTCTGTGCCTCCTTCACCGTTACCTGCTCCCGTTCCCCACTCTTGACATCCCAGGTACTCTGTTAAGTGTGACATATACAGTATGCAGTATGCACTGACCAGACCCCGCCCCCAACTCTCTCCCCGCCCCCATCTCCACTCTGCCTAACCTAGTACTCACCATTCTACGCTCAGACCCACCTTCATCAGCTTCCACATGTAGGAGAGCGATTGTGGTATCTGTCCTTCGAGACTGGCTTGGTTTTACTTAATGTGGTGCCTTCCCGTTCCATCTGCTTAGCTGCAAATGACAAGATGTCATGTTTAATGACCGAATAAAACCCCATTGGTGTATTTATGCCACATCTTCATTCTCTGGTCATTCACAAACTGGCACAGGGAAGCAGATCTGAGCTATTATGAAGTGCAGGCTTCTTATTTGTTAAATTGATTTAATTTCCTTTGGATTTACACCTGGAAGTAGGATAGCTGAGTCATTTATGAATTTTATTTTTGTTTCTTTATAGAGTTCCAGAATGGCTACACTACTGTATGTTCTCATCAATAGTTCAATAATATATAAAAAGTTCCTTTGCCCCCGACCCCATCCTCATCAGCATTTGTTATTTGTTGGTGAGGGGGTTGATGATAGCCGTTCTAATAGGGTTGAAATGGGATTTCATATGTTCTTTTTCTTTCTTTTCTTTTCTTTCTTTCTTTTTCTTTTCTTTCTTTCTTTTTTTTCTTTTTTTCTTTTTTTCTTTCTTTTTTTTTTTTTTTTTTCTTTTTAAAGCTAGAGTTCTTACTTGTTGTTCTTTCGGCCTTTGAGGTCCTTATACATCCTGGCTCTGAAACCTTGGCTGACAAATGCTTTGTCACATTCCTTGTATTATCCATTTACCCATCAATCTTTTCCTCTCCTGTGTAGAAATCTTCCTTGGCCCCTTTTCAATTGCCTCTTGTTTGTTTGGCCGGGGTACAGGGTACGAGACAGCATCCACACTGGCATCTTCTGCATGCAGCTATCCAGTGTCCGCAGCGGCACTTGGTGTAGAGGTCGTCATCTTTCGGGCGTGCTTTTTGGTGCCTCTGTGGAGCATCTGCTGCCTGGGTTACGTCTGGACCCCTGTTCTAGTTATGAGTCTGCTATTGTGACAATCTTGTGGTGTCATGGCTACCACAGCTCAGTAGTAGGTTTTGGAGCCAGGTCCTATGATTCTTCCAGGTTTAGTATTTTTGCAGAAGATTACTTTGGGGGCTGGCAGAATGGCTCAGTGGGTAAAAGCCTCTAAGCCTGATGACCTGAGTTTGATTACTGGGACCTTCCTGGTGGACAGGAGAGGACCTACCCCCAGATTCTGACCTGTACACACGTATATCATGGTGTGTGTACACACACACACCAAAATAAATAAACATTATTTAAAACATTTTTTAAAAAATTATTTTGTGCCAGGCGTGGTGGCACACACCTTTAATCCCAGCACTGGGGAGGCAGAGGCAGGCAGATTGCTGTGTGTTTGAGGCCAGCCTGGTCTACAAAGCGAGTCCAGGACAGCCAAGGCTACATAGGGAGACCCTGTCTCAAAAAACCAAAAAAAAAAAAAAAAAATTACTTTGCCCTTTAGGTCCTTTTGCGCTTTCATATACATTTTAGAATTTTTCTTAGTTCTTTGGGGAATATGATTGGTATTTTGACAGCTCATCCTGAATTTTTAGAGCAAGTGTCTCTGAGCCATTTTAGCAATATTAATTCTTCTGATCCACAAACCTAGAAGATTGTTCCATTTTCTTTGTGTGTGTTTCTTTAATTTTTTTAAAAATGGTGTTTTGTGCTTTTCATTGTAGGGAACTTTTACTTCCGTAGTTAAGTTTGTTCCGTTGTGACTAGAATTGCTTTCATGATTTCTTCCACAACGGGTTCATTACTGAGCTATAGAAAACGAGTGTCCTGACTTCTCTCTGGACTTTGAGGACCAGAGACCTTTTTCTTAGTCTTTCCTGTATCCCAAATCACTAGCCGATGAGGCAGAAGGGCACAGTGAGTGGAAGGCCGAGGGCAGAGCTTCAGGCAGCTGAAGCGTCGTCCGTGTGCTGCTTGACTCCCTGGCACTGGACCAATGCTATCCGGAGGGTGTATGATGTCAGAGTCCTAGCTGTGAGTTTGTCCCTCTAATTTCTGCCTCTTCCTGCCTGGGACAAGGAGAAAGGAAGGGGACTGCACACAGTTTGCAATTTCAGAACCAAGAAGAGATGCGGAAATAGCCAAGGAGAAAGGACTGTTGATCTTTTCGGCCTTCTCCCCCTGGTCCCTTCGAGCTAACACAGAAAGAAAAGAGACACGCAGAGGCTGCCGAGGGGCCATCCTCTTCCGAGGCCTTTCTCGAACGACTCTTCTGTATATATAACTAGGGTGACCAGCTGTCCTCATTTGCCCAGGACTGTCCTGATTTTAACACTGAAAATTGTGTTTCCCGGGAAACCATTCTCAGGAACACAGAGAGCACAAGCTCTTGGCAGTGGGAATTGAAGGTTGAGCAGACTGGGGGGAAACAAAACCCAAAAGACAGCTGCAAAACATAGGGCTGAAAGCAACGTTGCCTCGCATCACATGGCAACCGCAGACTCTGCCCCCGGTAGTAGCTGTTACCACAGTAGTGTTATCACTACTGCTGAGGAAACCTAGCAGTTTTTAATCCCACTGGCGACGCTGCCAATGGTGATTGGCAGTTCCCCGGTAATGGACCGTCCTCTGCGGCATCACTCAGAGCCATGGGGCTAACATCACAATTAAGGGCTTTGTAATTATGAGTGTTAAGAACCCAGCTTTGACTTGGACTGTTTATTAGCTGGTATGCTTTGTCGAGAAAGTGCTAGCAGGGATGGGAGTGTAGCTCTGTAGGAGATAGCATGTGTTTAGCCTTCGCACAATCTCTCGTACACATGCAAGTACACACATGCACACGTGTGTATATACACGAACACATGCATGCATACACACACACACCCTTCTGCCATGAGTTTGCTAACTAAAACATTAGGTTTTAGGGAGGGAGAAGAGACGAGGCAGAGAGAAGTGCGGACATGAGTCATCCTTCAAGTGAAAGATTTACTACCCCTGGTGACAACAGAAGTGTCACCCGTGGGGAGAGGGACCTTACGGGAAGTTTCATTCTGCCAAGACAAAGCAAGGTGTCTACTTTTCAAGGTTTCTGCTGTGGGGAGGAGAGGTCTAGTACCGTGAGAAGAGGGCTTAGTTAATGTGGGACCTATGCTGTGAGACAGATAGGGGGAAGGGCATATGTGACTTAGGCTATAGTGGTAGGAAAGTCGGGGTTGGTTAACACCTAAACCACATCATGGGACAGTAGGCAGGCTGCGCACAGCCCTCTCTGTGTAGGGCCTGGTTACTGGGTGGGCCTGGGTTCTCGTGTGAGCGTGCTGTCAAGAGTTCAGATAACTGAAGTGATGATTATCATGCCCATGACCCAGACCTCACTGAAGGGTAAATAACTATGTTCGAACATACACTGGATCAGTGATGATGTATGAAGGACATTTGAGGACAAGCTGGGGTCGGGTGGACTACACTGACATCTCAAACTCCTTTTTTTTTCTGCCATGGAGTTGAGGGAAACTACCCCTAATGCTTCAGAGGTTACAAAGAGTGCCTTAGAGACCAGCACAGGAAGGGCCCTAAGTAAGCATAAGCTTGGCCCCCAATGACAGCCAGTTCTGTGACACTTCCTAAGGACAGGGCTTGCTACTACTGTGTCTGGCAGTGACACCTTGCCTCAACTCTGAGAGCCTTTGACTAGGAAAATGGTACATCAGGTGCTTTTCCTGTTTCCACGCTGATCTTGATGAAACCTTAGAAGATTTATAGGAAGCAGGTTGCTGAAATCTTGCCCAAATAGGTAGAACATTGCTCATGTGTCTGTCTGTAGCTTCAGCAGATGTGAATGTAAATGTGGACATTCTATGCGATCTATACCTATCTTTCTTTCTCTTTTCCGGTTTGTTTGTTTTGAGACAGGGCTTCTCTTTGTAGCCCTGGCTGTCCTAGACTCACATTGTTAACCAGGCTGACTTGGAACTCACAGAGATCCGCCTGCCTCTGCCTCCCAAGTGCTGGGATTAAAGGCATGCGTCACCACTGCCAGGCTATAGCTATTTTTCAGGGAACTAAAATGGTTTTACCCACCAACTGTGTTGATCCTCTCAAGCATGACATTCTTTTTTTTTTTTTTTTTTTTTTTTGGCTCTTTGAGACAGAGTTTATCTGTGTAGCCCTGGCTGTCCTGGACTCAATTTGTAGACCAGGCTGGCCTCTAACTCACAGCGATCCACCTGCCTCTGCCTCCCAAGTGCCAAGGCTACACAAAGGAACCCTGTCTCAAAAAACCAAAAAACCCAAAACCAAAAAAAACCAAAATCAACCAAACAGTGGATTTGTATGACACCCCAGGAGTACAGGTTTTGAGCATTTGTTCAGTATGAATGAAGAGTGTGTTTTTTTGTTTTGTTTTGTTTTGTTTTTTCTGAGGATTTGTTGAGCACATTTATTGGTACTATTTATAATAAGAAAACTTTCTAAACAGTTCAAATGTCTTTCCACAGCCAAATGGTTAAGCCAGGTATGATACACCCATGCCATGGAACTGATAAGGAAGAAGACGCCACCAATACATGCAACTACTTGTTCAAACCTCAAAGAAATTATGCTGAGTAAAAAAAAAAAAAAAGTCCAATTCCACATGGTGACATACTATATGATTTCATTTCCATAACATTCATGAGTTACCATAATTGCATACCACCAGAGCTGATTAGTAGTTCCCAGGGGTTAGAGGGGGGGTAAATTGATGGGTGTGGCTGTAAGAGGCTACACAAGGGAGTCTGCTGAGGACAGTTCAGGGTTGAGTATCTGGATGGCTGCAGTGGGAGTGAGTGCTACCACTGTGCTATGTGATAAAGATGCACACACACACACACACACACAGAGACAGAGACAGAGAGACAAAGGGACAGAGAGAGACAGAGACAGAGACAGAGACAGAGACACAGAGAGAGTTGTAGGACAGATAAATCTGAATGCTATATTTGTATTATACCAATGTCAGCTTCTTGGGGGTTTGTTGTTGGCATTTTTATTTCTATTACTCTGAATTTGGTTTATTTAGCTAAGGCTGGTCTTGAACCTCTGATCCTCCTGCCTTTACCTCCCTCCCAAGTACTAGGATTAAAGGTATGGATTACAATCACTGTGAGTTCGATGCCAGTCTGGTCTACAAAGCCAGTCCAGGACAGCCAAGGCTACACAGAGAAACCTTGTCTTGAAAAACAAACAAACAAACAAACAACCCCCCCCAAAAAAAACAAAGCAAAGCAAAACAAAAACAGGCATGGATCACCTTGCTCAGAAATGTCTTGGTTTTGATGTCGTTGTTGAGTTGTATGAGATGTTAACTCAGAGACTCCTGGTACGTTTCTCTGTGAGGCTTTGTAACCTACAGGTGTTTCCAAAGGCTTTGTAGAGCAGCGGATAGATGCAAACCGAAGAGAAGCTCGTGGGTTCAAAGTAAGCAGACCCTATTCTGAGGACCAAAAGCAGATTCTCAGGCTTGTGACAGGGAAATGAAGGGCCTTCCATACTCTGCCTTTTTCTGCGGTTATTCCCAGGATGTTATCACTTGGAGAGACACCGGAAGATCAGTGCCTGTGGCTCTGAGAACAGCAGAGTTGTATGCCAAAGGGAGCGGTTTGTGTAACCATGGTCAGTTTCACCTCTACAGAAATGCGAAGTGAGGCTTTAACTATAGCAGGCAGCTCAGAAACATGTGCTGGGGAAGGACCCAGAGAAACATGCGCCACCTTACAGAAAGCAAAGAGGACATTTTTTCCTTGATGTTTTTAAAATAGACCGTGTCTCTTTCATTATTCATATGTTTGTTTTCCTTTTAAAGGGCGTAACATTTATGTAAATGCAAAGCCAACAGAATTTAAATAGTCTGACATTTTAAAAAAGAATTAAAATAAATTGCTATATCAGAGAATCAGAAATATTTTAAAATACTGCTTTTCACTTATTATTTAATTAGCTCTAATTACTGTTGCTTTGCCTCTGGTCACCAGTTCTGTTTTCATTTTGTTTAAATAATTACATTTGTGTAACGAAAAGGTTAATAATGGAAAATAATATATCATTTCACATGCTACTTTTTTGTTTAAGCAGTAATGTGTTCCTTCACTTGTGCGTGGTTGCAATGCCACAAAATGCCACAAAGCAAGTGGCTTATAAACAACAGAAGTTTATTTCTCACAGTTCTATAGTCAAGGTGCCTGGACGGTTTCAGTGACTGGTGTGGGCTGCTTTCTGCTTCCACCGTGGCACCTTGAGGCTGGATCCTCTGCAGGGGGAGGAATGATGTGTCCAGACTGGACAGAAGAGACGGATGGTAAAAGAGAATTCACTCTTGTAGTGTGGTCTATAATTCTATTTCCTAGGATTCCACTCTGCCAGTTTAATCAGCTCTTAGAGATGGCCCTTCCTCAAACTGTCACCTGGGTGACTAAGTTACAACTGTGGATTCTAAGGGACACGCACAGTAACAATGCCGTGTTACCACGCCTTTTTGCTTGTTACCACACTGTCCTGAGTTGCCTCTGAAAAGTGGCTGTGCCACAACTAGCTTAACAACAGTGGCAGAGAGAACGGAGTCAACCCAGCTGGCACTGGCTCTTGATCCAGCTCCTACGCAGCTCTGTCTAGTGTGGAACTGAGTCGTGAGGAGCCAGAAAGCTGAGGGATAGTACGGGGCCCTGGCCTAAGGAACTTGGGTCTTCCATCATTCTGAGACCATTGCATTTAATGCTCCAACTTACACAGATTCTTGACTGATGAGAATGCAGCGTTACAGTGTCAAAGATAGGAGGGGCGAAGGAGAGGGTAAAGAAAATAAGAGGAAACTTGGACAAGGTAAAAAAAAAATTCTGGTGTATAATTCAAAGTGCATATAGATCTACTGAGCACATGAGTGAGTGAGTGAGTGAGTGAATGAGTGAATGAATGAGAAGGATCCAAAGGGCTGATCCATACATCTCTGGGTCCTGCAAGCTGTGGAGACCTCTGAATGGATTAGAGGATCTGAGTTGAACATCTTTTAGATGTTTACCACATCTCTCAGTTGGCTGAAGCTGCTTCTCCACATAGGAATGGCTTATTTTATGCTATTTTGGGAAGCCGCTCCTCGTGCGTTCAGGATATCAGAGAAATGCATTTGGCTTTGTTAGAATGTTTCCAAACAATCCAGAAGCAGGAAGACACACCCTTTCAAAACACACTCTTGCACACACCAACTTCAACTCAGCTGTTTTATTTTTTTTTTAATGTGCGTTGTGTTTAAATTTCCCCAGATTTCATCAAACTTTTTATTTTCATGTAGTTTGCTCTCCATTATGGTGCATATGAATCATGGTTAAAATTAGACCTTTTCTTGGCAACAGAATACAGAGTTTTATAATATGCATCTTTGCAAAACTGGTAAGGTTTACAAATAACCTTAGCAATAACCACACCCACACTGGCCCCAAAGTGTCAAGGGTGAAAAGCCTTTGGCATTAACCACTCAGGACTGCTCTGGGGGGTGTTGCTGGGAGGCTTCTGCCTTTCTTACCGCCCACTCTGCCTTTGCCCCGCAGCCCCTCGCATCAACCCCTGCTCTGCAGATGAGGAGTACTGTACTCCCCAAAGACTTGCCCCAGCTTATTTATTCCCACCACATCTCAACTGATGCCTTCGCCATGTGTATCCACACTTTGTTAATTGGAGAACATTATTTTAGTGGTCGGAGGCCAATGAATCTGACAGTTTTTCCTGGGCTCTTTGTGTTCCCTCAGGAGCAGGAAGACAAAAGTGTACCCCCTCCCCTCAGGAAGAAGGAGCCTTGGGGTGCCCTCATTTCTGTTGCATCAGAAAGCTCAGCTTGCCTCAAGTTTTCATTTGTCTGTTTGAATTTGGTTTCCTATATAATGAAACTGCCACTAATGACTGGTTTTTGAAGTCCACGCTCTCGAAACGGTCATTAGACTTGTAAACCTGTCGCCTGAAGAGGCATTTATGACATTTGCTAAACATTAGTTTGTTAATGCAAAATAGTATAAAATATTCTCATTTGCTCATATGATTTTTTTTAACTAGGTGAAAATTATTCTGTACCTCTAAAAATATAAAAGGAGAGATTGGGTAAATTAGCATTAGACATGGATGACATTTGGGTAAATGGTAGTCTCATGTGCAGAAAATAGCCAAGTTCATAAAAAATTAAAGTATCAAACTAACTTGAGAACATTTTCCAAACAAGTAGCTATTATTACAGAGAAACTATTTTAACCACTTCGGCTTTTGTGTTTTATGAATTCAGTGTTCTGCTAATAAGATGAGATGAGCATTAGAGGCCGTAGGGGGCGAGTTTTGAGGTTACTTGATCAGCTGAATTGAGCAGATTGTTGTTGTTGTTGTTTGTTCATTTTTCTTTTCAGTTTTTGAGACAGGGTTTCTCTGTGCAGCCCTTGCTATCCTAGAACTTGCTCTGTAGATTAGGCTGGCCTCGAACTTAGAGATCCACCTGCCTCTGCACCTGAGACCTGAAATTAAAGGTATGTACCACCACCACCAGGCGTTTATGCTTGAGCTTTTTATAGCAACCTTTTTTTTTTTTTTTTTTAAGCATTTTCTTTTAACGAAATAGACTTTGAGCACAGCAACCATGTGTTGCTCACTTCAATGTGCTCTCTACCCCTTTCTAATTAATCTTTTATACTTGGCTTGAGTGCATGTATATATACACATACACACATATGCATACGTGCAAAGGGAAATGTACTCTGTTGGAAAGTGCCTGGTCCACTGAGTATGTGCCCAGCACATGCCTTAGAGCAAGAAAGGTGAGCTAGCCTCCAGGAGGATGCTCTCCTCCCACTGTATATTTGAGGTGGCAGGGTCACCTGCCAGCAACCACAAAGACTATTTCCCTAGTGTCTGGTTGACTAGGGCTAGAGCCAGACCATCTTTATGTCTAACCTGCCTGCCTTTATCAACAAGTTAGATAACTATGGTGCTTGATTCAATAGCACCTGCTATGTACAAAAAGCAGCTAACTTCCCTAAGCTTTCTGTCGTCTTCAGAGAAGTTTTCTTCTACACTGTTCTCCAGCATCATAACATTTTATTCACTCACCCTTACAGAATACATGCAATATACCTCACAGTGCTAAGAAGCTAGTATCTTGAATATGTATGTATACACGTGTATATAGTTTAGCCATGTGTATCAGTTAGTTGTTGCTGTGTAACAAAACACTTAAATGGTTAGCCTCTTTCCCAGAACTCGGGAGGCAGAGGCAGGTGGATCACTCTGAGTTTGAGGCCAGCCTGGTCTACAAAGTGAGTCCAGGCCAGTCAAGGCTATACAGAGAAACATTGTCTTGGAAAAAAAGAAAAAGGATGATTCTGTAGGCTGCCAAACTATGCTAAGACCAGCTGAGTGGTTTGTTGGATTTGTCTGGGCTCACTCATACAGATATAGGCAGTGGGTGGCTTGGTTGGACCTTGATAATAATAGCATTTGTTTGCTTGGATTTGAAGAATTTGACAGATTATTAGCCAGGGCATCTCATGTCTTTTCTATGGGATTCAGCGTGCTCCTATGGTAGGCTGAGGGTTCTCAGCATGGCAGAGAAGGATATGCCTAGTGATGGGGTTCTATTCAAGCCTCTGCCTGTCAAGTTTGCCCTTTCGTCAAAGCAGGCCACATCACACCCAAGTTCAAAGGCTAGAGGAAAAGATCACCAAAAAGACCACCCCCTCTGGTGCATCCAGTCTGGGTGGGAAGAACTTGTGACAATCATCTACCTTACCAGACAGACATAGTTCTATTTTTATGCCTTTGTTACTTTTCATAATTAAAAAAAA
>OU015752.1:85435114-85457837 GCA_907169655.1 Acomys percivali | reverse complement strand
AGAGAGAGAGAGAGAGAGAGAGAGAGAGAGAGAGAGAGAGAGAGAGAGAGAGAGAGGTACACCCACATTAATAAAGGCCATGGAGCCTCTGCTGCGTGTTACCTGAATTCACCAATTTTTCAGTATTTTGTTGCACTTTTCACTCCTATTTTTAAAATTTCCTCTTTGATAAACTATTTTTAAAGTCAATCCCAAACATCTTGGCATTCAGCTCTACATGCTTGCATGCATATCTCTCCAGAATGGGCTCCTTCCTTGAGAGGAAGCTGTAAAACCGCCATTATGCTTGGCACCATCCAACCCAGTCTTTAATCGTTACCCCGAGCCATCTTTACAACGCCTTCTCAAAGTACATACATAGATTTGAAGAGGAACTTGCATAAGATCTGACTTCCTTGCTTTTTTTTTTTCCATGTTTCCTCTTACTACGCCCCCCTCCTTCTTTCATTCTTTTCTTTCACAGGCTCTTCTGTCGCCCAGACATGAGTTGAGCCTTCGGTTCACTTGTATCCAAAGATGGCCTTCAACATCTTGCTGTCCTGCTTCCACCTCTCTCCCAAGCACAGGAATTGCAGGTGTGTGCTATGGCACCCCTGTGATGCTGGGGTCAAACCCAGGGCCTCACACTTGCTAGGTAACACTCTACAAACTCAGCTACATCCCTGGCCTTTCCATTTCATTTCTCTTTTCCATTGATTTGTTTGGAAAAACATCCTCTTTCCTAAGAACCTTCCATATTTGTTTGCTACTTGTGAGTCATTAGCTTGTTCCTCCATCACCTATATTTCTGTCAATACAAGACAGCCCTCTAGGCTAACAGGAATTGCTTATAGATAGTACTGGGTGTTTCCAGTTGTCTCATATAGGAGCATAAAAGTTTGCCTTTGAGGCATTCTGGGAGTGTGGGGGCGGTTCTTCCATCCTTGGATGACTATGGCCCCAGCGTCTAAGGATCCAGGATGATTTGTTGTCACAGCCTTACCCTTCTTAGGTGGAGTTCCCAGAGGGACATTTCTTCCTCATTTTCTTTCCTCCCCCCCCCCCCTTGTTTTTTGTTTTGGTTTTGTTTTTCGAGACAGGATTTCTCTATGTAGCCCTGGCTGTCCTGGACTCACTTTGTAGACCAGGCTGGCCTCGAACTCACAGTGATCCACCTGCCTCTGCCTCCCGAGTGCTGGGATTAAAGGCGAGCACCACCACTGCCCGGCTTTTCTTCCTCATTTTATAGTTCCATGATGTTCTGAAATAAAACTCATGCACAGAATTTATCATTTCTTTCAGAGTGAGAGGTTGGGGTCCCCATGTGCACAGGACTGTTGAGTGAGTTAGTTGTTTTCAGGGCTTTTCACTGCCTCGCTTTTTTCTCATGATGGATTCATGAGTTTTACATATCTGGGGTTGATTCTTCTTTCCTTTCATTCCTTCTTGTGCCCCTCCCCTTCCTCTCTCCTTCCTGTTCCTCCTTTTCTTTCTGCCTGCCAGATTGTATCATCTTTGGCCCCCGGGAGCTGCTTCCTTGTTTTCATAGCCTTTGACCCACTGTTACTGGAGAACTTTCCTCACTGTTTTCTGGAATTCATATGTTCCTTGATGTAGACTTCTAACTGCCTGTTTCTAGCTGGACATTGTCTGTGGGTGCTAAATGCTCATTGCTGTTGAGCTCTTGTTATTTCTGGGCCCCTTTCAGTGGCCAGAGCCATTTTAGAGTGGCTCCATTGAACATTTCAGTAGTTAGTGGTTGAATTACAGTTGTATAATATTCATTTAACTGCCTTCTCCCAACACCCCCAGGTAGCGGTTATTTTTAGCCTTGACTGTCCAGGAACTAACTCTGTAGTCAGGCTGGCCTCAAACTTACAGAGATTTGCCTACCTCTGCCTCCTGAGTGCTGGGGACTAAAGGCATGTGCCACTACTTTTAATTTAAAAACAACAACAACAACAAAGAAACAAACAAATATATATATACACACACACTTTTTCCCTCTTTCTGTTATTAGTTAAAACATCAGTTCTTAACAATGTTAACATGCACTGATATGTACACTATTATAACATTGTCATTATTGGCCTATACAAAAATACATATCAGCATTATTACTTTGAAAGTGTTTTCTATTTATATTTAGCTTTACGAGGATTGTATTCTGTATCAATGCTTACATTATAAATTGGTGTATCGGTAGAGCATAATGGCTCAATCTGTAATGCCAGCACCTGGGAGGTGGAAGGAGAAGGATTACCATGTATCCAAGGCCATTCTAGGCTACATAGTCAGTTCTAGGCCAGTCTTGACTATGGAGTGAGACTACAATAATAATAATGGTGTATGTTAATAATGGTAATATGTGTTAAACATATTCATATTTGCTAGTGAATACATTATTAGAAATATACTGATAAATATGCAAGTATTTATTAATGCACACAATTATACAATGGTTTCAACACGGCAGTGTTCCTGTTGTCACCATCAGATCTTTCTTGTTTCCCCTTCCTGGCTGTTTTGTTTTTTTTAGAATATGCTGCAGTCACTGGAAACCTCTTCCCTGCATGGCTAGGTCACTAAAAGACATTAGATTGTTCTTTCCAATTGTGTTTTTGGTAAGGACAGAAAAGAGAAGGGAGACACCAAACTCAATATTCCTTTCCAGGGCACACCCCTGGCCTAACCTCTACCACACGGCCCTCTACACCTCCTGGAAGCACCACGAGCAGACAGGCGAGTAGCTGCTTTTTCTCCCACAGATCCATTGATTTGGATTCTCCCTGCCGTCTTTGGATGGCACATTTAGAACCAGGGAAATGTAGATGGCTTATTCTCCTATCCACTAGTGCGTGAGGCCCTAACAAGCATGAACTAGAACAAAGATGAACTAGAGGGAAAATAGCTCTTGACCATAATAAATGTGCTAAGCAGAGTATGCTGGTGCAGCCCTGTGATCCCTGAGCTTGAGAAGTAGAGGTGGGAAGCTCAGAAATTCCAGGACCCTATCCCACTACATAGCAAGTCCAAGGCTAACCTGGGCTATACAAGCTCGCCGTCCCCCCATCATGAGAGAGATCTAGAGAGAAGGTGAATATATGAATAGGATATCCTTTGCTTTCTTCTTCCACTGTTTGGTGATGTAATCTGCCTGATCTGATGCTGTTATCTTACTTTTCTATTGCTGTGAATTATACCATGACTAAGATAACTTGATGAAAGAGTTTCCTGGGAGGTCTAGCATGGTAGTGCACACCTTTAATCCCAGCACTCAGGAGGCAGAGGCAGGTGGATCACTGTGAGTTCCAGGCCAGCCTGGTCTACAAAGCCAGTCCAGGACAGCTAAGGCTACACAGAGAAACATTGTCTTGAAACAAACAAAAAATAGTGAGTTCGAGGAGACAGTCTCAAAAAGAAGAAGAGAATGAGGAAACAGCTCAATGGTAGAGATCTCGTCTAGCATGTGTGAGACCCTATGTTTAAGTTCCAGCACTGGGAGGTGGTAGGGGATTTGACTGGCAAAACTTGATACAGTTGAACTGGTTGTAGTAATGTGAACCAATAGATGTTCAGTGTTTCAGAGACATATAAGATGCAAGAGGAAAACAGGTCCTCCTGCAAAATGTCCAGGGACTCCCTGTACTGTCCTTGTGACAGTTCTGTAAAGTTCTGTATGTGTGTACATGCCTACACAGCAGCAGACTGAGAGGAGACTCGTAATGCATTCGTGCATTCAATACAAAATTCATACAGAACACACTTTTGTATCCTTTTGTGTGGAACCAATAAAAGAAACAATTGAATAAGACACAATGGGACAAGTATATCAGGCAAGTGATAGAATATTTGTACTAGATGGAGAAACACATAAAAGATTAAACAGGAATTCACATGGGTGCTTAGGGAAAGAGAGTAAACGTTTAAGCTTTTCTTGAAGGGCTAATTGGCAGTATCAGTTAAAGGAGTCTTTTTTTTTTTTTTTTTTCTCTAAAGACAGGGTCTTACTGCAGAGTCCAGGCTGACCAGGAGCCCCTCCTTCCGTCCCCTAGGGGCTGGGATTGCAGGAGTGCACAACTTGTCTAGCTCTCTGTGTGAGAGGGTCTGTGTGAACCTCTGTCCTGGAGAAATACTTGCACATGTGTGTGAATAGCTAATATAAGGATTACATTGCAACATTATAAGAACAGAAACTGTCTTGGAGAAGTTACACCATGTCTGCAGTGTAGATTATCAGACAGCCATTTTTTTGCATTATAATTTTTTTATTAATTCATTCATATTACATCTCAGTTGTTATCCCATCCTGTGTATCTTTCCCATTCCTCCCTCCCTCTCTCCCGCTTTCTCCTTATTCCCCTCCTCTATGACTGTGACTGAGGGGGACCTCCTCCCTCTGTATATTATCATAGGGTATCAAGTCTCTTCTTGGTAGTCTGCTATCCTTCCTCTGAGTGCCACTGGGCCTCCCCATTAAGAGGACATGGTCAAATATGGGGCACCAGAGTTCGTGTGAAAGTCAGTCCCCAGTCTCCACTTAACTGTGGAGAATGTCCTGTCCCTTGACTAGGTCTGGGTAGGGGTTTGATGCTCACTGCACGTATGGTCCTTGGTTGATGCCATAGTTTGAGCAGAACCCCTGGGCCCAGATCTGCCTGTCATAGTGTTCTTCTTGTAGGTTTCTAGGACCCTCTGGATCCTTCTATTTCCCCATTCTTCCATACTTCTCTCACCTAGAGTCCCAATAGGATGTCCTCACCTCTATCCCACTTTTCTGATAAGTGAAGACTTTCATGGGACATGCCCCTTGGGCTAGTGTCCAGTTATAAGTGAGTATATACCATTTGAGTCTTTCTGCTTCTGGGTTAACTCACTCATTATGATCATTTCTAGTTCAATCCATTTGTTCACAAATTTCGGAAATTCCTTGTTTTTAATACATGAGTAGTATTCCATAGTGTAAATGTATCACAGTTTCTTTATCATTCTTCTACTGAGGGACACTTAGGCTGTTTCCATGTTCTGGCTATTATGAATAAGGCTACTATGAACATGGTTGAGCATATGTCCTTGTTGTGTGCTAGAGCATCTTCTGGGTATATTCCAAGGAGTAGAATAGCTGGGTCTTGAGGAAGCCCTATTCCCAGTTTTCTGAGATAGCACCAGATAGATTTCCAAAGTGGTTGTACTAGTTTGCATTCCCACCAGCAATGAAGGAGTGTTCCTCTTTCTCCACATCCTCGCCAGCATGTGGTGTCGCTTTGAGTTTTTGATCTTAGCCATTCTGATGGGCGTAAGATGGAATCTCAGAGTCCTTTTGATTTGCATTTCTCTGATGACTAAGGACATTGAGCATTTCTTTAAGTGTTTCTCAGCCATTCGATAATCCTCTGTTGAGAATTCTCTGTTTAATTCCAGACAGCCATTTTTTACATTTTTATTTTATTTTTTGGTTTTTCGAGGCAGGGTTTCTCCATGTACAGCCATTTTATTTACTTTGCTAGTTTTTCTTTTTGAGACAAGGTCTCACTATGACTCAAATATGTCTTGAATTGCAGTCTATCCAACTCTGCCCTCCTGAATGCTGGGACCATAGGCATACACCATCATGCTTGGCTCTAAACAGCCAGTTTAAATGATATGGTCAATTGTTCAACATATTATCAAAGACTAATACTAAATGAAAAGGAAATAAGATTCAGAGTAACAGTGACTGTAGTTTACCTAACAAACACAGAAATGTATATTCTCATTTGTTTCTCTGCCTCTATTTACACACACACACACACACACACACACACACACACACACACACTATGTCAAAGCACAGAAAGCAATCTGGAGACAAGCTTTCCATTTCAGTTTAAATGATAGTATTCATCGGCAAGTGGAATGCGAGCACAGTAGATTTTAAAACTGTATATTACTTGTGAAGTAAAGAGCAGGGAAGACCCAGACGTTCCGGGCATGCCTTAACACAGAGGAACAGCTTGTGGACAGCTCTGGTGAGACTTGCTACCAATCTATAGGAAGAGGTACAGTAAGCTCCCCCTGTATCTGGAGCCTGATGCAAAATAAAGCTCAGACCCTGTTCCAACATAAAAATAAGTGCCAGTAAAGCCACTAATTACAGCCTAAGCCTGGTGGTGGTTGGTTTTCTTTTCCCCTCCATGGTTGCCATCATGATTTGTCATATTTACTTGTTAATCAGTGTCATTCTAAGGAAAGAGAACTTTAAAATATAAATATTAGCACCAATTTTACCATTCATATCGCACAACACCGGGGTTTGTTGTTGTTGTTTTGTTTTTATTTTATTTTTTTTAGTTTAGTTTAGTTTAGTTTTGTTTCTTGATTTTTCCAGACAGAGTTTCTCTCTGTAGCCTTGGCTGTCCTGGATTCACTTTGTAGACCAGGCTGGCCTTGAACACACAGAGATCTGCTTGCTGCTGCCTCTGGAGTGCTGGGATTACAGGCATGCACTACCATGCCTAGCTGCATCACCAGTTTTAAGTGTAAATTCCAGGGATTTTAGTTCCTACAAGGAATTGATACAATCCAGACTTTGTGGATGCTTTGAGCTGGCCACTTGCCAGACATAAAAAGGTTGGGAAGAGCTGGTAAGGATCCCATCCCCAGGATCAGAACTAGTCTTGGCCTGGCAGGCATGCAAGAAGCCTTGGCCTTCACAGGGACCAGGTCGCACCTCTCTGTGCCCTTGGCCTGCTGGCTTGCTGCAGGGCCCCTCCTCAAGGGCCTTAAAATGTGCTAGCAGATGGCCCAGATCCTCTCCTTGGAAGTGACTGGAGGAAGGATGATGGGACAGCATAGGTCCAAAGTCGAGAGTGCGACTTCCTCTGTCTCTGCTGTGGTGCCCTGGGATCCTGTCCTCCTGCACTGCTGTGAGCCTTTGATGGTGCTCAGGGCACATCTGTCAAGAGGTATTTTGTTTTTTGTGTTTTCAATGGGAGACACCAGAGGAAGCTTGAATTCTAAGGTAGAATTCTTTGGTCCATGAGAGGATGGTGGTGATGGGGGTGCAGCTGAAAGGAGCACAGAGTAGGCTTCTCAGCCCAGGGCGAGGGGGAGAAGAGGGGACAACGTACTCTGCGTGGTTCATCAGTGATTTGACAAAGGGGAAGAGTTTCCCTTCATTTGTATCCTTTCCCAGCAGGGCAGGGCTAGGAGAAGAGGGGCTTGGGCTGGAGAGAGCCATTAGCAGGAGCCAGAGAAGCACAGCTGATGATGGGAAGAAAAGCAACACACTGCTCTGCTCTGCGCTCAGGGCACTGTAGCAGCTTCTCAAGTTCTGTTCATGGACTATTCGGGACCTCAAGAGAGAAAGCCCCATTTGCTGAAGTCGGAGGAAGGGTCGCTCCAAGTGAGGGGTGTTTTTTGTTTTTGTTTTTGTTTTTTCTGAGACATGGTCTCAGATAGTCCAAGCTAGAAGGATTCTTCTTTATTCTGAAGAGAATAAAATTTTATTTTATTGTTAGTGTTTATATGAATTGTAAAAAAAAATGAAATGACCAAGGGAAAGGTAAGGGAGGATAGATACCACACGAGGACTACCTTTACATTTATGGAAATGTCATGGTGAAACCCACTAATATGTATAGTTAATATTCACTTATGGCAAAAATCAAATCACATTGATCATTAACAATATTCCCCTCCCCCCAAAGACAGGGTTTCTCTATGTAGCCTTGGCTGTCCTGCACTCACTTTGTAAACCAGGCTGGCCTCGGACTCACAAAGATCTGCCAGCTTCTGCCTCCCAGAGTACTGGGATTACAGACATGAGCCACCTTGCCGGTCTTTAGTTTGGTATTTTTATTGTAGTGAAATATAAATAAAATTTTAGTTACCTTTAAGTATACAATTTATAATGTTTATCTTAAAATAAGGTACATTAATGGCTAGTGAGCTGGCTTAGCAGGCAAGAGCCAAGCCTCAAGTCCTGGGACCTATTTAAAAACTGACTCTCCCAAGCTGTCCTCTGACTTCCATATGTATATATGTCTGCTGTGGTATGGGAAGAGAGAGGGATGGGGAAGGGAGGGGGAGAGAGAGGAAGAGAGAGAAGACACACACACACACACACACACACACACACACACACACACACACACAGAGAGGGGGTAATTAATAGCCTTGTATTGTGTCCTTAAGTGTTATGTTTGAAATTTCACTGGTTAATACATATTAAGGTAGGTCTCTCCTCTGTAAAAGTAACTTTCCATCACCTGATTTACTTGTCCTCCCAGAGGCTTACTGCCTCCATCTGCTAACCTGGGTCTAGCCCTGAAACCTTCTAGCTGCTGTACAATTTAATCTAGGCCTAGAATGCTTTCAGCCTCTGAAACTTACTGCTGAATAAGCTCACCCTTTCTAGTTGTTTCTGAACTCTTCCTGGCTGGTTCAACTCAGCTGTCTGGCTCAAAACGCCTCTTCAAGCTGACTGAATCAACCTGGCTTCTTTCAGCTTCTTACTGAATTGCTGTTTGGCCTCAAACTAACTCTAGCAATCTGTTCTAATCTTCTGGCTCTTTCTGTTTTCACCTGTGTCTAGCTTGTTCTCTCTTCAGTCTTTCTCTGTAAAACTCTCCCAGTAAAACCTGCCTCTGAATTCCACAAACTGAACTGTCATAAAGTCACCTCCACTGCACAGTGCGTCTCACCAAACTGCCTGACCAGCACTGACAAGAACTCAGAAATCTGCATGCCTCTGCCTCCTGAGTGCTGGGATTAAAGGCGTGTACCACCATGCTTTTCTTTACCTGAAACTTGCTCTACACCCAAGTGACCTTGAAGACAGAGATCTGCTTGCCTCTTCTGGGATTAAAGGCGTGTCCAGATCACAGAGACCTGGAGGGTCTATGGATATGATCTCTTATCAGAACAGCCATGTTGTGAATTAAAATTCCTCTACACTCCTCTCTGTGTAGCTCTGGCTGTCCTGGAACTCACGATGTAGAGTGGCTGGCCTGGGATTCCCTGTGATCTGCCTGCCCCAACCTCTGTGCTCTGCTGGCCTTAAAAGCTTACACCACCACACCCAGCTTGTTGAAGGAGTCTAGAAACTTGACAAGTCAGAAATGTTTCTTCCGGTTTTGCTCTGTTCTGTGACCATGGGCACGTGGAAGTCCTGAAGCCACTCAGGTTCCTTGGTGATGTGGCCTGGTTAGAATGCTCAGTGATGGCACATTACCGTTAATAGCGTTTTTTTGTTTTTTATACTCTCCTCTGCTGCATGCTACCAAGATTGCCTCACGGCCCCCAACATTTCCTCTTTCCTTTTCAAGAGTAAGCTCAGAGCACTTACCGGAAACAACACTGAGATGCTTTTCTAAAGGTTGTTGTTGTGGGGTTTTTGTTTTGTTTTGTTTTTTAGAGTGGAAACGAAAAGGTACATCTGTAATATGTAAGTGTAGATATAGTTCATTGAGTCAAGGCTGTTTTACTAAGTAACTCTAAGGTTTCTAGAGACTCTGTATGCTAGTGCGTCTTTTATTCTGACCGCAGACACCAGAAATCCCACAGGAAGTTGTGCTTCTGAGTGTTGTGGTTTTCAGTTTCCTGTTCCTTTGCATGAGATCAGAGAGAAATCTGTACAAAAGGGAAATTCTTGGTTGCACTGTCTTGTAATTCTCAATGAGAGTCTCTGACTTACTTGCCTTTCTCCCCCTTTTAATTTAAATCCAGAGGAATTGTGGCCACATCCATCTGTAATCATTGACGTCCTGGTGCAATCTGAAAACTTTCTTGCTGTTCAGTGGATAAATGCCTCTGGGAGTTAAGGATGTGCCTCTGGGATTAGGCTGTCTGCTCTCCACTTCATATTGAAGCACCCCCACCCCAATATGGAGATAGAGTCCTCCAAAAGTGCTTTTTTTAAAAACATGATTTTTTTATTTCTTTATTTTTGTTAGCATACACATTAATAGGTTTTATTATAGCATCTTCATTTTTATAGGTGATGGGAACTTCCCTTGCTATTTGGAGAAGATAGACAATTAGAGTTTGGGAGCTGGGGCATGTTGGCATACGCTTTTAATCCTAGCACTCAGGAGGCAGAGGCAGGCAGATCTCTGTGAGTTCGGGGTCAGACTGGTCTACAAAGTGAGTTCAGGACAGCCAAGGCTACACAGAGAGACCCTGTCTCCTACCCCCACCCCCAAAAAAGAAGAGATACAATTATAGTTTGGTTTAGATATTAAGAATATCTATTCAATTTACCTAGTGTAACATATAGGTCAATTTATATAATTCAGTTATTTAAAACACCATTGGACATTTTAAAAAGTAATTTCATTAATTGGAAAAATTTAAATGATACACTTTTAGTTGTGAGCCTAGCCTTTAACGGCTGAGCCATCTCTCTAGCCCAATTGATACACTTTTTATTTTATTTTATTTATATATTTTTGTTTTTGTTTTTTGAGACAGGGTTTCTTCGTGTAGCTCTGGTTGTCCTGGACTTGCTTTGTAGACCAGGCTGGCCCCGAACTCACAGTGATCCACCAGCCTCTGCCTCCCGAGTACTGGGATTACAGGCATGCGCCACCACTCCCGGCTTGATACACTTTTTAAAGCAAAGTATTCTGAAAGTGAAATGTTTTTATTTGATATCATTTTTTTAAAGTTATAGCACAGATAGGACATTGGTGCAATGATCTAACAATTAGCTTACGTAGTGAGAGACTTGATAAGTGATTGACCAATGAGAAAAGGGACAGAGTATGTGCATAAAATATCCTACCTGCCTCTAGGCAGGATTGCAGAGTAAATATCTTATTAAATGGTAATGCACTGATATGAAAGACCTTCAAGGATCACTTTCTCAAATACAGCATTCCTAGGTTCTTTTTTTAAATTTTATTTTATGTTTTCTCATAGGAAAAATTTAATCACCCTTCTTAAGAGAACACAGGACACTTTGCCTTGGAAACAATCACATGCATCATGACTAACACAAAAAACCCAACTCTTAACTGTTTTCATGCATGCCAAGAAATAGGGTTTGGTTTGCACAATGCTCTTTTCTAGTTCAGCTAGCTTAGGATTGCAAAATACATGACTTTGAAACCTTAATTGATGTTTATGTGTCATATGTGGATATTTCTTAGTTAGAATTAAGTTTGATTTTGTCACACTGTTGAATTCTAAAGAGAAAATAAAAGTTTAAACCCCTATGTTTATGCCCCCTCCCCCTTGAGTGACCATGGAAACACTGTACTAGGTACTTTGAGGATGTTATTTAATGTTACTAAAATTTTCTGATATTTGTAAAGAGCCTTATAGTATACAGAGTGTAAATTAAGGAAGCATGAAGTAGTTTCCTTTTTTTTTTTTTTAATGTTCTGTAAGGCAATTAGCTTAAGTTTGCCCAGTGGATTGAACAGGTTGATGAGTTCCGAGTGTATTTACATCCTTTTCTGTCTAGCTTGAGCCGGACATGGTTTAGAAAGGCAGGCAGCCTGATCAAGCTCTTCAGGGGCCAGGAATTTCAACAATCTTCATAGCCTCAAGTATTCTATCAAGATCCCTGTCTAGAGAGGCAAGAGAAAGCAGCTGGGATTACCTCTGGGTACTTTAACCGCCCCCCACCCGCACCCCCAATCGCCCAGCTCTGTAACCTGGTTTATTTAAGGCAGTTTGTTCTGAGGCTGCTAGTGCACTTCTGATGTGCTTTAAACAAAACCACATCTCTCTTCATTGGGGTAACAATGGTTAGACACGTGGGTGACAGTTGTGACCATTGTTAGTTATGAGGTTAAAGAAACCAGTCAGGTATTGCCCAGGCCCGCCTTTCTTGCCATACTCCCGCGTGGGGCCGATCCGGGGTTGAGAAGAGAGTAGACAAGACTCCGCATGGAGTAGGAAAGCTTTGGTACACAGGGGGGTTGGAGGTTCTCGCGGGCGAATTTTACCAGATCTTTGATTAAAACAAACAGGATGGCTCGCGCTGCAGCGGAAACCGCCTAGCAAGTTACTTGTAGAGCTGAGCTTTTCCTTCCGCGCGGGGGTCGGACCCGGCCTGGCCCCGCCCCTCGCCGAGGCCCCGCCCCCCGCCGGCTGGGCATGCTCAGTGGCCCGGTCCGGCAGGTTTTGCGTGGCCGCTTGAGTTGCCCGCGACGGCTCATCCCGCCGACGGCACGTCTCTCGGCGGCCGCGCGTTCCGGGGAAGTTACGTGCGGGAGCAGGCTTCTGAGGAGGCGGCCGGGGGCCGAGGGGACAGCCGGAGGCCCCGGTGCTGCGGAACGGCGAGCGGGCCGAGGGCGGCGGAGGCCGAGCAGGCGGCCGGGTGTGCCCCGCGGAGAAGCCCGGGCGGGGCGGACGCTTCCCCGACTTTTGTCCCACTTGAATCCCCTCCCCGTGGGCCGGGCCTTTCCGGCCTCCCCCGCCCCTATCCCGCTCGTCCCCGGGAGATGTTTATGCGGACGGTGGCGTGAGGAGCGGGCGGGCCGGCGGCGCGGAGTTTTCGGGTCCGAGGAGCTTCGCGCGGCGCGGAGAGAGACAAGATGTCCGCCAGGGCCGCGGCCGCTAAGGTGAGAGCCTCACGGCCGGCGGGGCGGCGGGCGGGGCGGGAGGGGACCGGCGAGGGGGACCTCGCCCCGCCCTCCCCGCGGGCAGCAGCCGGGGGCGACGGTGGCGGGGCGGGGAGGGAAGGCAGGAGGGCGGGCTAGGGGTGCGCCTGCCGCCCGGGCAGGTGCACCGCTGCCGGTGCCTGGCTCCGGCTCGCGCTGGGAGGCGACGTGCAACAGGTCCCGCGCCCGGAAAGTCGCCCCGGGTGAGGATTCTCACGTCCCCGGAGCTCGTCCGCGGAGGCCCGGGGGTGTCACCTGCAGCAGGCGGGTGGGTAGCCGGGGCTGTCTCTGGAGGAGTGGTTGGTACCCGGCGAAACCCTGTAGTTTCGATCTGATGTCACCCGCTGCGGTATGCGCAATGGCAGCGATAAAGCTTTGAGACAGCAAAACACTCAGCTTTAGGGTAGCTAGGGTTTATTTTCAGGTTTATTATTTATGCGAGGCGACAGAAGGAGGAAAGTTCTTAGCACTTTAATTTCAACTTTGAAAAGTAGCCTAAAGTGCCCCTACATACGGACAGGAAGATGGACACAACCCGTCTACCCCCCACCAAAAAAAAAAAAGCCTGGTGAATTCTGCACAAAACAACTTTGCTGTGCATGTTTTTATGTGCTTTGCAGTGTTTCTTGACACAGCAGTGTGTTATTACATTAAGCTAAAATTCTTAAAAACGGGATCCTCCTTCCCTTTTGTACATTTAAATTTAATAATAATCCTAAAGTGCTTGCTCTTTCAGTGACAGAAATACAAAATGTGATGAGCGGAAAAAGACATCTTCCTTTTAAAAAAATCAATCCATTACTAAACAGCTTAAATAGGTGATTTTATGTAGTTTTCTATTTGAAATATTTCAACATAACCTTTGGGAGCAGAAGGAAGTTTCTGAATTCTTGACAGGACCTATCTTTTGGCCGGCAGTAGTTACTGGCTGATGTTTAGAAGTGAATAGATGTTTTAAGGAGTAGGGCACTCTTCCTGTAGGAATAATTTAGTTTATATGTTTTTTGAACATTGAGGAAGACCTAAAAGTAAGACTGGGCCCAAAGACTAGAATCAATGCAACATTTTGTTACTTATAAAATATAAAACCTGTTATTTACCTTTGCTGGGACTTCCTTTCCTGGGAAGAAAGGCTTTGTTGCTTTATTCCACAGAATGCCACTTTGTTTCAAAGTGTGAGCTCTGGTACTTGTTATTCAAGACAACACACTTGGAAGGTGTTGTTACCAGAGAGGTGTTTCCAATAGCTGGCTGCGGCAAGGTGACTTAGAAGGTGTGCTTTTGCACATAAATTATGATATTGAGATTTTATGGCACATGCCAATATTTTCATGTTTAAATGGGGATTGAAGGGTTATGTTCTTGGGTGCTGTCTTAGGGGGCACTTTACTTAAAGCTAGGCCCACTATAAATAAGGTAAAACGCAGCATGCTAACCCCGTATCTCCTTAAGTCACATTTATTCTCCGGTAACCAAAAATGCTCACGAGCTCAGCTCTGTCACTGCTTTACATAGGGTGCTTTTGTTTCTCCTATCCCTGTTTAAAAAATTACAGACACTGATTTTGCAGCTTGCTCTTCTGTTTTTAGCACAACAGTTGTAGAACTTGTGTCTAAGCCAGTACTTTTCATTCTGTGTTTTTGTAATGGTTGAGTGGTTTTCATCATGCAGCTCAGATCATCACTGCCTTTTGAAAGAGACGTTTGGCTTGTTTCCAGGATATTATTGCAGCGAGTATAATTTATATAACTATTTACATTTTTGTATCTGTACACTTACTACTGTATGGCAAAGTCTTAAAAATGAATTGTTATGTCAGAGAGTGCATTTGAAATTCTGATACATACCATTAAAATCCTACTCCAGAGTCTATACCTAAGAATAAATACAGCAAATATTGTTGGGTTGCCTGAATTTTGGTGAAGGACAGCAAATCCAAGTCAGTGCCATAAAACTTTGTGAGTGAAGAGAATCAGTAAAACTTACCCATGGTCCCTGAATTGATTAAGTTCAGTGCAGTTCCAAGAATTCCAGTGTGGTATTATAGAAAACATGATAGCTTGATAAGATTTTTATCTTATAAATGAATGGAAGGAGAAAGGCCTTTCAGAAAACCTGATTTATTATAAATTCTGAATAATTTAAAGTAGGGTATTGGTTCAGGACTAGAGAACGGACCTCCATAGCTATTCGTGTATGTATGGGTTGTCAGTGATAGCAATCAACATTTAATATGTGCTGGGATCTTCTCTGTGGGTAGTTCACTTCTCACAATAATGCGGTGAAGTGGAAGGAGAAATTGTGCATAGGCACATTTTAGCCCAGCCAAAGGGAATAGTATGACTATATGTGAAACTAAGATTATTGGGAAAGGAGCCATTATTCAGTTAATAAAACTACAAAGACTGGTACCTTCTTAAAAAAAATTTTTTTTCTGTTTCATATGCAACAAAATAAAATCCAGATGACTTTGTTGTAGTTATTTCTTGTGCATGTCTGATGGGGGTACACACATGCTGTGGAGACCCAATGGAAGGCAGATGACAGTTCTGTGTCCCTCTTGAGCTGCAAGTGTCTTTTTTCACGTCTGCCCCCACGAAGGTTTAAGTATTTGAAAAAGTAAGTGACATAACACTAGGAAAAAAGTGTAGGGAGACACATGTACCAACAATTGTAAAGGATATTTAGGGAAGAGCCTTTATGTGTATGATGTGCATCTGAATTTGCAACGAGTTTTGTTTACTTCCTACTTGATAACAGTTACTCCAAAGTTGAAAACAGGCGTTTGGGAGATGCTTCTCTGCCTTACCAGGTAGTTGCTTAATTATGTAAGAAAATGGTATTAATGATTATTAGGAACCTTCTGTTGACTGAACCACAGAAAATGGCTGAAGGAAGTTGCAGTGGCTTCTGGATTTTCAAGTTGTTTCACTTTGGAGGAACAGTAAAATTTAGATTGTGCCCTCTTTGGCTATCTTATTGTTTTGCAAAGTAATGATATGTTTGTGTCTGAGAAGCAGTTTTGTTTTTCCTAGTGGCTGTGTCTAAAATCATAAGGTAGATGGGTATAAAAATGATCTACACTTTTCTTTTTAAACCATTGCTCGGTTTATTGTAAGGATTCTCAGGAATCTGTCAAGTGAGGCACAGTGGGGTTTTTCCCCAGTAGCTGAACACTTTTGAAACTTAACTACAGAAGATAGTAAAGCTAATGAAAAAAATGAATCGTTGCATCAGCCTTTATAGATAGGGATTGTTAGCTGAGAAACTGGGAAACAAGTTTTAATTTGGTACCTAACTAATGAGTGAGCATTTGCTTCGTAGGCTCCAAGAATAAAGGAGAAGCTCATTGAGGCTTAAGATTTGCTCCTTATGGTGTCTTCTACCATTTATGGTCTTAGTTTTAGTGAGGATCACACCCTCCACCCCCCACCCCACAGACTTTGCTCCGTTTGCACCATAGTTTTCACCAGAATGTATTTTAGGCACTGGCGTTTAAGTATTTTTTGGTGTGTTCAGCATTTTAGATGCCATTCATTAAAGCTCTAATTCATGAAAATTGCCTCTTGGACTTCATTGCATTATTGTGTAGCCTTTAAACTTGTCATAACTTACTGATACAGTGCCATTTCCCCCAGTAGATGTTTTCATAGTAGGAGCTTGTCAAGTGAACTTTTTCTTCAGATTTGAGGAACACCTACAGTGGTGATAGGGTTAGCTTACTTTCCAGTAGTTAAGGAGCTTGAAGCAATCTTTAACTTGTAGAGCTATGGTGGGTATTGATAGTACTGCTTCTTGTTTGGTTTGAGGGGAAACTACAGTAGTTTTGTTTTTTGTTTGTTTTTAATCCTAGAAATGCTGTTCTGCCTGTGATTTACCTGCTCTCTAATCCTTTTCTACTTAGAGACATAGTGTAAGCTCAGTACAATTGTTAAGAATAAATCAGAATAAATAAGGTAGATTACAGTGTTGTTAGAGAAATGTCTTTAAGGAAAAACACTTTTTTAGAAAATTTTTTTGTTTTGGGAGTGTCTTAAAATAATAGTTTTAATGAAAATTTTGGAAATACAGCTTTGTGTCATGATCTAGCTGTGATGTGTTGTTAATAATCCGGTCTTCTGAAAGAAGGAGCCCAGCTTTAAGTTCCTGTGTCGTGCGTCCTCATCTGCCTATCTGCAGAACACCCCAGGCCTGCAAAGCTGTCTTCACACTCACTGCCAAGTCTCCACTGAACAGCCTACTAACTGAAAAGCATGGGACAGGGTTTTTATCAAATGTCAAGTAAAACTAAAAGTGGCCTTTATTTAGAACCATTTTCATGAAATATTTGACTGATTTTTTTCCCCCAACTTTGAAGAACAATGTCCAAAAACAAACAAACAAACAAACAAACAACAACAACAACCCAAAACCCTTGTAAGTTTGGCAGCATTTCATCTGGTGGAAAGAGATAGACATTAGGGTAGTTTACCAAGTTTCAAACTTACTCCAACTTGCTCTGTTTCTGAGTAGCATTTCCTTTGTAAGCCTGCAATAAAAATAGGCCTTTTGCTATCTTTGACCTAGAGTGCTGCTTAATTTATTTATTGGAGAGAAGGGTGGCTTCAGGTTGCTCCTTTATGGGCCAAGCAGGCGCTTTATTTCCATTTCTTCTTAAGCAGATAAATTGTTAATAATGAGTGAGAAGCTTGGGTAGGTATGAAGGGAGTGAGTCAGGCACTTTACTTTATAACCTGGGATGGATAGAATAGCTGGGTTCTGAATGATTGGCCGCATAGTTCATGATAAAGCCAGGGGTGTCGGACCTAGTCCCATAAAATATTCCCTTAGTGATGCAGATAGGCTATTCTGTTTATAGTGTGTCATACTAAATCTTAACTTGGGGGTACACTGAAAGATAACGTTTTATTAGATTTTTGTCACAGGTATTTTAGTTATGGGTCAGAACAGGTTGGATTTTGTTGCCAGAATGCTAGGAATTAACTCGGCATACACACAGGAAGGTCTAAGCAAAGGTAGTGTTTTCTGTGGATAGTAATCAGGAACAAAAGTTTTAAGTACATTTGTTTTGATTTGCTAAAATCTTTCAAGTTTTTATTTTTTAAAATAGAGTAAATTCCCAAGATAAACGTTTCTATTCTCAGCAGGGCAGTGGTGGAGGCAAAGGCATTCAGATCTTTGTGAGTTTGAAGCCAGCCTGGTCTACAGAGCGAGTTCAGGATAGCCAGGGCTACACAGAGACCCTGTCTCAGGAAAAACGGATCCCACTTTATCCTTGGTAATTTTAGGAGTTGTCACTGTTTTGATATTGGTGTTAATGTTTTTTTTAAAAAAGTTAGAATTATTATTTGAGATGAGGTCTCAGAAAACCAAGATTAACCCCAGGTTTACTGTGTAGCTGAGCTTAACCTTGATTTCAGTTCTTCCCTCCCCCACTAAATCAACCTTTTAAACAAACAATTTCAAAAGACTGAGTATATGTTAAATTATTTATTTATTTATTTATTTATTTATTTATTTATTTATTTATTTTGAGACAAGGTTTCTGTGTGTAGCCTTGGCTGTCCTGGACTCGCTTTGTAGACCAGGCTGGCCTCGAACTCACAGAGATCCACCTGCCTCTGCCTCCCGAGTGCTGGGATTAAAGGCGTGCGCCACCACTGCCCAGCTATAAATCTTTTAATGCTAGAGTTTAGAAGGACTCCAAGAATGACTCATTTATTTTGTTAACATTGAGTACATTTTTAGTTCTGTGCTCTAGAAGTTTACAGTATTCAGCTGCTCTATAGTGTAACGATCAGTTTTAGGACTTGTAATTCATTGCATAAACCCAAAGCGTTTGGGCTGGTATATCACGCAGTTGGTGGAATGCTTGCTTGTCTAGCATACAGAAGGGCCAGGCCCAATCCCGAGTACTTCGGAAAGTGGGCGTGGAGTGCATGATGTACTCCTAGCTCTGGGGAGGAGGAGGTCATCCTCATCTGTGTAAGGAGTTCCAGGTTATCTATCTTGGACTCCTTGAGACCCTGTCTCAAGATCAGAAAGACTTAAAAGGATAACTTAGTGGTAAGAGCGCTTCTGCAAGCATGAGGATCTGAGTTTGAACCCCAGCACCCATAAGAACAGATGCAGGTATACCTGTGTCTGTAACCTCAGCAGTAAGGGGCTGAGGGTGGCAAATCCTGGGAGTTCGCTGGTAATACACCTTGCCTAAATAGCCAGTTTCTGCCTCAGTAGAGACACCGCTCAGGGCACGATGGAGAAAGATAGCTGATGTCCTGCTTTGACAGCTACATAGTTAGGCACCAGTACACTCAAGTCCATGCACCACATACACTTACAAATTCAAAATCAGTCTAGGTTACACACCATGGTAGAAGTCAGCCTGAACTGTGCAGCAGCACCTTCCTTGCTGTATGCAGAGAAAAAAATGACTACACCAGGGTAGGAGTGGGGGTACATTACTAAAATCTGAACACTTGGGAGACTGATAGAGGAGGAGTGCAAACAATAATAGCCAAAGCAACCTCATTTTTAGAAAGTTTTAGAGATATATATGGGTGGATGTAGAAGTGGTAAAATTATAAAGCGTACCATAGAAGGTGAGACAGACATAGTGTTTTGGGATGCAGTTAAAGTTACACTCAAAATAAATAGCACAAGGCCTGGAGAGATGGCTCTGTGGTTAAGAACACTTGCTGCTGCAGCTGGGCATAGTGTCATAGTCTTTTAATCTCAGCACTCAGGAGGCAGAGGCAGGCAGATCTCTGTGAGTTCAAGGCCAGACTGGTTTACAAAAAGATTTCCAGGACAGCCAGGCCTATAACACAGAGAAAAACCTGTCTCGAAAAAACAAACAAAACACACTTTTGCTCTTGTAGAGAGTACCCATATTTGATTCCTAGCACCCACATGATAGCGCATAGCCCTCTACAACACTAGTTCCAGAGCATCTGATGCCCCCTTCTGACCTCTTTGGGTACCAAGAATGCATGTGGTGCACACACATATAGGCAAGATACACCTAAAATAAAATGAATAAATCCTAGAACAAACAAACAAACCTAAAACAATAACAGCATTCTACTGTAAGTTTTTCTTTCTTTCTTTCTTTCTTTTTTTTTTTTGAGGGAGGGTAGGGTTAAGGAGTTAGCTAAAGTACATCTAACAGTTTCTGCATTTTTCCTTGTTAATTTTTAAGGCATTTGTATCGATAAATCTGTGGAAATGTTTTGTGCATGTTTGGTATCTGAGCTAGAAACATAAGGTAATTAGAATTTACTTGTGTGCCACTCTGTGACTGTATTGGCATGAAAGTTAGGCAGGCGTTTCCTGTTACTACTTATGTTTAGGGTCTAGCATGTTGCAAAGCATCTAGCAGTCTGGATTTTTAAAACTTTTTTATTCAACAGATACCTGCTGTGCATCCATTACTGCTAGGCATTGTGGTGAGGGCTGGAGTGTTAGCAGTAAGTGTATCTCTGTATCGGTGAGTGCTATACTAGTGAGAGTAGATAGCAGGTAAAATACTGTGTGCAGTGATAAATGCTGGTCCCAAATGTGCCATTTCTGGGCCAGAATCTCAAGCATGTCTGGTGCCTTTATAAGTTTACCATCTGAATCCTACAAACATATCTCTAAAACTTTGTGGCTGCTTTGGCAAAATACTGTGATCCTCCTTTTTGTTTTGTTGTTGTTGTTGTTTGTTTTTCGAGACAGGGTCTCTCTGTGTAGCCTTGGCTGTCCTGGACTCGCTTTGTAGACCAGGCTGGCCTCAAACTCAGCGATCCGCCTGCCTCTGCCTCCTGAGTGCACCATTGGGCCCGGCACTGTGAGCCTCCTTTATCAGCCTCCCAAGTGCTTGGGTTGCAGGCAGGCTCCTGCACGCCTTTCTTGTCTGCCTGCAGCAAGATGTTACTGTGTAGCCCAGGCTGATTTTGAACTCATTGTTCTTCTGCCTTAGTCTCCTGAGTGCAGAATGTGCCACTGCTCCTAGCCTGCCTTCAGAGCCTTTTATTGTAGGAAGACTTTGCGCCCCTTTCGGGGGAGAAAAGTAGTTTAAGTTGTGATTTTGTAGTGGTTGACTAGTGTGCAACAATATTATCTAAACAGATTATCTGCCTGTTAGAATTCTTACAGTTGTGTGAAAGCTATTTAGTTAGTTTTAATTTTGAGAATATTTTATGATTAAATCTTAAATCCACAGTGGGTGTCCCCTTAATTGACTCTGGTAAGATCACTGAAATCTCCAATAAACAGAACTATGTATTGTAGACAAAAATGAAAAAACAAATCTGTCTTTCAAAATATAATGTAAATCTTTTCCAGTAGTATCACAGAAAAGGAGTTTAGAAGATTTATTTACTGATTTACTTTTTAATTGTACTGGACTGTTGAATCAATTAAAATTATACTATACTGATGCTGTATTGCCTATAAAATTAGAAATGAGTGGGCATTGAAAATATATTCTGCGGCCAGTCAGTAGTGGCACATACCTTTAATCTCAGCACTCAGGAGGCAGATATTTGATAAGTAGTAATGGAATTGATAAAAGCAAATCAAATATACATAATTTGCCTATTTGTCTATCTTTTTAAAAAAGATGAACATTGGAACAATTAATTACAGTACTTTGAAAAACTGTTACATTTTTTTGGTACTGGTAAGGGTCTAAGTGTTTATTTTTAACCAAACAGTACCACTGGGTGGCCAGACAGTACATGAAAGAAGTTTTCTTAGATATTCCAGCTAATGAATCATTAAATAACAATACTTTAAACACCATTATCTGGTGACATCTAGTGAATAAAGAAAATCTAGACAAGCAATTAAAGAAAGAAGGACTGATCTATCTAAGCAACAACTACAAAAATCTCAGACTCTGATACCACTTATAAAACCAGGGGTGGTGGCCTATGCCTTTGATCTCAGCACTTAAGGGAAGGCATGAAGAACAGTTCAAGACAGTTACAAGTACATGAAGAGTGACCAGCCTAGGCCAAGCCCAGTGTGGTGGCACACACCTTTAATCTCAGCACTGAGGGAGGCAGAGGCAGGCCGATCTCTGAGTTCCAGGCCAGCCTGGTGTACAAAGCCAGTCCAGGACAGCCAAGGCTTCACAGAGAAACCCTGTCTCAAAACAACAACAAAAATCCCCAACAACAACAAAAAGACCAGCCTGGGCTACATGATAGTGGACTCATTAATTGGTATCTGTACTGAAATGTGAATATTTGAAATGTTTTCCACCAAAAAAAAAAAAAAAAATCTGAAAAGACTGAAACCAGAGTGCTGCTACCATGACCCAGCTAGCACTCAGAATGTCCCTGGGCTAGCAGCTGCCTTTTTCCCAGCACAGAAGTAGAGGGAGTCTTAGAGATAAGCAAGTGTCCTACAGGAGCATTCTAAAAGATTGCCCAATACAACCAGTGAGTGTGTGGCAGTGTAAAAAAGTTAACTCTTTATTAAATAGGCAGCAGATAATTAAGTGTGAGCTCTAGGCGGTGGAGCGACTCGCAGGCACCTTAACACTCCTCAGCTCTGCCCTAGAGTCTAGGCTTAGGACAGTCTCTTGAGGAAAAATGAAACCAGTGCCAGATGAGTAAGGCAAGGGCATGAGCACATCCCAGGCACAGGAAGCACTCTAATCAAGAGCTTGATCCCTGGCAGGAAGTGTGGCTACACTCGTTCAAAAAGGTCTGGATTTATTATGTGCTATGATACTGTATTAAGTGCTGCAATAACCAGTCACAACCAATATGACCATGCTGCTCCCAGAGCTTACACTCCAGTGGGAGACACAGACAATCCAAACACTTCAGGGTTTGGTATGTAACTGTGGGCTTAAATAAGCACTACAGGAAGGAAAACCAGTGACCTAAGAGGAACAAGGAGAACGCCAGTAGGAAGTGCATGGCAGAGCTGAAGAGGGTCTGGAAGGGTGCCACACAGGCTAAGCAAGCATGCTCACACTTCTTTCTAAGGACCACGGTTTGCCTCCTAACACCCATATCGAGTAGCTCGTAACCACCTGTAACTTCAGCTCCATGGGATCTGATACCCTCTTCTGGTCTCCGTGAGCAACCACACCAAATACACACACACACACACACACACACACACACACACACACACACACACACACACAC
>OU015752.1:85350029-85426291 GCA_907169655.1 Acomys percivali | reverse complement strand
CACACACACACACACACACACACACACACACACACACACACACACACCCTTTAAGCTTAGCAGTAGGGGCAGAGGCAGGTACACCTCTGTGAGTGCAAGGCCAATCTGTAATACATATCAAGTTCCAGGATGGCCAGGGCTACATAGAGAAAGAAGCCTTGTCTCAAAAAATAAAAATTAAGTAAAATAAAATGGGCTAATGGCACCAATTTATGCTTTATCTGTTCAAATATGGCTCCTTAAATTCCCCTCTTTTCTCCCTTTGAGCAGTGCTGACTCTACACACGAGTCTCCAGCTTAGGAGTATTTAACTATATGGTACATACCCCACGCTGATTGTTCCTGAGACGCTGACAAGTGGGGATGGGGAAATCATGTTCCTGGACACTACTTCTGATTATCTCACGAGTGTTTGAATCTGCACATTGTGATGAAGTCAGTTAATTATTGAAATGAAGTAGTTTCAGGCAGGATATGGTTGACCTTTTTCTGTCTCACTTAATGAAGACTCATTTCAATAATATGTAACCTAGCTTTTAATTTGTAAAGTTGAAATATGGCTTCCTGTTTGAATTGTGCTTAATAGGTGCTAAACAGATATGTATGAAACATAAAATAATTTTATATCTTATGTCTTCTATTGCTTCACTGTGACATAATGGCTTGGTAGCATTTTATTTATTATATTTATTTTCTTAATACTTTTATAATTTTTCTTGGTATAATTTGCATAATGGTAAATTCATACTCATCTGGTTCTGAGTTTTGATATAGTCACATTTAAAATGCAGAGTGACTTCATTACCTTAAAACTTTACTCCAGACCCCTTTGTAATCAACTCTGTCCCCTTACTCTCTCATTGAGCCACTGATCTGTCTTCTTAAACGTGGACCTTTTCCGAGATGTCATATAAATGGACTCATGAAATAAGCAGCTTTTTGAGACTGACTCTGTATACTTAGATTAGTATGTTTTGAGACCTCTTCATAATGTGACTTGTATTAGTATGTAGTTCTTGGTTATTATTAAATTCCACCCCATTGTATGAATGTATAATAGTCTACTCATCTTACAGTTGATGGTATGTTTAGGTTGTTTGCAGTTTTTGTTGACTATGAATATATCTGCTTTAGTATATGACATTTTGTAATGACAAAGCTATTTTTGTGGGTAAATAGAAATGGGATGGCAGTGGGTTTTAGGCTAGCTGCTAATTTTATAGGAAATTAGCAGACTGGATGTGGCTTCTCAGCAGCGGTGTATGAGAGTCAGTCTTCTCAACAACTCTTCATGTTGTCAGTCTTAACCGTTGAGTTCTGCCAGCCTAATAGATGTCTAGTAGTAAGTACCCCACAATAGCTCTTACAGTTTGCATGTCTCTGGATTAGTGCTGAGCACCTGGTAGTGATTAGTCTTCATTGCCAAGTTGAATGGATTGTAATCTTCCAGGACACAAAGTGAGGCCTCTCTGTAGGAGGTGTAACTGAGGGGAGATGACCCTCCCCAAATATGGGAGTCCTAGGACTTAATGAAAAGGAGGCATCTTGTGGAGCACATGGTCTCTCTCCACTTTCTGACTGAAAAGAACTACCAGCTGCCTTACACTCCTGCCACCATGCTAGACTGTATTCTTTTTATACCTAAGCCAAAATAAACCACTTCCCCTTCTAGTAAGCTGATTCTTGTCAGGTGTTTTGCCAGTGATGGCTGACTAATACACACTTCACTCTCTATTCTCACACAAGTGCCCAGTGATCCTGGGGATTGAACCCAGTGCCTGTTTTTTTGTTTTATGTTTTTAAGTATTACTGTACTTTCCTTCCATATTTCCATCCAAACACCATGACTAAAACCAACTAGTTTCTTTAGGTTATATGTTCTGCTCTCTTTCTCCCTCTCTCCCTACCCCCCACTCCCCTCACCCCCCCACACAAAAGATTTATCACTGAGGGAAGACAGCAGGAACCTAGAGTCAGACTGTACAGGAATGCTGCTTACTGGCTTGCTCCTCATGGCTTGCTCAACTGTAACAGCATGGCCTGGTGTTTGTATTTAGTTGTTAATTATCTTGCTCCCTGAGATCTGGTTGCTGTCTAGACAAGCACAGTCTCAGGCACACCTGTCCTTGCTGTGGAAACCTTGCGCTGACTAATTTAAAGTTTATTGATTAATTACAAAATCCTGGAGCCTGGGCAGGGCCGAGGTGAGAGGTGTAGCTATGATTAGCAGGCTTCGAGCACAGAAGGATGATGGGAAGGAGAGACAGGTAGAGGAAAGAAGAGTCGCCATGGGATGGGAAAAGAAACATGTGGCCAGGAGTTAGTTATCCCTAAGGTTCAGTGTGGAGAGGGGCAGCCCAGATGGAAAGCATAAGCAAGTATTTATGGGATGGGAAGTAGCCCAGAGAGAAATTATTAGAGCAATTGGCATGGAGTGTGGGCTCAGAGGTAATGGTAGTTTAGGGACTTAAGATCTGCCCAGCCCCAGGTAAAATAAGGCTTATCAAAAAAAAATCTGTCAAGTGTCTGTCTCTCTTATTTTTTGATAGCAGGTTAAATGAAACTGCTGTAATAATGATAGGCTTCTAGTAATAAACATGGGCATCTCAGGCTTCATGTGTGTCCTCTAGTAATAAGAGCGGGACTTTCTGACATGGACTCTGTTGCCATCTTGTCCCCCCACCCCCACCCCACTGGAACTGTCTTGCCAGGCCACCAGGGAAGATGCAGCTTGATGAGCTGGAATGGGGCTCCTCCCCTTTTCTGAGGACTAGGGGAGGGGGAGGATTGGTGGGACTGGGAGGTGAGGAGGGATGGGGCTATGACAAAGATACAAAGTAAATAAATAAAATTTTAAGATATTATTAGCTATATCTTTATTTACTACAATAATCAACTTGCTCTTTGTAGTTGTTTTCCAGACAAGGTTTCTAATCCACCTGCCTCTGCCTTTGGAGTGCTGGGTTAAAGGCCACCACCATCAACTTGTTTTCTTATACAATATAGGCCAGACCTCAGGTCTAGGTCCTCCCACAATCAATCAGTAATCAAGAGAACGCCCCCACAGACTGCCAGCAGCCCAATCTGATGGAGGCATTTTTTTCCAACTGAGGTTCCTTTTCCCAGAGAATTTTTGTCTAGTTGACAGATAACTGGCACATATGTGTTCAGATGTTTTGCCCATTCAATTACTGTTAGTTTTTTGTTTTTTGTTTTTTGTTTTTTTGTTTTTGTTTTTGTTTTTTTTGAGACAGGGTTTCTCTGTGTAGCCTTGGCTGTCCTGGACTCCCTTTGTAGACCAGGCTGGCTTCCAACTCACAGCAATCTGCCTGCCTCTGCCTCCCGAGTACTGGGATTAAAGGCGTGCGCCACCACCGCCCGGCTTGCTGTTAGTTTTTTTTTTAAAGATGTCACATATGCATAACAAAAAAATTTGTCAGAAAATTAAGTTTAAAAAATGTCGGGAGGCAGAGGCATGCGGATCTCTGTGAGTTCAAGGCCAGCCTGATCGACAAAGTGAGTCCAGGACAGCTGGGGCTACACAGAAAAACCCTGTCTCGAAAAACCAAAAAAGGAAAAAAAAAAAAAAAAAAAAAGAGTCATCTGAGCTGGATGTAGTGGTGCATGCCTGTAATCCCAGCACTCAGGAGGCAGAATCAGGCAGATCTCTGAGTTTGAGACCAGCCTGGTCTACAAAGCGAGTCCAGGACAACCAGAGCTACATAGAGAAACCCTGTCTCAAAAATACACACACCAAAAAAAAAAAAAAAAGTTATCTGTTGCAATTCATCCCCCATGTTTTATTTAGGTTGCTTGCTGTTTAGTTGTGGTAGTTCTTTATGTATTTTGAATATTTACCCATACCAAATACAACTTAAAATATTTTTCTTGATTACATGGTTTGCTGTTTTATTTCACTCTGGTTTTTGGTACACAGATGTTGGAGTTTTAAGAGTTCCTTATATATTCTACCTTCTGGATGCAGATTCATTATCAAGTATTATTTGGTATTTTCTCAGCCTGTAGTTGTTCTCTGCCTTCTAACCAGCATTTTTGTTTTAATGAATCATGTTTTTTGGTTTTGAATCTTAGAAATCTTTCCCAACCCTAAAGTAAAAGGCTTTCTATGCATGCCTTCTTCTAGAAGTTGTATGTCGGTTAACTTTTATATATGATAAAATCAGACTTTTTTTCTTATGGATCTCTTAATATTTTGAGCAACCATTTTGGTGAAAAGATTACATTTTCTTCATTTAGTTTTCCTTCCCATATTTAGCAAAAATGACTTAACCATGTATGTGTGCGTCCATAGTTTTTACTCCCTAGCCTTTTTATTAACCTATGTGTTTACTTTGAACTAATTACCTCTGCCTTGATTACTGTAGCTGCTTTAATTTTTATGAAGTCAGACTCAGGATCTCATGCAAGCCAGGGGCTCTCATGACAAGCCACACCTCTTTTTTTATGTTGAGCATGAAGGTATGAATAACTTAGCAAAGGATGTTTCTCCTCTTTGCCAATTTCTTTGTTACAAGTACTTGATTTTGTAAGATTATTGTTAAAATTATTTGGCACACATAAAAATAAAGAAGAGGTCAAGGATTTGAGAGGGATGGGGGTCACCGGAGTGGTTGAAAGGAGAAGAGCAAAAATGATGCAAAGATAGTACTCATGGATGAGAGTCTCTGAAAACGTTAAATATTTCAATTACAGTAAAAGTGCCTAAAAAAGAAACATATACACAAAATGGTTAGGTTACAAATTCAAGTACTGATTTTGTATGAAGGTAAATTTTATAGGACATAGAAGTTTGAAAGAATTTTAAAGGATAATAATAAAAGGTTATGATTGCTAACTGTTCATTGAAATGCCTATTTCAGCACAATTAAAATCAAACTGGGTCTGTAAATCAGGTATTGTTAAGCTAACTGTTATTTATGATCCTTTTACATTTTAACTAAAAAAATACGAAATATGTAGCTTTCAGTAATTTAGATTTTCCAAATGTTCTTAAAAAGAATTACCAACCTCAGGCTTCAGTTTGTTTTTTATTTTAAATGCAGTTTATTTGTCACAACTGAACTTCTTTGAGGGAGCAGCTACTACTGGATGACCTCTGATGATAGTACCCTCCATGGGTAAACGTTTCCTGGTCCATTGCCCTAGCGCTGGGGAGGCAGAGGCAGAGGCAGGCTGATCTCTCTGAGTTCTACACCAGCCTTAAGAGAGTTCAGGACAGGCAGGGCTCTGTTAAACAGAGAAACCTTGTCTTGAACCACCTTGTCTTCAACCGCCCCTTCCCCTCCCCCTACCCCCCAGCAACAATGACAATACCAACAAAAGAGAAGGAAGGACAAAGTATCACCTTTCCTTGTCCATTGGATCTTGGGTGTTTTCATGGTGTCTTAAAAGCATGATTTCACTGGGTGTGGTGATGCACTCCTTTAATCTCAGCATTCAGGAGGCAGAGGCGGGCAGATCTCTGAGTTCAAGGCCAGCCTGATCTACAGAGAGAGTTCCTGGACAGCCAGGACTGTTATACAGAGAAACCCGGTCTTGAAAAACAAACAAAAAACAACAACAAAAAGATGTGATTTCAGTGTTCCTGCAGCAACAGTTACCAGTATTTTTTTCCCCAAGTAGCAGATACTAACAACCCAGGAATAATTCAGAACTCTAAGCCATGCTCTATAAAAATAATTCCAGCAGCTATGCAGGATTTATTCCTGTTGCATCCTGCAGAGAAATCGATTGCATGCCAGGTGGTGATTGCCCACCTTTAATCCCAGCACATGGGAGCAGAGGTCAGAGATAGGCAGATCAATGTGAGTTCGAGGCCAGCACTGGCTACAAAGAGAGCCCAGGACAGTCAAGGCTACACAGAGAAACCTTGTCTCAAAAACCCAAAAATAAATAAATAAATAAATAAATAAATAAATAAATAAATGAAGAAAGAAAGAAAGAAATCAATTGCACTTGCAGACACTGGAATTTTAAACTTTTCTGCTGCAAACTTTGGAAGAGTGAAAGGCTGGTTGGAGCACTGTCATTGAGTTGGTTAGACTTTGGGTCTGTGTCATTTGGGTGTGTGATTTTTTTTATTTATTTTCAAGTTGTCTTTAATAATAAAGCTTATAAGGCTAGGAAAAATTTTTAAAAAAGAAAGGAAAAGAGGAAAAGTTATTCCTTCAGGGAAGGAGGTGAAGAAGTGAGGTGTCTTTTTGCTGAGGCAGAGGCAATTCAATGCCTGTTCCCAGCACAACACTTAACACCTTTTGGAAACCAAAGAGCTGTGAAATTGACATAGCCCTCTTATCTGTTTACCTCCCATGAACCCTCCTGGGGAACTGGCATCTCCTAAGCCTCTGGACAAAGCAGTCATGACTGCAGCCATCACACTGCCTTATTTACCTGAGGACTGCCCTCCTAGATTGCTGAGATGACAGTACCAACAGTGACAGGACCATGCTGTTTCCTTAACATTCAAATCCTGCTCCATTCTCCTTGAGCTACCGAGACAAAGAACTGTAGTGTTTCCTCATTCTTGAATTTCTAATAATATCAAAAAAAAATACAGAGATGAATATTTTAAGAACTTATGTTGTATCGCATATGTGCGCGCACGCATGTCTGTCCCCACCCTGGCTTGCAGGCCTGAGTTGGGTGTCTTCTTCAGCTGTTCTCACCTTGATTTTTGAGATATGGCCTCTTCCTGGCCCTATCGCTTACAGATTACTAGACTGGAAGAGCAAATAAGCTCCAAGCACCTGCCGTCTTCACTGCCTCCCAGCACTGGGGTTATAGGCACACAGCTGCCACACTCAGGTTTTATGTGAGTCTTGGGATCCATATTAAGAGCCCCATGCTTATGTGGCAGACACTTTGCCAGCCCTAGCATCATACTTTATGTTGATGATGTTGTTTTGAGGGACGGTTTCTCTGTGTAGCCTTGGCTATCCTGGACTTACTTTGTAGACAGGGCTGGCCTTGAACTCACAGAAATCCACCTGCTTTTGCTTCCTGAGTGCTGAGAGTACAGGGGTGTGCCATTGCGCCCAGCCAGAATCATACTTTTAACTAAGTATGCTTTTTTTTTTTTTTTAAAGTTTTCTTATTAATAACGAAGCACCAATAGAAATGTAGTGCAATAATGATAAGGTATACCTCTAGTTTCTGACGGGTGATTTTGCTGGCTCCTTTAACATTCTATTCTCAGGGGTAGAATACAGTTAGAATAGGCATTTGGAATGGAAGCTATTGGGGCATCACAATAAATTTTACTTTCAGTGTCAAATATAGTTTATACATTTAAAAACTACCCAAACCCAAAAAATCATGACAAAGTTAGAACTAGAAAAACAATTAGCTTTATATCCTTTTTTCCATAGCTCATGCCTATTACATTTATCCCTTCCTCATCACCTTATATTTAGCCTTTCTTACTCTCTTTTTTCATGCTATATGCTGTACCCACACAGGCATTTGTTTACACATACACATATTTGATTGATTCTGCATATAAGAGAGAACATGATTTTTTTCTTTCTGAGATCATACAATCTCACTTAATTCTTTTTGCTTGTTTTTCTAGACAAGGTTTCTCTGTGTACCCCTCTCTATCCAGAAACTCTCTCTGTAGACCAGGCTGGCCTCGAACTCCCAGAGATCCATCTGTCTCTGCCTCCCAAGTACACTGATTAAAGGTGTGTGTCACTGTACTCTGCTTTTCACTTAATTCTTTTTTTTTTTTTTTTTTTGTTTTGTTTTGTTTTGTTTTAGTTTTTTCGAGACAGGGTTTCTCTGTGTAGCCTTAGATGTCCTGGACTGGCTTTGTAGACCAGGCTGGCTTTAAACTCACAGGGATCCGCCTGCCTCTGCCTCCCAAGTGCTGGGATTAAAGGCATGCGCTACCACGCCCAGCTGGGAAATCTTAATAATATTGAAAAAGGAAATCATAGAAGATTCTAGTTGATGGAGAAATATTCCACGTTCTTGGATGGGCAGAAATTAATATGATGAAAATGTTTACAGTACCCCAACTAATTTATAGAGTAATGCAATGCCTGTCAAAATTTCCATGTCACAAGGGTAGAAAAACAATACAGTAGTTCATATGAAACCAGAAAGACTATAGATAGCCAAAGCAATCCCAAGAAATAAAGACAGTGCTGGGGGTGTTACAGTGCATGACTTTTAGACTATGCAGCTACAGTGATAAAGAGCCTGGTACTGGCATAAAAACGGACAGAAAGACCAGTGGAATAGAACAGAACCCATAAGTAAAACATCAGAATCGCAGCTCCTTAATTTTTGACAAAAGCAAAAACATACATTGAATAAAAAGACAGCGTGTTCAACAAATGCTGTTGGTAAAACTGGTATTCTATTCACAGAAGAATGAAATTGGACTTGTATCTTCCTGTATAAAAATCAATTCAGAATGGATCAGAATTTAAACCTGAAACACTAAAAGTTTTAGAAGGAAACACAGGTGATACCTTCAAGACGCTGGAGTAAGCAACAACTTTTCAAGCGGAATACCAAAAGCACAGGAACTAACTCCAAGTATCAACAGACGGGTCTACATGAAAACTAAACATGTCTGTACTGCAGAGGTATCCATCAGCAGGACCCACAGACAGAATGGGGGACAGTGCTTACAGCTGCACTGCAGACATGGAGCTAATATGCAGAATTTAACAAATAATCACAGGAATGAAAGGAAATGAAACTGTCAGCCAACAAACAGGCAAATGGATTGAATAGTTTTCAAAAAAGAAACCCAAATGGCCAGTGAGTATTTTAAAAGTGTTTGGTATTCCTAGCCATCAGGGAGATGCAAGTTAAAACTCCTTTGAGACACTCCTCATGCTAATCAGAATGGCTATCATAATAAATCTGACACTAAATGTTAGGATGTGGGGAGAGAGAGGAACCTTTATTCACTGTTGCTAGGGGTACAAATTAATACAGCCACTATGGAAATCAGTTTGGAAAGTTCTTCAGAAATTAAAACAAACAAACGACCCACCTATTTCACTCCTGGGCACCTACTTAAGGGACTTCATTAATACCCTACCATAGAGATATTTGTACTCTTCTGTCTGTTGCTGTTTTTTTTTTTTTTAATTATAGCAAAGAATTGAAAATGAAAATTTAGTGTATTTTCCTACAAAATGGAATATATAAAAAAAATGAAGTTAATCAAAATGGGAGGAAAATGAGTAGACTTAGGATATATAATATTGCGACCACAATCTCAAAAACAAAACAAACAAACCAAAAAACAAAACCCCAAAACCTCATGTTCTCACTCTCCATCTCTTCCCCTCCCCCCAAAGATTGGGTTTTTTAGTTTGGTTTAGCCCTGTCTGTCCTGCAACTTGCTCTGTAGAACAGGCTGGCCTCAATTCTGCCTCCCAGGCACTGTGATTAAAGGCGTGGGCCACCACCATCCATCTCTCCTGTTCTCTGTCATGTGGGATATAGCCAGTAATGTATGTAGACAGATGTATACGTGTGAGTACAGTATAACATGAAGAGATTTTTTTTAAAAAAAGTAGCTGTTGTTTGAACTTCAGTGAGAGCTAAATACATAGCTCATGCAGCAGTCTGCCCTGTCGTGGTATATTATAACCTCTTCAGGTGGGAAATCTTAGTCACTTTGTATCACCTTACTCACACCCAATAAAGTTCAGTGGGCATTTGAGATAATGTCCATAAAGCCACTCCTAAGAGATCAGCAGCACTGCCCAATAGCCCTATAATACAATCCACATATAGAAGATAGATGATTTTAGTCTTCGTATTTTAAAAAATGGTTAAAGTTTTCATAAACTATTTAAGTCAATCAAAATATTTTAATGTGTGATCAGACTTTTAAAGTTATTTACCTTTTCTCATGCTGTTATAAAAACGTCTGCACATTTTACAATTTGAGCATATTTTAGGCAAGACCAACCACATTTAAAGTGCTCATCATCACCATAGCTGAGGGTGCTCCCTTAGCTAACATTTAGGAGGTTGCAGTCTGTGCTGTACGTCTTCCATCATAACACTCCACTTTATTTTCAGCCATTCTTTCTTAGAAATTGCATGTATATTAAGAGTCCTTTGAGAATAAAAGGAATGCTCAGGAATTAGTTAAGCATTTCTAGTTTCAAACTGAAGTATTATGGTAAAGTTTTCAAGGAGTGTGGATCTTCTGGTTCCAGAAGGGCAGTTTAGCCACATGCAAAGTGATGGACTTGGACCTCTTGGTATACCCCATGTGCAAAATTAACTTTAAAATGAATCATAGGCTCAAGTGTCAGGAGAATTCTATAACTTCAAGAAGAAAACACAAGAGTAGATGTTAATCTTAGATTAGGAAATGCTTTATTGTATATGATGTCAGAAACTCAAAAGAGAAAACCAGGTAGATTGGGCCTAATCAGAATTGGAAACGTTGGTATTTGAAAAGACACCATCAAAAAAGTGAGATGGAGCTGGGTATGGTGGTGCATGCCTGTAATCCCACCACTGGAGGCAGAGGCAGGTGGATCTCTATGAGTTAGAGGCCAGCGAGGTCTACAAAGTGAGTCCAGGACAGCCAAGGCTACACAGAGAAACCCTGTCTCAAAAATAAAAAATCTTAACATTTATGAAAAAGTGAGATGATAGCTGGGCTTGGTGGTGCATGCCTGTAGTCTCAGCACTCAGAGGCAGAAGCAGACAAATCTCTGGGTTCAAACCCAGCCTGGTCTACAAAGCAAGTCTAAGACAGCCATAGCTACACAGAGAAACCCTGTCTCAAACAAACAAACAAACAAAAACCCGATAACAGAACAAGAGAACAAGGTATATAATGATAAGGAGGACCTCATTTGAAGTCTGTTCTCTGCACTCTTACAATGCAGTAATACAAAGATGTAACTCAGATGAGAAATGAGCAAAAGATCTGACGAGATGTTTTTCAGAGGTCTGGAAATGTACAGTAAGCACATGAAGAGATGCTCAGCATCATTAGTCATCAAGGAAATAAACAATCAACGCCCAGTGCCTTCTCCCTTCATAACTGTTAGCATGGCTATAAGAATAGACAGTAGAGGAGCTGGAGAGAGGTTAAGAGCACTGGCTGTCCTTCCAGAGGCCCTAAGTTTAATTCCCAGCAACCACATGGTGCCTCACAACTATCTATAATGAGATCTGGTGCCTTCTTCTGACACACAGGCATACATGCAGGCAGAATACTGTATACGTAATAAATAAATATATTAAAAAATAGACAGTAGAAAGGGCTGACAAGGAAGTAGGTAAGTTGACACTTTTTACATTGTTGATATTAATGTAAATGACATGGCCACCTAGAAAACACTTTAGGGGCCTGGAGAGATGGCTTGGCAGTTAGGAGCACTGGCTCTTCTTCAGAGGATCTGGGTTCAGTTCCCAGTACCCACATGGCCTCAGAACTATCTGTAACTCCTGTTCCAGAGGATCCTACACCCCCACACAGACATACATGCAGTCAAAACACCAGTGTACATAAAATAAGAAAACAATGTACATAAGCTAAAATAAAAAGAATGCCTCAGAAGTTAACTATATAGTTACTATGTAACCCAACAATTCCACTTTTAGAAATTTGCCTAAAGGAAGCAAAAATAGATATCCACTCAATATGTAATGTGAATAGTCATAGCAACCCTTTTTATAATAGCCAGAAGTAGAAATAACATAAATACCCATTTGCTAATGAATGGTCAACAAGATGTGAAATATCTATGTAATAGAGTGTTTAGCAATTTATAAAAAGGATGCATTTTTTAAAATTAGCTTGCTCTGTCAAGACATAATATGTTTGTACATGGCTTAGTGATTGTCAAAGCCCTCACTTCATTGCATGCCCTTTAGCAGTGTACATATACTGTCAATAGGGAATTTGGCAATGACAGTTTGTTATAAACACAGCCCTGTCCCCACATAAATAACACAATGAAGGCATTTATGCCTAGGAGGTAAAATTGGTATATTGGGATACCCAGTGCTATTGTATACTTTATTAATAGCTATACGATTATCTTTATTATTTAAATAACTGTGTTTATGTACACGTGGAAGATGTCAATACCAGGTGTCATCCTCAATTGCTGTCCATTTGGACATTCTGTTCTAATTCTAACCCCAAACTCCTTGAGCAGTTTTCTGTGGAATTGAAGTCAGCAACACAGTGATTTCCTGTTTTTGTTCGTTAAAGACAAGGTCTCTATTTCTCAAGCTTGCTTTGAACCTACAAAGATGACCATGAACCTCTGATCCACCTGCCTCCACTTCCCCAGTACTGGGCTCATCTGTGTGTATAACTATCCATGGTCAAACAGCAAGTTTTAGAATCAAACATTCTAACACAATATAATCCAAAGATACACTAATTTGATACTTACATGCTGATAAATGATGGTAACATATTTGTTTTCCATGATTGAAATATGTGTCTGTAGGAGCAGAAAGTTATATGAACAATAAAAACACTTGTAGTAGCTGGGTATCCTGGCATATGACTGTCATCCTAGCACTCAGGAGGCAGAGGCAGGAGGATTGCTGTGAGCTTGAGGCCAGTCTGGTCTACAAAGTGAGTCCAGGACAGCCAAGGCTACACAGAGAAACCCTGTCTTGAAAAACTAAACCAAAACAAAACAGAAAAACCAACCAAACAAACAAAAGACACCTGTAATAGCACCCAGAATCTGAACTAGGTTGTTTTAGGTGTTGTCGTCTCCTGGGCACAGTGGCATCCACAGAACAGAGTGCACATACAGCACACATGCTCTATGCTCAGAAGCAAGGCTGTGTGCAGTCCTAACACTCAGAAATATTTGGACTTTTCTTCTGTACTGAGCTATTGAGTCACTGCTAAAGAAATTTGAGTTCTTTTAGAAATTTGTAGCTTACTATAATTTATTTAGTTAAAATATAAAGAATAAATGATTAAATGGTGCATTTCCTATTACATAAAATGTATGTAGGACATAAGTGTGTTACTGTCTAGAGATTTCCTTCTGAGATTTCTAGAATAATTGGAGGAACTTGAAATACCTAATACTTGATTTTAAAGGCAACTGTTGTGTTGTGTAAAATGACAGATGGTATGTATATGAGTTAAGTGTGTCATTTTTAACCCAGGTGTCAGTCTTTGTCCCTTCAGGACCCCATCTGATAATCAAAAATAATTCAGGATCTTACTGTTCAGAGTTTTAAAATAAATTTGGTGCTTATTGAATATTTATGCAGTTGACACTTTTAATGTTGTTGTATCTGGTATATAATTTACTAGAACACAATTCTTGTAGATAATGTGTACCCATGGAAGTGAGTACAAATCACAAATAGCGATAAGATTACAATCTACAGTTTCTACATTATATATGCCTTAATGAGCAATTTTGTTGCCCTTAAAAGAACTATTTTACTGTAATTACTGTTTTAGGCTCCTGGATTTGGATTTGGAATCGCAATATCTGGTGGAAGAGATAATCCTCATTTTCAGAGTGGGGAAACCTCTATAGTGATTTCAGATGTGCTGAAGGGAGGGCCAGCGGAAGGACAGCTACAGTAAGTGTCTGGGTTTCGTTCTTTCAGTCTTGATCTATCCACCCCCAGCCTCCCTGCATTGTTCCTGACCTCAAGCATAGATCTATTTTGGTAGTGATTCCAGATTATTTATACCCAACTTTTTCTGTATTTACTTAATATTTTTCTCTTAACTGAACATACACTTAAGAAGTCTTTAGCACCAGGTGTGGTGGCGCACACCTTTAATCCCAGCACTTGGGAGGCAGAGGCAGGTGGATCTTCAGGAGTTCGAGGCCAGCCTGGTTTCCAAAGTGAGTCCAGGACAGCCAAGGCTACACAGAGAAACCCTGTCTCGAAAAACAAACAAACAAACAAATCATTATCAGTGATGCAAATGGGCAGCTAAGTATTACTACTTACTTTAAAATAGAAAGTAGCTGATGGTAAAAAGAATGAAAGAAAACTTGTAACTAGTTTAGGTGGGCTTCTGAGGGCCTCTCACACGAGGCCTGTCTTCTCTGAATGCCGAGGAGGTGAGTGCAGTACAGATAATATAAGAAGGGCAGGGAGGAGAACCGAGACTAATCAGAAGGATTCAAAGACATTTAAAAGAAGAAAGACTTAATGTTCAATGATGGCATCTCTGCTAGCTAGGTGACTCAGTTTCATCTAATGCTCTAATTCATCTACCAGTGATCTTTTTGTTTGTAGTGCCTGCTCTGTTCAGGCATTTGGGGAAACACTGCTGATGCATCAAAAGAAAAAGAAACTGATGTCCCATGGTTAGTTGTTAAATGCTCTGGTGAAAGACCTGATGGTAAAATTTGATGTTGTTTTATCATTGTTCTACAGACAAGCAGATTAATTAGCTTGTCATTCAAAGAAGACATTAGGAAGGTCTTGAGTGTTAATGTTTTTCTTTAACATGTCTTTCTGGTGTTCTTTTCCTTCTTCTTAGGGAAAATGACCGAGTTGCAATGGTTAATGGCGTTTCAATGGACAATGTTGAGCATGCTTTTGCTGTTCAGCAGCTAAGGAAAAGTGGGAAAAATGCAAAAATTGTGAGTATCTTTTATGTTCAATTTAGTAGAAGTATCAGCTACTGTTGGTACTTGCTCAGTATTTGAACCCCCATTTCACCCCTTGAACTCAACCCTTCCCCTCCCTTTATCTCTTTTGTTTTCCGACAAGGACTCTGTGTAGTTTTGGTTGTCCTGGAACTCTATGTAGACCAGGATAGTCTCAGATTCACACAGACCCTTCTGCCTCTGCCTCCCAGGTGCTGGGAATAAAGATGTAGGACACCAAGGCCAGCTTCTCCTTTTCCTTTAAGGAACTGAAAAGTCACTTCCAAAGTTAGTTGTTACAGAGTGAGTGCTTCTTACTCTTCTGTACTGTGTATCTAATCTACGTTCAGATAGAAATTTTCTTTTTGTTTATAAAAGGAGAAGATGTGGAGTTTTGTGGCTTAATGCTGCCTTCTCTTTTATGTACTTAGGTTAGCCTGGCCCTTCGCAAGTAGTGTGAAAGTGCCTCTGGTCCTCTTTTCTCTCATGAGCTTTGTTTACTGGGAAAGCTTTCCCTTCCTTCTCTGACCCCACATCATCTACCATCTTAACCGTGATGTGTTGAGGATAAAAAGCCATGATTGTCTGCAAAGAGTTGTTCACGGCGCATTTCAAGTTAGTGTCTTAAACCAGAGTCTGGGATTTCAGGATGCCCTACCATGCCCAGCTTATGTTTGTTTGGTTGTTTGTTTGGTTGGTTTTGGTTTTTCGAGACAGGATTTCTCTATGTAGCCCTGGCTGTCCTGGATTTGCTTTATAGACCAGGCTGGCTTCGAATTCAGAGATCCCCCTGCCTCTGTCTCCAAGTGCTGGGATTAAAGGCGTGCACTACCACCTCCCGGCTCATGCCCAGCTTATGTAGACGTGAAACAAACAAGGAGGAAAGCAGCTGTCCTTTGTCCCTCATAAAAGCACATTGCAGGGGGCTGGAGAGCTGCCTTAGAGGTTAAGAGTGCTCTCTGATCTTCCAGATGTCCTGAGTTCAATTCCCAGCAACCACACGGTAGCTCACAACAATCTATAATGAGATCTGGTGCCCTCTTCTGGCATGCAGGCATACATGTGGACTGAGTACTGTATAAATAATTATTTAATTTTTTAAAAAGCACATTGCTTGTCCTTTCCGCATACTGGCTTCTCTTGCTACTTGTCCTCCACCTTCAAACATTGTTTTCTCCCAGAAGACCCACTCTGGCTAATCTGGGCAGTGAGAAGCAGCAGTGTTTAGTGTTGACTTGGCCTTAGAAGATATTTAGCCATGAAAGAAATATAACACGATTCGGAAGAGAATAGCAAGACAATATTATCAGGCAGTTATTAGGCAGAGCTGATTTGAGGTAATTTGCGAGAGAGTAAAGCTACAAGTCACATAGGATGTTGACAGGAAGGACCCCTCTTAGAAGTGGGTGTCGAAGAGAACAAACTCTGACACCTAGGGTTTTCTTCATATATAGAGGTGATCCACTTGATCTCTGAGAGCACAAGGAAAAAGCATTAAAGAAACTGAAGGCGTTTTAGAAGAGGATAGGAGTAAAGGGACGCTGACTCTAAAGCAGGCCAAGAAACTGAGACCTTTGTGCCTGACTGAAACAAAACCAACCTGCATTCGGCTTTTTGGTTGAGAGGGAACGAGATGCAGATGATAGGATTGCTGAGCAGTAGTGAGGATTCTACTAGTAGAATGAGTTTATAGATGGCCTACCCAATAAAAAGTTTTATTATGTCAAAACACATCTGGTGTTTATCATGGCAGATGAGGGGAAGAAGCCAGTAGAAATTCATTTAAATGAAGCCGTGAGCGAGCTGGTGGTTCAGAAAACAGAAGAAGACAGAGAAATCAGAAATAAGCGAAAAGTTTGAGTAGCTAAAGTTGTCTGAAGACAAGTGTTCCCCAAGAAGCTCTTGCAGGCCCCTGAGGAGACCCAGTGTTCCATTGGTAGGGAGCCAAGTGGCTTCCAGGATCACAGAACCACACAATCAGAAGATGCACATAGTTCTTGAACTTAGAACAAAGAAGTGCGTGGACAGGAAACACAGAAAGAATGCATAACCAGCTTGCACTTGCACCAGAAGTTATAAATTGGACCAACACAGAAACAGCAGTTTGTGTTGGGGAAGTATGCCGAGTTCATGAGCTCCCACAGAGTAAGTTATGTGTTAGTTTGTGATAAATTAATGTGCCCTATAGCAGTCTGTGAGGACAATTGTAGATCTTGATAATGATGCACTATCAAATTTTGATTAAGGAATGAGGTTAGGCCTGCAAGTTGTAGTTTTGGTTGCAAAGTATCTAAGATAGGTGATACGCTTAGAGTGTAGTCCAGTCCTTCATTCCACATGCCCGTAAGCTCATGATTCTTTTTTTTTTTTTTTTTTTGGCTTTTCGAGACAGAGTCTCTCTGTGTAGCCTTGGCTCTGCCTTCCGAGTGTTGGGATTAAAGGTGTGCACCACCATTCCTGGCCAAGATTTTGATTCTTATCACCTGGAAAATTGTTAGAAATTCTGGAAATTTAGTAAAGTTAATATTCTTAATCTGTTGTTTAGCCGGATCTATTTATTAAGAGAGTAGAAAACAGCCACTGTAGAAATGTATTAGTGTGACTACTTCATTATTTCCTTTGTATTTAAATTAGTGTAGATCAAGACAAATGCCTGTTTCTCTTATGAATGGACAGTGCACGAATATCATTGAGTTTATTATCTCTTTTTATTGTAGACCATCCGAAGGAAGAAGAAAGTTCAGATCCCTGTAAGTCGTCCAGAGCCTGAGCCGGTATCTGATCATGAAGATGATAGTTATGATGAGGAAGTGCATGATCCAAGAAGTGGCCGCGGTGCTGTAGTTAACAGAAGGAGTGAGAAGAACTGGGGAAGGGATAGAAGTGCAAGTAGAGAGAGGAGCCTGTCCCCTCGCTCAGACCGCCGATCGGTGGCTTCCAGCCAGCCCGCCAAGCCCACCAAGGTCACACTGGTGAAGTCTCGGAAAAATGAAGGTATCGCTCGCTGATTCTTCCCGCGTTCACATGAGACTTTCATATTTTAATGAGAAACGCAATTACCGTGTTTTCGTATCTGTTTTATCCCATTTCTCTTTCTACTCATGTTCTCTTGCTAAGAGTCAAATCCTGTTAAGGCAGACATTGGGACATTTTCTCAAATCATTTTGTTGGAGCAAACTACTAGTTGAATTTTGGTTTTAATATGACTAGAACAGCCAAATTCAAATTAGGCTATCAAGACATGCCACACCATCACTGAGTTGGAATGCTGTGGCTTTTCTTCCCTGTTGGGATCAACAGTAGTATGACTATGGAAAGAAATCTATGGATTTATGTGAAGGGGAGAGATGTAAATGGAAGGATTAGCATTGTTAAACTGAAGTCTTAACTCTATCACATCATTAGCTTTTAAATGGCTCATTGCTCCCTCTTGCTTTTGGTTAGGATCGTCTCTCCCTCCCTCCCTCCCTCCCTCTCTCTCTAGTAGTAAGTAACTGCCTCCCAGCTCCAAAGCTATTCACAAACTCTTGTAAGCCTTCTTCATACTATTTCACAGCTAACCTAATTTTTAGAATAATGTCTTCTTTGTACTTCCGTAATGCTCATCTGTCTGAGGTTCCCCATTCTTTTCATTCCATCATTCTACCCTTTAATGCTCTGTAGTTTTCTATCCAAGAATCTTTTCTTCTACTGTGAATTCTCCTCTAGACAGTCTCATTTATCTCAATTACCTCAGCACACTGATGATGTCACCATTTATCTCTCTAGTGCAAACTAGTAAACTCTTGTGCTCCCAGCTTAGACATACTCAGATACCCACTGGGATTCCTCAGCATGCATCTCAAGGGAATCACATTTTGTTCTTAACTTTTTCTTTGTGTTTCTAATGAAGTGTTTCTTCGGCTGTATTCCTGTTAATTGAGTTTCTCTGTCAGCTAAGTGCAGATGAGATATTACTTAACCTTGACATCTCTTCTGTGTATAGTAAAGATGTCCCAGCTTCCTACATCCCATTTCACAGGTCCCACTTGCGTCTTTCTCCACTACCATTTCCTTCCCAGGCTGCTGCTGTCTGTCTCTTTGTCGGTTTTGTGGACTTTGTCGGTTTTGTGACTGGTTTCTGGGCCCCTTCCAGTGAACTCTGTAGACTTCATCATACCTGCTGTGTTCTTTTCTTTATACTCCGTATTTGTTTTGAACACTTCCAGCCTCCTGCACACAACACACCCTTCAGAGTTCATTTCAGTGTTTCCTAGGTGAACTTTAGCTTTGATATTTCTTTCTTATAGAGGCCTTCTCTGATCCTAATAGATATGCATATTTGGTCCCATTGTTGAATACTTTGTTGCACTAGTAAATTACCATAACAACATCTTTTGCTCTGTTTTGTAATTGCCAAGGTACAGGGAGTGTTGCTTTAATTTGTAGTGCCTGTAGTTGCTGTGTACCCAAAGAAGTACCTAGAATTAAAGGAGTAAACTGATATATGAGGGTTATTTTGGCTCCCATCTAAATATTCATCATTTGTAGCCTCCTTCCTTCCTTCCTTCCTTCCTTCCTTCCTTCCTTCCTTCCTTCTTTCCTTCCTTCCTTTCTTTGTTTTGTTTTAACACAGGGTCTCACTGTGTAGCTCTAGCTGTCCTAGAACACAATGTAGACCAGGCTAACCTTGAACTCACAGAGATCCATCTGTCTGCCTCTCCCTCTGAGGTGCTGGGATTAAAGGCACCCATCCAGCCAGTTGTAACCTTTATTTCTCCCTTTGGTTTTTCAAGACAGGGTTTCTTTGTTAGTCTTGGCTGGCTTAGAACTAGCTCTATAGCACAGGGTTAGCCTTGAAGTGATCTTGAAAGAGATCTTGAAGGAGATCTTCCACCTGCCTCTACCTCCCTAGTGCTGAGATTAAAGGCCACCACCATCCAGTTCAGTTGTAACCTTTTCATTGTGAATAAGAATATGTCCTTAGCCCTGTAGTTTTCTTTGATGAAATGGTTATTTTTCAAAGAAGTTAACATTACCTGCCTGGATATTCTGATGTCATTATTTTTCTACCCTGGTACCAGTTCTGCTTCTGTGTTTTGGATATTTACCTTAAGTTAAACTGTAACTCTGATGCAACATTTAGACTCTTATGTGGCAGGCTTCATAATTTATCCTAGATGAAAACCTCTTTGTTTCTCATTTTGGTATTTTAGTTTGGGTTTTTGTTGAACTTTGTTTCTTTTAAAATGCAGTGAAATTTAAGAGTCCTCCTTTTTCCTTTCATGGACCCAAACTATTTTTCTATTGACACAGGCCTGATAGTTATAGCTTCTGCTTTTGTTTGTCTGTCTTACTGAGATAGAGTCTGTGCTGTACTGTCCACACAGTCCTGTCCTCTGTCAGCCACTTAGTGTGGGCATCATGCATGTACTCTACCACGCCTGGGTTTTGTTTTTTAATGATTTTTTTAGTCATTTCCTTAACTCTAACCCATTACTCACTCACAACTAAAATGATCATTTCCTGGGTCCTTTGTAGGTTGCATAAATGAGAGAGCACTGTGTAATTAACTCCTGTTCACATCTGCTTGACTAGTTGTGACCTACTGCACGAGTTAGTAGTAGGCTGCACAAAAGCTTTTGAGTTTCTCTTTAGTTGAGATTTATACACACTAGGAGCCAGGGGAAAGAAAACCAGTATTTGATTCATAGCAGTCAAAGTACTGCCAAACTTCAGAGTTTTTCAAGCTCAAGCAACTCACTCTTTATGAACCGTGTTCTCTAAACATTATAAGAAGCTAGTATGTCATCACATAATCAGAAAAACAAACAACAACAACAAACCCAGGTTACTATCTTAGGGTCTTCGCCTTGTCAGTAAGTATCATTTCTTTGAACCATATTTTACTTCGCTTTTTCATGGCATTGCAGACTTTAAAGATTATTTTAAAGATAATGGCCTTATCTGTAGGGTGACTCATAAGGACAGTTATTTTAAATCTTAGAATCTAAACTGTACTTAATTGTTGTAGGATTTTGAACTCAAGATATTTCAATGTATTCTTTCAGAGTATGGTCTTCGACTGGCCAGCCATATATTCGTAAAGGAAATTTCACAAGATAGTTTGGCAGCAAGAGATGGCAACATCCAAGAAGGGGATGTTGTCTTGAAGGTACAGTCACATTGTACAGTATAATGAGCTGAAATGGCAAACAAATGTAGAGTTACTGTGTAACATCTGCTTGTGTCTGAAGCAGTTTTACCACAGAGAATCAGCATTTGCCCTGCCCATTATGAGGTATGGGGTTAACCTGAGAGAATTAATTGCTTAAAATATATAACATTCACTAGGATGATTTTGGTAATTTTTCTAGACGTTATTGAAATGCTTTCTAGTTTGCTTATAGGAATGCTTTTGATAGTTTAGCAAACTATTAAGGTACTATTATATCTTCAGGTGATCTTAGAAGTATGCCCTTACCTGTAACAGATTAGACTACATTTTCAGTTTGTATTTTGTTGTTTACTTTTCAACCTATAGTTTCTTTTCTGTTGCAGATAAATGGTACTGTGACAGAAAATATGTCGTTGACAGATGCAAAAACATTGATAGAAAGGTCTAAAGGCAAGTTAAAAATGGTAGTTCAAAGAGATGAGCGGGCTACCTTATTGAATGTCCCTGATCTTTCTGACAGTATCCATTCTGCTAATGCCTCGGAAAGAGATGGTGAGTACAGTTCTGTTTGGAGGCTCACACTGATTTATTTCTTAAAGTATAGGAGAATTGGATATGTTTGAGTGAAATGATATTTTTTCTACAAGACAGACACCTTTTAAAAAATCTAAAATTTACACGTACATTTGTGTGTATGTTTGTGCCTGTCTATCTTTATTACTACACACAAATATTTTGTAGTAGTTCACTACTGTAGTTTTGGTTTGATCACTGGAGATGATACTAGTGCTTGAGTTGTTTCATGTGAAATATAGGCTTAGCTTATTTCTTTTTGTTTTGTTGTTTGTTTTTCGAGGCAGGGTTTCTCTGTGTAGCCTTGGCTGTCCTGGACTCCCTTTGTAGACCAGGCTGGCCTGGAGCTCACGGTGATCCACCTGCCTCTGCCTCCCAAGTGCTGGGATTAAAGGTGTGCACCACCATGCCTGGCTTCTTAGCTTATTTCTAATGTCATTGAAATACTTTGCTTTATTATATAATCATTTCATGAGAAATACTCATTTTATTTAACAGACATTTCAGAAATTCAGTCACTGGCATCAGATCATTCAGGTCGCTCGCATGACAGGCCTACCCGCCGCAGCCAGTCACGATCTCCTGACCACCGCTCAGAACCCTCGGATCATTCCAGGCAGTCTCCACCACAGCCCAGCAATGGCAGGTAATAAGTCTTGTTGAAAACAAAATCTATGTAGAACTATTTTTAAATAAAATCAGGAAATAGAATTTTCTTTTATTATTTAAGAGTAGGTCTATTTTTCTTCCTCAGTTTAAACACTTGTTTAAATAGAAGACAGTCAAGTGTTTTGTTTGGTTTTTTTTTTTTTTTTTTTTGTTTTTTTGCTGAAACAAGGTTTCCTCTGTGTAGCCCTGGCTGTCCTGGAACTCACTCTGTAGACCAGGCTGGCCTTGAACTCAGATCCTCCTGCCTCTGCTTCCCAAGTGCTGGGATTAAAGGCATGTGCCACCACCACTTCACTTTTTTTTTTCCTTTAAAATGCTAGATAGTGCATTTAATAGGCAAGCAAGCCAGGAAGTAGTTGTCACTAATCAGCACTCTGGCTTATAACACAGGAGCAGCTATTAACAGTATATAAATGAGTGGATATGGCTGTGTTGTACTTTCTGGCCACTAGGGAAGATAGTTTGTTCTTTACAAAATTAAGAATAGAACCGCTGTAAGACCCTCGTTTTGAGTGTCTATCCAGAAGAGAGAAAGTGACCATTGTTAAGAAATACCCACAACCCTACATTGGGCTAGATCTTTACGTACAGTAACCACAGTGACAAGCCGCCGCCTGTCTTTTGTAGATAAAAACACAAGGACATGCATAGGTGACAGAATTAATATTCAGCACTGAAAGGTGGAATTCCATCACTGTCAGTACATGGATGTACCCAGGGCAATGCTGGGCACACAGAAACACATGAGTGATCTTATCTCTGGAAGCAGAGACACTTAACTCACAGAAAGAGAGGAAAGAAGGCTGGACAAGAGAAGTGGGGAGATATTGGTTAGAGAGTACAAAGTTGAGGAAACCTGATGTCATGCCTATAGTTATAATAGATACTTAAAACATCTCTCTAGACCTAAAAACATCTTAACCCCTAAACAACTAAGCTTAATTGTGAAACTAACTTATTTAGCCTTCAACCCCATCAGAGACTTGAGAAGAAGTAAAATTAATTACCTGAGTAAACAGGAAATACAGATTAACAGCTTCCAATTTGAAAAAAATGACAGAGACAGTTTGCTGCCTGATCAGTCAACCATAACTCTCTATAACATTGGAGCATCATATCATCTTCAGCCTTCTGATAAGATATAATAGATATTGATGAACATTCAGAATTTTAGACTCACCAAGATAGGAAAGTGTTTTCTTCAAGGTTGCCAAATATAAATAGCCAAAACACTATGAATGAAACATTAATTCCTGATGGTTTTGTGGTTCTTCTTGCTCTGTGTAATTTATTTTATATATGTATAATAACATAAATGTATATGCAAAAAATGAAATTATTAAAGAAAAAAATAATAGATACTTGGCTTTTGGTAAAATCTTAAGTGTTCTCACCATACACTGTATTTATATTAGAGGAAGTTGATTTAGCTGGTAATTTCCAGTGATATACGTACATCCAAGTAGACATAGTGAACACCTTACATACATATAATTATAATGTGATTATATCACAGTAAAGGTAGAAAGAAAAAAAAAAAAACCAATCTCAGAGCTGAAGAGACAGATTAGCACTAGAAAGTATTGACTTGAGACTTACCTGCGTGCACATGTTACCCGAAACCTTAAAAGTCACAAAAATCGCTAAGAAGAACCATATGAAGAAGGCTAAGAACTGGACTACAGAGAGTTATGTGTCTTTAGGAGAGTGGACAGGTGAGAGAGAAGACTGTGAGCTTTGGAGATGTTTATTAAACATAGTAGTATCTGGGCTGGGGATGTAGTTCAGTTGGTAGTGTGCTTATCTGGCATGCATAAATTCTGGCTCTCATTCCCCCAGCACCACATAAAACTGCATGTGGAGGCACAGCCCTGTAATCAGCACTGTGGAGATGGAGTCAGGAGAATTGGAAGTTCAGGGCCATCCTAAGTTACGTGAGTGTCTTAGGGTCACTGTTGCTGTGAGGAAACACCATGGTCAAAGCATCTTGGGGAGAGAAGGGGTTATTTGGCTTACTCTTCCTCATCACAGTTCTTCATCAGAGGAAGTCAGGACAAACTCAGGCACCACAGGAACCTGGAGGCAGGGCCTGAAGCACAGCCTTTGGAGGAGTTTTGCTTCTCATGGCTTGCTCAGCTTCTCTTCTTATAGAACTCAGAACCACCAGCCCAGGCCTGGGCCCTCCCTGTCAATCACTAATTAAGAAAATGCCCTACAGGCTTGTTTATAGCCTGATCTTGTGCAAGTATTTTCTCAGCTGAGGTTCTCTCCTGTCAGATGAATCTTAACTTGTGTCAAGTTGACATAAACTAATCACCACAGTGAGTTTGAGGTCACTAGGGACATGAGACTCTATCTCAAAAAACAAAACAACAACAACAACAACGAAACCAAACAAACTCCAACAAAAAACCAAAGCAATACTTGTTAAAACTGCATTCAAAAGGGCATTTGGTTTTTACTCAAGCAGCAGCAGAGGATATCTGGTGGTTGTCACTACACCCGCTTTAGCTTGTAGGGATATGAACTCCATGCATCCTTTGTACACTTCAAGCTTTGGATCAATTAATTATGTGTGTCTTGGTCTTTATTTTAATTGGTTTATTATTTTATAATTGGTTGTTTCTACCTGCTGCAAGCAAGCTATTTATAAAAGTCCCATTTACTTTGAAGGGGTTTTGTGGTTCTCTTCCTTGGGGGAGGTTGTTGGCCACCAGCCCACCAAGGCAGGAGGAGCAGAAGATGAGACCCAGGGCCTGGAGGCCATAAGCGTGAAGGAGATCTAACACTCTGCAAACCACTTCAGGAGATAGTTCAACTTTAATCAGGGAGAACAAAGTATAGCCCTTAGGGAGTGGGTGGGGCTTCCAGGATAGGTGTTCATAATTGGTTAGAACCAGGCACATTTAGGATGCTTGTTTTGCATTTGGCAGCACACTCGTATCATGTGAACAGGAGCATGGTACCTAATTATCCTATAGGCATAGGGAGGGGAGAGCTAGCAAGGAGCTGTGTCAAAGGCCATATATCAAGTGTGGTTAGGGCATCTATGTTTAAAGACACTCTCCAGATGGAGTCAGGCAGAGAGCCGGAGGCCCCACTGGGGAGAGTGCACCTAGCTCAGTGGAGCTCAGAATGGCTATCCAGACTGGGAGGACTGCAACCTCAAACAGCAGGGTTATGGCAGGTTTCTAATACAACATTCACATGGAGATGACACTAACATCTCCGGTGGGTAGGGCAGCTATAACCTAGCACATCCCTTACCCCTAAGGAACTGCAAATGAAAAGGAATAGTAGGAATCACAATCTCAACAGTGTAGCCACTTTTTTAGTGTAAACAAATCCTAAATCATAGGAAGTATTTTCTGTTTTATTGTGCTGTTTGTTTTGTTACTTTTCTTATCATACCTTGTCCAAAGTAATAGACTTGACTCCACTACTTCTCTTCACCTTCTAGCATGCTACTAGTCCTGTTTTGTTTCAAGGGTTTTTTTTACATACTGAAATACACATATGACTGAAAATATGGGATACTTGTGTGTGAGTCTGTTTTATATGCCATTTAACATGATCTCCAGTTCTATCTATTTTCCTGTAGACGTCATGATTTTTTGTTTTGTTTTGTTGTTTAAGGTCTATTTATTTATTTATTATGTATGCAGTATGTGTGCCTGCCCACCAGAAGAGGGCAGTAGATCTCATTATAGATGGTTGTGAGCCACCATGTGGTTGCTGTGGTTGCTGGGAATTGAACTCCGGACCTTTGGAAGAACAACCAGTGCTCTAATCTCTGAGCCATCTCTCCATCCCATGATTTTATTATTTATGAATGAATAAAACTTAATACATGTGAGACAGTGACAGAGAGAGGCAGGTTTACTTTGTCTTATCCTCTCATCAGTTGTAGGCACCTATGCTATTTCCTTAACTTGGGTATTGTGAATAATACTGTGGTGCAGCTGTTAGTTATTTGGGTATATATCTAAAAGGGATTCAGCTGAGTCATATACAAGTTCTGCTTTTATCTTCTTGATGTCTTGAGGAATCTGTCCTGATTTCCATAGTGACTGATAGGTTTTTTGTTTTGTGTGGGTTTTTTTTTTTTTAATTTTTTGCAACTTTTGTTTTTGTTTTGGTAACTATTACACCTTTTTTTTTTTTTGAATGTGAACTTTGTAAATTTGTTGGCGACATCATGTTGCTGTGTCAAAAGGTTGAGTACCCTAGGTTCCCCTTTCCCCTGAATCATGGCCACTTTTTTGTTGTTGTTGTCTGCATCCCTGGCCCCCCCTTTCTGAACTCACTGTGTAGCCTAGGCTGGCCTGGCTTCTTCCTCCCAAGTGCTGAGGTTAAAGGTATATCACACCACCATGCCCTGTTGTTGTTCCTTTATTTATGGTAGGTAGCCATTAATGATAAAATGCAATCTCCTTATTGTGTTAATTCCAAAGAAAGTTGTTTTGCTATTGCAGTTTTTATTTAGACTTTCTAACAACTTGGCTGTTGCTCCTTCATTTTGTAAGTTCATTTCTAAAGCTCAACAGATGATTATCTTCAATCATGTCATGTTGTCCTGCTCCCTTTCAGGACTCTTAAGTATTTTTAAAAGGTTTTATATGTAACACCAGTTCTGTGACTTTTTTAAAATGCAATATCACAGTTCATCTGACAAGATATGCTTATCTTTTCTGTTTGAAGTGACATCAACAGTCAAATATGAACAGGAACAGTAATGAAAACATGTATTACAGTAAAAGTTTTGAGTAGTAGAGTAAGATTGAATTGGCCAGATTTACAGTTTTTATTATACTCACTTATCGTATGAAACTGACAGCTGAACTAATACCCAAGCCATTGACTTAAAGTTTCTAGGAAATATGTTTCAATAGTTAGAAAAATAATAATTTATATAGAGCATAAAGCATATTCTTTTTATTGAAATTAGTTTCTTCTAAAAGTAGTTGAAAGTACTGCTTTCAAAACAGTGAGTTTGTAAGTCTTAAATATCCTCGTTATTACTCTTTGTTCCTCCTGAAAGAGAGGCCTACATGAAATCCTGAACGCAGTGGCATCTTTGCTGACGCAGCTCATGACCCACCCACGTGTGGTGAGAATATTGTGTATATGAACAAGACATTGGTAACTTAAACTCAGGTCTTGTGCCAAGATGCTGTATTTGGTGTCCAGGCCTTATAACTATTGTAGTCCACACACAGCAGTAGAAATTTCTGAGAGTCCTGACTTGTAAATGACTAGGATGTTTTGTTGTGGTCGTAGTTTCAAACAGTTTTCTATATTGGGCTCAGGAGATGGCTCAGTGGGTAAAGCTCTTGCTGCTAAGTGGGGATTTGATCCCCGGAGCCTATGTGATACTGAGTCCTCGTTCTCCTATAACAAGGGAGCGTTCCCAGAAGCTTGCAGGAAGTCGTCCTGGCATACACATGGTAAAACAAGGCCTGTAAGGAGAGCACTGACACCCTGATCCTTCCCAAGCAGCTCCATCAACTGCAGACAGTGTTCAGATATGTGAGCTTTCTAGGAGCCGTTCTCATTCAGACCACCACAGTAAAGAAATAAGACTTTTATTAGTGTGTATTTGTTATACAAAGTGGGGTTCTGTGGGTTCTAGAATGACATTTTTGTTGAAGTACACCATATTATTTGACTGTGGTTATACCTCCATTGCCTTGTCCTATCATCCCTCCTCTCTCCTACTTGTCCTTTCCTCTTCCCAGTCTCCCTTCTACATTGATGTCATACATGTTAGCAGTCTAGGTTCCACATGTGAAAGAAAGCATAGGATGAATCTCTTTTCTTTATGAGTTCTAATTAACATGATGGTCTTCAGTTCCACCCACTGTTCTGCAGATGAGTCCTTCATTTCATTCCTCTTTATATCCAGATGTATGTTGAGGGTTACTTATTGATACCTCCTGCCAATTTCATAATAGTTTTCTTCGGGAAGCATTTGTTAACAGAGCCATAAGTACAATACATATATTTATATTTTTTTCAGATATTGTACTTGATTTCTTTAGAGCTTAGTGTTGCCAGTAAGATAAAAATTATTGAAACATTTTACATTGTTTGAACATTTTTTTTTTTACTATTTCATTCATGGAGAGGTTATTTTACTTACTGATTTCCCCCACCCCAAGACAGATTTTCTCTCTGTAACAGCTCTGCCTGTCCTAGAACTCACTCTGTAGACCAGGCTGGCCTCAAACTCATGGAGATCGGCCTGCTCTGCGTCCCAAGTGCTGGGATTGAAGGTGTGCACCACCACCGCCTGGCTTTACTTACTGATTTTTAAAAATATTTTTTACATTCTATGTATGTGTGTGTGTATCTATCTATCTATCTGGATGTGTGGGAGTGAGTATGTATGTATATATGTGGGCATGCCTGTCTCACAGAGCATGTTTGGAGAACAATTCATGGTGTTTATACCTCTTGACTCCATGTGGATCCTAAGAATTGGACTGGGGTTATGAGGCTCGGCAGCAGACACCTTTACTCATTGATCCATCCTTTCAGCCACATATACTCACTCACTTTTACAAATTTTAATTTTTTTCTAAGAAATTATTTCATCTTTCTACTTTAGATTGGTTCCTTGGTCTAAACAAAAACAACATATTATTTGTAATGCCATATTTTTTAAAGACACACTTTGAAGCTTTTTACCTTCGTTTCTGGCTCTGCCTTCACCCCATTCCCTCTAGCTTCAAACTGAAGAAAAAGCAGGCTGAAGGATGTGATTCTTAAGTATTTTAGTGATGTTCATAGTGGTGTCTTCTTTCCATGGTTCTTTGCAGCTTGATAAATAGAGTTGATTTTGAGTGGGGCAGATTTTCATTAATAATCATTTGTATGCCTTACTAGAAATGTCTGAACAGACAAGGCAAATCTATACTATGTGAGCTTATATACAAATGAATAAAGTGGTAGGTTTTAAAATGTAAAGAATTGTGTTTACTATTGGTTAGCAGTATAAAGAATATCATGCAATGTGACGCTTGGGAGGGGAAAGGCTTAGATAGCATGCTTAGGAAAGGAGACTTCTCCTTAGTCATGTCTGCTTGAAACAATAAGAAAATCATTCCAAAACAAGATGCAATCTGCTTCTGCTGCTCCTGAAATGGAAACACTTGACTTGTTGGAAGAACAGCAAAAGGAGCCATGTGGCTAGCTCTTAAGAGCCTTGGAGTGAGTAGACAGTAAAAAAAAAGTTCCGTTTGCTTTGGAAAATTTGGTTAGTGATAGTGTAAAAATGCTTTTACAAAATGTGCATTAAAGCATCACTAAGTGCTGCTTCATACCAGTATGTTTTAAAAGTTATTTACAACATTAAACATTGCCAAGAGCTCTTTTGATACGGTAGTTAGTGTTTCAGAGTGAGTGGCTATTGAAGATATGTTCTGAGCTTGGTGCTGCAGCTGTTAGGCATTGTGCAGGACAGTCTGATAGAAGGCACAGTGATAAGCTTTTCTGGTCACTCAGATAGACAAAATGAAATGTAAAAATAGGCAGTTCCAGGGCTGGAGAGAATGCCTCAGCAGCTAAGAGCACTGACTGCTCTCCCAGAGGACCTGGGTTCAATTTCCAGCACCCACAATGCAGCTCACAACTGTCTGTAGCTCCAGTTCCAAGTGATCCAACACCCTCACATAGACATACATGTTGGCAAAACACCATTACATATGAAATGTTTCTGTTAAAAAAAAAAACGAAGGCAGTTCCTTTATATATATAAAAGGTAATAACTTTATGAAAACCTTATTCACAGATGAAGAATGTAGAACAGGACTCTGTTGCCCTGTAGAGAAAATAAGATCACTGTGGTATTGTTCTCGGTGCTGTAATCACTGTGGTATTGTTCTCGGTGCTGTAAACCCACAGCTGTTTGCTGTAGGTGTTATCAGACTGAATGCAGGATAACTGTACCACCAACAAAGCCTAAGGACACCACTGAGAAAGGGCTCCGTAGTCTTTCTTCAAATATTTCTTATTTAAATTCTGTATTTGGAGCTGTCTTCTCACTAAAATTGTCTGGTTTGGGCTGTCAAGATGGTTCATGGCTGTAAGCTCATGGGTTCCAGGTACTCATAATTGAAGCTTTTTTGTTTTCTGTTTTTTAAAGGCAGGGTTTCTCTGTATGATAGCCCTGACTGTCTTGGTCTCACTTTGTAGACCAGGCTGGCCTTGATTCACCTGCCTCTGCCTCCTGAGTGCTGGGACTTCACCATTGAATCTTAACAATCTTAGTTGAATTCCTCAGACCCACAGGAAGCTCTGACTGGAGAGGTGGCTTAATTGGTAAAGAGCTTGTCACAAATGTAGAAAGGCAAGAATCTGGACCCTGGGCACCCATGTAAAAAGCCTGGTGTGGCATACACCTATAATCCATACTTTGGGGAAACAGGCAGGCAGAACACTGGAGCTCACCAGCCAGCCAGTTCAGCCAAGTTTCTGAGTTCTAAGTTCAGGGAGACACTGTCTCAAAGAGTGATTGTATAAGACACTTGGTGTCAAACTCTAGCACCTGCATGCACACAGGGACGGACAACCACCACCACCACACAAGGAGGCCAAGGCATAATGGTTAGGTCTCTAATCCTAGCTACTTGGGAGACTGGCCAAAAGAATCCATCAGAAGGCCGGGCAGTGGTGGCGCACGCCTTTAATCCCAGCACTCGGGAGGCAGAGGCAGGTGGATCGCTGTGAGTTCGAGGCCAGCCTGGTCTACAAAGCGAGTCCAGGACAGCCAAGGCTACACAGAGAGACCCTGTCTTGAAAAACCAAAAAACAAAACCAAAAAAAAAAAAAAAAAGAATCCATCAGAAGTTCAAGGCCTAGATACATCACTACAGAGCAAGTTCAAGCAAGCCTGGCTAACTTAGTGATGTCTACAGTATGGATGGCCTGAGGTTGCTTGATTGCTTGAAGTATGAGGGAAAGCTGCATTAGTGAAGCGGCCTGGCACAGCATAGCAGTTATGTTCTGATCAAGAGAGTGAAGAGGCTTATGGTAACAGTAAAGAAGCTGAACATAGCAGGGGTGGCGCACGCCCTTAATCCAAGCACTCAGGACGCAGAGGCAGGCAGATCTATGTGAGTTGGTGGGCAGCCTGGTCTATAGAGTGAGTTCCAGCTAAGGCTCCACAGAGAAACCCTATCATCAAAATACAAAAAGCTAAACATAAAAGGAACAAAACTATAAAGTATTGGCTACTAAGACTAAAGATAATCTAAGTACAAGACCTACAAACAGCGCTGTGTCTTTATCTGCTTCTAAGATGGAGTGCCAACAGAAGAGGCAGAGTTAATGTCCCCAGGCCTCAGATGTAGCCTTCTTAGAAGGGCTCAGTATCTGTTTATTGAATGTTCAGAGAATTTACAGCATGTTGCCAGGTGAACTTGGTGTCTAGAGTCTCTAGGAAGGACATTTGTGGGAGACATCTCATTTGGAAGCCATTTGAAAGTAACTTGGGTAAGCCGCTGGCCACCACGCCCTCATGTTCACTGTTGAGAACATTTCAGAGGGATGCATGCTTCTACCTTCACGTCTTCATGCCACTCTTCTTGCAGATTTTCACTTAACAGTACTTTCTGCTGATCTGATTGATTGATGTGTTAATTTGTTACTTTGTTTACACAGTTGATAAGCTAAGGAGCCTTTATTACCTGTGAATCAATTTATGTGGAATATAAAATCCCATCGTTTTGAGTTTTTTTTCTTGTTTGGTTTTGTTTTGTTTTGTTGTTGTTTTTCGAGACAGGGTTTCTCTGTGTAGCCGTGGCTGTCCTGGACTCACTTTGTAGACCAGGCTGGCCTCGAACTCACAGTGATCCGCCTGCCTCTGCCTCCCGAGTGTTGGGATTAAAGGTGTGTGTCACCAGGCCTGGCTAAAATCCCATCTTTAACAATCATTTTTTAATAGTTTTTAGCCAACCCAAAGTCCCTCACTCAATGGGACCATACTGTGTATAAGCCAAAAAACCAAACAAAACCCCAAAACAGCCAGCAGGGTGGGTCAGTAGTAAGAGAAACTTGCCATGGAAGCCAGGAGGACTAGCATTCAGTCCCCAGACCCCACACAAGGGTGGTAGAGAACTAATTCCATGTTTTCCTCTGATCTCCAAATATGCACTCACATATACGCACAAATAAAACATCAAAATACATGCATCTACGTTTCTGAGGAAGAATAAAATGCCTTTAGGAGGACTTGTTCTAGCTGGTGTTTGCTTCTGAGCAGTGAGGAATTTGGTAGATAAACATGGCTCAGCGCCTACATTTGAGTGCTAGTGTCTGTCTGCGTGGATGGAAGTCAGAGGGCAACTTGTAGGGATTGGTTCTTCTTGGATTATGTGGGCCTAGGAATGACATGCAGGTTATCTAGTTTGGTGGCAAGTATCTTCACCACTGAGTCATGCTGCTGGCTCATCCTCATTTTAATTGCTAACCTTGGTAACTTAGCAAATCCTTTCCCCTGGTTCTGAAGCTGTCTTGCCTCTTCTGTTCTTATGAAGTGTTTTCTAAAATCATCCTTACTCTTTTCATGTTTTTATTGCAATAAATTAGCCTCCGGAGCAGAGAAGAAGAGAGAATTTCTAAACCTGGGGCTGTCTCAACTCCTGTAAAACAAGTAGATGATCATACACCCAAAGTGGTGGAAGAAGTTACAGTTGAAAAAAGTGAGAAGCAAACACCTACTCTTCCAGGTAAGCATAACAAAAACGTTTTTGCTGTCAGAGTACAGCAACTGTCAGCATTTGCAGAAGATTTTAAGGATACAATTATTGTTACCAATGTGGATTTTTCTGTATATGCCATTCAGCTTTTTCTTATTATGGTAAGAGCATAGATCAGTAATCTTCATGAATGTTTTTACTTTCTAAATATAAATTATTCATGTTTAACAGCTGCTTGCAGTAAGTAAGGATGTTTTTCAACACTTCTCATTAAAGATAAATATTATAGAGCTGAGGGGTGACAGTGCTTATCAAGCTAGTAATAGACCTTAGGTTCCTCATACAGCACTGCAGGGACACCATGGAGGGAATATTAGATTACCTTCAAAAATAAAAAAAAACAAACGATATCTTAAACATTGGAACTGTTTGCTTCTATTGTTTGTCTTACTTTAGTTGACTAGTGGTGGGAATGTGGCTGTTAGAAGAGGGTTTGCATAATGAAGAATGTTACTGCAGAGAACTGTATGGACCACTTGATAATTGCTTTTTTGTTCTCTACTTTTATTATTATTATTTTTTTAGAACCAAAGCCTGTGTATGCTCAAGTTGGACAACCAGATGTGGATTTACCTGTCAGTCCTTCCGATGGTGTTCTGCCTAATTCAACTCATGAAGACGGGATACTTAGGTAATGCAATTTCCAAGCCACATGGTCTTTCTTTTGTTTATTAGACGTTTCTCAGCATAAGAATTGAAAGTCAAGATCCTATAGTATTGTCTAGTGCCTATAGTACTATGGTTAACAGCAAAGCTACTTTTTTGGGTTTTTCCTCCCTTTTTCTTTTTAATTAGGACCTTGTCTTACCTAGTTCTTAGCTAAGAGTAAAGATTTTCTACTAAGATACAGAGTGTCCACATGCTTTCTCTGCCCTAGACTTAGAGACAAGTACTTGTAAGTCAGCACTGAGACATTTTGGGCTGGGTATGTTTCTTGTTGACCTCGTGTGAAGTGACGTGTGCAGAGTCCCTGGCCACATGGTCAGTAGCACACCTTCAGTTATTCAGCCAAGAGTATCTCAATGTATTGCCTAGAGGAAAATCATTTCTGATTGAGAAAGCTATTCTAGAATTAGTTTGAGAGTCCATACCATGTATTTATTAGTTTATAGGTATATTTTGTGAGCAAATTTTAAGCCTTCATAGTCTTTAAATCTGTTGCTTCCATCATAAAAAAGACATGATATGTGAATACTTGAAAATAAGCACCTTTTCTAAGGTGTAGTAGATCAAGAATTCTCCCTGCCCTCAATGTTTTCTGTTTAAAACTAAAAACAAAAATACATGGGTTGTTTCCTGAGTACTCAGGCAGAAGCAGATAGCTTCAGAAGGAGGTGAGTATTGTATGAATTCAAATAGCTTATTTTTAGTATTGGTAATGAATGATTAAAACATACAGAATGAAAAAGCTTAGTCTTAGCCAGGTCTGTGGTGCACGCCTGTAATCATAGCACTCAGAGAGACAGAGGTAGGCAGATCTCTGGGTTCCGGGCCAGCCTGGTCTATGAAGTGAGTCCAGGTCAGCCAAGGCTACACAGAGAAACCCTGTCTTGAAAAACAAAATGAAACAAAACAAAAAAAAACCCAAAACGAAGCAAAGAAGGAAGGAAAGAAAGAAGGAAGGAAGGAAGAAAAGGTGTAGTCCCGTTGCTCATTTTTGGCATTGCTGAAATTGTAGTAAGATGCCGAAGAACTGCTTCTCCAGCCTGAAGGGCAGATGCGGAAGGGGACGAGTGTGTCTACAGTCCTAATAGCTGAGCCATGGGTCTTTCATTCAGATACAGTTAGTGGATTTGAGGGGAAAATAAATGAGTAGGTTTTGTTACTGCACATAGTTGATATAATGCAGATAGGGCAAAGCACAAAGCCTGTCATTTTCCTGAAGCTGCAGTCTAGCATTGCTTTTCAAAAGCCAGACTTTATCTGAATACAGAGCCATTCAGGCACATCCACTTAATGAGGCTCTCTGGACTAGTCAGGGTTAGCGGAGGGTTTCCAAGGACCTAGGGTTTCCAAGAACATATTTAAGAGATCTGTCTGTTGATCCAGTGTTTGAGACGAGGCACTGCTGAAAGCACGATACCAGCACAAGCAAGGACTCAGAAGCATCAATGCCATAGCTGGTAAATCTTGTCAGAAGGGTGTCAAGGGTGCTGGGAGCCTTGACTGAGTGCAGCCTGTCCAACATGTGGCCTTTTGACTTTTATGTCTAGCTTTTCTGTTAGTTTCAGGTAAGAAAACGAGATGGCTGCACATAGTGACACGCACTTTCAGTCTCCTCACCCAGGAGGCACATCTGGGAATTGGAGGTCAGTCTGGTCTGGACAGTGTTCCAGGACAGCCAAGACCTTATAGTGAGACTTTGCATGGGGGTTGGAGGGAGAAGAAAACCAGAATAAAGGTGACTATTTTACAAATTATAAGGGCTTATTGCATTTTTTAACTAGTCTGTTCAAAAGTACCAGAATTTCTCCCTTAAATCATTTATTCAGGCATGTGACTTTATTTTATAAATTCTGATAATTTGGTAATTAGTTAATAAATTTACTATATATTCAGAATAGTGAGAGTTAAGAATAGTTGTTGTTTTTTCCCTTTGAGACAGGGTTTCTTTATGTAGCCTTGCTGGGATTAAAGGCATGCACCACCATGCGTGGCTTAAGAAGGCTGCACAGAGAAATCCTGTCATGAAAAACCAAAATAAATAAATAAATAAAAATAAATAATACTTTTTTAAAAAGTGCTCCCCCCACTCCTCCCCCTCCGCCAGACAGGATTTCTTTATGTTATCTTAACTATCCTGAACTCTCTTTGTGGACCAGGCTAGTCTCCAACTCCTATTGATCCTCCTGCCTCTGCCTCCCGAGTGCTGTGATTAAAGGCGTGCGCCACCACTGCCCGGCTAAAAGAGCAGTTCTTGAACCGTGGAGACAACAAGGAGCACTTAAACCGCAGTGCAGAGCAGTTGGCCTGGTGTCTTCTCTGCTTAGCTATTCTTTAAGTTGTGTTTAGGTGTTGGCTCCCCACCTGCATAACAGAGCGGCGTGCGTGCATCTGTCCCTTCACTTCTTCCCTATAGGAATTATAGAACAGAGGGGGATGCAGGGCTAATTGAGAAATGCCGAATAACCCAGTGTTCTTATCTCAGAGTTAGAAAGAGCTGCAGATTAAGGGTGCTGCAAAGAGCCCACCAATTACCAAACTTAAATCCTCTATCTTAATTGTAGAGATTACAACAGACCCTGCTTGTATATTTCCTCATATTAAGAAAATTACCAAACTGTATGCATAGTTTCTTTTCCTTATATTAAATGAGGCTTTTCATTTATTCAGTGGGATTGGTGTAGAAAAGTAGGTTTTGTTTTTGTTTTTTATGTATTGGGAATGTACCATAAGTACTTTTAAGAAGAGGGAAAACAACTGTTTATAAGGAAAATTATAGAATGGTCATAGAAAGCATTTTTTGTCTGTCAAATTTAGGTATTTTAAAACTTATTTTCAAGTAAGAAATTAGAAGGTCTGTTAAATCTGGCTTTGGAATCTAACACTAAATTCTACTTACTGAATGAGTACCATGTAGGAGGCTCCAGAAATGATGGTCCTTTGTTCCATTCTGAATATAGCTGTTGCTGTAGCAGCCTGCTGTGACTTCTAACTGTTTGAAATGAAATATCTGTTTTAACAGGCCCAGCATGAAACTGGTAAAATTCAGAAAAGGAGATAGTGTGGGTTTGCGACTAGCTGGTGGAAATGATGTCGGAATATTTGTAGCTGGCGTTCTAGAAGATAGCCCTGCAGCCAAAGAAGGCTTAGAGGAAGGTGATCAAATTCTCAGGGTATGTCAGTATGTCATCTTATGTGCATTCGAAAGTCTTAGATCATCAGATGCCAGGCATGGCAGACTACTATTGTGATTAGGGTATAATGTATGTACAATCTCTTGAACCACCTAAATTTCAAATTAAGAACTGATTATCTCTAGCTTGTGTTAGACTGATCATTTGCCATTCTGCCTTTGCTCTTGTGTGCTGCTTTGTTATGTTGTTAGTGATGTTTTATTGAAGTTACTGGTATTTATAGAACCTATAAGGGAAATAAGTTTTAGATAATTTTACTGTCTACTAAGTAGTCTTCTAAAAATTCAGTTAAACTAAAAGTTCAGTTAAACATTTGGACTGGCCAAGACTGCCAGAGACCACAATTTGCCAGCCAGCATTTTGGGGTAGGTATTGTTTTACCGTGAGAGTAAGTAGTCTTCCTAGGAACCCTGGCCTCGCAGACTCCTTATTTCAGATAGTGGCTCAGATCCAGGAGGGTGGATGGGATTTATATCAGTCAAATTTGGCTTTCAACCTTCACACCTCGCAAGAAAGGTCATCACTGACAAAAGGCAGGAGAGTGTGGGCTAGATGTACCCGCCAATTGTGATTTTCTCTTCTCTCCCGTTCCTTCCCTCAACAGTATTGCCTAGCAATGGTAGTGTCCTGTCTGTGTCTCCCTTCTTTATAGGGTATCCATGTTTATATAGATTTGATTTCTAGTAGGTAAACTCTGTCTCTTTTTTAAAATCAGAACCTCAGTCTATCCAGAGGTGTGATGCATTTACTGTTTCTCTGTCTCCTCTGTTCAGCGCCTCCACTCTGGTCTCCTGGTTTCAGCCTTCCTCCTCCCTGTGCTGACTAGAGCCTCCCATCTGCTCTGCAGTCTTGCAGCCTTGTCCGCCTCTTCGCCCTTTCCTCCCCTCTGGTTCCTCAGCTTCATTTCTCCCACTTGCTGTTGACTGTTCAAGGGATGTTGAGTTCCTTCCTTGCTTCCTTTTTCTTTTTGTTAAACACTGTGGCCTTGCAGTCTGGCTTTATCTGCTACTGAATCTGAGTTTTCACAGCCATTATTGACCAGTGTCAACTTCACTGCACAATTTCTTTCATTTCTTAGCAGCATTTTCCTGTCAATCCTTGAAGGCTTTCTCCCTGAGATTCTGTCATATGACCACTACTCCTGCTGCCTTGATTTCTGTAATTTGGGAGACGGTATCAGTGGTCCCTGCATCTCAAGGGCTGTCTTCATCTCAGTGAGCCGCCCACAGTCAGAATCTTTCTACCTTGAGTTTGCTGTGCTTGTGGCCTGTCCCAGTGGCGGCATTGATCTAATCTTCCTTTCCCTTCAAACATAAGCATGTAAGGCAGTCATGGCACCATCTCTGGTACTGTATTAGGTTCCTCCTGATCCTTCACTTATACTCAGTCCACTTATGTCGCATTTGAACACAACATGATGGGAATTCTGACTGTAATTGAAATTACAGCACTTTCCTTACCTACTCTATGATCTGTTTTGAAGTAATCAGGGAATACATCATTTAAAAGCAGCTACTTCTTATAGCTCACTTTGGCTTTTACATGAAAGTAAATAGTGCGTTTTGATTATTTGTCTTTTGGCCTTTTTATTGTTTCTATTAATGGAGAAATTTTCCCCAAAAGTAACAGGAGAAAATCCCCACTTGCTTGCAGTCCTGCACAGTTACGGGTAACAATTGGATAGATTTCATTTCAACTTCATTTTGGAACTTAGGAATTTAGTAATATAAGTAGATACTGACTTTGAAGTAGTAGACTCTGAAAATACTTGTTTTCTTAGTAAATAAATACATTTATATTCAAAACAGCTAGTATAAATTTATACAATTTTTTATTCCAATAGGTGAACAATGTAGATTTCACAAATATCATAAGAGAAGAAGCCGTCCTTTTCCTCCTTGACCTCCCTAAAGGTGAAGAAGTGACCATATTGGCTCAGAAGAAGAAGGATGGTGAGCTACTGTCTGAAATGGAGATAATGCACCTGTGGGAGTGGAGCCTCTCGTGGGGATTGGTTCAGTTGTTCAAAGTAAATCAGGGGCAAGTGTGGTAGCACACCCATAGTTCCAGCACTCAGGAGCCCAGCACAAGAGGATCACGAGTTCAAAGCCAAGCATGATGACTTAGGCATTTTATCTCCCTACTTGGTAGTCAGAGGTAGGTGATTCAAGGTGATTCAGAGATCTGTGATTCAAGGCCAGCTTGGTCTACATAGCAAGTTCCAGGACAGGCAAGGCTACCTGGTGAGACCTTTCCTCAAAAAAAAAAAAAAAAAAAAAAGAACCATTAAAAAAAAAAAATGTAGCTCAAAATAATCATTTCAATTTGAGTAATGATTGAATTTATTAATCTCAGAAAGTTAATTTTATTTGCTTATGGTTCTTTAGTCTTACACTATGCTCCTTAACAGAGCAAGATGAATATAACCAGTATTTACGGCATTATGATTTAAGTCAAATGCTGTCCAATCCTTTCTAAGTCATAGAAAAATATTTGTTTTATTAGTTATTGGATTATGTAAAGTGTTACGTGGATAGTGTCTAAGTTTTGTATTGGTACTTCCTAAGCAGTATTCAGGACTGTTAGTATCATTTCAAAGAATATATAAGTAACTGTTCTTTCTGTTTTTTTTTTTTTTGTTTGTTTGTTTTTTGTTTTTACTGAAAATTGAGATTTATTTTAGCTTATGTTTCCTATCTGGTGGTTGAGAATCAGTTGTGCATTGCCCACCTCCACCCGCTCCAGCTTCCAGCTCCAACACACTCCGTTTTTGGCTTGTTCTTGTGTTGTATGTTTGTTTTTGAGGTGGACGTTTCATGTGGCCCAGGTAGCCTGGAAATTCCTGAGTTGAAGAGATTGATCTGGAACACCTGATCCTCCTGTCTACCTCCCAAGTGCTGGGGTTACAGGAATAAACCACACACAGCCTAGCATGCTCAGTTGGAACTGTCAAAGTCTTCTGGAAGAGTTGGGGAACAAAATTGCTCTTCAGAGCATTTGCAGATCAATTAGATGCTATAACAGGAAGCAGAAATTCATCTTTTTCTGCATCATTTCATCATGTGCCCAGTGGAGGTACTAAGTTTCCATTTTAAGAGGTAATGTTGAAGAACAGTGAGATGAAGTAATTCCCGACACACAGTGAGATTGGACTTTGACTGGTACTGTATGCTGATGTGGGCATTAGGAGCATCTTCATAAATATCTTCTCTGCAGAATAAGTTTTTATCCTAGTAAGTATTGATTAATGTGTTTCTTTTGATTCCTTAGTTTATCGCCGCATTGTAGAATCAGATGTAGGAGATTCATTCTATATTAGAACCCATTTTGAATATGAAAAGGAATCTCCGTATGGACTTAGTTTTAACAAAGGAGAAGTGTTCCGTGTTGTGGATACTTTGTACAATGGAAAGCTGGGCTCTTGGCTTGCCATTCGAATTGGCAAAAATCATAAGGAGGTGGAACGAGGCATCATCCCCAATAAGAACAGGTATGAACACTTGGAAACTCCTTATACTGTGAAGTACGTAAGTGATGATACAGTTTCATTCTCATTGAGGAATTTGGGGTATACAAATTGGTGTTTTTCATTGTGTTCACTCACTATAGTCGTAACTGATTTATTCACATTATAAAACTACTCTATTAAAACTAAATATAAACTGCAAGTGAACACTTATCCTGAATTTTGATATTCCATTTTATTTTGTTGATTTTTTTTTCTTGTTGCCTTTTAAATACCCTTGTTTATCTTTCTTTTTTTTTTTTTTTTCTCCTTCAATAGAGCTGAGCAGTTAGCCAGTGTACAGTACACACTTCCAAAGACAGCAGGTGGTGATCGGGCAGACTTCTGGAGATTTCGAGGTCTTCGCAGCTCCAAGAGAAATCTTCGAAAAAGCAGAGAAGACTTGTCGGCTCAGCCAGTTCAAACAAAGTTCCCAGCTTATGAAAGGGTTGTTCTTCGAGAAGGTAGTGTATTTCCTATAGCTTAGTGTATATCTTTTCATGGCAGTATCTTTCAGAAAGTGGAATTTATAAACTATGTCATCATCATCATCTTTTTTTATTTTACTTTTTTCTCCATTTAATTTCTCTCCAGCTGGATTCCTAAGACCTGTAACCATCTTTGGACCAATAGCTGATGTTGCTAGAGAGAAGTTGGCAAGAGAAGAACCAGATATTTATCAGATTGCAAGTGAGTAGACACAGGTCCAGCACTGACCTTCAGTGGGCCTCACGGTCTTTCTTTGTCTGATTCCTCTAAAAGAGAATGTCCAACCAGTCTCGTAAAAATACAGCTTTTGTGAGAACATTGCCTTCATGTCATTCTTTTAATTTTGGGGGGAGGCAAAACAATCATATCTTTGTTCTACCACGTCCCTGTACCAAGAACAATCACCACTTCTGAAGCAGTTGCTTCGTGTGAAAACTGCCTCTCCCATGATCTTGTTGAACCTTCACAGTAACGCTGATGAAAGAATCCAAATACTAATTTTGAATTTGAGCAGCCTGAGCCTTAGTGAGGCTGTGCTAAGCATTGCTAATTGTCTGTTAGGTTTACATTTTCCCTTAATGATCACTAGTGAATGGCAAAACATGGTCTTCATCTCAACCCTTTCTGATGGATGTAGTGATTTTTTTTTGTTGTTTTGTTTTGTTTTTTTAGACAGAGTTTCTCTGTGTAGCCCTGGCTGCTTTGCAGTCTGGCCTTGAACTCAAGCAATCCACCTGCCTCTGCCTCCCCAGGTGCTGGGATTACAGGCGGGTGCCACCATGCCCTGCTGACTAGTGATTTTTAATAAGTGAACTATAGAACTATGTACACAGGGTGATGAACTTTGCCAATGATGGCAGCTGGTCTTCTGCAGACTATACAGTGAACATGGTGGCAGCAGCGCTGTGTATGCCAGTGCATGTTGTTTCTCCTGTTACGGTGGAAACATACAAACTTGGTTATAACTACTTGGCATGCTTTAAATTACACATGAAAACTTACACTGAGGTTTTTTCATATTTCACTCTCTTTGTGAAAGTTAAATCATTTGTACATATGTTATCACCACCCCCAATTTCACCTCAAAGTCTGATTTTTGTGATATTGTAAAAGTTTTCTTTTTCTTCTTAATAATAGATGGTTTTGTTAAAGTATCTTTTATTCTCTTGAAATAATTATCATCTTGGAGGCTCATTGCCTCGTCTGCTAGGCCTAGTCCTGGAAGCTTTTAGACTCTGTACAATCAAATTTAGGCCTAGAATGTTTTCCGCCTCTGAGAATTACTGTGGACTAAGCTCACCCTTTCTACTTATTTCTGAACATGGGCTGGCTGGTTCAACTCAGCTGTCCTGGCTCAAACTCCTCTCCAAGTTGGCTTAATCTGGCTTCTCTCAGTTTCTTACTGAGAATTACTCTACTTGGCCTAAAACTAACTCTAGCAATATGTTCTAATCTTCTGGCTCCTTCTCCTTCTCTGGTTTGTTCTGCCATCACCTGTGTCTACGTTGTTCTCCCTCTGTCTCTCTCTGTAAAACTCTCCCACTAAAACTGCCTCTGGATTCCACTGCAGTGCTTCTCAGCTCACTGACTCAACAGCACTGACTCGAGCTCAGGCATCTGCTGGCCTCTGCCTCCTGGAATTAAAGGCATATCTGTATTCCAGCTGGGTCAGATAGACCTGTGATCTCTTGCCAGAGCAGCCATGTTGTGAATTAACAACATGTCTTTGTATTTCTTTCACCTTATGACTTGACTTTTTCTTATGTCTAGTTTCTGCCTTGTTTATCACTGGTTTATCGGTGCAAGAATATAGCTTTTCCTGTACTTAGTACAGTTTTCTAATAGAAAGGAAGAAACCATAGAATCTAAACAAGTAGTGTCTGTTAACTGTGTGTACCACTGCTGTCCAGAGGACTATGCCTGTTATTTTGTTAGTATACGATATTAAGAGTTAGCACATTACTCTTTTTTATATTGCTTTTATTTTGGTTTTGATGAAATTTAATTAAGATACTTATTTTTTAAAAATCAGGAGGGTTTTTTTTGTTGCATACAAGTGATAATAAAATGTTAACACATTAAAAAATTTTCCCACTCCACTGTTTTCAGAAGCCTTTTGGTTATTGTATAGCAGACAGCATTTCATCTGAAGAACCAAGTTTGTAGTTTTTTAATTGAGGGAAAGTAAGTGTTGAAGGTTTGTAAAATTTAGCTTTAGAGGATAGTACATGCTTTACTCATATTACGTCCCAACTGCACATGAGAGTTCATATAGCCTAGTTAAAAATCCTCTTTTGACTTAAGGGCTTGAAGTATTTTCTTGAACTAAAAGTCCCAGGTGATTTCTCTCCTTGGTCCATGTCTGCTAGATTCCGTTGTGTTGCCCAGTCCTCCTGTGATGCCTGTCTTGTGATAGTCTCACCTCTAACATCACTTGTTCTTTGGGGCCTCTGCTCCTTTCATCTTTCTGCCTTTGCTGACCGGATACAGCAGAGTCTCTTCCCTTCCCTTCACATTTCAGTTCATGCCAGAGTCCCCAACAGCACTGTTCTCTAGTGAAGGAGCCAGGTAACGTGTGCTGCTGCATCAGACAAACTGTGTATGAGGTAGTAGAGGAGGCTTCCTCACCGCTTCATCTCCAGCTTCTTGTAGCTTCAGGGCTTGCAGTTCTGGTAACAGATGGAAGGTGTCTGACTGGAAATCCCCAGGCCATTTGCTGCAGCACTCTTGCTGATCTCAGTCCATTGTGGCTGCCTGCTTCCTTGCAGGAGTAGCTTCCCTGACACACACACACACACACACACACACACACACACACACACACACACATACACCATTATTTTGTATGTGTGTCACTCTGGAGGATGGTAGGAAACTAAGCCTCAAAGGGGGGAAATCTTAAGCCCATAACCTTAGGAATTTTGGGAGTCTATTTTTCCCCAGATTATTAATGGGGTTGAAGGAACACTGAAGAAAAAAAATAAGCATATTAAAACTCAGATTTAAAAAAAAATGTTGGGGCTGGAGAGATAGCTCAGAGGTTAAGAGCACTCACTGGCTCTTCTTCCAAAGGTCCTGAGTTCAATTCCCAGTAATCACATGGTGGCTCACAACCATCTATAATGAGATCTGGTGCTGTTTTTTGGCATGCAGGTGTACATGCAGGCAAAACACTGTGCACAAAATAAATAATTAAAATAAACGTTTACATATTTTGTTCATAGCAAACAAGAATTGATTGTAATTTTACTCTCCTGGCCTTAATAAAAGGAAACCTATCAGAGAAATTTTTGAAATCTTCATCTCATGTTAGGTGAGGCATTTATCACATTTGATAATTTTTCCTAACCCATTGATTTTTTTTTTCCCCATTGTGACTTTAAAAAGTGCAGCATCAAAATATTTATTTTGGTTACTAAGTTCTTGGAGAAATACCTTCTTAGTTTACTCCTAAAGCAAGCACCTCACTGGCCTTCTCGTAATCCTGGTTCTCTTGGGAAGCACATTGGCTGTCTGACCTATATAGATAGGCCTTCCAGGGGTTAGGAGTTAGGGAATAGATGCTACCTCTGATTTCTACCAGCTAGGATGGAAACAGTTTTGCTTTTTACAAGGGATGAATAAGGAGCCTTTCTTGGTGACTTGCTACTGCCCTCTAGTGGATAGAATCTATACTGCTAAACACAGACAGGTGTTATTCCAGCATGTCTGTAGTGCCCAGGACTTGAGAATTTCTGATCTAACCAGTGGAAATACTGTATTTTCTTTTTGTCCTGTCTTCATGAATAGAAAGTGAACCTCGAGATGCTGGAACTGACCATCGTAGCTCTGGCATTATTCGCCTTCATACAATAAAGCAGATCATAGACCAAGTAAGTTATTATAAGTTGGCCTATTCCTTATGAACAATAGAGCTTATGTTTTTGATGAGGAGATTTAAAAAAGAGAGATTTCCCCAACATAACTACTGGTGTAGCCTAATTAAGCCTTTACTGTATAAAAGCATTAATAAAACTTTCAAGAAGATAGTTATGATCAACATCAGAAATAATGATGTTTAGGTGTAATTAGTCATTGTAGCAGTGCAATTCAGAGTGTATATATGAAAGGAGAAGTCAGGAACATTTCTTCACTGCACTGACTTTCACAGACTAAAAGCACAGGTAGCAATTGTTAGCTTATAAGTGTTGTGGCTGAGTCTTAAAAATAACTGATGAAAGTTTGTTCCTTCTCAAGTCTCTGGTGGGGTTGAAGACCAGGTAGTTTAGTTTTACAATGAAGCTTAGTTGTTTAGGGGTTAAGATGTTTTTAGGTCTAGATAGGTGTTTTAAGTTGATAATGGCAATATGTGATGGAGATTGCTTTACATTCAGAATTTTAGATGCACCAAGATAGGAAAGGTGTTTTCTTCAAAGCTGTCAAATACAAATAGCCAAAACACTATGAATATAATATTTATATAATTCCTGATTGTCATGGTTCTTTAGGTAGTTTATTATATATATGTAAAATAATATAAATGTATATGTAAAAAATAAAAATGTTTAAGGAAAAAAATAATTAGGAAAAAAATAATTAGAAAAAAAAGTGGTAGGGTAACGCCGCATCTGGATACCTCATAGGAAAGTGAATGAACAAATTAAATGCAAACAAGGTGTGTAAAATAAATGAGTGTTTCTGTTGCCAGGACAAATGAACTTTTAAAAAAAAAAAGCTGATGAAAAAAAATTTTTTAATTGGGCTGGAAATTCTGATAGATTTTTAATAAGTGCTCCTGAGACATAGCAATCGCAAAGTGACTGGCTCTGAAGCATAGCAGAGCCTGAGGCTTTGTAGGAGAGAATGAGGTTTAACGGTGTTTGTCTTTTTGTCTGTATGCTTTCTTCCTGTCTCTAGGACAAACATGCTTTGTTAGATGTAACACCAAATGCAGTCGATCGTCTTAACTACGCCCAGTGGTACCCAATTGTTGTGTTCCTTAACCCTGACTCCAAGCAAGGTGTGAAGACAATGAGGATGAGGTTATGTCCGGAGTCTCGGAAAAGTGCCCGGAAACTCTATGAACGATCTCATAAACTCCGTAAAAATAATCACCACCTTTTTACAAGTGAGGATGTTAAACATTTTCTTTGAGCTTAAAATGTTCAGGCAAGCCGGGCGTGGTAGGGCACACCTTTAATCCCAGCACTTGGGAGGCAGAGGCAGCCGCATCTCTTGAGTTTAATGCCAGCCTATGTACAATTCCAGTCCAGGACAGCCAGGACTACAAGAGAAACTCTGTCTTGGAACCTCCCCCTTCCCCCCCAAAAAAAGTTCAGGCAATAATATAGAAGCCAAAGGTTATGTTATTCAAATACCAAAGCTCTTATGGTCTCAGCCTGGAGAACGTAACTTACTGTTGATTTAAAAGCTAAAAATGTTTGGTTGAAAGGAAAAGTATAACGAATGCCAAAATATAAATTTAAAATGCTTGTATTCTCCAATACCGTCTCCTCAGAATGATGGTGGACAGAGTTGGATGGTTTCTCCTCATTTATGGCAATGTTCTAACCATAAAACCACATTGTTCATTCATTTTCAGCTACAATTAACTTAAACTCAATGAATGATGGTTGGTACGGTGCTCTGAAAGAAGCCATCCAACAGCAACAGAACCAGCTGGTGTGGGTCTCTGAGGGGAAGGTATGGAGTCTCCTACTATTTTTTACACTTGCTAAATTATATAACTAATTCAAAACACCTCTGGGTTACCATTTTTCTTACTAGATTAAGATTTTCAAGAAATTTTGGAAAAGCTTTTATAATGCTTTCCATTTCTGTGTAGCGGTTAGACAGTTGAAAGTTGTTATACTTCTCAACTAAATTACTAGTCTAGTGGGGTTCTCTTAAAGAATTCTCAGATTATACTAAAAACCACAGATGACTCTGTCCATATCTGGCTGGGAGAGATGGCTTTGAACTTGGCTTCAGTTTCCTCCCAAGGGTCAAGGGATTTATGACCTGAGTGAGAGGTTTCTGTAAAGACAAGCAGTATGTGGGAAACACTGCCTCGGCCCCCACGGCTGCCAGGAGCATTCAGGAGCCGCTAGCCCACTAATGCTCCAGGAAACAATGAAACTGTGCCCTCACATTGTACCTTAGGAATTTCCTCCACATTACCTCGGTGGCACTTGGAACATCTTTACAGCCAACTGGAAAACAGTAAACAAACTAATGTTTGGGTCTTGGTTTTACACATAACCAAATGGCTAGCATTAAAGTAGCCTCTTTCTAGTGTCAGCCTGGTTTATAGCAGTCTTTGATGAAAAGATGTGTTTGGAGAGGTAATTGTTTCCTCAAAGTGCACTATCTTTGTTTTTAATGTCTTCTACCTTCCTTAGATCCATGTGGTTGGAAGGGAATATTGAGAGCCCCTCTGGGTTTTTGGCTTGTTTTCAACTTTACGTTTTTATATTGCCTTGTTTGTTTGAGTTTTGTGTTTTGCGCCTGCATGGACCCTCCCGTCCTCTGCCTGGCTACTGTGCAGATGCTCTGGCAATGCATGCTTTGTGCTTAGTGAGTCCCTATCCAGAAACATGTGACCTCTGCAAGAAAAACTGTTAACCGTTTACAGCTAGAGGTAACATCACTGGTCTCAGCTATAATAAAGTGTCAGAACCCTAGCTGTTCTCATTGTGTACCAGCTTGGGAGATGGACCGTGCAGATGAGATACTAGACCATGCCAAATAACTCACATGTCACCTTGGACACTGATAGGAAAATCGAGGTGCAGAAACCTCACTACATGAATTTATAGCAACACACCAAGGTTTACTGTCATGGCATTTGATAGGTGGATTGAGTCTTCTTTATGCTAATCGTCTGCAACTACACAATTCTCCTAGTTCCCTTTACCCAGTGGGAGTGTTGATGGCCTTGACCTTGAACTGAATTCCTAAAATTAGTCTAAATTTGTTCCTCAGAGTGAACCTTATACATACCTGCCTGCAAGGTTTTTTTAATCCACAAATCTTAGTTTTCGATAAATTCTCTTCATAATACTTTGTATACTTAACTTGGTTTGGTTTTAAAACAAAGGATTAACACAACCTTTTATATAAGGAAAAATGGAATATTTAGTATTGCTTAGTTTGATGCATTTTTGTAAATCAGAAAGTTAATACAACATGAATCAGATTTGGTTTGTCTTGCTGCCCCTTCCGTCCAAATATGTTCTATCAGATTGGATACATTATTGGAGAAAAGAATTTTTTCATTATCTCCAAGTGTCCTGAAGTAAGTATTTTGACTTAATTGCCACAGAGTTGTTTCAAGATTGATACACTCTTATTTTTTCTATGAAATCAAAAAGTGTCATCCTGAGCGTTTCTTAACATTAAGACATATTTCCTACTTCAAAACAGCCCATGGTTCTTGCTCATTTCTGTATTTCAAGAAGCTAGATAGATTGCTGGATTCTGTGATTCTTCTGCAAGCTTTAACTCCTCCTTCCCAGCAAGTTAAAGGTTAGCATAGATGGCAAGAAGACTTCTCTTCACCAGTAGCCATTATAGAAGTTAGAGACCAGTGAGAGAGATGCTCCTGTAACCGAGCACAACCCTGGGCTTTTCTGCCCCTAGCCTGGTATAGCCTCCCCTTGTCCTACCAGAAAGACAGTGCTTGAGGTCAGCCTCCTGCTGAAGCAAGCGAGACCATGAAAAGTGCTATTGAAGAGATCTGGCTCCCAAGACCATGCTCTTGGCCCAGGAGACTCAGAGCTGCACCACACCTGCTACTTACTCCTAGCGCATCTGCTTAGAGAGTGGCGCTCAACATTCCTTGTGTAGTAGTCCACGCTGTAATGGAGGGAACCCTTATGATTTCAGGACTCTGGTTCTATCGCTTCTCATGCAAGATCTTCAGAGACTGCGCTGTTCAACCCAAGTACGAGTTCCAAACTGGTGTCCAATGGCAGTCTGTTGATTACAGCCCGGAGGGAGTTCCCTTTCCCTTGTGTACTTCTCACTTTCCTTCTGGTCTACTCTGAAGCTCATTGTCATGGACTATTAGGAATTAACTCAAGTCTTAATTACTTGCAAGAGAAAAACATAGCAGCATTTTCCTTTTTCATCCATTGGCAACTACGTCTGTGAAAAATAGGAAAGAACTCTTCTTAATTGAGATAGTCACCCTGCAGGTGATGGCTTCCCATTATTTCATAAAAGCTTTAAGGGCCAAATGCCAGTTTAAAAAAATCTGTTTCCTAGTGATAAATACAGTATTTCTTATTCAGCTTACTGTGGGCTTTATTTTCATAGTTGTTCTCACAAGTGCTGTTCTGTCGGTGTGCCCTTGTTTGTGCGAGCTTGCTTTATAGCACTCTCTTCTTCACCTTGCTTTTGGATGAAGAGCTAGTGACTAGGTGTGTAGCTGTGTGTCACGCCAGAGTTCCTCCCTGTCCTCTGTGGCTGGGCCCTAGCTTCGTCCTGGCTAGTCAGTCACTGTTTGATTCATCCAAGCCTTTTGATCTCAGGGGATGCTATGTGTATCTGCATGTGTGCTTGTACAATCTTCTTGACCTTTCCTCATCAGAAATTTCAAGAAATAGATATGATTTCTCCAAAGAACAATATTCTTTTCAATCTCTCTTGTAAAATAAAGGCCATCTCTTAAAGAACTACTGAATAAAATTTTTAATTTACTTTTATTTGACCCAGGCGGATGGTGCTACAAGTGATGACCTTGATTTGCATGATGATCGTCTGTCCTACCTGTCAGCCCCAGGTAGTGAGTATTCAATGTATAGCACGGACAGTAGACACACTTCTGACTATGAAGACACAGATACAGAAGGCGGGGCCTACACTGATCAAGAACTAGATGAAACTCTTAATGATGAGGTGGGGACTCCACCGGAGTCTGCCATTACACGGTCCTCTGAGCCTGTAAGAGAGGACTCCTCTGGAATGCATCATGAAAACCAGGCATACCCTCCTTACTCACCACAAGCGCAGCCACAAGCTATTCATAGAATAGACTCCCCTGGACTTAAGACAGCCTCTCAACAGGTAAGCAGCAAGCATTCGGCGCTTAGAGTTAGAGGTGATAAGTTAAAGAATATATCTTTTCTTCCTCAGATTACAACTTAATCTTGAATTTCAGATTGAGAGGGCTAAGGGCTTTATTCTGAGTTTTTCTGCGGTCATCTTACACAGCATTATAATGAAATTTTCAACAAAAACAGCCCACAAGGTCATAGCTAACATTGTTAATCAGTACACTTAATGTCTACCAGTCACTATAAGTTGAGCATAAAGTTAGTAATAGACACAAACACTGTATTAAAATATTTTAAACACTTCACAGAAAGCAGAAGCCTCATCTCCAGCCCCTTACCTTTCGCCTGAAACAAACCCAGCATCATCAGCATCTACAGTTAATCATAATGTCAATTTAGCTAATGTCAGCCTGGAGGAGCCCACCCCGGCTCCTCCCTCCTCGCACGCATCACAAGCTGATTGTTTAGGAGCACCAAGTACTGAGGCAGCTCACATAATACTCAGAGACCAAGGACCGTCATTGTCGCCGCATGTAGATCCAGCAAAGGTACCTGCGCTGCAGTGCTGCACTGATCGTTGCTCTCCATCAACCTGGCACATGACTATTACTGCTTTGCCCTTTAAGTTTTCCTTCTGCCTCTCTCTCTCTCTCTCTCTCTCTCTCTCTCTCTTTTTTTTTTTAAACTGGGCTTATACACTCTAGTGCTTTTCCAACAAGACAAATCATTTTAGTTTTGTAGTTTGCATGGCTTCCAATGGTATATTGATTATTTGTGTGACCAAGCCTTTTAAAATTTGTGCTTCAGTGATTTTTATTACTTTTAATTTTTATTTTAGTATCTTCTAGACTCTTTTAATATATAGTTCAGATTCATTATAACATTTTTATGTTTATATAAATTATGATCATAAACTTTCTTTGTGATTTTTATCTTCAGTGTCAAAATCAAATAGAATCAGTCATTCAGTGAATTAATTTTCTACTAAAGGAATAATTAGCTTACTTTTTGTTGGTATAAGCTAAAGCATAAATGTTCCTACCTGCACTGTAAATTGTGAGCTTTCCCTTGAACTAGCTCTTTCCACTAATCAGCCATGTCCCCATTCGAAATGGTAGAATATACCATTGTGCATTTTAAAATTATAACTTAGTATTTGTCATTGTGTAATAAAATACAGTTGAATTAAAAACAAGCCTTTGTCCTCATTTTTTTTTTTTAAATGCAGGTGTATAGGAAGGAGCCATATCCTGAAGAGATGATGAGACAAAACCATATTTTAAAACAACCAGCTCTTGGTCACCCAGGGCAGAGGCCAGATAAAGAGCCAAATCTAGCCTATGAACCCCAACTTCCATATGTAGAAAAACAAGCCAGCAGAGACCTTGAGCAGCCTGCATACAGGTATGACCCCTCAAGCTTCGCAGACCAGTTTTCTAGAAACTATGACCATCGCCTACGATACGAAGATCGAATCCCTACCTATGAAGACCAGTGGTCATTTTACGATGACAAACAACCCTACCAGCCCCGGCCCTCTTTTGATAATCAGCATCCTCGAGACCTGGACTCCAGACAGCATCTTGAGGAGGCTGCAGAACGAGCTTATTTCCCACGTTTTGAAGAGCCAGCCTCTCTGTCATATGACAGTAGACCACGCTACGAACAGCTGCCTCGAACCTCCACTCTGCGACACGAAGAGCAGCCAACGCCTGGATATGAGATGCACAACAGATACAGGCCGGAAGCACAGCCCTACTCTGCAGCAGGTCCTAAGTCATCTGAGCCCAAGCAGTACTTTGACCAGTACCCACGAAGTTATGAGCAAGTACCGCCACAGGGATTTACCTCCAAAACAGGCCATTACGAGCCTCTCCATGGTGCTGCAGTTGTTCCTCCTCTGATACCTCCCTCTCAGCATAAGCCAGAAGTTCTGCCCTCAGCTACCAAACCACAGCCTCCACCCCCAACGCTAACTGAAGAGGAGGAAGATCCAGCAATGAAACCACAGTCTGTGCTCACCAGAGTCAAAATGTTCGAAAACAAAAGGTCTGCGTCTTTAGAGAACAAGAAAGATGTAAACGACACTGTCAGTTTTAAGGTAAAAAGGCTTTTTAGCCTGAGTCTAGATACAATAGTGAGTTGAGATGTTTCTTAGCCTCCCACTTCCTTCCAGTGATACCTTCCTTGCTAACCATCTCTTTCTTGTTCTCTGCAGCCTCCGGAAGTAGCATCTAAACCTGCGAGTGTTTCCCTTACTGGCCCTAAACCTGTTCCTCAGAGTCAGTTTAGTGAGCATGACAAAACGCTCTACAGGTAGGTATGAATCTGAGCAGGAAGTTTGCTTCTGGGGGAGAAACAGATCACTAGTTGGTGAAGGAGAAATGTGAGGAGGAAGAGAGGATCTTAGTTCCTAAGCTAAGCTGCCAGATTTGCTGATGAACCCTGACCACAGGGAGAGAGCTTTCATGTGCTCCTGCGCCAAAGCTTTAGTAAACAAATCTTTGGAAAACTTGTTTTGTTTTGTATTTAAAGCAAATGGTTGAAACCAAAATTCTAAAGTCATATACTGTTTTCTCCATTTTCAGTACATTCAGAGTGTGAACCGTTAGTTTGTAGGAGTGAAAACAAATTCAAATTGATATAAGTCACTAAAATTATTCATTTAGGAAGCATGTATAAAGTTCTTGACATTGTGTTAGTCACAGCACAGGAACCAGCAGTGCTGCTCTGTGTGTTGCAGAGAGAGCTGCTGAGGCTGGGGCTCCAGGTTACCTAGCACACAGCGTGTTAGAGCAGGGAGAGAAGCCTGGGAGAGAAGCTCTTCACCCTGGGCTCTCAGCCACGTCCCAAAGGTTCAGCCCGGGCTGATAATTTGTAGAACTTACTGAATAGGAAGGAACTACTGTCTAGCATAGTCACCTGTTCCATGACTTGTGGGTTTCCTTCTCTATCCTCCAGGATTTTGAACAGATTGGGCTATTTGCTTATAATGAGAATCATTTGTTGGTCCTATGTTAAAGTTGTTAAAAATCCTTTTTATCTTAGATTCTTAAAAGTCACTTTTGCTGACACTGATAGATAGATGCAGTTCTCTAGTATCTTGATGACTTTCTTCGTTAATTGTTTCTCACCTGCTATAAAACCCCTTAAGAAACAACCATTGAGCTTCTAAGATAGCTCCTGAAGCAAAAGGAGCCCACACTTGCATGTATGGTGTGCATATATTATTTTAGAGTATACATGCTGATTGTTTGACTATGCTATTAAAGCCCAAGTAGTCATAGCTGTCAGTAAAAAGGTAAAAGCACAAAAACAAAGCAGGATAGGCCACTCCTGAAGAACAACACCTGAGCTTGCCTTGTGCTCCCAGACAAAAGAAAAAAATCAGGAGTTTTATGTTCCATTGTCTTTGTAAAATTAACATTAAAAATTTGTTCAATTTGTTACTCATTATTAGGCTCCCTGAGCCTCAGAAACCTCAAGTGAAGCCGCCTGAGGATATTGTTCGAGCAAACCATTACGACCCTGAAGAGGATGAAGAATATTACCGGAAGCAGCTCTCTTACTTTGACCGAAGAAGTTTTGAGACCAAGCCTCCTGCACATACTCCTGCCAACCACCACTCAGAGCCTGCCAAACCAGTCCATTCTCAGAGTCAGCCCAATTTTTCTAGTTATTCTTCAAAGTAAGTTGTTTCGCCACAGATTCACCTTTAAAGCTAAGGTGAAGCAAACAGTTTCAGTTGCGTAAGAGCTAACCAGATAGCATTCATTTGTGCCAAGGAAGGGGGGCATGGTATGGCACTCCACACGATGCCACTTTCTAGAGGCTGTGGTATACGTGGTTCTAACTCTCAGCCCTAACATCAGGTACAGAGTTTCCATGCAAAGGAAGATGCTAAAAATCAAGTGTTTTGGTGAAAAGAAGGAACTGAAGGCCCCAGTTAAGCTGAATCTTCAGTCTCTCCACATAGGGACACACATTTAATAATAATCCTTTCCTTATTTCTGTTTTTCTGTAAGACGGAAAAATAGGAGCCTGGTGTGGTGGTACATGCTTGTAATCCCAGCAGAGAGGCAGAGGCAGGAGGGTCTTTTGAGTTCGAGGCCAGCCTGGTCTACAAAGCGAGTCCAGGACAGCCAAGGCTATACAGAGAAACCCTGTCTTGAAAAAACAAACAAACAAAAAAAGACATAAAAATAGGTATGTGAGGGGGCCACAAAGAATATTTATTGATTTTGGGGGGGCGTTGTTTTGTTTTTACAAAGGTGAGAAAAGCTTGCCTTTTTCTTTATTTTTGAGCATGGGGTATTTTTAGAGACTTGTAGTCCAGGTTTACAGATGATCAGGGACAGTGAAATAAAGTTTCTGTGTTCTCAGTCTTTTTCCTGTCTGTGTCTCCCTTCTTCTGTGACTTCTGTGTTGGGACATTTTGTTCTTTGTCCTGGTGTTACTAGTACGTGTCTGTTTGGAACCCAGCAGAGCTCTGTGCTAAGAGTTGGGTATGGTCCCACACTGGCACCAGAGGGCTCATACCCCACAAAACCTGTAGAGGTCCATAGGAACAGAGACACATGAGCTTTATCACAAGAGATTTGTGTATAAAATTAGGGAGCTACCTAAGCAATCCTAAGTCAAAAGGTAGATGGTCTGGAAGGCAGGGTCCAAAAGGTACTTCAAACTCAGGGAAGGGCTACATTCTTTATTCAATAAACTTCACCTCAGGAGGTGAGAGGCACTCCATTCTAGCTGAAAATCCATTCTGATGCACCTTTTTAAAGTGAATGGAGCTGTGGCTCAGACAAAAAGATGTGAGTTTTGTGCCCAAGATTACAGGCATGCACTTTTTTATTGAATTTAGGATTATCTGAAGTTGTTTTAGAATATATTTTGAAACATGTACCATCGGAGACCCAATTTAGTTTCTTCTGCTTTCTGAGGCATTAGTAAAGATTTAGAACATCTCAGTCTCCTTAACTCTTTGTTTCTATCGAAGAAACCTGCTTGTGAGAAATACAATGCATGCAGTGTACTGCAGAGGAGAGTTGTATTACAGACAACACATTTCCTAGCACAACACTAGACAGGTACACGGCAGGATTTAGATGGAGTAGCAAGTCAGTTAAGCTCAGTTTTGGGTAAGGCAAAGGTGTGTAGTAGTCATTTTATCTTTTTAAAAAATGTGTATGAGTCTTTAGCACACATGTGCATGTATGTGCGCTACACATGTGCATGTATGTGCCTGGTGCCCACAGAAACCAGAAGAGAGCATCAGATACCTTGGAATTACAGTTAGATATGGTTATGAACCACTGTATGGCTGCTGGGCACTGAACCCAGTGTCTTCCACAAAGAGCAGCAAATGCTTGTAGCTTCTGAGCCATTTCTTTAGCCTCCATTAGTCATTTATTTTAAATGCGTCTTTAAAGGAGAAAGCAAAATGCATTTTTTGTTTGTTTGTTTGGGAAAGGTGGTCGCATCACAGTGTACACGTGAAGCTCATAGAGCAACTTTTGGAAGTTGGTTCTTTTCTTCTATTGTGTGAGTCTAGGTAGAGGGAGGAGGGGAAGATTGTCCTCAGGTTGACAGCCTTTGAGGCTGAGCCGCCTTCTGGGCCCAGGAGTGACCATGTCTAAGTGTTCTGTTAACTCATTCATTCCTATTAGAGGAAGGCCAAGGGGCTTAAAGAGATGCTTTATCCTTCTACTTCCCTGATAAATAGGATATAGCCTTGAAAATTCATTTCTGTTGGGGCTGGAGAGATGGCTCAGTGGTTAAAAGCACTGGCTGCTGTTCCAGAGGATCCAGGTTCAATTCCCAGCATCCACATGACAGCTCACAGCTGTCTGTAACTACAGTTCTGGGCAACCCAACACCTTCACATGGATAAAACACCAAAGCACATAAAATTTAAAAATACATTTATGTCTAAATTTGCTGGTGAATCAGATGAGAAGTTGTTGGGTTTTGGCTTTTTCTTCTTCTTGTTGTTGCTTTGTTTTTTTATTTTTGTTTTGTTTTGTTTTGTTTTTTGAGGCAGGGTTTCACTGTGTATCTCTGCCTGTCCTAGGACTCCTATGTACAACAGGCTATCTTCAAAGTCACAGGAATCTGCCTGCCTCTGCCTCCTAAGTGCTGCGATTAAAAGCGTGCGCCAGGCCTGGCTTGAAAAGTATTTTTGATTTTATGTTAATTTTTTTTTTTAGAGTGAAACATGGGTATTTGTGTTATATAACCTTCAAATAGGATCTAGAACCCTGCCTAGAGTCCAGTGTCTGTTGAGTTAATGATGCTCAGTAAAAGGTAGAGTGTGCTAGTTGCATCACTCATCCACCCCACTGCCTGTCAGCTCAGACCTGGGAGGGACTGTGTTCTAATAGTTGGTACAGGTAAGCTTTGCCATTGAATGCAACAGTGTCTACTTTGCCATTTTGCTTTTTGAGAACTAAATGTGGGAGCTAAATTGATGGAGTTAGTGCTTTGTTGTTGTTGATGTGACATTATTAGAGGAGAGGACTTATGAGTGTCCTGTGTGGCAGCTTTACAAATAAGCATCTACCCACCACAAGATTCAGCTCACTGCTGGAGATGGATGAGGACTTGCTAGAAAGAAAAAGAACATAGTTGATCGTAGCCATGTTTGAAAAGTCTGTGTGTTTCCATGTGCCAGGTCATCTTTATTAAGGGATCGGTATACCTGTCGTATCAAGAGACATGTCTCTTCTCCTGTCCCCACTTACATCGTTTCTTTTGCTCAGCCTTTCTTTTAGTTGGAATTAGTTTATTCAGAATCTGTTGATTATTACCTTTTGGCTGTCTCTCTCTCTCCCTCTCCCTCTCTCCCTTTTCCTGAGACAGTTTCTTTGTATAGATCAGGCTAGCATCAAACTCAGAGATCCGCCTCTGCTAGGATTAAAGGCATGCACCCTCACCACCCAGAAACTTTTTCTTTTTAGGTTTGAGTGGTGCTGAGTGTTGAGCCAGGACCTGAGCTGTGATAGGCAGGTGCCTAGCCCTGAGCCGCACCTTATCCTGCCTCGGTTCTGTGCTCACCATTAGCTGCTGCGGCATAGGTGAGCAGAGGCCGAGGATGAGAGCACTGATGCATTGTTTTCACTGGCCTTGGCGGCTAGAGTATGTGGGGGGAGGGGGGAGGGGGGGCAGGGCCTAAGTTAAAACTGTGTGTTAATGTGCTGCTCTTCTATGAAGCGAACTGTGTTAAGATTGTGGATGTTGGTTAATATGTTTAAATGACATTTGAGTTCTATTTGCTGTAAATCTTCTTAGTTAGATTGACCGTTTTCTTTCATTTTTCTATTGCGCTTGCTTTGCCATCACCTAGATTTCTTGGCTCTTACACTAGCTATGACTACTTGAAAAGGAACATCAAGTGGTAAGACTGGCATTGATGTGAGGCTGTTCCATGAGATGTCCCTCACTGTGTCATTGGCATTATGTGCACTTTCAGATCTAAATGTTTTCTTCTAACATTTAAGTCTAAATATGGGTAAGCAAAGTACTAGCTAATTTTGAAGCTAATCATAAAACTAGATTTCTTCAACAAAAATATTGTATGAAAACAAATACACATTTCAAATACATGCTATTGTCTGTGCACATAACGCCGGCGCAGCTTGGCACTCTGCAGTAAGGCTCAGATGGCAGCGTTGCAATTATGGGTCTATTTAGATTCCTCCTGTTAAATTTTATGTGGTACTTGTTAACAATTGGCAATTTGAAAAATAAAGATGCACGGCACAATTTTTTACTAGATAAGCCTCGTGAAGTAAAGTAATATCTGCTACTCAAGCGATCATGAAACACAGCAAAAGTGCAGGCAAGTGGGGCAGGTTTTAAAGATGGCCTGCTTTCCAGTGTGTCTGGAGCACACCCCTGCTCAGCCACTGCCTGATAGCAGCTCAGCTGACTGCTGTGTCAGAGCCCGATGCTCAGAAGGACAAGCCCTTGTTGTCTGGCTCGTCCCTGGGAAGCCTGTCAACCTGGGTCTGTGACTTCATGTTTAATGGTGCTTTGAGTATGCTTGACACCAAAACTTTGTGCCTGAGATTAAAAAAATAAGTGAGTTTAAAGGAAGGTTTGTGCTAAAATAATACCCAAAATATTTACAAAACTTCCTTAAATCTACTGTTTTTATAACTATCACAAATATTAAAACGTATACCCAAAATTTCATCCGCCTTTTAATTGATATCTTCTGGATGTTTTACTAATATTCTTCAAGTATCTGTGCTGTCTTGACATTTCTTGTGCTGATGAATTTGTTTGTACATTTTGGTAGAATAGCTACCTATACTCATGAGAACAAATGGTGACATTTCTAGATACTTTTTTTTTTTTTTTTTTTTTTTAGATTTAAGGATATTTTAGAAACAACAGCCTGCTTAGTGATTGAGTTCATTTTCCAGTATTGGAATGTCTTCTTTTTTTCTTTTAAATAGGGGAAAACCTGAAACTGATGCTGTGGATAGATCATTCAGTGAGAAACGTTACGATCCGGTCCAGGCCACGCCTCCTCCTCCTCCATTGCCCTCCCAGTACACCCAGCCAGCTCCTCCGCCTCTGTCCAGCTCTTCTCTCCACATACATTCCAAGAGCGCCCAGGGTGAAGGTAGGAAGTCAGGCAGCTGACATGTTTAATGTTTATGAAGTTTATTTGTACAGTTTCGAAGCTTGACTTTAACTTTTTTTTTTTTTCTTTAAGTCCAAAGAATGGGCTGGTAACAGTGAAAATAAAAGTATGGATTTTGTTGAAAAGTATCTCATCTGGGCATGGTAGTTCATGTCTTTAATCCTAGTGCTCTGAAGGCAGAGGCAGATATGTTTGAGGCCAACCTGGCCCACATAGTAAGTTCCAAGCCAGCCAGGACTACATAATGAGTTTCTCAGAAAAGAAAATGTGTTTTGTGTTGTTACCTTTTTATATTAATGATCATTACATTGGATGAGCCTTGTAGCTAAATGGATTTTTGTCTATTTTTTTTTAACATAGCTTAATTTTGTACTAGTAGTACCTAGTAACTGCTATGTCTCAGTTTGAGTATTTGAGGGCTATGGAGGTGGCTCAGCAGGTAATGTTGCTTCACAGGGCCTGATGCGAAGTCCAACCCTGGAGCCCACACAGTAGAAGGAAAGAACTGAATCCAGCCAGTTCTCTGCTGACACCATATACTCATAGGGGCACGCATGCACACACACGCACACACACTAAATAAGTAAGATGTAATTTTAGATATTTGAGTAATGCTTTCTAAGATTTGCTATGCTCCATCTTAAAATGTGAACATAAGAAACATAGTTTTACACAGAAAATAATTTTATATTTTCATCCTTCAATTAGATCTTAATGAATATAGTTCACTTATATGAATAGCTAGATAATAGTCTACCCTAGTATAATGTAATTTATCTCTTCTTGACATTTGTTAGTACCTCTCTGTTGCATGGAAGTCAAGCTAGAGGGTGGCAGTCTTGAAGCAGACCAGTTACCATACATGTAGGTCATACCTGGAGGCTTTCAGATGCGTGTGGTGGTACATACCTTTAGCTCCAGCACTTTGGAAGCAAAGGCCAGCCTGGGCTACACAACAAATTCTTTGGGTTTTGGTTTTTTGAGACAGGGTTTCTCTCTATAACCTTGGCTGTCCTGGAATTCACTCTGTAGACCAGGCTGTCCTGGAATTCAAAGATCTGCTGGCCTCTGCATATGCCACCACCGCCAGGCTATACAGCAAATTCAATGCACAATTAAGAGACCTAGCCAAGGAAAAAGAAACAGATGGTGAGAACAGACATTTTTTTCTGGTTTCCCTTCTTAAAGAAGAAAGTTTTTTTCCCCATAAGTGATACTAGCTGTAGGGGTCTGTATTGATTTGTTTTAATAGGTGCTGTTTATCACAGTTAGGAAGTTGTCTCTAAGTTTATTGAAAGAGTTTTGTGGAATGTTTTTCTTTTGCGAGCTGGAGAAATGGCCCAGTGTTTAGTAGCACTTGCTGCTCTTACAGCAGGCCTGGGTTTGGCTCCCAGTGCTACACCAAGCAACCTTGACTGCCTGTTCCAGAGGCTCCAACATCAAATTCTAGCCTCCACAAGCACCAGGCACATATGTGGTGAAGACATAATAATGTGGTCACACTCATACATACGTAAAATAAGAATCCAGCACTCATGAGGCAGAGGCAGACGATCTCTGTGAGTTTGAGGCCTGCCTGATCTATAGAACAAGTTCCAGGACAGCCAGAGCCCCCTGTCTTGCGAGTGGGAGGGGGTCTTTAAAATTAAATATTTTTTCTTAACAAGAGCATCTGATTTTTCTACTTTATTGTCTTAATGTGGTTACATTACTATATTCCTGAAGAATTTGGATTAATAATTTTCTTGAAATGGCTTTGTCTGATTGTGTTGTCAGTGTTGTACTAGTTTCATAAAAGAGAGCACAGGACACATTCCCAGCTTTTCCGTTTTCTTTATCTTTTCTTTGAAACAAAACAAAAACCCTGACATTTTCCCGCCAGTATCCCTTTTTCTATGGTTTCGTAGCGCCTGGGTGGTTCTGCCCCGTTGCTCCAGCAGATGTAGCTGTGCCTGCTGTTTCCACCTCGGCGTCGGCACTCGCAGTTGTCTGACTTCTCAGCCTTGCTGTTGTTCCAGTTGTGATGTGGTCTTTAATGGCTAGGTTATTTTTATTTCATGGTTCCCTGATGGGTAGGTTGGTGTCTACTACACACTGCTTTGAGTTTTACTTTAATTTATACAGAGAGACAGGTGTACTCACTTCGGTGCAAAATATTAATACTGACCATTTATACATTTTTTTAAGTATCTTCTCCCACTGTGTGGCTGCTGCACCTTTTTTTTTTTTTAAACACTTTGGTTAAAGATGACTTTTCAATACTGATGTGTTCCATATAATCACATTGTCATTCTGGTTTTAATTTATGACAGTGGAACAACGTTACTCAAGACATCTGTCGTAGGAGGCCAGTGCTCTCCTGGCTTCATGCTGAAGCTGAGGACTTCACTGAGCACCAGTACATACTATACCAGCAAAGAGTCCAAAAGCTTGATAAGATGGCTTTCAGGGAGCTTTTTAAAATGTGTGTATGTTTGTTTTTCAGGCAATTCAGTATCGTTGGATTTTCAGAACTCATATATGTCCAAACCAGACCCACCCCCACCTCAGAGTAAGCCAATGACTTTCAGACCAACCCGCGAAGATCCTGCTCAGACTTTCTATCCCCAGAAAAGTTTCCCAGACAAAGCTCCAGTCAATGGAGCTGAGCAGACTCAGAAAACCGTCACTCCAGTGTACAATCGGTTCACACCAAAGCCATACACAAGCTCTGCCCGGCCATTTGAACGCAAATTTGAAAGTCCAAAGTTCAACCATAATCTCCTGCCAAGTGAAACTGTACACAAGCCCGAATTGCCGTCCAAAACTCCCACATCTCCAAAAACTCTTATGAAAGCTCATAGTTCAGCACAGCCTCCTGAGTTTGACAGTGGAGTTGAAACTTTCTCTATCCATGCAGATAAGCCTAAATATCAAGTAAATAATGTCAGCACCATGCCTAAAGCTGTTCCCGTGAGGTAAGACATTTATTTGCCTTTGTTTAAACTGTTGCATGATAAGATTTTTTTTTGGGAAGGCTAAGAGCCATAGCCAGGAGAGCCTTGAACTCCTTATACCCTAAAGCTAGCCTTGAGCTCACACTGTTTCTCCTGTCTCCCAAGCACTGGGACTCTAGCTGTCTCTCTGTGGTTGGAGGTAGTTTATATAATGAAACATGAAATGACAATTTGGATTTTGCCTGTAAACTAAACTGTTACTGCAGTAAATACCATTTTGTGGAAGGTCCCAGGAGGTGTAAGATGTTAGTCAGATTATAAAGCTAATGAGCACATAGCATCCTGAGACGTACGTTATCATCCCTGTTATCACCATTAGCTCAAATTGAGAGACAGATGGTAGTTTGCCCAACCAGCGTCACATAGCTGGAGGGTGGTAGGCTGCTTAGCCTGTGGTCATCTAATCTCAGAGCCTATATCTTTAGCTAACTGTAACTTCCTATAGCCACCTAACTTAGCTTCCACCAGTAGGGGGTGCATTGAAGAAGGAGCAAACATATCTATTCCTCATTTGCTGTTTATTCAGCATGGGTGCAGGAAAGAGTAAAAATGTAGTAACCTCAAAACAGTAGTCACCCACGAAAGAGAAGCACTCACAGGTAGAACCAAGGACCAGGAAAGCCACCCGAAGCCTGCTTCTCAAGGAGGTTATGTCAGTCTTACTTCCTGTACAGACACAGAAGTACTCTTGCGAGGCCGGGGCTGCATGGCCCACCTGCACCTCAGGCAGTGGGCTCTGTTCCCTGTCTGTTTGCTTTAGGAGTTTACCCCTGGCCCTGCAGTCATGCTGCAGAGCAACTGTAGCTTCCCTACGTACACTCCATGTTGTTAGTCCATCTCCTTTTGCCACGTTAAGATTCTTGCTTAAGACTGCTTCTTGGGGGCTGGAGAGACAGCTCAGAGGTTAAAAGCACTGCCTACTCCAAAGGTCCTGAGTTCAATTCCCAGCAACCACATGGTGGCTCACAACCATCTATAGTGAGATCTAGTGCCCTCTTCTGGTGTGAAGGCATGCATTCAGGCAGAACACTGTATAAATATTAAATAAATCTTTAAAAAACAAAACAAGACAACAACAAAATGCCCCGGCCTGTGCGGTTCGACTAAAACTCGGGAGGAAGTTCACCTCTTGAAATGCAAGACACAAAGGAGGAGAGCAAGTCTAATTGATCAAGCTCTCAAACTTTATTAGTCAGGCAATAGTATTTATAAGTCAGAAGTCAGGGACACATATTGCTATAGCAACCCAGCTGCAGGCTTTTCTCAAAACACAGGGAATTCCAGGCAGGGTCATCATGTCCTGCCACACAGGGTATCTGGCTCCCTCTCTGTCTAGTCTAACTGCTAAACCACAACAGGGTCGCTCCATCTCTATCTGTCTTTAGTCTAACTGCTGACCCACAACAGGGTCAGCTAGTTTCTGGTGAAAGGCAAGCTCTGGGAAAGACAGAGACTTAAAGGTGCAGGCTCTGACAAGATGGCTGAACATTGGCCATATGGCCTATTGTCCCCAACACTTAAAAAAAAAAAAATCCACAAAGTCTTGATAGCCTAGCTTCCAATTTTGAAACACTCATCGATACTACATCCTCTGCCTTTGCCAATATTTTGAAACAAGTCACCCTGCTTTGTCCTTCTTGGGTTTTTGAGGTATACTATACCTTTGGAACCTTGGAGGCATCAGGATTCTGAGTGCACTGAGGAAGGGCAGTGTGTGTGCACACTGAATTCTCACGTCTACCACAGTCTCCATTACAAGCTCTTTTCTCTTTGGACAGTGCTAGGCAAGTGATGTGCTACACTGTTGTCTGTGTCACCTCCTGAGCTGTGACTCAGCATGCTCCAGAGCACCCGTTTCATGCTTGTTCACTATTGTCTAAGACTCATGGTACTTATAAGAGCAATGTAATTTAATAACTTGACTCTTTACCTTCAAAAGGGCAGTTTTGATTTTTCTAGAAAGGGTGTGCTCTTAGCCATCCCTCTGAGTAATACCGTTCACTAAAAACTTGCCTTGTTTAAGTAAAGAATTTCTAGATTGCTAGGAGAAATACGGCTAAACACTTACTATAACAGTAATAAAAAGGAAAGAAAGCCTGTGTATGTTACTGGGATTTTCAGTTGCCATTTCTGACCCCTCAGTCCTTCGGCTGTGGAAGAAGATGAAGATGAGGATGGTCATACTGTGGTGGCTACAGCTCGTGGCATATTTAACAGCAATGGTGGTGTGTTGAGTTCCATAGAAACTGGTGTTAGTATAATTATCCCACAAGGAGCCATTCCTGAAGGAATCGAGCAAGAAATCTACTTCAAAGTCTGCAGAGACAATAGCATCCTGCCACCTTTAGATAAAGAGAAAGGTAAGTGTGCTTCTCATCTGCTTCATTGAAGTAACCCCTGCGTGGTCTTGAGTGGACCTCACTGTTTAGAGCAGCCAGCCACAGGGATAAGCAGGACGCCACTATGAATGTTTTAGGCAAAGCACAGCATTTTCTTCGTACAACAGAGGGCCTCTCAAGTGAGCTTTCTGCAGAGAAGTGGAGTCACTGGCATCTGGTGGATGGTGCACAATGGAGGCATGATGGCCTTGTATGCAGATTCTTTACTTTCAGTGTGAAATAGAAAATGATGTCGGATGGCAGGCCATTAGGCAGTCCTCGAGGACACATGACTGCCAGGCTGTTTTGCCTGACCTAATCAAATTTGTCAGCCCTTCTATTTCAAGAAGATAGGTATCATCCACTCATGAAAGCTTTGCCCTGCCTGTCAACTATTACCTCAGGAGCCAACACTACCTAACACTCAGTACCGTGAATGGCATGTCCTTAGAAGATGGTGTAGCATATTTTGAACAGTCTAAGGGAACCAAGAATGTCCTTATTCTTACAACCTTTCTAGATCCACCAGTATACTATACTGATAAACTATGGTGTGATTTCTTTTAGCAGTTTTTTTATTTCACTAAATATGATATTGTAAGCCACTTTCTTGGGATACTCTGCCTTAAAAACAATAGAACTAATACTGTTGGTCCAGCTTGAAGGCCTGAATGCAGGTGTAGCAAATACTTAAAAATAAAAGGCAAGGGCTAGCAAGATGGCCCAGTGGGCAGAGGTGCCTGCCGTCATGCTGGAAACCTGAGTTTGAGCCCTGGAGCCCATACAACCAAAGGAGAGAACTGATGCCTGCAAGTTGCATTCTGACCTCCACCAGCACAGTTGCATTCTGACCTCCACCAGCACAGTATGTCATATGTGTGTACACGTACACACAAGTGCATATGCCCACATTAGATTTTCCCCATCTAACATTTGCAAAAAGTACATTTCAATGTTTTATGCTATAGACTTACACCAAAATGCAGTAGCACTGGTTCTGTGGGGTTATATAGTACTAGAAATGTAAAACAAGGACCCGAGAAACTGAGTATATTGTTATTTGTTGGAATATTGTTTTAGCCACATTACATTAGATAAAATATTAAGTGCCATTTCTTTTTACTCTAATATGTCTATTACAATCTTACAATTGTAGCTTGCATTATATCTTTCTTAGCACTGCTATGGAAAACAACTGTCCTCTGGCTTTAGCAAGCGTATACTGGGAAGGAATGTGAGGTTGTATCTAGTGGAAAGATTTCATCTCTCTTGCCTTTCTCCCTCCTTGACTCCAGGTGAAACTCTGCTGAGCCCACTAGTGATGTGTGGGCCCCATGGCCTCAAGTTCCTGAAGCCTGTGGAGCTGCGCTTGCCTCACTGTGCGTCCATGACTCCTGACGGTTGGTCTTTTGCTCTAAAATCATCCGACTCCTCGTCGGGTATGCTGTCTTCACTCTCTCCTCTGGGGCTCTGGGTACTGTCATTGATTAATGCCTGACCTCTTGGTGCTCCCCATGCTGTGTGTGAGCAGATCTTCACTCTGTCCCTGTGGCCTTGTAAGCATCACTAGTATTTTACATTTATTTGTGGCGCGTATGCTATAAATGCATATGGAACTATGGAGACTCTTTGATTGGTCATTCGGATAAAGATTGGTTGTTCTTGGGGTTCAAAAAATTTATGATCTATCATATTTTTTAAGGTGCAAAATATTTATATTACCATTAGAAAAAGTTTCCACAGTGATGGTGCCTGGCCAAGGGTTTGAGCTTTTCCCAGGGTGAACCTTTACGTAGCTCCTATCACACACTATTTTAAGTGACTTTTGCTCCTTGGCTTGTGATTTCAGAGCTTCCATTGCATTTTCATATTTCTCACTTGAATAACTTAAAAGTCAGTCTTTATTACCAATATTGCTCACCCCAACAGGATCCATTAAAAAGCAAACATAAATTTAAAGTTTTGCCCCTAAATTTGTATAAATCAGTGAGCATTAAGTTTCAGTTTGGTCCAGTATAAACTAAAGGTTATGATACAAAGTTTCAATAGGGTCATATTTAAATGGGGGAAAGCCTCATAGACTAGCTTGAAGTAGTGAAGGAAAGATTAAGCAGTATTGGAAGTGACATGCAAAGGCAGGGAGAGTTGCGGTTTGAGGTCAGCTTAGTTTAAACCACCTGCTGCAGGTACTTGTGCTGCACAGGACCTTAGTGAAGTATCAATAATCCACACGCACATCACAGTGTTAGTGTGGTGCTGCATGGCTGAACTGCGGCCACACACTTTGCTGTCAACTTTGGAGTTTCTTCACTCAGAAAATAAATACACCTTTGTGTAACCCAGTGCAGCAGTAAGACTGCGTTGCTACTGCTAGCCTGTTCATAGGTGGAGAGTTGTAAGTACCGACTTAATTGCAGCACATTGAAAAGAAACTTAAAATCTAATGGTGAGGATGCCTTTTATTTCTCACTGAGTGAATAATCTGTCCTCTGTAGTGATACATAAGTCCATCTGTATCTGAAATTCAGTGACTCCTTAATTAAACCATCCAATCCATTATTGAATGTGATGTATATCTTACTGTGCACAGGTATACAAGTGGTATAATTGATAGTCAACCATTTGTTATAGAGGCTGCCTGGTGTATTAAAAGACGGCCAGTGGGTTCTCTGGCCTCAGTTCTGTGAGTGCCGTTTGTGACAGAAGCATCTCCACACACCGTCCCACAGGTGTAGAAGCACTTCCGGCCCAGGACTATTATAAGGGGAGAAAAAGTTAGTTGCTTTGGTTCTCAACTCCCTTGGCTACCACAGAGACAGTTTCCCCATCATTCACAGTTCATACCCACTGCCAGGTCTTTTTGTGCAGGTTGTAAATCCAAAAACACCAAGAACTTCAAAACTTAAACACCCAAGACCTACCTCAGACCCACAAATGCACTGCTGGAAGCTCTGGTGCAGGTTTGCTGGTTTGGCTTGGTAAGGGGGAAGAGTCTTCAGGAATTAGGTTCTGCGGAATAACTAGGCGGAGTAGCCTTTTGTGCAATAACTGAGTGTGAGTGGTGTTTGCTCACATGGCTCAAATGGGTTACTGTACAGTGCTATCCAAAAGGAAGGTGTTGTTAATGGTTGTGGATCCTGAGTAGCAGGGCCAATGGTCTGAGCCATGTGATTGCCCGAGGCTTTATGACTTTTATTCCTGTATTTAAAGGGCCACTAAATTGGATAACGTAAGAGACATCTAAACAGCTTTCAAATGCTTGCTTGCATCTAGCAAGCCTACTTAAATTAAAGCACCAAGTTTTAGATATAGGTATAATATTTGAAGAAATAGAAGAAAACTCTATCTACTATGTGTGTTTATATTTATTCCATAATAGTAAAGCATTGTGGGTAACGGGTCAGACAACCTTAAATGACATCAAAATCCTTTTCTCTCATAGGTGACCCTAAAACCTGGCAAAACAAGTGTCTTCCTGGAGATCCAAATTACCTTGTTGGAGCCAACTGTGTTTCTGTCCTGATCGACCACTTTTAACTCTTAGCGTATAAGAACTGGACTAAGCAATGTGAACATGCATTGAACTTACTAAATCTAAATGGAACCACTCTATTGAGTATTATATTTTCTTAGAATTTATACTGCAATTAGTAGTATTAAGCATATGTTGGGACTGATGAAGATTAGTGAGCATGCCCCTGAACCACGGTCAGAAAACATGCTACAAGCTATGTGTGAGTGAGTGAAGAGCTGTCCAGCATTGGCTAGAGGTTCAAAGATATTTTGCTTTGTAATGATTTTTGTACTTTTTTATGGTCACTGCTTAACTTCACATACTGATTTCCGTTAAAAATACCAGCCAGTAAATGGGGGTGCATTTGCGTTCTGTTCTTTCCAAAGTACACTCAAACTTTATTACAGCCTTGGCCTAGCATACACATTTTATTTTATTATGCATGAGGTAATGTGCACAGATTTTTTACAAATGCACCTGGAATATATAACCAGTGTAGTGGATTTAACAGAAATGTACAGCAGGGGGATTTATAACTTGGGGAGGGGGTCAAATGAAGACAATTACTTATTGTATATGAACACACATTTCTCTTAGGGAAGGACACCAAAGCATGTGAGCCTGGTTCCATGGCCTCAGAATCTATAAATTAACATATCACCACAGACATCTCACCAGCAGGAATGCCTTACCCTCATGTTTTTAATTCTTAGATCATTTCGCTGTGTATTACTAAGTTTTTATGAGTTTTGTGCATATCTAGATACTGTATCATGAAAAAGATTAAGTAAATTGTGGACTTGATGGTTTCAGAACTGTGTAAATCACCTGGGAGAAAATAATGGTGTGACTTTAAAAAAAAAAAAAAAATTTTTTTTTTTTTTTTTTTTTTTTGACCAGGGGGAATGGTGGTCTTGTGTTCTTTGGGCTATGCATCTGAAATGTGTGATGTTTTCAGGACGCATGTACATAGTGCGTGCATACCACTTTTGTTCTTGGTTTGTAAATTAACTTTTATAAACTTTACCTTTTTATACATAAACAGAACCAAGTTTCTAAGGCTACCTTTGTATTCTCTCCTGTACCTCTTGAGCCTTGAACTTTGACCTCTGCAGCAATAAAGCAGCATTTCTACACATACAAGGTCATTTTTTAAAGAAAAAGAATGCACAGAGTTGTTACATTTTTAAGTGCTGCATTTAAAAGATACAGTTACTCTAGTTTGATTAAATTCTTGCAAAGTATCCCTTCTGTAAAATTTGTGATACAATGCTGTGCCCTAAAGTGTATTTTTTTACTAATAGACAGTTTATTATGGCACATCAGCACGATTTCTGTTTAGATAATACATCACTACATTCTGTTAATAATCATTAGGTGTGAAAGGATTTCTTTTGTGGTTATTAAAAATCTAAAATTTCTAAATCTGCAAGAATAAAACTTTTTAAAATACAGTATTAGTTTGGTTCATTTACCCTCTGTTTCCTGTTCCAAGCAACTTTCTAATCATGTTTTGTTTTAATGTTTTTGTGTGTGTGGTGTGTGCATGTGTAGGCTAGAAGCTCCCTCCGTCAGTCTCCACCCGTTTTTTTGAGGCAGGCTCTTGCACTGAACCCAGGGCTCTCAGACGTGGTTAGCCTGTCTGGCCAGCAGAATCCAAGGGTCCGCTCGTATCTGCCCCCCACTTGCTAACGTCTCGGGGGTTACAGACATGTTCCCTGTGCTCGGTTCTTATGTGGACTTTATCCAAACTCAGGTTCTCATGCTGTCATGACAAACACTTTGTATCCACTGCGCCACCTCTCTAGCCCCTGTAATGTTGTTTAGAGCCTTTGCAGTAATCACACATGTTGCCCGTCATTCTAGGTAAGCTAGACATACTGAGTCTTGTTTCCCACAGCCACTGTGTACTGTGGATCAGGCATGCTAGTCGAAGGCTGGTCAGCAAGCTCTAGGCTGTTCTGCCTTCTCTCCGCACTGACTCTTCTTTAGGGCCAGTGTGTTCATGCCTCTCTCCCACACACTTTATTGTGCCACTGTCTTTGGAGAAGAAAATGATGCTACTTATCTCCCTGTCGGTTTCTGTCTTATTTTTTAATGGCTGCAAATATATACTATGCTCGTCTTATTTAAGTACCACCTTTATAGACATCGAAGTCGTTTCTGTACTATCTTAGGTACGTCTTTGTGCTTGTAGCCCATCTTTGTGGATTTTCTTTCTGAAGATGTAGTTTATATACGTTACCCTTTTTTAGGTGTATAGTTCTCCAGTTTTGATAAGTACATCCTTCTTGCGTAGGAAAACATGTATCTATAAAAACTAATTGTTAAAGTATTCCTATAGTTAATACGTAGAATGATTTCCCCAGCCCACTCTATGAATACCTTGTACACTCCAGCCCTTGGTGACTTAGACCCCCTTCCCATTGCTAGAGCTCTGCCTCTTCGAGGGCATCATAAATGGGCTCACACAGTATGCAGCCTTGGAGCCTGACTTCCCTCACACCACATGATGCAGTTGAGATTCGTCTATAACGTTGCAGCTGTTGGCAGCTGTCTGTTACAATAGTCGGTCCAGTGCGTTGCTCTACTAGAACTTAAATATCCATTCTCCTTGAGGAACTCTGGGGTTGTTTCCACATTTGGGAGGTAGAACATTTACATAGAGTTTTTATATGAATATGACTTTATTTCACTTGACAAAATACCCAACAAAGTGATCACTGGCTCATACATTATCCTTTAAGCCCAAATAACAACAGAACTTCTGGTAGCTTGTGTCATGGCACCTGCACCACCTTTCACTGAAGTCACAGCCTCTCTGGCAATTGTCACTGTTTATCTCGGCCCGGTCTGCCAAGCTGACACTGCGGCTTGATAGATGGCTATCTAGTGGCTCCTGTCTTCTGAAATCTCATCTATTGAAATCTTTCCTGTTTCTAAATTAGGACACTGGGGGCTGAGGACATGGCTCAATCATGAAAGTGCCTGCTGCACAAGCAGGAACACACACGAGGCACTGCCACACCCACGTAAGGAGCTCAGGTATGGCAGGAAACACCTGGAAACCTGGTACCGAAAGGCTGAGATGTGCCCGGTGACTGCTGGCCAGCCAGCCTAGCAGAGCTGGGGAGGGCGGAAGGTGGGGAGCAGTAGACAGAAGCCTCTGGCATCAACGCCTGGCCTCCATGCGCACACACACACAGGAAGTACACCACTTAAACAGAAAGGCTTGATTTGGGGTTTTGAGAATGCTTCATATATTCCATTGCCTTAATATATAAGACACCCTTAGTGGTGTCTTTCGGAGTGGGAGTTACTCACTTGATGTTTAGTTTTTATTTGTTCTTTCAAAGTCTGCTTTTGGGTACGGACCTAAGAACGCTTTGCCTAACTCATGGAACAGAGGATTTTGTTTCTAAGTTTTTCTCTCTGAATTTTTCTCTTTGACTTTATGATCTGCTTTTGAGTTGGTTTTATATTTAGCATGAGCTGTGTGTGTTAAGATGTATTCTGTTCTGTGTTTGCATGTCTGTAACGTAAATATATATGTAAGACTTAACCAAGACTTGTATTGGACTTCCATAAATAAGTTGTTGGAAGGATCGTAACTCAGCAAGTCTGTTAGCCATGCCTCTCTGGCCCTCCCTACATGGTGTGAACAGCAGGCAGTGCTTAACGTTGGCAGGACTAAGGACCTGTCTGTTCCCAAAGCCATCGTTGCACAGTACTGAGCATGTTGGGTGAAGTAATTCATACACTCTCATGTTGGAAACCCAACTTTGCCCTTTTCTTATGCTGCTAGTAGTGGTGGGAGATTTAGTTAATGTCCAGTGTGAGAGTCAGTTCTCCCTCATTTTGACCTCTGAGCAGATATATCCTTGATTAGGTACACAACTGGTGCTACCAGGTAAGAAGAGACAGGACCTAGGCACCAGGTGTATGGATGCCAGTCAAAGGCACAGTGCCCAGTAAGAGATGTGGCTACAGATTGAGTTTGGTTGGCCTTGATGTGCAGTTTGAAGTTACAGTGGATAGGAACGTAGTGTGGTGGTTTCGACAAGAGTTTGCAGGAAGTACACTGTAGGGCTGTGCACAGGTACATCCCAGATTAAGTCGTGGAAGCTTTGGGGGTGTTTGGTCTCTGCTCTTAGGACATTTAACTAAGTGGAGTCCTGTAGAGATCATCCTAACGTGCTGTCGTTCACGGAGCCCTTGCCGTCTCAAATTCCATCACAGTAAAAGCTCATGTAGTAGCTTTTCTCATCTTTATCCTCAGCGTGTTTTCCTTTGAAACTGCTCGGCATCAAAGGAACTCATTCCTGAAGGGATCGCATTCGTGTTTTTAGAGTTACAATGAAGGTGTACAGTAAGCATGGAGAACTTCCGGTTCAAAACTAACTAACTGATAAAACTTTGAGCCACAAACATCATTCAGGGGGCATCTAGAGCTTGTTCCTCCAAGTGAGCCATGGTTACTCAGGCCGGGGGGGGGGGGGGGGGGGGCGTTGATGCAACTAAACTACTTGCAAGTGATACCTAAGCCTTGTACATGTTGATGCTCCATCTTCTGTATCAGCTGCCCTGGGGTGGTTGTGCTCCTAGTTGCCAAGGAAACTGCATATCTCTGAAGAGTAAAAACTAATTTCTGTTAATTCAGGTGTTTTGCCTGCTCAGACAGTACCAGGGTGGGAAGACGTAGATACAGGTCTTGACGCACGTGAGACATGGCAATTAGCAGGATACAGAGGAGCCTTTACTAAAAACTGCCCTTTGCCCTTGTCCATGGAGGAGTTTCAGACATGGGTACAGACATTGTAGCTGATACATTTTGGGCCAGGCTTAGTTGGTAAAGGGCTTACTTAAAATGCAAGAAGTGAAGGGCCCAGTGCCCAGTACCACATAAGACTGGGTGTGAAGCAGGCATGGTGGAGACAGAGGCAGGTGGATCTCTGTGAGTTCAAGGCCAGCCTGGTCTACAAAGCGAGTCCAGGACAGCCAAGGATACACAGAGAAGCCCTGTCTAGGAAAGACAGACAACAACAACAACAAAAACAAAAACTGGGTGTGGTCTTGCGTATGTACTCAGGAGGTAGAGGCAGGAGAACCAAAAAAGTTCAGGGTTATTCTTGGCTACATTATGAGTTTCAAGCCAGCCCAGGTTACATGAAGATTCAAAAAAAAAGTAAACAAACCCTCTTTAATCCTTAAAAAACAACAACAATTAAACAGAAGAAGCAGTCATATGATCAATGTGCTTACAAGTACTCCATGGTTGGGAGCCAGATACTCACTTGGCAGTTGATACTGATAAAGGCCAGTTTGGATGGAACCCTGCTGTTAGGTGTAATGGTTACTCTCCCTTTGCCGTGATAACATACCCTGCCAAAAGCAATAGAAGGAAGGGCGGAAGGAGCAAGGGAGTACTCAGCTGCTGTGGCTGCACTCCCCCACGGCAGCAGGAACTTGAGGCAGCTGGTCACAGTAGCCACGGGGAGAAGAGAGAGAGGAAATGAATGCTGCGGCTCTTCAGTTTTCTCTACTTGTTTAGTCTAGGACTCAGCCGTGCCTTGCTCCTGCCCATGTTCAGAGTGCGTCTTCCCACCACAGTTAACGTAATCCCTCATAGCTCTGCCCAAGGGTCATCAGCACAATCCTCAGAGGTATGCCTGGAGACTGGGCCCCAGGTGACTCTTTCTTGTCAACTTGCAATTACCTATTAACACATCGGGGCTTCCACAGGTAAACTTTAAATTCACAAGCATGTTTCCAAGACCATCTCTGTAAGAAATGAGTGTCTTAGGAGGGTCAACTAACACTTAAGGATGTTTGTAAAAGATACAAAAACCTATTTTATAAGCTTTGTATAAAAGAGTTGAAGTTATCTTCTTAACTTTTCTGCTGCCATGATCACACCATGACCAAGCAAACTTTTGTTTTGTTTTGTTTTGTTTTTGTTTTTGTTTTTTGAAACAGGGTTTCTCTGTGTAGCCTTGGTTATCCTAGACTTGCTTTGTAGACCAGGCTGGCCTCGAACTCACAGGGATCCGCCTGCCTCTGCCTCCCGAGTGCTGGGATTAAAGGTGTGCGCCGCCACACCCAGCTAACCAAGGGAACTTTTAGAAGAGTTTGAGGCTTACAGGTTGTTAATCTGTGCCCTTCATGGTAGCAGGCAGGTAGACACAGTAGCTGAGAGCTCACCACAGAGACAGAGAGACTAAGAAGTCTTGAGACCTGAAGTCTACCCCCAGTGACACAGCTCCATTAATAAGGCCACACCTCCTAATCCTGAAACAGTTAAACCAGAGGCCACAAAGTGTTGCAAATTATGAGCCTATGTGGGCCATTCCTGCTCACACCTGCACGTTATCCTATACTGGCATTAATGACCCTCCGCCCCGGAAGCCACAAGTTGCCAAATTTAAAAAGCCCAGTACCATGTGTGGGATACCCCCTTTCTGGTTGTTGATCAAGGGTGTCTCAGCCTATAGCCATTGCTCTTGTCTGCCTACTAGGATTTGATGGTGAGACTGTTACTGAAGACACACTTTGATCATGGGATATGGTGAAATTAAGTTGGTCCTAGCCACGAAGTTTCCTCCCCCATGGTAAAAGGCATTGGTCACATAGGCTGCTGGGGTTGGGGGTTCATCAACAGTATTACGCAACTATGAATCCTATGAGCTACAACACCCACCAGAATGGCAAGATGCTACAATGGCACAGATGCTAGGGGGCTAACCAAATACTTGGTTTTGTCTTAAGGCCCACTCCACAGAAGGAATAACCTCCTAGGAGGAATGTACCTAGTACTGTACATGTGATGGCAAACCCATGTCTGGGGAGCTCACAGGCTCCGAGAGGGAACCCACTACTCTGCTAAATGGGCATAGTGTCAAGCTGCCCTTTAAATTAGTATCCTACACCTATAGAGTAGTGCAGCTCTCAGTGTTTATCAGAGACGTTTACGAGGCGAACAGTGGGTGAACAGAGGTAACTGGATAACATACAGAGGTCCAGGAACCATTACAGAAGAGAGGGTGGGCGACTGTAAGAGCAATCGGGGAGGGCTGGAACGTAACGGTGTCTTCTGGACAGGGCAGGATCACCACCATCTTGAATTCAAGCAGCTATAATGCTTTGCACAAGACCAAGCAAATCACCACTGTAGCCTGGAGGGGAGAAGGGAGCTACAGCCCCCCCCCCCCAACACACACACATTGAGACTCTACTGACCCTTGATGGCGTCTGAGGAAGGGAGCATTAGCTTTTCAAATGGGATGACCAGATTCCAGTGGGTGGCCTGACATCGATGAGTAGATGGGCAAAACAAATTAGACTCAATGGGTTATTTTAAAAGGAAAAGGGTTGACAGAGGGTAGGAAGGTGGAAATGGATCTGGGAGTAGTTAGGGGACAGCTGTGGGTTGAATATGCTCAGAATACATTGAACGCACATGTGAAGTTTTCAAAAGATTTATAAAAATAAATCAAGTGTCTCAAGCTGGCCTAAGGATGAGGGGTGTCAGAAAACAAAGCCCCCGAGATGGGAGGCCTGGGCTGGTGCTCACCAGAATAGAATACAACAAAGGGTTAAGACATTTGAAGGCAAGAGAATGCAAAGCAGAATTAAATTTCTTAGCAGTTTCTTTTAATAGTGTGCGTGTGTGTATGTATATATATATATATATATATATATATATAGCACCACAAGGCTTCATTGGCTCTTGATGGGTCCAGGAAGAAGATGGAAATGTGAGCATCAAAGCCCAGGGCTCTGCTCTGCTGTCCTGGGGACAGGCCTTTGTTGTGTACATCTTAGCACACTTCCGTAAGCACAGCTGAATGTTCCTACTAAGGCTTCATTACTTGCCTCCCATCGTCCACAATTAGTGACACCATATACAGTACATTTTATACTCCCAGGGTCAGGGACCCAGGACATGGAACATGTCACGAGAAAGCAGAAGGCAGGTCTATGTCCACTGTCTTGATGGCTTTCTAGGATTGTGGGGAGCAACCATGACAAAAAGGTGTCACTCTTTCAGGAGACACTAGCTTACAGCTCAGAATCTATGAGTGTCCACTACTTTATCAGAAAGGAGGGGTTGCTTTGGCTTAACAGTTTCAAGGGATATAGTCTATTCTAGAGGGGATGTGGTGGCAGGGCCATGCAGCTGGCCATGTTTTACTGACCTAGTTTTGTTTATGTTGCTCCTATAGATACTGCCCTAGTGACTGTTCTTTATTGCTGTGTAGAGACCCCATAACCAAGGCTACTTACAAAAGAAAGCATGGAATTGGGGGTTTGCTTATAGTTTCAGAGGGTGAGTCCATGACCGTCAGGAAGTGTGGGAGCAGGCACAGGCATGGCACTGGAGCAGTAGCTGAGAACTTAGATCTTTTTAAAAAGTTAGAGGCGGAGAGAGCTCCACTGCAATGGCATTGGCCTCTGAAACCTCCTCTAACAAGACACACGCTCCAATCTTCAAACTCTAAACCTGTGGGGGACATTCTTACTACAGATACCACAACCGAAACCAGCCCAGGGAAGAAATGTTTTATTTGGTTTACAGTTTAAAGTCCACTCAGGAAAGCCAAGGCAGGGACTTGAAGCAGAGATGGTAACAGGGACCACGTTAGACCACTCTACAGGCTTGCTCCCCATGGCTTTCTCAGCCTCCCACGTCAATCACTAATCAAAAAGGGGCGAAAATGTACAACAGACATCATGGCAGGCCAGTCTGCAGGATGCAATTCTGAGAGTCTATCATCCCAGGGGATTCTTATTGTCAAGGTTAACAAATAACAAGCAGTACACTGCCACTTAGCTTCCTCTCTTCTTTTAATTCAGTTTGGAACCCCAGCCCATGGAACAGTGCCACCAACATTTGGGGTGAGTCTACTTACTTCAGTTTACCTAATCTAGATAATCCCACGAGATGTGCTCTATCCTGTTTGTCTTAGTATTTTGTTGCTATGAAAAAACACCGTGACCACCAAGGCAACTCTCATAAAGGAAAGCATTTGGTTGGGGCTGGCTTACAATTTCAGAG
>OU015752.1:85328676-85347687 GCA_907169655.1 Acomys percivali | reverse complement strand
CCTGTGAATGTGGGTGTCGCCGTTGCGTGGGCTGGGGTCCTGTGAATGTGGGTGTCACCATTGCGTGGGCTGGGGTCCTGGATTGACCAAAAGGAGAAGAAAGCGAAATGCATACGGGCTCCATGCCTCTGTCTGGTGGAGTGCCTACTTCAGTACATCAGGCTAGCCCGTGATGGGGGCTGGTTTCCAAGGACTGTTTATTACATTTCAGGATTTTTGTTGTTGGTCCTTATTTGTCACTTAGCCCATTTCATGTAAAATAGACATATCCTAGTATAATTTTTAAAAATCCCTTCATTTTTCCAGGCATGATAGCTCGTGACTGTAATCCAAGCACTCAGGAGGCAAGGACTGGTTGTCAGCGCAGGCTGGGCTACCTCAAATACATAAATGAATTCGTTTCTTTATCATACGCTTTTACTTTTTATGTAATATATAAGCCATATATACTGTATATATAGAAACATATATATATATATATATCTGTTGCAATATGAATTTTCACTTATTCCAGTCTATTGTAGATGCTCACTAAATCCATGAACTACAGAAACTACACTCCAATGTGTATGTGTGTGTGCATGTACATGCGTGGTGTTTTTGTTGCGGGCTCAGGCACCACAGCACCTGTGAGGAGGTCAGAGGTCAGCTTTCAGGTGTCAGTCCTCAGAGACCAGCTGGCCATTGAGCTTCTGGAGAGCTTGCCATCTCTGCCTTCTGTTGCCCACAGGCGAGAGGGGTTACAGACACCTGTGCCACTCTGTCCACTTTCTTCATTTCTGAGGTTCCAAACTCTGCTTGTCATTGTTTACCAGCAAAAACTTTGCCCACGAAGCCATCTCCCTAGCCCTTCACATGGATTTCAGTTGCCTTTGGTGTCATTTGTTTGACTCCCTTTGGGTAGTTTGGAGGGATTTACCTGAGGGGAACCTTCTCAGGTTTTGCTTCAATCTGCCTTCTTCTGGAAGGCTAGGTTTGCTAGGTGTCTTTTTTTTGTTTAGCACTTTTCTTCTTTCCCCTCACTGACCCTCCTCTGCTGCTGCTGCTGCTGCTGCTGCTGCAAAGTCAACAGTTTTTCCCTTGTGTTTGAGGAGACTTGTTGCTGTGGAGAAATTTTCTTTATCTCTCAAAAGCTGGACTCTGCTTGCATCTAGCTATGGACCTCATGTTTATTGTGTTTAGTTTGTTGTGCTTTGCTGGTGTGTAAATTAGTACCTTTTCTCAAGTGGGGGAGGCGTCTTTTTCTTGCTTCTATTTTATTCAGTTTCCTCTCCTCCCACCCCTCTTCTCTCACCTTAGTCTCCTATAATACAATCTTTCTTTTCTTCTCTTCCTTTTTTCAGACAGATAGCCTGCTGTGTAGACTAGACTAGAGTTGAACCTGTGATCCCAGATGCTCCCTTGTTAGCCTCCTGAATACCAGGAGTGCATACGGCTCAGGCTGTATGTTTTTTTTTTTTTTTAATGTATTTATTTATTGTATATGAATGCTTTATCTGCAGAAGAAGGCACCAGATCTCATTACAGATGGTTGTGAGCCACCATGTGGTTGCTGGGAATTGAACTCAGGATCTCTAGAAGAGGCATCCCAAGGCTGCGTGGTTTTTATTCATCTATTTTAAAGTTTTTATGCTAAGTCTGTGCTGTTGAACGCCACTAGTAAACTCTTCATTACACACACACACACACACACACACACACACACACACTGTGTGTGTGTGTGTGTGTGTGTGTGTGTAGTTTCTATTTGTTGCTAGGCTAGATTCTATACCACCATTGTCATAACCTTTCTATAATCCACTAGCAATACTTTCCCTTAGGTCTTTGAACGTACTTACAATGGCTTCTTTGAAGTCTTTGTCTAAAGCCAGCATCAGAGCCCAAATCACTGGCTGCTGGCTGTTCCCCCAGCCCGCAAAATGACAAGGGTCACATTTTACTTGTATATCTTTAATTTTTGAAAACTGAACATTTTAGATATAATATTATAGCAACTCTGAATTCTCCTTCTCTCTCCCCCTCCCTCCCTCCCTCCTCCTCCTCCTTCTTCTCTCTCTCTCTCTCTCTCTCTCTCTCTCTCTCTCTCTCTCTCACACACACACACACACAGTATGTGGGGATTGTTGCTATATTTATTCACTGACGTCACTGAGCAAACCTTACAGTCTCTGAATCTTGGTGCCGCCACTGAGGTCTGGCCTTGTCTGTGTCGTCTGTTATTCCTGGTTTGATTTTCGCATTCACCTGTTCAGTGGCTGCCTCAGGGACAGTGTTTCTGCTCAGCCAACGACGGAGCTAATATACTAGGAACACCTGGGAGCCACTCAGGCCCCCGCTCTTCTGGGTGGCCTTGCGGGTGGCAGTGGACCTCAACCCGAGCTCTTCCTCCGGTGGCATGCTAGGGCAGGTGCAAATCCTCACGTTTAGCCAGAGACACTGCTGCCTCCTCTCAGGCTTCCCGAGTGTTGTGCCTTACACTGGCCCCATGCTTCCAGACAAGGGGGACCCGGGAATGTACCAAGGTCTAGGGCTCCCAGTCTCTACATTCCTGGTTGTGTTTTTGGCTGGTCTGCAGCTCTGATGGTTGCATAGCTAAACCCTCAGGCTTGCTACCGGTTTGCTCTAAATGTAGGGTAATTGTGTCGGCTGGCTGGGGGGAGGGGCGTACTCGTGGTTTGTTTATGACATTCTGTCAACTACCCGGCAGCCAATGGTGTGTTATAGAGCATGCCTCTGACAGGGCCAGACCAGCACCTGACCCTTTTCCTCTTACTCCCTTGGCTTTGCGATTCTTAGTGACCCACCCTGACAGTCTCTATCCGTCAAAGTACCAGAAAAAGCCTCCCACAGGCCCCTGCTGCTCCCTCCCCAGCAACCCCCACCCTGACCTGGGAGCGAGATGGAAACGAACAAAGAAGCACATTGGTCATTATCCGCACACACTAGGTCATCCTGTCTGTGAGCGAGTTTCCGCAGAGAGTTCTAGGAGATTCAGTCACCTGTGAGAAAATGCTCTCCCAGCAAATGCTGCCCAGCAGCAGCCCAGAGCTCTGCCAGTCACGGATAGGCTGAAGTGCCGGCTCACACTTCCAGTCTGACTAGGTTAGGTGGGCTACAAGGGTTATCCCCTCCAGACACCAGGACACTCCTCATTATGAACCTGAGGTTAGATGCCAGGCTCCAGGCCCATGTGGGCCAAGTTTGGAATGACCCAGGGTATGATTGGCAGCCCTTTCAGATAAATTGTTCTGAGGAGTGCCCCCTCCCTGCACAGTCAGCAGGACAGTCAAGGTGAGATTCTGTCCCCTTGACTTACTCTCCAAGGATGACTTATTTGCAGGGAGATTTTTTTTCTCTCTCTCACATCCCTATGTTCTGAGGCAACCCCAGAGCAGGCCAGCCCAGTCAGGTATTTGAGGAGGGGAGAGCAGGCCTGGGCATAGCCTGCCACTATAAAACTGCCGCATCGTCTCGGGGGCGTCTGGCTGCAGCTCCATGCCATCTCATCAGTTTCTTAGATGAGCCTTTCAGAGGCATCATCATTCTTGTCACCTTCCTGCAATTTGCATCGCACCACAGCGCTACATCCCACGCTAAAATCCTCCATCTTCCCCGTGGCGGCAGGATGATGGATTCCATGCAGATGCCAGCTGCTCCCAGTCTGCAAGCGGCCACTAGCAGGGAGAGGAGAAAAGCCAAACCATGGTTCCTGCTCGGCAGTTCTGGCGCCTCCCTCCAGAAGCCTGATATTATTGGGGCCCAGAAAACGAAAGTCCTAAAATGAAGGCTTCAAAGTCAGTAGCTCACCTTCTGTCTCTCAACTGGCTTTGTCTTTTTGTGGTAAGCTAGAAACTAGGATGTCTCTTTTCTGAGGCAACCCGTTTTCTTTCTTTTAATCTAAAAAAACTATTTATTGATTGATTTGTTGTTGTTTCAAGACAGGATTTCTCTGTTACACAGAGCCCAGTTGTCCTGGACTCTGTTTGTAGACCTGGCTGGCCTTGAACTCACAGAGATCCACCTGCCTCTGCCCTCAAGGCCAGGAATCACAGGCATGTGCTACCTAGCCCGGCTTGAGTCAGCTCCTTTACACAGAGCCAAACATAAAGTCTGACCTTAGTCCCCTGGAGCTGGGACTGTGGCTCAGCCAAAGCATTTACCAGCACACACTAGTCCCTGAGTTCAATCCCCATGCCTCAAGACAAACTCCTGTTACTTCCACACTTTTCTGTATGAGAATTGTCAGAGAGCCATCCTCTGCCCTATACTGTTTGATTGATGGTCATAAGACCCCAATTCCAGAGGGATCCTGCTTGCTCTCAGAGAAAGGCATGCTACATAGATAGGTTACTCTTACAGTTTGTGGGTGAAATCTCCTCCTGTGTCAACTGTTCGAGCCCCACCCAGGCTGGTAGCACTATCTTAAGAGGGCCTGGAAACATTAGGAGCTTAAGGTAGTAGTTCGTTACTAGGAGCATGCCTGTCCCTTCCTCTCTCTCGCTCTCCTTTTTGCTCACTGTGAGCTGAACAGTGTCCTCCAAGCACTGTGATGCTTTGCGCAGGCGCATGGGGCCAAGCAGCCATGGGCAGAACTCTTAACACTGTGAAGAAAACAAATCACTCTCCTTCAAGTCGTTTCAAGTAACATGGTCACAGTGCTTTAAAAAAAAAAAAAAAAAATGCACCACAGAAGCATCTGGACATGTCGGCTGTGCTGGTTTGACATCACCGGCAGCATTTGAGCGCTTGGCTCCCAGGCTTAGGAGGCTCAGCCTTGCTGGAGGAAGTATGCCACCAGGGACTAGCTTTGAAAGCGGAAGGTGTCCCCCTACTTCCAGATTGCTCTCTCTGCCTTGTGCTGGCCTTCCTTCCGAGATGTGAACTCACAGCTCCTGTCCTTGCGACTGCCTGCGGCTGTGCCTCCCAGCCACCATGGTGTGATGGACTTCTATCCTTCCACAACAATTAGCCCAAAGAAACCGTTTCCTCTATAAACTGTCTGGATCATGGTATTTTATCACAGCAACAGCAAAGTCGCTATCACAGGGGCCTTTGTGGGCCCCCTCTGTCTGCTGTATTGGATCACAGCCTGTAGGTGGTCTGTGTCCAACCTTGTGCCTACATCCATGCTGCACCCAACCTCAGCATAAAACAAGAATAGTTCATCCTGAGTCTTTTTCACCTCAGCCCCATGTCACATAAAACTCTGACCAAGTTATGTGTGTTTTCCTTTTATTGGCCTGTTTTGTTAGAGGAGTGCTGGTAATGACATTTTATGAAGGGCAGTCTTTTCGTCACTCCTACAAAATGTACTATGAAGGCTGTCACCCAATTCTTTGGGGCCGGGGAGCCAAGTGCTGTGGGGAGAGAGGTACCCTGAACCTGCCAGGGTCTCAGAGGCTCAGGGATGACCTCCAGTCTCCCATCCCAGGGGCTCCCTTCCCTCTTCCTCCCTCTCCTGTCTTCTCCTCACCTTCTGTTTTTCCTTCTGCCACTGTCCATGTTTCACTTTCTGACACAAGTGACTGTGGGGACTCAGGCAAATGAAAACTCTTTGGCCTTTGCCGTACCGGTATTTGGAGCCCTTTGCTGGCCTCAGAAGACCAAGGTGTGTGAAAAATGGTGCTTGGTCTTGCAGAGTGGAGTGGTGTCGGGGACAATAGACCATATGGCCAATGTTCAGCCATCTTGTCAGAGCCTGCACCTTTAAGTCTCTGTCTTTCCCAGAGCTTACCTTTCACCAGAAACTAGCTGACCCTGTTGTGGGTCAGCAGTTAGACTAAAAAGACTTAGAGATGGAGCAACCCTGTCACAGTTTAGCAGTTAGACTAGACAAAGATGGAGCTAGATACCCTGTGTGGCAGGACATTATGACCCTGTCTGGAATTCCCTGTGTTTTGAGAAAAGCCTGCAGCTGGGTTGCTATAGCAATATGCTGCCCTGCCTTCTGACTTATAAAAGCTGCTGCCTGACTAATAAAGTTTGAGAGCTTGATCAATCAGACTTGCTCTCCTTCTTTGTGTCTTGCATTTTCAACAGGTGAACTTCCTCCCGAGTTTTAGTCGAACCCCGCAGGCCGGGGCAGGGTGGAGTGGGCTGGGTGGGCACCATGGAGTTTCAACACCATCTACCCACAGCTGCAGCCTGCCCAGCCCCAGCTGCTGTACCGGTAAGCTAACACAGAAAGGCCACAGGAATGAAGGGGTCAACCCTGCTTCTCCCTCTCTACTTAGAAGGGCCTTGATTGGTGACAAACACACTTTGCTGCCAGCATGTGTCTCTGCCTGCTTTCATTTCTCCTGCTCCCTGAAGATTCACCAGCCAGGGGTCACTGGGTTAGGAAGGTCATCCCTGACCACGGGCTTGCTCCAGACCACAGTGGAGCCCTTACTTTATTCTTGGAGTCGCCAACTGCCACCCCAGACATTACATACACATGATGACCTGGAAGGATGCTGGGGCCCTGCCCAGCCCCTCTCATCTGTCACTCGCAACTGTTGGTGCCCAATGGGCCCCCACTATGACCTTCCTCTCACATGTTTCCATCATCGGGTCGTTGGGGGACTCGTCTTCATCTGAAAGCAGCACATTTGTAGATACCGTCTGCCCCCACAGAGGCTGCCCACAACCCCTCAAGAGTGGACATCCATTCTTCTGCCTGCTAAGATGGAAAACACAACCAGGGGCAGCGGAGATGATTTTAGAAATGAGTAGCCTGAGTTGTCACCTTACTGGGGAGACACATATTTCAGAGATTAGAGAGCCAAGCCAGAAACCATGGCCCCTTACCAAACTCATCATTGGAGGAGGAAGGCTCAGTGGCTCAGAACTTGCCTAGCATGCACAAGACCCAGGGTTCCACCCAGGGACCACAGAAGAAGCAGACAACGTGTCATGGTCTAGAAGCAATGATGCCCTGGCCACCAGCAGCATTTAAAGATGTGCCCCTGAAAGGCCGGACTAGCCTGCTTCCCTCAGGATCACTTTTCATGGAGTCTTCCTGCCTGCCGCTCCTGGGCCTGGGAACTGAAGTGGCTTTGCTGGCTTTCACAACAGGCATTTGGGAGAGACTTTGGCGGTGCTCCTGGAATCAACTGCAGTGGGCCTGAGCTTCCAGGTGTGCCCTTCAATCTCCAAGCATTTTGCTTGATGGCACACGCTGCTGATTAGGAGGGCACTGGAGTCCTGGCCAGAGTCCCGGGATGCCCTGGCACCTGGCGAGAGCCCAGAGGCACTCTTATTGAGCGTCCCCCTCCCCCACTCTAAGATGGAAGTCATGCCATGCATGCTCCGCAGCAATCAACCAAAGCCAAGTGCCTGAGATACACCTGCGTCACCACCTCTGTGTCACTGTTTCTCAGCCTCTGCACCTGGGCCATGGTCCTTGAATCCCTACACCTGTGTCACGGGTCCTTGATTCCCTGCGTCTGTGAGATTACGCAGGCGTCACATTCCCTGTGTCACGGTGCCTGTGACTATTTGTGGCCCTGGAGGGGACCCGAGAAAACGACCTTCTCATCAATGACGAACAGAGAGGGGCAGCCAGAGAAGAGGACTGCAGAAGACAGGGAAGGCTCACCTCAGGGAGAACTCAACCTCCAGGTGGGTGAGAGGGGGCAGTACCCCAGGCTAGACTCCTCCCGTCACAGAGAGCAACAGGAGTGAGGGATGTGGGGAGTGGTGGGAAATGTGTCCATAGCAGGAGACAAGACCCTGGGCCAGGATACTGAGAGATGCGTGGGGGTGTGAGGAGTGGGAAGGTGGGGGGTGGGCTCAGGATACACACTTGGATATCTCCTGAAGACATTCCCGGGGCGGGGGTGCACGGGAGAGAAGCATGTGCTAGTGTGCTGGTTGGTGCTGGGCTGGGCACAGAAATGCAGGGTAAGCTAAGCAGAGGAGCAGTGGCCTGGCAGGTTTGGGCACCTTTCCTGGCCAGCTGGCACTGTGGGGGGAGGGGCTCGTCTGGAAAGGCACGGGGCGGGGAGTTGGGGGGAGGGGGGGCGGCACAGCTAACAGGAGCAGAGGCCAGGACCAGCAGGGGCCCACCTGGATGGAGCCTTTGGAGAGAAGCAGGGGGAGGGTAGAGTAGCTGAGGAAGAGCTGCGGGGGGAGGGGGGAGGAGAAACAGCTGTGGGGAGAAGAGCACCAGGAAGGAAGAGAAACCATGTGTGGGAGCTGCTTCCCCAAGCTGGGCCTCTTTACTCTTCCTCAGGGGCATCTGCTTCTCTCTGGGCCTCTCTCATCTTGTTTGTTTGTTTGTTTGTTTGTTTGTTTTTGTTAACAAAACCAAAACAAAATGTCATATATATTCATATGCTGTAAGAGAAGACTTTTAGTCTCCCCGCATGCCTAGGAAATTTGAAGCCCACAAGGAATTTGGTCTCACAGGGATTTAAAAGAAAGAAAAGCCTAACTCCAGCCCAGCTAGGCCCTTGCTGGGCCTGGATGGATGGGTCCGGCAGGGCTGCCTAGCTCCTTGGAGCATAGACCTGGCCTCTGGCCCAGGTCTCAGGTCTGGCTTCTCCTTCTGACCCTAACTTCCTCAGGGTTGATATTTAGTTTCCAGGCAGTCCTGGGACCCATCCTCTGCGGGACGGAAAGGAGTGAGTCCTGACTGAGAGGCAGGCAAGATGGCTAACATACCATTTCCTACATGTGGCTAGACTCCAGCAGATAAAGGGAGGTGAAGGAAGGGCGCAGTTCCTCTCTGCCTTTAGCTGCTTTGAAGTGATGGGACACGGTGCTGGTGCTGGGATAGTCCAACCCAAACTTTGTGTAAAGTGTGTCTTAAGGTCAGCCACAGTCCGGTGCGCCACTGTGTTCCAGCAGCCAGGAAACGTGTGGGTCCTTCGTGTTATGTCACTGGAATTTCCCTCTGCGATTTGGCTCCTGTGAGTGAAAACCAGGACACAGCAGTCTTGTTTTTTTGGGTTTTCACTTCAAGACTTTTAACCTTTGGGATAATCAAGGGTCTTCTGAAAAAAATGATGACCATTTTACTTGACAAAGCAGACCTTAAGAAATAAACAAATAAACTAATTAAAACAAACAAACAAACCAACCTGCTGGGGCCAGAGAGGAGGCTCAGCAGTTAAGAGCATGCGCTGCTTTTCCAGAGGACTTGAGGTGTGATCTCAGCACCCAAGGCATGTGCCTCACAACTACCTGTAACTCCAGCTCCAGGCAATACAATACCTCTAGCCTCTGGGCACCCACACTCATGTGTGTTTGCAATTAAAAATAAATCTTAAAAAAGAAATTGTGTATGCCAGCTGAGACTCCATGGGCCCTCGGAGAAGAAACCAGCTGTGGCACCCTGTTTCCCCGCGGGGGAAGACTTGAGGAAATTGAAGGAGTCTTTGAGGGAACTACATATAGTCCCAACCTCAAAGTCCTTCAAGTGGGGAATCTGATTAGGCTCCAGTGGAAAGGGACACACGAGGATCCCCAGAGAGCAAACGGGTCAGATCTGCATCTGGGAAGCCCACTGGGGCCCAGAAGGGATGTTGGAACCTGAAAGGAAACAAAGGCCCCGCTGGTGAAGGGAGAGAGGGCCTGACTCACTTGGTGACAGTTGTTTTCACTGATCTGAAGCTGAGCTATAGTTCTACAGCAGGCATGAGAAGGATGAATACACACGGTGTGCGTGTGTGTGTGTGTGTGTGTGTGTGTGTGTGTGTGTGGTGTATCCATGTGTGTGCAGGAGAGCTTGCCTGTGTGCACTCCCGCAGGGGCCAGAGATTGGCATCAGGGGGGCCTTCCTCAATCACTGACTGCCTCATGTTTTTAGACAGAGTCACTCGCTGGACCCGAAGCCCACACATTTTGGCTAGCCTGGTTGGCCACCCAAGCCCTGGGATCATCTACCTAGTGCCCTGAAACCTTGCTGGGGTTACAGGTGTGTCTGTGAAGTTCACACGTACAGTGGAGATCGCGTCTCAAGTTCTCGGAAGGGAAGTCTCTGAACAGCCACCATCAAGAGATGATAAAAGGAAACGTCATACCACAGCCTGCGTCCCTCGTCACACCGCAGCGTGCTTTCCTTGGGCCACTGGTTCCTCAACATCAGCAAGAAGACCTAGGATTAGGCTTATTCATGCTGATCCAAGGACTGGTCCCTATTGCTGCTAATTTAAAGGTAGGGTCTAATAGTGTTTTTTATTATTAGCCCTATAATTATTGTGGTGGTATTTACTAACCCGCTATCAATCAATAAAAGACCAGACACCTGTTGCATTTTAGAATAGCTTTGCTTCACCTGGGGCAGGGCAGATATTAGTTCCATAAATTACCTTCCATATCTCTCCACCCCCATCCCATGCCATCTGCTTCTAATAATTTCTATCAAGCTACCTCCCATCCATCATCCCAAATACTTGTTAATGTTCTTCTTCTTGGCCAAGTCCTCCATCCAAGCCAGCCAGGTGCTTGGTACCCCATCTCACCCATGGTGGCAACCTTTTTCCTTGTCCTTCTCCTCTGCTGTCTCCTCCCAAGATCCTCTGTCTCCTCCAGACTTCAAATCTTAGCCACACCTACCGTGTTCAACCTGCCCAAGTGTGTCAGCTTTTTATTAGTCAAACAAGTTTTTAGTCAAGGTTACAAACATCATTTTGGGGGTACGTGAGTGTCTGCTCATTTGGGCAGTAGCCAGATCATGGAGGCCAATAATTAGCATGAGAATACATATCATCAGACCAACAACCCCCAATAGATCCCTCAAGATGTTCTCACTTCAAACACAACCACAGGTCACAGGTCTTCAGGGTACCCATGGTCCTGTCTGACTCAGCCATAAACTAGAAGAGATGGGAATACTGTCCCCACCACTGGCAGCTTCTTACAGAGGGTACAGACAGACAGAGAGACAAAGAGGCACGTAGACCAACAGCTGGAATGTGCCTGGAGTGCCCGTCCTGGAACGGCTGTGGAGTGAGCCCTGCTGTTGCTTAGGTAAATTTATGGAGGTCTCACTGTACAGGGATGGTTTATGACATCACTGGCCACTGAGCCAATGATTCTGTATTTTCTCCTCCTGCTGCTCACTCTCTTATTTTACACAGTTCAAAACCACCACCCAGGGAGAATGGTCCCCTCCCCACAGTGGGTGGGTCCTCTCATCTCAATAAGCATAATCAAGATTACTCCCTCACCACACATGCTCAGAGGGTCATCTTCCTAGCGATTTTATGATCAAGCTGAAAACTAACATTAACCAATCTCCAGCCCTGGTTCCTACCCCAGAGCTTAGGGGGTAGAGCTATAACCCTATCGTTTTGCCATTGCCTTCAGGATCGGTCCTGGTCGCTATCTGGAAGCCACTGTGACCTGCCATCTACCCATGCATGAAAGATGCTCTTAGAACCACAGCATCCTATGTTGTTCCTGCCCGTGCTGGCCAACCCATGTGAAACTTAATTGACAAAGTGGGCACTGCCCATAGCTCATGTCAAAACACAGCCTTTAACACTCTAAGTAGAACCTCCTGTGGATGCAGTTTCCAGTTTCAGAATATCCTATGGTAGATGCTCCAGTGTCCTACGGTATAAGGCCACATCCTAGGCGAGCGTGGCCGTGGGGAATCAGGGATGGAGGAGAACCACTGTACTATTATTGTTACATCTCAGCTTTCACGTCTCAGGGTCCCTGAGGATGAGACCCCCTCACCTGTGACCTTCTTTCCATGGGACCCCAAGAGGGCCATTCAGAATACTGTAGTCCAGTTCTCTTTTTCTTCAAGAGAGTTCCCTGGCTGCATAAACATCAGTCTTCTCAAGTTGGTTTCAGGGTATAACCCTGCAGCTGGCCTTTCCTTGAGGCCTTGAAAACAAATCTCAGGTACCCAGTGCCAGTTAGCAAGAGTACACTATTTCCAAGCGTTTCCTCTGTGCACAGTCCTGCAAGGACCATGATTTATCTCCTTCCTTCACCTCAGGGAGACTACAGCTCTCCTCCTCAAGCCAGTGCCTGGGAACCAGAGCTAGAATGGTCTCTCTGACCTACCCCAGCCTAGACTCTCCTTGCATCCAGTGATACCCGGCTTCTTAGGTCTGGAACCCTCCTTGGGGGACTTGGGGACTTTTCTCTGTCACTTTTTGTTCCCTCACTCCCACCTGCCTGCCTTCCCCTAAGCCTCCCACCCCTGCTGTGATTCTAGTTTGGAAGGGGTAGGAATTTGACAGGCTACATTTAACCTAGATTAAAATTGCTTCCAACTAAGACATTTGAAATTTGCATGCCAATCGAGTGTATCCCAAATATAAGGTGCGATCTGCTGTTTTGTGTTGACAGCCACGCTGACAGGGCTGACGTGAGGCTGTGAGCGGTCAGCCTCTCAAAGCTTAGAGTGTCATTTGTGAACACAGTCATGGTGCTTGGCATTCGAACACTCCCAGCAGCCACTTCCAGGTTCAGCTAGCACTTCAGCATTTGAGGTAAATAGGGGACAGGGCTGCCACAGATAAGGGAGACCAGCAGCTCAGATAAGCAGAACCAGGTAAGGGTGCCCCCACCCCGCCAAGTCTTAGATGCAATGAGGGCATGAGGAAACAGGTCTGTATGAGGTGTCCTCGAGCCTTGTCTCAAGCCCCGGGAGTTTGCCTGGGCTGGAGGAACCCGGGAGACCCACCTGCTAGAGGGACACCTAAGGCTACGAGTGTCTGTGCGTAAGAGAGTGTGCATGTGTGAATTGTGCGTTCATATGGGTGTTGGTAAGTTGTGGGTGTGAATTATGAGAGGAAATGTGTGTGTGATTGTGAAGGCACGAGAGTGAGTTTGGAAAGGGCATATAGATGTGCAATGGGTAGCCTTCATCGGCAGCTTGATGAGTGCAGGTAGCCAGGGAGATTAGGAAAGAGCACTTCCGGGTAGGCTAGGACTGTGGCCTACTTAAGATTAATCCCTGGAGGGCATCAGAATATGACAGCCTTCTGGGGAGGGGGTTAAAGGTAGCAGATAAGGTGTCGCTGGAGGAAGCTGGACACTGAATGTAACTCCGTGTGGGCTCTCTGTTGCCCTGGTCCCTCCCTGTGTCCCACCTTTCTCTGCTCTCTCTCTGATTTCCATGGTGTGAACTAGTTTGTCCCACTACACAGTGGCATACTGAAGTGTTAACTGAAGCCTTCCCTTCATCAGTGTGGATACTAGTGCAGCATGTGTGAGTGTGAGTTGTGTAAGAATCACCATATGAATAGAGGAAGAGAGGTTGGTTTGGAAGGTCAAACCCCATGTTAGAGTGTCTCTGTGAGTGTGTGTGTAAATGAGAAGAAGTATGAGTGAGTGTGTGAGAGAAAAGAGGTGTGTGTGTGTGTGTGTGTGTGTGTGTGTGTGTGTACAAATGCACTTGGGTATAAAGCCATTTCCTTTCCTACAAGGCCTATAGTAGCCCTACAGCTGGAAGCCGCTGTTTGTTTGCACTGCCAGGGTTGGGAAGACTAAAATCCGTGCAAGTGCTTTAAGTAACATTTTACCTAAGGCAAAACAAAACAAAACAAGACAACCAAAATCAACCAACTAACTGATAAACACACAAACAAAAACGAAAAACAAAAACAAAAGTCAAAACAAAAAATACCACGTTAAACTTCCTGGCTACCAAATATTAACACTTTAATGCAGTGGTCCTTAACCTGTGGGTTGCCCTCTCTTTGAGGGATCAGATATCAGATATGCATATGAGATATTCTGTATATCGGATATTTACATTATGATTCATAACAGTAGCAATTTTACAGACAGAAAGTGGCAGCAGAAACAATTTTGTGAGTGGGGCTCACCACTGTTGGGGGATGGGCTGATATATTTTGATGCTAATTAATAAAAATCCTTCCTACTTGGCAGGGAAACTGAGATAGGTGTGGCTAAGGTTCCCAGGGAGAGGGTGGAGAGGAGGGGGGGGGGGGAGAGAAGAGAGAGAGGGGAATCTTGGGAAGAAGAAGGCAGAAGAATAAAAAAGACCCGAGGAGAAAGAGGAGAAGAAGGTCGCCATCATGGGTTAGATGGAAGAGAAGCACATTGCCGACATGCATGGGGATTTGGCCCAGATGAAGAATAGTAGCAAGTATGTGGGATTATGGATGGGAGGTAGCTTGATAGACATTATTAGAAGCAGATGGTATGGAATTGTGATACCTGCCCCACTATGAGAGGTAGTTTAGAGGATTAATATCTGCCCTGCCCCAGGTTAACTAAGGCTATTTTAAAATATAACAGGTGTCAGTGCCTTGATTGATTGCTAGCCTGGCATACTAATAATAGCGGTAATTTAACTACAATAGCGGGTTTTACTGAAGTAATAATAATTATAGACCTGATAATAAAAGCACAAACAAGGCTCTCTCTGCTCCCCAGACCCAATCCTCCAGCCTCATCCCTCGAGCTCCAGCAGAACACCAGCTGCAATCTTCCCTCACCCCTACCCACGTCTGCTGTGGATCCCACAGGCCACCCCTTCCTTACCTTCCTCCCATCACCTGTTGCTTTGTCCCAGACCCCAACTCCATCAGGCACCCCCAGCTAACCCAAGAGCTGCTCCGCCCAGCGCAACAAGTAGGCTGACCTCCATCTCTCCTACTGCTCCTGAGCGCAGATACCCCAAGTCTCATCCCCAGTTCTGTAGTCTCAGTCACCAACTCATCCCGGTTACCGTGGTTACCATATCCCAACATGAGCAGGCATTCCCTGTGAACATACACAAGCTGAACAGGCCAGGAAAACGGGCACCAGAAAGCCATCACAGTCTCTGAAAATCCAGAGAGGAAACAGAGACCAAGAAACAGAAAATACCCACCCAACAAAGAAAATCCAGAAATCAGCAGCTAGACTTAGAGTCATCCAAAACACAGATGCCTAGATGCCAGCATAAAAATGCTATCAACAACAGCCAGGGTAATATGCCCCCACTGGAGCCCAATTATCCACAGCAGGTCCTGAGTACTGCAGTATAACTGAGGTACAAGGAAAAGACTTTAAAACTAACTATATGAAGATGATAGCGGTCCTAAAAGAGGAAATGAATACATCCCTTAAGGAAATGTAGGAAAACACAAACAAAACAATTGGAGGAAATGAGTAAATCCTAAAAAGGAAGCCAAGAAAACACAAACAGTTGAAGGAAACAAACTGTTCAAGACATGAAGAATAAAAATAGAATCAATAAAGAAAACATAAACTGAGGAAATTGTGGAAATGAAAAAATTTAGAAATCTGAACAGGAATTGCAGGGGCAAGCTTCACCAATAGAATACAAGAAATAGAAGAGAATATCTCAGCTTTGAAGATTATGATAAAAGAAATGACTATATTATTAACGAAAATGTTAAATCTAAAAAATTTTTAACACAAAACATCCATGGAAATCTGGGCTACTATGAAAAGATCAAACCTAAGAATAATAGGAAAAGAGAGAGGAGAAGAAATCCAGATCAATTGCTCAGAAAATGTTTTTTTAAAAATCACAGAAGAAAATTTTCCTTATTAAAAAAACAGGGATGCCTATAAAGATTCATGAAGCATACAGAACACCAAATATATTAGATCAGAAAAGAAAGTTCCCTCATCACATAATAGTAAAACACTAATCATATGGAACAAAGAAAGTATATTAAAAGCTACAAGGAAAAAAGACCAAGTAACATATAAAGGCAGACCTATTAGAATTATGCCCAACTTCTCAATGGAGACTCTAAAAGCCAGAAGGGCCTGGACACATATGCTGCAGATGCTAAGAGACCACAGACAGCAGAACGGATTTTTTTAAATACTGATCAAAACTTTCAATCACTTCAGAAGGAGAAAATAAGATATTCAATGATAAAGTCAAATTTAAACAATATCTATCTACAAATCTAGCAGTACAGAAGATGCTAAGAAGAAAACTCCAACCTAAGGATGTTAACTACACCTATGAAAACACAGGAAATAAATAATCTTACAGAAGCAAAATCAAAAGGAGGGAAAGAAATGCACCACCACCATCACCACCATCACCATCACCACAACCATCACCACCACCATCATCACCACCACCACCACCACCATCACCACCACCAGCATCACCACCACAATCACCACCACACCACCATCACCACTACCACTACCACCATCACCACCACCACCACCATCACCACCACCACCACTACCACTATCACCACCACCACCACCACCATCACCACCATCACCACCACCACCACCATCACCACCATCACCACCATAATCACCACCACCACCACCACCACCACCATCACCACCACCATCACCACCATCACCACCACCACCACCAAAACCAACAACATCAAAATACAGGAATCAATAATAATTGGTCCTTGATATCTCTCAATAAGAATGGTCTCAATTTCCCAGTTAAAAAACATGGATTAACAGAATGGATATGAAAAGAGGATCCATTCTTCTGCTTCATCCAAGAAACACATCAACATTTAGGAGAGATATTACCTCAGAGTAAAGGGTTTGAAAAAGATATTCCAAGCAAACATACCTAAGAAGCAAGCTGGTTTAGCCATTTTAATGTAATCTACCATATAAACAAATTGAAAGAAAACAAACCCCACATGGCCATCTCATTAGATGCTGAAAAAGCCTTTGATAAAATCCAACACCTGTAGGCATAAGTTTATTGTGTAATTCAAATTCTGATTTTTGTACTCAACCCCTCCCCCCCATCCCCGGCAATATCTGGTTGTAGTTCTTGTTCTGAGAATCTCTTGTCTCAATGTTGTGTAAACACTGCTCCCCCGGCCACTCTCTCCATATCTCTTCAATATAATACTTAAAGTTCTAGCTAGATCGATAAGATAACTAAAGGAGATCAATGGGATACAAATTGGAAAGGAAGAAGTCAAAGTATCACCATTTTCAGATGATATGATAGTATATGTAAGTGACCCCCAAAATTCTACCAAGGAACTCCTACCGCTGATAAACTCCTTCAGTGAAATGTCTGGATACAAGAGTAATTCAAAACAAAAACAAAACAAAACAAACAAACAAACAAACAAAAAACTTTAGCTCTCCTATATACAAATAACAAGTGAGCTGAGAAAGAAATCAAAGAAACAACATCCTTCACAATAGCCACAAGTAATATAAAATATATTGGGGTACTAACCAAGTAAGTGAAAGACCCGTATGATAAAAACTTCATGTCTTTGAAGAAGGAAATACATTGTTTTAAGGAAAGAAAATCCCAATCAATCGATTTTACTAATAAAAACTCAGGAGGCAGATGCTGGGGTGAAAGCCAGCTAGCTCAGAGAGGTAGAGAAATCTCCCAGCTGACCTTCCCACTCAGCGATGTCCTAGCATCCACTTTCTCTGCTTTTCTCTATCCATCCTCCGGACTGCCTCTCACTCTCTGTTTCCCCCATGTTCACTTCCTGTCAATCTGGTTGCTTCCTCCACCTCTCGACCTGGGCTTAACTTTATTTAATCCTGTTTACAGAAAGCTCTTGCATTAAATGTGTGTGTTAGGACTGAGACACATCACAAGTACTTGTTTACAGTAAACAGGAAGCTTTAGGATCGAAGATTGAGCCATACCACAATTAGAAACAGGCTTTTACAGTTCACAATCTCAGGCTTCACAATGGGATCAAATATTCTGCAATAGAAATTGAAGAAGATATCAGAAGATGAAAAGATCTCGCATACTCATTGCTCAGTAGGATTAGTACAGTAAAATGGCCAGCCTACCAAAAGCAACCTACAGATTCAATACAATCCCCATCAAAATTCCAACACAATTTCGTACAGACCTTGAAAGAGCAACTATCAACTTCATATGGAAAACAAAAACAAACAAACAAAACAATGACAACAACAACAAAAAAAAACCAGGAAACAAAACCCAATACTATACAATAAAAGAACTTCTGGAGGCATTAGCATCCCTGATTTCAAGCTGTTCTACAGAGCTATAGTAATAAAAACCTCATGGTATTGGCACAGAAACAGACATGTTGATCAAAGGAAAAGAATTGAAGACCCAGACATACATCCACACACCTGTGGACACCTGATTTTTGAAGAAGAAGCCAGAAATACACAATGGAAAAAAAGATTTTGTTTTGTCTAGCTGGATGTTTGCATGTAGAAGAATGTACATAGATCCATATTTGTCACCCTGCACAAAACTCAAGTCCAGGTGGATCAAAGACCTCAACATAAAACCAGACACACTGAACCTGATAGAGGAGAAAGTGGAGAATAGACTTGAACACATTAGTACAGGAGGCAACTTCTTGAACACAGCACCAATAGCTCAGTTAATAAAATCAAATAATTAATACATGGGACCTCATGAAACTGAAAAGCTTCTGTAAGGCAAAGGACAGTGTCAATAGGACAAAACGTTGGCCTACAGAATAGGAAAAGATTTTCACCAACTCTATATCCAATAAAGTACTGTCTTCATTGGGGGTTTCTACTGCTGTGCAGTAGCCAAGGGATTCCTTGGAAATCCCCAAACTACAACACATGCTGTTGCTAAAACAAAAGGCTGTTCTCTGCAAACTGACAGCAGGGCCCCATTGCTGAGGGCAACACCCACACAACCCATTGAATATGGAGAAGGCAAGCTCATGCCTTCATGGAGCCCTCAGCCCTACATTCTGGTCTCTTTGGTGTGTGAAGGTATTCTGCAGGCTACCGAAAAAACAAAAAAACAAAAGCACACCAACTTAGACACAAACCCTTTGATCTATAATCTGACCTGCCTGTGAAATATGTGGGCAAAGTGGTGGCACAGAATGTGTGGAAGTAGCCAACCAATGTCTGGTTTGATCTAAGGCCCACTCCATGAGGAAAAAAAAAAGCCACACCCAGCACTGCCTGGGTAACCAAGAACCAGAGACTAGATACCACAGAGGGCTAGGGCTAAAGCAAACACTACTGGTCTAAAAGAAAACAGTTAATAAAATGACTCCTAATGACATTCTGCCTATATATATATATATATATATATATATATATATATATATATATATATATATA
>OU015752.1:85313473-85327616 GCA_907169655.1 Acomys percivali | reverse complement strand
GTGTGTGTGTGTGTGTGTGTGTGTGTGTGTGTGTGTGTGTGTGTGTGCTTGTGGGGTATCCAGGTGTCAGTGTGTCTTCTTCAATTGTACTCCACTTGACTTAAAGAAATATATTTTATTTTTATGTGCGTGCGTGCGTGCGTGCGTGCGTGCGTGTGTGTGTGGTTGTATGAGGCTATGTACCCCATATGCATGCAGGATCCCAGTGGAGCAGAAGGGGCCATTGGATCCTCTGGAACTGCAGTTACACACAGTTGTGAATCATCCTGTGGGGGCTGGGAATTGGACCTGGGCCCCTGGAAGAGCAGGGTCCCCTTGACCTATCTCTTCAGCCCTGTCAGTTGACTTTTGAGATGGTGTCTCTCAGCAGTTTGGCTGGGCTATCAGGCCAGCGAGCCGTAGGGATGGCAGGCCTCTGCCTCTCCAGCGCTAGGATTACAGGTGTGTGCCTCCAGGCCCAGCTTTTTATGAGCACTGAGATTTGGGTTTGGGTCCTCATACTTGTTTGGCTAACATTTTACCATCTGAACCATCTATCTCCTCAGTGTTATTGAATATCTTCCATATATCCTTGGGGTAAATTCCAAGAGATTGGATTATCTGAGCAAACATATAGATATTGGACTTTTTTACAAATGTAGGGAAAAATATTCTTGGAACAAGTATATGACTGATTACATAAATTCTTTCTTCTGTTTTTAAGTGGGTGTGGGGAGCTGAGACTGTCTTACTGTACTGCCTTGCCTAGGCTGGAACTGATGTCAAGTCTCCTGCCTCAGCCTCTTAAATGCTGGTATGATAGGAGTGTAGTGTGTACCCAGAAAAAAGAAAAATTTCAGAAGTTACAACTCAATAGTTTTTTTGATGCTGTGTGCTTATAAAAACAGAATTGTATCATAAAAGGAGTTAGGGGCTGTGGCAAAGCCGAGCAGCCAGTCCCTCCATGACTAGCTTAGAGCCAGACTTGTTTTGGGACCTTTTTTTTTTTTTTTTTTTTTTTTTGGTCTACCTCTAAGGTTTTGGTTTTCATTTTAATGTCTTTTTTTCCCCCTCTTCAATGTTTTCCTCCCAGTTTACTGTTATTTTATCTATTCTTTTTAAAAGCAAAGTCACACTGTGTAGTTCAGGTTGGCTTGACCTCACAATCCTACCTTGGTGTCTGCAGTACTGGGACCACATAGTCTGAACCTTTGTGACTGACTTCCCTTTGAATGGTTGTTTTTAAAGTTAATCCAAGCTGAGGTGTGAGTGAGGATTCCATCATTGGTGTGGACCAATGCTTGCCGACTTGTCAGTCGACAGACACGGGAGTCTCCTACTTTCTGCTGTCTATAAAGAATTGCCAACCTCACCATTCACATACAGGCTTTTGTGAGGACCATCTTGGGCCCTGGTGATCATGGTCTTACATGTTTTTGAGGCGTTGTTATGCCTGTAACAATGCGCTGCTCTGCTTTCAACTCTGCTCATGTTTACCTCTATCACATTTGCTTGTACTGCAACAGCAGAGGATGCAATGGTGGCAAAGCTCTGAGTGGCAGGAGGGAAAGGAGCATCGCCCATTTCTCCTGTCTTGTCGCGCTCTCCTGCTTCAGTTGGGCGTTTGTTTTTCCACCTGCTCTTCTCCTATGTGTACTGTGCACACGAGCAGTGAGCAGTGGTGTTTTGTCTCCTTGATCATCTGCAGAGTCGTAAGAAGGATGAGTTTCCAAGGCAGGCAGCTCACTAGTGCCTTCCTTCTTTGGGAGAGCCAGGTGTTTATTTTTAGGTAGTGAACAGTGCCAGGGGGAGAAAAATCAGGACAGGGTGATAGAGCAAAGGGTTTGCACGCATAGGATGCTGCCATGGGATGATTTACTCTCCCTGATATGCCATGTTGAAATCCCAGCCCCAAATACTAGACAATGCAACTTCGTTTAGAAACAGAATCCTTAAAGTGATGCTGCCTGGGAAGCAAAGATGTGACTCCCATGTAATAAATGGGAAAAAAAGGGAGAGAGAGAGAGAGAGAGAGAGAGAGAGAGAGAGAGAGAAAGAGAGAGAGAGAGAGAACTCTCTAGAGGTAGCCAAGGTAATGTGAGCTGATAGTGGATTAGGGTGGCCCAGAACTGGGTGTAAAATGCTGCTTTTATAGGGAGAGGAAAGCAGACACACAGAGAATGCCAGGCAACATGGATGCATGGATTGGAACAACAGATCCATAGCCAAAGGATGCCAAGACCTAAAGGAAACAAATAGTCAAGGAAGTGCAGAGCATAGATTTCCCCTCAAGTGCCATTAGAGGGTACATGCCTGTGGACACATGCAGTTTGGATTGTGGGTACCCTAGAGACCGTGTCTGCTGCTAAAAGCTCCAGGGCACATGGTGGTACCAGCCTTGGGGCACCAACGTGGGTATCAAGGGTTTCCTTGATAGCACAGACGTTGTAACATGAGCAAACCATTTGGATGGGACCTTCTGGCAGACTCAGGAAGCAACATGGAACAGGCAGGCAGCTGTAGGCATTAGACCTGGCTTTAGTTAGGGTTTCTATTGCTGCGATGAAGCCCCATGGCCAAAAAGCAAGTTGGGGAGGAAAGGGATTATTCACTTTAGGCTTCCACATCGAAGTTCATCACCAAAGGACGTCAGGGCAGGAACTCAAGCAGGGCAGGAAGCTGGAGGTGGGAGCTGATGCAGAAGACTTGGGAGAGTGCTGCTTACTTACATGGGAGTGGCTTGGTGAGCCTTCTTTCTTATAGAACTCAGGACCACCATCCTAGGAGTGGCTTCACCCACAATGGCCTGGGCACTCCCCCATCAATCACTAATTACAAAAATACTCTAGAGGTTGGCATATAGCCCCTTTTTTTTTTTTCTGAGACAGGATTTCTCTGTTTCACCCTGGCTGTCCTGGACTTACTTTGTAGACCAGGATGGCCTCGAACTTAAAGCAATCCGCCTCCCACATGCTGTTCCTTTAGAGAACTCTGCCTAATACAGGGGCCATTGCTAACAACATGCAAATTGAATAAAGATGGATAATATGTACTTTTAAAGTGTTCAACACCATCCTTAGCCATCAGGGAAATGCACTTTTAAATAACTTTGAGATTCCATCTTACTCCAGTCAGAGTGGCCAATATGAAAAAAGAAAACACTGGCACGGATGTGGGGAAAGAGAAAGCCTGGTGTAACAGGCTCCAAGATCTTAGCACAACTCATAACACATTAGAGGCACCAAGACACCATTCTGACCTAAGAGCCCAGCACATAGAGCCCAACACCTGCCCAACAAGAGGACAAAGACTTAATCCATCACAGTCCATAGATCGAGGAAAGTCCCTAAGTGTATAGCTTTGATTTTTGGCTTCTGTAGCTTGGGTTACTGCTAACTGTTCTTGCTAATTGAAGTGTGTCAACCAGGATATGTTTTTTTATTGGTTTTATTTTATTGGTAAGGCTCAGGGCTGCATGACTGAAGCAAGGTCCCCGAGTAGCCTGCCAGCTAACAAATAAAAGGTTGGCTTTAAGAGTCCATAGGTTCTCTGAAGGAGTTACCTTACTACTCACTGTTGGTAGGAGTGTAGACTAGTGAAGCTACTATGAAAATCAGTGTGGAGATTCCTCAACATGCTAACCTAGACCCAGCTATTCCATTCCTGGGCTTGTACTCAAATGACTCTATATTGCTCTACAGAGACACTTGCACACGCATGTTTACTATTTTTTTAAATGGTTTTTCTAAGACAGGTTTCTCTGTGTAGCCCTGGCTGTCCTGGACTCACTTTGTAGACCAGGCTGGCCTTGAACTCACAGAGGTCCACCTATCTCTGCCTCCCAAGTGCTGGGATTACAGGTGTATGCCACCATGCCTGGCTTGCACACCCATGTTTATTGCTGCTCTATTCACAATAGAAAGGAAATGGACCCAGCCTAGATATCTGTCAGCAGATGAATGGATAATGAAAATTAGGTGCCTATGCACAGTGGAATTTTATACAGCTGTAAGACAAAATACATAATGAAATGTCAGGAAAACGGGTGGAACTAGAAATCATCAAATTAACTGACATAAGCCAGGCTGAGAAAGACACACGCTGCATATTCTTTCTCATATGTAGGTTCTAGCACGTCCACTTTACACACGTGTGTTGATGTCAGAGAGAGCATACAGAAGCCAGGAGGCTGGAAATGAGCCTTTGAGAAGAGGGCTGTGGAGGCATCACAGGAAAATGGAAGTGGGAGTGGTTGGTGAGGGTGAGACTGTTTAAGTAGGGACAGGAACAAGAAGATTGAGGAGAGGAGGGGTTGGTAAGAGTCAATCAGAAATAAGTATGTATAGGAATGCCAGAAGGAAACTTTTTAGTTGAGACTTTCTGCAGGCCTCTGCGATAGCATCCAGCCCAAGTCTGAGGTGGGAACATTAAGCTGAGAGCAAAAGTGTTTTTTTTTTTTTTAAATTTAAAAAATTGTTTTAATTTATTCAGATTACATTTCATTTATCCCCTCACTTGTATCTTCCCATTCTCCCTCCCCCCTCTTTCAACCTATTCCCCTCCCCTAGGTCTGTGACAGAAGGGGACCTTGTTCCCCACTATAAGATCACAGCCTATCAGGTTTCTTCCTGGTAGCCTGCTTTCTCTTCCTCTGAGTGCCACCAGGCCTCCCCACCAAGGGGAAGTGGTCAAATAGGGGGCACCAGAGCTCATGTCTGAGTCAGTCCCCACTCTCCACACAATTGTGGAGAATGTGGTGTCCATTCTCAGAACTAAAAAGAGAGTTCTCAACAGAGGAATATCGAATGGCTGAGAAACACTTAAAGAAATGCTTAATGTCCTTAGTCATCAGTGAAATGCAAATAAAAATGACTCTGAGATTCCATCTTACGCCCATCAGAATGGCTAAGATCAAAAACTCAAGTGACGGTCTGGGTTTGGTGGCATACGCCTTTAATCTCAGCACTCAGGAGGCAGAGGCAGAGGCAGGGGGATCACTGTGAGTTCAAGGCCAGCCTGGTCTACAAAGCGAGTCCAGGACAGCCAAGGCTACACAGAGAAACCCTGTCTCGAAAAAACAAAACAAAACAAAACAAAAAACCCTCAAGTGACAGCATATGCTGGCAAAGATGTAGAGAAAGGGGAACACGCTTTCATTGCTGGTGGGAGTGCAAACTTGTACAACCACTTTGGAAAACAATCTGGAGCTTTCTCAGAAAACTGGGAGTAGGGTTACCTCAAGACCCAGCTATTCCACTCCTTGGAATATACCCAGAAGATGCTCCAGCACACAACAAGGACACATGGTCAACCATGTTCATAGTGGCCTTATTCATAATAGCCAGAACCTGGAAACAACCTAGATGTCCCTCAGTCAAAGAATGGAGCAAGAGTGGTTTTAAAGACACCAGACAATAGCTGTGTGCCATCGTCACTGGCTGCAAGAGCTGCTGAGAAATGCTATGCAGTGTGGTGCAGGCTAACAGGGTACATGCAGGTCCAGTCATCAGTGCTCTCTGATCCAAGGAAGCGTGAGGTGTGACAGGGAGGTGAGAGGAGGTTAGAAAAACAATTCTTTTCCAGCACAGAAAGCTACAGAGAGCTTGAAAACCAATCTTGAGTGTTGGCCAGATCTGCTAGGAGACTACATCTGGGTTGATGCAGTGAAGTTTAAAGAGACTGAGAAGCTTTGGCAGATGAAAAAGGTAAATTCTTGGAAGCCTGCCCATGACCCACATTTAAGCCGCCAGACAGCCAAGCGGGCACGTGTGTGTGTGTGTGTGTGTGTGTGTGTGTGTGTGTGTACACACACACACACACACACACACACACACATTCTGAAAGTATGCTAACCACATTCTGAAAGTAACCGTGCACAGAGTTGAGAAAGTGCAGCAATTAATTTTTACAGTACAGGAGATTTCATACTAAGACTTCGTCAGGTTATAATATACTTAAGTGTCAAGAGGAATTTATTGGCAAAATGAGTCTGCCTCCTGCCAATGCTATTGCTAAAAAGGATTCCAAGAAAACCAGTTCTTCTCTCTTTATGGTAACAGGAGTCAAACCCAGGGCCTCCTGTGTGCCTGGCGAGTGCTCTATCACTGACTTACCTACCCCTCTAGCCACCCACAAGACTCTCTCTTAGGACTCTCCCTGTGTCTCAGAAGGTCCTACAGCTTGTATTTGGTCAACAGGGCACCAGTCACAACACAGATCAAGCACCCAGTTAGGGTATGAATGTCTCTGCTGGGCTGGACGCGGGGCAAGGAAACTACTAGTGCAGGCTCAGGAAATGTGTCCTAGGCATAGAGAGGGACAAAAGAGGGCGAGCCAGGAGGGAGAGGGAGATGCTCTAGCACAGCCAGGCTTCAGAAGGACAGCCACCCCTTCTGAGCCTGGGTGGACCCCACCCATTTAAACAGTCAAGCTGAAAAGAATACCACACAAATGAGTAGACCGGGAGGCGTTTCATGCACATCACCACGTGGGGACGTATACTGATTATAAAAACTTGATCCTCATTGTGGAAAAATTCCCACAGGTCTGATTTTTACAAGCCAGTGCAATAAGACAGCACCAAAACCCACACACACTACGGCACTTCCTTTTGGCAAAGCTCTACTCCCACTATAAGCCCCAGCAGAGGAGCTTTGTGAACACTAACTCCGTCAAACTTGTGCATGTTAAGGGAAGACAGCTCTGGCTTCTTAGGCAGGTGTCGATATGGAAAACAGCAGTACCTCAAGGGTTCATATTCCAATAGACAAGATCACTTACTCCATGGCTGAGGTGGCTAATATTGAGGGTCAACAAGACAGACTTCTGGAGCACTGGAGAATCAAGCCTCTGGGCGTGTCTGTGAGAAAGTGGGTGGGGTTAACTGATATGGGGGGACCTACCCTGAGTGTAGGCAGCACCACTTCTTTGGTGATGGTCCTGGACCAGATAAAGGGGACAGTAAAGCATCACAATGCACACCTTTAATCTTACTGTTAGGAGGCAGAGGCAGGGGGATTTCTGTGAGTTTAAGACCACCCTGGTCTACATAGAAAGTTCCAGGGCAACCAGAGCCACTGAATAGGGAGACGGTCTCAAAGAAGCCGTAAGCTGAGCGGCATTCATCTCTTCCTGCCTCCTAGCAGGTACAGTGTGGCCAGCTGCCTCACCTTCCTGCCCCCATGACTTCCCCAGTGATGGAATGTCCACCCTTCAACCGTGAGACAAAACAAACCCTTCCTTCCTTAAGTAACCTCTTGTCAGGTGCTTTGTCAGAGTTTTGAGACAAGTAGGTAGCACAGTTGGGCTTTCTACGTTAGTTTGGTAAAGACCCCCAGGGTGAACGTTAGGAAACAAGTGCAGAACACAGGCACGGATGGCTTTGTGACTCCTGTGCCTTTCAGCCTTAGGTGTCCATACATTTCTACACATGCGTGTGGCTCTTTAGTTGCTCCATGGAGTTGTATCAGCCAGCACAACCGTACTTGCTTCCTGCTGTTTCTATTTTACTTTATTGGGTTTTTTTTGTTTTTTGTTTTTTGTTTTTTTTTTTTTTTTTGAGACAGGGTTTCTCTGTGTAGCCCTGGCTGTCCTAGACTTGCTTTGTAGACCAGGCTGGCCTTGAACTCATAGAGATCTGATCTGGAGGCTGGGATTACAAGTGTGTGCCACTGTGCCCAGCTCCTGCTGTTTATTATAGCCAGGTGTTAACGTGTAATCTAAACGATAAATTAGTCAGCTAAGTGAAAATGCGACACTCACACCCAAGCTTTATGATAGGAGGTTTTGTCCTCTCAGGGTATACAACTGACGTAAGGTTCTATTGCTGTAACAAATACCATGACCAAAAATAACTGGGGGAGGAAAGGGTTTATCTCAGCTTACAGTCCATCACCCAGGGAAGTCAGGGCAGGAACCTGGGGTGAGAGCTGAAGCAGACGCCGTAGAGGAGTGTTGCTTATTGGATTCTTGTAGTTTGCTGAGCTGCTTTCTGATACACCCCGGGACCACCTGCCAGGAATGACGTTGCTCACAAGGGCTGGGCCCTCACGCATCAATCACTAATTAAGAAAATCCCTACAGTGCAAACTGTACGTGTGTGTGTATGTGTGTGTGTGTGTGTGTGTGTGTGTGTGTGTGTGTGTGTATTCCTTTTGGGTTTTTTTTTTAATTTTTTAATTAAAAAATAAAATCATTCATATTACATCTCAATTGCTATCCCATCCCATGCCTCCTCCCATTCCTCCCTCCCTCCCTCCCTCCCACTTTCACCCCATTCCCCTTCCCTATGACTGTGACTGATGGGGACCTCCTCTCCTTGAATATGATGCTAGGGTATCAAGTTTCTTCTTGGTAGTCTGCTACCATTCCTCCAGTGCCATTTTTCAAGACAGGGTCTCTCTGGGTTGCCCTAGCTGTCCTGGACTTGCTTTGTAGATCAGGCTGGCCTTCAACTCACAGCGCTCTCCCTGCCTCTGCCCCTGCCCAGTGCCTATAGGGCAATCTTAAGGAGGAATTTTCTCAGTTAAGATTCTTTCTTCCTAGCAGGGCGCAGTGGCGCACACCTATAATCCCAGTACTCTGTGTGGCAGAGGCAGGCAGATCTCTGTGAGTTCGAGGCCACCCTGGTTTACGAAGTGAGTCCAGGATAGCCAAGGCTACACAGAGAGACCCTGTCTCAAAAAAACCAGCCAACCAACAAACGATCCTTTCTTCCCAGATAATTTTAGGCTTGTGTCAAGTTGACAAAACGCCACCAGCACAATGAGCCTCTGTCTTCTTCCAAACGGACCTTGAGTTTCCTTGCCCTACTAAAACACCGACGGCTATTGTTGGTCTTGTGTGCTGGTTTTTATTACTTAAACAGTTCGTGACAGAGCAGCAAAAGTGCTGTAATTGGAGCCACCCTCTTAATTCATGTGAATAGCATTAACACTTTAGAATAATATTCGATCCTAATTGGAAAAGATGAAAAGAAAATACTCCATTAAAAAAAAAAAAACTGTCTTACACACAGGATATTTTATTATTGTTTGTCAGCAAGAAGCCCACAGTTGCTAAGTTTTCCCGGTACTTAGAATTTTTAGTTAATTGGTTTTAAAGAAGGAACACGTTCCTGTGGGTCAATCTGAAAGATACCTATCTGAAAGCTGTACGATGTATTGTTATGTATAGCATTATTTGTAAGAAATAACTCAAACCAGAAATAATCTAAATCGCCTGTGGTGACAGGTTGGTAAATGACATGAAACGATCATGCTATAAAATATCATAAAGCCATAAAAAGGGAACAGTGTCGTGTGGAGGCCAGAGGTGGATGCCAGACATCTTCCTTTATGACTCTCTATCCGCTTTTAAAGATTCTCACTGGACTTGGTTATCCTGGCTGTCCACAGAGCTCCAGCGATCCACCCATCTCTGCCTCCTTTATACCAGGGTTACATACATGTGCCACGATGCCTGGCTCTCCGTGTGGGCCCTGGGGACTTAACTCAGATCCTCATGGTTGCATGGCAGGTGCTGTAATGGCTGGGCTATCTCTGCAGCCCTCATACAACTATTTCCAGGCAGAAAGTTATTTAGACTATGTGATCTGATTTATATAAAGTTCTAAATAAGAAAGCACTGCTCTGTGGAGTTAGACAGCAAACTGGTTTCCTTTTCAGAGGGAAGAAATGCTTTGCTGAGGGACACTGCTGGATGAGGACCGTTTAGCATCCATCGATGTGGACACTGTTATTTCACTGAGTGACTTGCAGAAGGACACCGAGAGCTTTAAAGAGCCCCAGGAAGGGAAGAGCATTTTGTTTGTGGTTTCATCTGTTGAGAACTGCACCTTGTCGCCGGGCAGGGTGGGATGGACCAAGTGTACGTGAATGTGTGTTTTGAGTCTTCCTGTTGCAGTGAGGAAAGAATTTTCTCAAGGCCTGAGATGATCTGGCAAGCTGGTGTTGCACAAACAAACTCCTGGTGGCCTATCATCTTTGCTATCGTTGCTCAAAGTTATTTTTACTTATCAACTCTGGCTTCTTAGAGCAGTGTTCAGGTTTGATAAGCACAGCCAGGTATTGGTGTAGTTAATGGTACAGGCCTTTCCCACAGTCCTAACTTATCCGAGATAAAAGATGGCCCGAGAGTCCAGCTCAGATTATTGTGGGGTGCTGCAGCAAAGGGTCTTTTTCATTTTGTTGATTTTCTTCTGATTTGACAAGGGTGTGCTTTACACATTACATTTTCCCCCTCCAACATAATATTTTTGGAATTATTATTTTGGAATTATTATATAATAACTACTATTATTATATTTTATATAATTATATATAACATATATTATACAATTATTATATAATTATTATTATAATTATTTTGGAATTTCATACAATGCACCTGATCACACTTGCTTCTGATTCCTTCCAGGTCCACTCTCCCACCCCTTTTCCTGCATCCTCCCCAAAGAAAAACATACACTAAGGCCAATTTGTGTTGCCCATATATACTCATTGGCACATAGCCAGACTCCCAGTGGCCAGACCCTTAACGAAAACTGAGTCCTCCCACCACAAGGCCCGCCAGAAGCTGTCAGCTGTGCAGAGCTACACCTCAGCATCTTTATCACTATTTCTAAGGACTCTTTCAATAGCTCCTGGTCTGGACTATTTTTTGTGAGTCTGCAGTCATCAAAACACTGCAATAGATACTTCCTTGCCCATCACAGCCAGCAGCAGCACAGATCATGGATTTCCACATAGTTTGGCAGTAGCACAGACCACAGACACCAACATGGCCTCCAGTGGTAGCATGGATAAAGGACCCCAACATGGCCTCCTGAGGAAGCCCAGACCATGGTCATCTATCTACATGGCCTCCGGCAGCAGCATGGACCATGGAGGTCTTTCTAGAAGGTTTAATCCAGAAAATTGACCCGTTCTTCATCTAGGCTATCCTGTTGTTGCTCAGAGCCAGAGTGACTGTGCCACTGGGCGGTGTGTTTTGGGGAAGAACCTGCGAGAGCATCAGGCTGTGGCACATCACCCTGCTGGCTGTACTCAGAGATGACATACCTGTCGCCGCTCTGGTTCCATTTCTCTCTGCAACGTGGAGCAGCTCCATTTTTTTTCCCTCCAATTCTCTGAAACCACTTTTAAAAAGTGTCTTCCTAGTTGGGCATGGTCAAGCATGCCTTTAATCCAGGAGGCAGAGGCAGGCCAGACCGCTGGGAGTTCCAGGCCAGGCTAGTCTACAAAGTGATTCCAGGATAGCCAAGGCTACACAGAGAAACCCTGTCTTGAAAAAACAAACAAACAAACAAACAAACCAAAACAACAACAACAAAAGCATCTTCCCATAAGCATTGCTCTTCTGGGGTGGGGCTTGCTCCAGAGATACTATATCCTCTGCTGACCCTCTTTAAGTCTCTGTGGGTCTCTTAGGCTCCTCAGAGCAGATGCCGGCAGCCTCCGCCATCTTGGCTTTTTCTCACCAATTCACACATTACAACTTTATTTTTTTATTTTTTATTTTTTGGTTTTTCGAGACAGGGTCTCTCTCTGTGTTGCCTTGGCTGTCCTGGACTCACCTTGTAGACCAGGCTGGCCTCTAACTCACATCAATCCACCAGCCTCTGCCTCCCAAGTGCTGGGATTAAAGGCATGCGCCACCACGCCCGGCCTTTATTTATTTATCTTTTTAAGGCTAGCCTTGGACTCACTATGTAGTTTAGGATGATGGTGAACCCCTGATACTGTGCCTCTGCCTCCCGAGTCCTGGGATTATAGGCATGCCCCACCAGGCCCAGTTGATATTGTCCTTGAGACAGAGGCCAGGGCTTTGTGCATTGCTATAAGTTTCTACCACCTGAGCTACATCCCCAGCCCTATGAAGTCATGTTTGTTCTGTGAAATAGAGCATTGTATCTTATTTCACGGCCTCTGCTACTACCACCACGCATACGGTCACGGCATACAATGATTGTCACCCCTGGGAGTTCCACCATGGCCCCTTCTTAGCCCACAGCTCCCCCAGTGGAGATCACGGCAGACCCTGACTTGCTCATTCCAGCTTGCTAAAGGCCTTTGAGTTTTGACTCCTTTTGTCTGAAGTCCATTCATGCTGCTCTGTAGCAGGCGCTTACACCCTCTTACTGCTGAGCAGCAGACACACGCACACACACACACACACACACACACACACCATAATTTAGTAATGGAATCACCAGTTAGTGGACACTTTTGACTGTTTTCAGAGTTGTACAATTATAAAGTTGACTTGAATACCTACATTCAGTTTTGTGTGTGCTCTTGTATGCACATGTATGTGTAAGGAAGTGTGCGTGCGTGCAAAAGTATGTAAGTGTGCCCGTGGGAGCCTGGCGTCAACATTGGTCATCTTCCTCAATTGTCCTTCACTGTATTTTTGACACAGGGTCACTCACTGAACCTCCCCAGAGCTCACTGCTTAGCCAAGACCAGCTGGTCAGCAAGCCATAGGGATTCTACAGTCTCCCCCCTCAGCACCTGAATTACAGGGGAACAACACCACCCCTGGCTTTTCAATGTAGGTGCTGAGCATCGGATGTGATAGCTAGTATTGGCTGCCGACTTGATTGCAGGTAGCATCAACTAAAGCTCAACTACCTGTGCATGCCCATGGAGGACATGTCAGATGCTCTACAGATACAGGAATATTACGGTGTCGTCATACAGCAGTGCGAACTATTTTCTTTTTTGAAATTTTATTATTATTTATTTTATGTATGTGAGTGTTTTGCCTGCATGCATGCTTGTGCACCACTTGGCTTGGGACCCCTAGAGGCCAAAAGATGACATTGGAGTTGGAACTGGACTTACAGACTACCATAAGTCGCCAGTGGGTGCTTGGGAATTAGACTCCCATCCTCTGGAAGAGCAGCCAGTGCTCTTAACTACTGGGCCATCTCTTCAGCCCTGAGAAATTACTTCCAAAAGCGTCTGTATCCATTTGTTCTATCAGGACGTTTTTTAGGGATTAGTTTAAGGTGGTCCGTGATTTGGATTCCTGGTCATCTCCTGTTAGCAAACCAATGGTTTGGCCCCCCCCTTTTTTTTACATAGAGGATCCACAGATCCAAGCACCCACTCTCAGTGGCTTTGCCATGCTATCAGTTGTTAAGCGCCTATGAAGAAGACACCTCCAGCACGCCTCAAGAGAATGTTTCCAGGTGTTATCTTTTCAGAACACCTAATGTCTGGGGTGAACAGGTTCCGAAGGACAGGTTTCTGAAAATCAAGTTTATCCCTTGGACGCTAAGTATGTTAACTCCTCCTTCCCAGTATTGAGTTTGGTCTGCCCAAGGTGAGGACAGACAGTAGCAGGCCTGGCTTAGGTCTGTGACTTTCCTAATCACTAACTCATGAGGTTACAGTCTGCGAGTTCTAGAATGGGCTACCCTAATGGTTCCTGGGCTCAGACTCTCAGCCAGGGCTGTCCAACAGTCCCAGAGAACGTACCCAATTTGAGTTTTACAGTCCCATCTACTTTTCTTAGGAGATGGAGAGTGGGGTAATATAAGTTTTGATTGAATGATGAGACCTTGCCAAGTTTCTTTATGACTGTACATTTTCAACACTGGGGACCAGTGGCACTTTGCCTTGGTAGGAGAAACATTGTCCAAGTTTTTTTTTTAAAACCTGGTAATTGCAGTGGCCTTTCAACCTGAGATGGCTTCACCATTCAGAGAATTTACAAGCAAGCCTAGTATTTGCTTGTAGTCTTGTAACTTGGCCAGGTGTGTAAATCCCATCTTTAAGTGTTAAAAGTCCACTGGGCTATGTCTTGCCTTCATGGTCTTACTTTCTGGGTTATGACAGTACAGGTGAAGTGCAAACCATCCCCAACTCCAACTTCCAGGAAGAAGTTTCCCCCCACAAGCTTATGCATCATGGAGGTGGTACTGTATGTGTCAGTCAGCATTTGTACCCATTTGTGCTGTGACAGAGCAGCAACCCCTGCTACGTTAGAGAACACAGAGGCAGAACAGTCACCTGCTCTGATTTTGTTTCATGATATGCTGACACCTTCTGAGTCATTGCCATTACTCTACTTAATTTTTAGTGGGATCCATCTTAAATTTAGTATAATTTATAATAATAATAATAATAATAATAATAATAATAATAATAATAATAAT
>OU015752.1:85275016-85296954 GCA_907169655.1 Acomys percivali | reverse complement strand
TCTCTCTCTCTCTCTCTCTCTTTCCTCCCTCCCTCCCTCCCTCCTTCCCTCCCTCCCTCCTCCCTCCCTCCCTCCTTCTCTTATATATAGCCCAAACTGGCCTCAAATTTTCAGCACCCCTCCCAATCCTACAGATGCTGGAATTAAGAGCTGTGTGCCACCATTCCAAGTCGGGCCACATCTTAAGACATAATGCACTTTATTTTTTAATTATACGTGTGTATACATATGGTGTGTGTGTGTGTGTGTGTGTGTGTGTGTGTGTGTGTGTGTGTGTGTGTGAGAGAGAGAGAGAGAGAGACTGTGGGTACATGCATGGAGGTCAGAGGATGATTTTCAAGGGTTGGTTCTCTTTGTCCATCGTGGGTTCCAGAGATTGAACTCAAATAACCAGGTTTGTACGCCACTCTTACCCCTGAGCATCTACTGGTCTGTGTTTCAGTGTTTTTACACTGTTAGACACACAGTCAGGGTTGGAGAAGAGCTCAGCAGTACAACCATTCCTAGAGTTTTGAAAGGCTTTCAGTTAGACTGCCAGCACCACAAACAAGTGAACAAAAGACAGTCAGTTGCTGTTGTCAAAGACTGTACCGAGGTGTAATTTCAATCACAGTAGAAACAAATGACCCTTGCACCACCTCCTGAGACTCTCCCTCAGCACTGTGTACAGAGCTACCATAAGCAGGGTCACGTGAGCATCCACGTATCATGTGAACTTAAATTCCTTCAAGTAGTCACTAAGGATTGGAACGGCTGGGCCATTTGATAATTTCACTTTTAGTTTTTGAGGAAAGTCCACGTGGATTTCTATAGTGGCCCTATAATACTGACATTGCTCAGTGTAATACTGAGATCACCCAGATCACGAGACACCCCCCCACACACACACAAAAAAAAAAAGATCACCAGGACTTGATACTGATGCAATAAACACAGGGTCCTGTATTACAGGCTCGGAGCTTCGGATCACAATCCTCCCTGACGCCACAGAATATGAGAGTGACCCCAAGCTTCAAGGGCAATGGACTTATAAAGGGAAGTGGGGGTTGTGGGTCCCAGGAAAGTTGATCTTTAGGAAGGTTGGATGGAGGCTGCGTCTGGAGGGCAAGTCGTTTTTATCTCAGAGGAACATTGGGAAATAATTGTATGTAATCGCTCCAGTGGAGTTTCTGGGGATTGCTGGCAGGTGTCATTCCCAGAATGCAGTGAGAAGGGTCATGTAGGGGTCAAGTTCTCATACAGACCATCATTAATTGTAGAATATACATTACATATAGAATATGGCATTCATTTTGCCCTTGCAGCCCCAACAGCTTACATTCCCACCAGCAGTGGATAAGGGTTCTTCTTTCTCCACATCCCTGGCAACATTTCTGGTCATCTGTTTTCTCTAAGATGGCCACTCTGATGGGGTGGATGGCATTTTAATGTGATTTCAATTTGCATTTCCCTCATAGTTCAGGATATTGACCACCTTTCAAATGCTTATCGGCCATTTGTATTTCTCCTTTTGAGAACAGTCTCATTCATGTGTCCACTTATTGATTGGGTGATTTGTTTACTAATGTTTGTGGTGATGGTGTTTAATTCAGAGGATCGTCCATAGATTCTAGGTGTTGACCCCCCTCTGATATATGTCTGCTGAACTCCCACGTCACCCTCATGACTCTTGGCTTTGCTGTGGAGAAGCATTTAGATTTCACACAATCTTGTTTGTCAGTTCCCCATATTCTTTGCTGAGCTTCTGGAGTTCTTCCCAGAAACCTCTCACCTACCTTAAGCTGAATATCAAGGGTCCCCTCAGTTTTCCTAAGGGGTTTTCCAACTTTTGGATCTTCCCTTAAAGTCTCTATCCATTGATTCGATGTTTGTACAGGTGAAGAAATAGGGGTCTAGTTCTACCTGTGGATGCCTAGGATGAAAAAGCAAGAGGAGGAGGAGGGGGGGAGAAGGAGGAGAAGGAGGAGGAGGAGGAGGGGGAAGGAGGAGGAAGGGGGAGGAAGGGGGAGGAGGAAAGGGAAGGAGAAGGGGGAAGAGGAGGAGGGGAAGGAGAAGGAAGAGAGGAGGGGGAGGAGGAGAGGTGAGGAGGGAGGAGGAGGAGGGGTGAGGAAGAGGGAGGAAGAGGAGGGGCATGGAGGAGGGGGAGGAGGAAGGAGGAGGAGGAGAAAGAAGGAAGAAGGAGGAAGGAGAGGAGGAAGAGGTTATGAAGTATGAAAGAGAATAGCAAATATGATTGGACAATAAATAAAATGCATAAATAAAAATAAATAAATCTAAGATGAAGGAATAACACACAAAAAGCCTTCCCCCCCCTCTCTAAAAGACTCGAAGGACTTGTAAAGGGCTAGTGGGAAGAAAAAAGGGGAAACATAAGGGGTAAGGAAAAATGAGTTTTGGAGCCCTTTGTTTCTGCTAAAATTTCATCCTCCGGGTAGATGGACAGAGACAGGATCAGTCGCACTTATAAACTGTCTTTCCGGTTTCTGGCTGCTGAGCTTGTGCTGGACACATGTTCACCAGCACTGCCTTCACCTAGGAGAGCCTCTTTTTTGCACACCAGAGGCCTCTGCTGGCCACACTTGGTTTTTCAGTCGGCTGGGCTAAGTTTTCAAGACAGGGTTTCTCAGTGTGATAACCTTGGCTGTCCTGGAACTCTTTACAGACCAGGCTGGCCTCGAACTCACAGAGATCTGCTGAGATTAAAGGTATGTGCCACCATGCCAGGCCCTTTTACTTCCACCCTCCTGAGAAGCCGGCATGTTAGCCTGTGGACTGGCTAAGGTGTGTTCCAGTTCCAGGGAGAGACAGTCCTGGGCACGTGGAATTATTTCTGTACTTCTAAACCCCAGAAGCATTTAAACAGCTGGCTGGGGAGATAGGCTGTGGTTTTCATGTCACATGAGCAAGCTTCAGGACTCTTTTCCAGAAACTATTTGAAACGATTTCAAATTCGGGGCTTTCTGAAGTGATGAAGTCAACTACAAGGGCTGCGCACTCTACTACCCAAACTGAGCCTCTCACTGTCTGGACCTTTTTTTGGCTTGTCAACATTTGGCCCATCCCATTCGGTTATTGCTTGAGGCAGCCAGGTGGCCAGGTCTCACCCTGGCGCTGTCAAAGGATAGCTCACAGACCTGCCATTTTAAGACCAGTCGCTTTGAGACATCAGAAGCAGCAGCCTGGGAACAGTCAGGCTGTGTCCCACTCCAGTATGTTCCGTGTGACAGAACATGGTGGAAAAATAAGCCCATTCCTTCTCCTATGTGACTGCAAGGTAAGTTTGCAGTTCTACATAGTGCCTGCTGCACCGCCGCCCCCCCCCCCCCCCCGCCCCCCGCTCCGTTCCCCCCTCCTCCCGCCCCTGGCTTGTAGGCTAGGCTGAGCCTTAAGCCACATGTATGGAACTTCCTGTTATCCGTCTGCAAATCTCAGTCAGAAAACCCCCTAGATTTGTGGGCTTTGAAGCTCTAATCTTTGGCCTCCCTGGCTTTTTTTTAAGTAGCAGCTGTCTAGCAGCTCCTAGGGGCTTTGAAGAGTTCCCTTCAAGAAGCCATCGCACTGTTTGATATGATACACGTATCTAGGCTCTCTGGCCTCCAGTCTGAGAACTGAACCAAGGGCTTTGCAGGCTCTAGTTAACTGCTTTATCACAGACCTATACGCCCAGCCACGGCGCAGCTTTCTCTGAGCATGCGTCAGAATGCCCCGGAGAGCTGTGAAAACCCAAGCCTATGAAACAGCAGGACGGAGCGGATCACAGTCTAATTTTTACAAGTTCCCCTCTGTTTGGAGGCCACACTTGGAGAACTGCTTCTCTGAACGTGGGCTCCCTCCTTATGCCTCCTGCCACTGACTGATGATGCTCATTGTAAAATGATGTCTCCTAGCGCAAGGATGGCAGCCGCCTAGGGCTATGGGCACAAAACTCTTAATTCTGTTCCCTCGGTCTCACCAGTTCTGGAATTGCAGTTCTGTGCCACCTCAAATGACAAGTTTTAAATTATTCGGTTTATTTCTTGAAATTATAATGTTAAAATTTTCATTAGTCCATTGAAAGTTTCTTACAATCGATCAGATTCCTTCTCAACTCTTCCCAGGTCCACCCACAATCCCCACCCACCCAACTTTGTGTACTTTAAACACCTGGTTCCCAAATACACTTGGCCATGTAGTCTGACTTTTATTTTTCAATCATTTCTCTAATGTTTTAAGATTATAATATTATTTGATCACTTCCTCCTTCCCTTACAGGCATCTAAGCCCTCTCATTCACCCTTCTTTTCTCTCTTTCAAGTTCATGGCTTCTTTTCTCATTCATTGCTGACATTTATTTGTATACTTAAAGAAATACATCGAACCCACTCAGTCTGCATCGCGTTACTACTCATATGTATAGGTTTTCAGGGATGCCCACTTGGTACTGGACACGTGATGGGTGCTCTTTGCTGAGGAAGATGTTGCCCACCCACTCTCAGCACTCCGTCAGCACAGTCAGTTCTTTTTATTTTTACTTTTTATTTAACACAGTTAGTTCTTATGTAGTGCTGAGGACTCATGGTCTTTCTTCTCCTCATATCAGCGTGTCTGTTGGTGTCATGCTTGCTCGTCTCAGGTTTAGGAGTCACGTTGGTGAGACTTTACAGGTACAGCTTTTGATGCTGATAAAGAGGGAAAGTTGGCTTAAAACAAGAATTATTAAATTAATACATTAATCTGTATCAGTGGCCACACATAGAAAGCATCATAGGTAAATGAGATGAAATAAATCTGTTTACTTATGTCAAAAATCATTCCTAGCCCCATTTTGGGATGGATCTCAGAATATGACAAGTGTTATCATTGGTCCAACTTCTGCATTGTAATCTCCAAGTTGTCGTGTTTAAGTTTCCCAATACCCTAGGCTCTTCTGAAGTTTACTTTCTAAAACCTGATGCCATGCCTTTGCTTATAACATGGCCATTTTGCCTTCAGTAAAGAGACAGAACAGATTACAGATGACGTCGGAGAGATTTTGTGCAAGGAAAGTGAGAAATTGCAGCAAGCTAACCATGTGGTGAATCAGCCTTTGCGTCTAAAGCATGGAGGGTGGTGGGAAGAGGGGCACAATGTGTGCCTGTTTTCTTAATGGGCCTCCGACATTTTAATGGTTAAGTTACTATAAAAAAAAAAAAAAAAAAAAAAAGGACACACTGGGCACGGTGGCACACGCCTTTAATCCCAGCGCTTAGGAGGCAGAGGCAGGTGGATCATTGTGAGTTCGAGGCCAGCCTGGTCTACAAAGTGAGTCCAGGATAGTCATGGCTACACAGAGAAACCCTGTCTTGAAAAAACAAAAACAAAAACAAACAAACAAAAATAAGGTACATAAGTTTTAACTAATCAATGGAGATGCTTGTCAATCATAGGTGCATTAACGGTATATGAAAGGCAATAGAGGGTTGTTATTTCTTTCAAAGGAAATTTCTTTTAAGGTCTATTTATACTCCTCTCTTTTTAGTTTAAGCTTTTTCCACTTTTATTGAAGAGAGCTTCTTTTCTCATATGATATATCTTGATGATAGTTTCCACTCCCTCTACTCATGCCAGCTCCTCCCCTCCTCCCCTCCCCTTTCTGTCGCTCATTGGAAAGGAACAGACTTCTAAGGGATAACAACCAAACATGACAAACTAAACTATAATTAGATGGAGGAAAAAAACCTATCATATCAAAGTTGGACACGACAACCCAACAGGAGGAAAAGAGACCCAAGAGCAGGCACAAGACTCAGAGATGCATGCATTCTCAGGGTCAGGAGTTCATAAAAACACTAAGCTAACAGCTGTAATATATACACAGAGGACCTGGGGCAGACCCATGTGAGCACTGTGCATGCTGCTTCAGTCTCTGTGAGCTCATAGGAGTCCTACTTAGTTGATTCAGAGGGCCTTGGTCTTCTGGTGTGCACTATCTTCTCTGGCTCTTATAATCTTTCCTTCTTTTCCGCAGGATTCCCTGAGCTTAGGCAGGAGAGATTTGATGGAGACCTCCTACTTAGACTCTCTCCACACAATGTCCAGCTGTGGGTCTCCGCATCTGTCCCCATCTGCTGCCAGAGGAAGCTTCTAGGATGATGGTTGGATGAAGAACTGATTGTATTTATCTCCTTCTGGTCTGAGCTACCACACTCAGGATGATTTTTTTTTCTAGTTCCACCCATTAGCCAGAAAGTTTCAGGATGTCATTTCTTTTAACAGCTGAGTAACACTTGTTGTGCAAATGCGCTACATTTTCTTTATGCATTCTTTTGTTGAGGGACATCTAGGTTGCTTCCAGTGTCTGGCTATTTAAGCTGCAATGAACATGGTTACATAGGTGCCCTTGTGGTAGAATGGAGCATCCTTTAGGTACACGTTCAAGATCTGTATAGCTGGGTTTTGAGGTGGATCAATTTCCAATGTTCCATAGCAGAGGTACAAGTTTACACTCCCACAAGCAATGAAGGAGTGTTCCTCTTGCTCGACATCCTTGTCAGTATGAACTGTCACTTAGGTCTAATTTAGTTTTTACACAGCTTAGCCTTTCATCAAATGACTAAACCTACCACATCCACATGCTTTATGTGAAAATAGGAAGGCAGCATTATTTCAATAGCTTCATTTCAGCAGTTGGAAAAATTCATAATTAATATCACTCAGGGGTGACACAGTTGTGCTTTAATTAGCTTTATAAATCATAAAATACTTTGTTCCAACATTCATGGACTAGCTTCAGATCTGAAAGTCATCAGAAAGTTCAAGGTGTCATTTTAGTTTTCGGGAAAATGTACGTGTTCCTGCCACTTGAGGACACTACTTTGGAGAGTTGCTGAGTCTTGAGCCTTGGGCCCCATGAACATCAAGGCTCTAGACTTTGTTTTGAGAAGATCTCTTTTCTTTTTGTACTGGGGAAAGCAGCGTGACATAATGCATGCATTAAGTACACAGAGACTTGGGCTAGTGGGCCAGCCTCAGTGGAGGACAGAAAGCACCCAGAAGGTTGGTGCCATTTTTTGTGGTACATGCTCACTGAGTGTAAACAGGAGGATTCTTTCAGGCCAGGCAGGGCTAACACCCGGCCTGCATCGTTCACACTTCTAACTGGAGAAGCAGCTAGAGGACGGGTCTTTACTTCTCCATTTTTAAGTGACTAAGACACTATAATTGCTAGGGTTCTGATCATATCCATTGTTCATACATAAAGAGTATGTGTAGAGCCCATTACTTTTAAGATGGAGAGTATGAAAGTGATGACACAGGATCCGTATCAGATTGGATCTGGGAACTGAGGTCTCCTGGCCTCTAACACTATGGTGCATTGCACAGCTCCTTCTCTGATGAAGGAAGTAGTGCTAATCTTTTTTTCTCAGTCTTTTTTAAAAATTTAATTAATTTATTCAGATTACATCTCAATTGTTTTCCCCTCACTTGTATCCTCCCGTTCCTCCCTCCCTCCCACTTTCACCCTATTCTCCTCCCCTAGGTCTGTGACAGAAGGGGACCTCCTCCCCCACCATATGGTCACAGCCTATCAAGTCTCATCTTGGTAGTCTGCTTATCCCTTCTCTGATGAAGGACGTAGCATTAATTTTGTGGAGTTTTTTGTCTGTTATTTTTTAGACATAAGGTACTGTGGTAGGTGTTTGGAGGTCAGCTTGGGAGGTGAGTGTAGATTCCATCTCAGGTCAAGCGTCTTGCTGGCTTCAGGCTCATCCTGGATCTGTGAAGGCAAAATACAAACACTGGCAGCCTTCACTTATCATTCCGATATGTGTGAAATTCAGTTATTATGGTTTCCTTAAGTAACTCCAGTTTCCCAGAACCTTGGCTCAGCTTTCAGTTGCCATGACATATTAGCTGAGAAGACAGACTGCAGAGTACAAACTCTGGGAGTGCTGGGTCCACAAATCCATATGTAGATGGTGAACTCGGATCAGTCTGTGAGCAACCACACCATTTCTCTCAACGGTTGCAGAGTGGTCTCCGCACACCATATGTTCTGTTCACTCACTGATGGCATTGGGCAGTTCTGCCACGTTGTTATTCCAAGGAATGAGTCTAGGTAACATTTTAGAAGAATGGACAACCAAAAGGAAAAGTGAGCTAATAAGACCCAAAGTATATATACTAAACGGCAGTGAAGACATAGGTCAAATCTGAATCGCAGCTAACTGGAGTCACAGAAGAAATAGTTGACACGCAGAGTCTTCACCTTAGGCAAGTGGCATTTGGGCATTTGTTTCCAGAGCATGCCGGTAGAAATACAAACACACAGGAGCTGTATTCATATACATCAGGAACTTAGGCCATGTCCTCATAAAGGTTCCCAGGAGAAATTCAGTTGTTTTTTTCTGGGCGTCTTAGGCTATCATGTTAGTTGCTTTTCTTTGCTGTCATAAAATACCACAAACAAAGGTAACTTAAGGAAGAAAGAGTTTATTTGGCTTACGGTTCCCGAGGTGTGAGTCCATCACAGTGTAGCAGCATGGCAGCAAGGAACAAACATGGTGGTAGGAACAGGAAGCTGGAAATGAGGCAAGGCTATACACTCTGACAGCCTGCCCCTGGGGACAAATTTCCTCACCATGATCACCCCCCTAAACAACACCACTAGCTGGGAACCATGTGTTCAAATCCCCAAGCCAGTGGATGGGGCATTTCTCCTTCAAACCACCACACACTCAGGGTGGGTAGACCCCAGAAGAGATGGATCCAGGTCAAACCACGAGGAGGGGTTTATCATGTACCCAGTGGTTTGGGGAACATGCATGTAGTACTGGGTGTTGGGAGATTTGGGCAGAACACCTGATGCCATTGCCCAGGAGGCACTGCTTCCTACCTGTGCTGGCCCACAGCATCTTTGGTGTCCTGTGGAGTTTGTGCTCCTTAAGTGATAAGGCTGCTGGAAAAGGTCAGTGCAGCAGAAACGACAGGCTTATGAGAAATAGCTGTTCAGCTTAGGTCCCATGGGATTCCTCTGTCACTTCAACAATCCTGCCACCTCTGGAGAACCCTAGGAGTGAGTACAGGAGAGATTTCCTGATGCCCAGCGGACAGACATAAAAAACGGAGGGAGTATGTGACAGGAGCAGAGACATCCCAGGGAAAGCAATGTCAGCAAAATCCAAAGCCAAACAAAAGATGCTTCACAGGAAACGGGGTCCCTCAGGTACACTTCGTGAGGCTCAGAGCAAGAGGAAGCCATGTTAGGAAGCTGTGCCAGCTCACAGAGGCTCTGAGACACAGCAAGGTCCCTTGCCCGGCATTGGGCATTGTCACATCTTTAAGTGAGAAGGCAGGCAGTGCTCTTCCAGACTCTCTTGTCACATTTCTCAGGAAGAAATGAAGAACTTCAGCTTTCACATATTATTGTTTAAATTTGTAATGTGTGAAACAAACGCTCATATCCTATTTGTCTTACTTATTTGTTCTTTTTTTTTTTTTTTTGTGGCGTTCACAAATGGCCTCAGGAATACTTGGTAAGCACTCTATTATTGGACCATGCTCCTAACCCGGTTTCTCTATACATTTGTAAAATGCTGGTAAGACAGATTTTTAATGTTCTGGTAAGTGTTTTTCAGTGTCATTGAAAAATATCGTGTTTCCTATTGATGAATAATATTTCTTTGTGTGGCTTCAGATTTCATGACCATTATTATAGCTCTATTATTATAGCGCCATTATAACTTTCAATTTAACCCTTCACCTCCGTGTTCACTTGTTCTTCCTGCTCCTTGCAGCTGACTCAGGGCTCACCTACAGGTGAAGAGCTAAATGATAGATCGTGCAATGAAACATTATACAATAGGCACCAAAGAAACAATTAATGCCTAATTAATTAGTTAACTTTTAAAAATAGAGCCATGTAGCTGGGCATGGTGGCACGCACACCTGTGATCCCAGCACTATAGGAGGCAGAGGCAGGCAGCTCTCTGTGAGTTAGAGGCCTGATCTGCAAAGCGAGTCCAGGACCGGGAGGGGGGGGGGGGGGGGGGTGGGGGAGGGGGAGGCTGCACAAACTGGTGCATCAATCAAGGACACTGCAAAGTACCCAGACCTCCTGTTCAGATGTAGCCAATGGACAGCGCATTCTCCGTGGGGGGGGGGGGGGGGGGAGAGGAGAGAGGCCACTGCCTCTGACATGAACTCACTGCTCCTTGGCATGGTGGCCTTGTGGGCACACAAAGGAAAGGGGTACAGGCTACCCTGATGAGACCTGACAGTCTGTGATCAGACGGTGGGGGAGTAGCCCCTCCCCATTCAGAGTACTAGGGCAGAAGGGGGGAGGGAGGGTGGGAACGAGACGATAAGAGGGAGGGGATAACAATTGGGATGTAATGTGAATAAATTATAATAAATAAATTTAATTTTTAAAAAAAGTGAGTCCAGGACAGATAAACCCTGTCTCAGAAAACAACAACAACAACAACAACAACAACAACAACAACAACAACAACAACAACAACAGAGCCTTCCAACGTGGCCCAGGGTTGCCTTGAGCTCTCTTGCCTCAGTCTCTCAGGCGCTGCCACTCTTCATGACACAAAGTAATTGTTTTATAATTGTTATAAATACTTAGTTTCCCTGTGAGGTCATAGCAGGGAGAGATCCGCTGTCTAGATTTAGAGAAGATGAAGGTGTTGGTGATGATGATGATTATGATAATGCAAGATTCGGAAATTTCAATTTGGACAGAACAGTGAAAGAAAGGAACAGAAAAGTGTGACCAAATTCACAGTAGCTGACGTGACATTTGTCACGCTCTATGTCGAAAGAGGGACTGTTTGGCTTTGACGTTCTTAACCTTTAAGAAACTTTGTTGACAAATTATTTGATGTCAGAGTGCAGGTCTAAAAAGCAGTTTTCTAACATAGCATGCTCAAACCACAAAGACCACAGGACAACCTAGGACAAATCAGGTGCTTAACCAACAGGGTTATGCCCGGAGCCTTTGCTCGCTCACTTGAGAGCAGTGGCTCTCAACCTCCCTGTAGGCCCAAGGTTATTGTATAGTTTAAATTCGGATTTCCTGTCTAAAGGGTATGTAAACTCTGCTACCCAATTGTTCCCCTGTTATGTCAATAAAGCATCTTACAGCCAATCGATGAGCAGGGAAGAGAATAAGGGCGGGACTTTCTGCCAAGGGAGGAGGCCTTAAGGAGGAACCAAGGGATTCAGTCACAGGGAGGCAGCTAAGGAAGATCAGGGGGGGAAGAGCTGGAGCCAAGGAAAACTACAAAACCCAAGTATCAAAGGGACGTTTGCTGGGCGTAAGACAAAATAGCACAGAGGGTTAAGAACAGACTTAAACTGCTCAGATTGTGTTGTGAAGCCTTGTATTATAAAAAAGTCTCAATTATTTGTGATAGCCGAGTTAAGAAATAAACTAAGAGAAACAAAGATGGTTTTTAAAAAAAATAGCGTCAACACCTTCCTAATGCTCTGATCCTTTAGCACAGTTCCTCATGTTGTGGTGACCCTCCATCCACAAAGTTGCTTTCGTTGCTACTTCATAACTGTGATTTTGCTACTGTCTTGAATTGTAGTGTAAGTATCTAATATGCATCCCTTGTGACAGGGCCTTTTGACCCTAGGGTGTCAGGATCCACAGGTTGAGAACCACTTCTCTGGAGGGTTCCTCTCAGCCCTGCTTAGAATAAAGTGTAGCTGCTGCTCAAGTGTTATGAAGTCCTCTCTAGCTAACAATTATAACTCCATAGTTCAGTTATGATTTTAGTACAAAACAGAGCCAACTGGGAAGGTTCAGATTTACAACATTCTAGAGAGTTACCATATCTCATGAGCTGGGCTGCCACTAGGCTCTTGGACATGCAGACCCAGGACTATAAGATTCATTAACTCTTTTATTTTTATGGTTTATTTATTTACTATATATAAACAGTGTGCTGCCTGCATGTGTGCCTGCACACAAGAAGAGGGCACCAGGTCTCATTATAGGTGGCTGTGAGCCACCATGTGGTTGCTGGGAATTGAACTCAGGACCTCTGGATGAGCAGCCAGTCCTCTTAACCTCTGAGCCATCTTTCCAGCCCCCTAACTCTTTTATTTTTAGAGCTAGAATCCTTGGCTTCCCATGAAATTTCCCAACTTGAAAAAGTTGACGGAAACTTTTGAAAACTATATCACTGGGCATGGAAAACACAGCACAGCCCTATGCTGGTTCAGGCTGCCAGTGACAACTGCTCTGCCAGAGGGTGGCGCTGTTCTATACACAGTATTTATCTAGTCTCCATAAAGCAGAGGCTGTAACAGGTATGACCAACCAGGCTTCCCACGGTGAAGCAGCCTACCCAGGAAAGACTGAGGTTAGGATCCAGCCATTTAATGCCTCGTGTGATGCTTTGTTCTACTCCATGAACGTATGGTTTCTCATCAGCTGTGAGAAGAAAACCAACCCCCAGCTATCAGCCTGTAGAGGATGTGGCCCAGCACAGGTGTGGGTATGTGGAAGGCAGGGCGTCATGGTGTGTCTCTCCGGGGCTTCATGACTGGGATCAAGCTGAGCCCATCTGTGCTATATGTCTAATCAAATGGGCGATCAATACCGCCTGCAATTATTCCCGCTCCACTGTTATTTTTCTTACCTAAGCTTTCTGCCTGCCTTTGAGAGAGAGCATAAAGCCTATTAGCTTCAGCAGCATGATTTAACAATTAGAACTGAGGCGACGGTTAGCTAGACACTTAAGTAAAATAAGGTATTTGTTATCAGCATGTTACAAAAAGATGACCTTTCCCTGCATATGGATCAGTTCAGGATGCACTGTGGATTGGGCCAAGATATTAGGTCAATTTAGCAATGGGTGAATGGATGGAGGAATATGAAATCTTCAAAAATTAAAACACACACACACAAACAACACAACACACACACATACATACACACAGTTTTGTCTGAAAATAGTAAATCTAATCTTGACAATAAAAATCTCTTAGCAATGCAACTGTAAAACTTTAAACTGGGCAACGACCCCTTGGATGTCACAAGCAAAGCTACCAGCTAAGTTTCCCCTCAGTCTGTGCTCACTAGTTGTAAGATAGTGCCATAATGCGCACATGTGCCCAGTTGATGCTTTGAGAGTACTTTATCAGCACTCACCGTCATTTGTCATGGGAGAATTACTAATTATGCTTCAATTATTGTTTGTAATGAGGTGCCCTCCCACACCTATAAACGACAACTCTCATCCCAAACCTGACTATACTCACTAAGTCTAATTTGTGTTGCACATATTCTCACCGGCACATGGTCCAACTCCCAGCGGCCAGCCTGTTAGTGAAAACTGAGTCCTCATTCGTCACCCCAACAGGAACATTTAAGGACTCTCTTCAATAGCTTCCTGTCTGGACTGTTTCTTTTTCTTTTTTTTTTCTTTTTGAGAGGTAGAGGGGTGTGTGTGTGTGTGTGTGTGTGTGTGTGTGTGTGTGTGTTTGTGTGTGTGTTGGTGGGGAAGTTGGCATAGAGAGGCCTTCATTGTCTCCCGTTCTCAGCTATGAGTCTGCAGTCACTGAAGCCACTTACAAAAAAGCACTCCCTGCCCATAGCAGCTGGTGGCGGTGTGGATCACGGGCATCAACATGGTGTCTGGTGACAGCATGGCTCACAGAATGCTTTTGAGTAGAATTAATCGAGAGTTGTGAACCATTCTTCAGGTAGGATCTTGTTGTTGCTCAGAGTCATGGTGATGGTGTGCTTGGGCATCATGTCCAGGAGCAGGACGTGCCCAAGCTCCAGGCTGCTGCACACCAACTTTCCCCTGTATCCAGTCGCCCTGCCAGTATCCTAGGAGCAGCCATCATGGCCTGTGGCAACCGGGCAAGAGGGTTAGGTGGTGGCCTGAGCCTCCTGGCAGCCTGAGGACCAGCACTGCTTGGCAAGGGCATGCTTCTTAGCGGGACATGGCTGAGCTTCCAAACCTGCTGCCCCGCCACCGGCTCTCTAGTTCTCGCCAAAGTTTTTAAAATGAGAAGTTCTGGGAACCCAGGATGAGATGTAAGACATAAGATGTGGGTTCTAAATGGACCACAGAGGTCTTAAAGAACCTCACTGAAGGCGACATGACATGGTGAATAAAGGAATAAATCGCTGAGCGAATCATGTTTGAAATCAATGGAGTCCTTTATCCCCCAAAAGGTTGGCATGTTAAAGGCTTGGTCTTCACATGGTGGTGCTGAGGAGAGGGGATTGCATCATGGATGACTGTTAGGGGTAGGTCATTTTGACATGCGTTTGATGGGTGTATCTCATCCTGGTCCCTTCCTGTCTGCTTCCTGCCCACAATTAAGTCAGCAGACTCTTTTCTACTATGAGTCTCCACCCTCCTACAGGCAGAAAAGCAATGGAACTAGTCAGCCATAGTCAGAAACCATGAGCCAAAATAAACCTTCCTCCTTTGAATGGAATTGTCCAATACTTTGTCACAATGACCAAAATTAACAGAGTTGACAAAACTAAAGGCACAAAGCAAAGCTATTCCCTTACAGCGTGGCTTGCACAGTTCTGAAACTTGAGTCTGTATAACTGGAATTAAAAAGTGAAGTAAATTAAGCAGATGGTGAAAATTACATTTTTTACTGTGGGAAGGAGGAGTTATAAATGCATAGGGAAAGGGCTGTAGGATTCACGTGATAATGGTTTAGAGGTAGAGAGTACCACATGGATTCATGACTTTTTTTTTTCCCAACAAACACAGGGATGATTACATCCCGAAATGTATCTGTGGGCTAACCCTTGGGAGAAAGCATGAATGAGTATAGACTTCATCCATCACAGTGTGTCAAGTCCAGTTCAGTAACTGTGGTGACTCTACCACACTGAAGTATGAAGCTCATAACGGGAAACAGGAGCTCCGTTCTAGCCTCATATTTATTCTGTAATAAGTTCTAAAATAAAATATATATATATATCTGTTTTTAAAATGGCAGTGCAGATTGCCTAAAGGATGCTAAGGATTTAAGCATGATCAAAGACAGCTTTGAGCCTGCCATGTAATAAGGAAGACCATATCTTTTGTCCCACAGGAAGAGACTCTCCAGGCCCCAGGAAAGCACGTGCGGGAACCCTGCCATGTCAGAGCTAACAGGGACTTCTCAGGGTGAGACACTTGAAGGCTGTCATGGAAGGAGGCCCGCTGCTCTACAGTGTGTTGGTGAAGGATGAGGAGTGGCCAGATGACCCGGGCTAGCAGAGCCTATAGGGGAGCCTGGGCTCTCAGGGTCTGTTTTTCTCCAAGAGAGGTGGGAGCCGCCCCTTCTCATCTACAGGAAGACAAGTAAGCTCTGGGCTGCCTATTCAACACTGATCACAGGTTGGGAATGAACCTTGAATAATTTAGCTTTTTGAAAATGATTATAGAGGCTGGGCATGATGGAACACACCTATAATCCCAGCACTCGGGGAGGCAGAGGCAGGCAGATCTCTGTGAGTTCGAGGCCAGCCTGGTCTACAAAGTGAGTCCAGGACAGCCAAGGCTACACAGAGAAACTTGTCTCAAAACAAACAAACAAACAAACACAAAACAAAACAAAAAAATGACTATAGATTCATTAGAAAATGGAGACACACACACACACAGAGAGAGAGAGAGAGAAGAGAGCACTTATGAAGGTCCCATATACTCTTCACCCAGTTTCTCCAATGTGGCATCTTATAACTACAGTATAATCTCAAATCTAAACATAACAGTGATATGATCCACAAGCCATGCTCAAACTTCAGTAGTTACACATGCACACTTTGTCCATGTGACACAAACTAGAGACATATGGGAAGAGGGAGGCGGCTGAGGAGTGGCCTCTAGGCAAGACCCATGGTCTCCTAACTCCTCAGAACCCTCATCGCCATGTCCTTCTCCACCTCACTCTGTGTGTGTGCCTCCCCAGCCCACATAGAACCTTCTACGTGTGTGCCTTCCCCACTCCCCCACATACAGAGAATCTTCTGTTTATCATAAGCAATTCGAACCAGCCAGCAGCTCCAACAGAGATCCTATCTCTAGATAAATATACACCCAAAAGTCCAGGGGACTTAGACCTTGAGGCACATGATCCAGCCCAGAGCAGATTCCTTGGCAAGAGTTTCCTAAATTGAATGATTTCGTTAAAAGAGGGTTGAAAAACTTGGACATCCATCTGGAAAGCATTCATTATTTAGAAGAGACTGATTTGCCACAGCCTTATTTAGTAAAGAAAGATCACCTCCATTACGGTATTCTTCAAAGATTTTAGAAAGACAAATCTTTTCAGAAAGATAGAAAGGCAAAATTGTATTTGTTGATATCTGAAGTCACGTGGAGTCTGTGAGCCGCCACGTGGGTGCTGGGAACTGAACCTGGGTCCTCTGCAGGAGTAGCAGGTGCTCTAACCACTAAGCCATCCCTCCAGCTATTTATTGATGTCTGTTGGGAGATTGGTCTGTAATTAATGTGTAAGATGAATGCTGAAAGCAGTAATAGTTACCTGCTCACACAGCAGTTTATTGTACTGAGGAGAATCACATCTGAAGTCTCCTGGGCATTATACCAACAGGAAATTGCATCCTTTTTTTTTGTTTTTGTTTTTGTTTTTGTTTTTGTTTTTCAAGATAGAATTTCTCTGTGTAGCCTTGGCTGTCCTGCACTTGCTTTGTAGACCAGGCTGGCCTAGAACTCACAGCGATCCACCTGCCTCTGCCTCCCAAGTGCTGGAATTAAAGGCATGCGCCACCACACCCGGCTCATACTTATTTTATTTTTTTTATCTTTTTATTCTACTTAACTAATTAATTAATTTTTTGTGTGTTGTTTTGTTTGGGGGGAGGTTGAGATAGGGTTTCTCTGTGTAGCCTTGGCTGTCCTGGACTCACTTTGTAGATCAGCCTGGCCTCGAACTCACAGTGATCCACCTGCCTCTGCCTTCCGAATGCTGGCATTAAAGGTGTGTGCCACCACACCCGGCTAAAGCATTCTTAATTTTGGCATGAATGACCATTTGGAGTCCTTTAAAATTATGCAAAAGTCCCTTCTTTCCTGATTTCAAAGTTGTTTTTCTGAAAGTTGCAGGGCTACTCAGCTCTTGGCAGTCTAGCCCTGGAAATAGCTGTACTGTGTGTCTGGGGTGGTTTGAGATCAGTCCTGCTTAGAGAAGAGAGGGAGGACTCTGTGCCTCCTAAAGATGCTTGGTCTTTCTCTTCTCCACAGATTATAATTAAGCTGGGTGTTTTCTCCAATAGGAACGCCTCCTCTCTTGTATGGACCACTTAGACAGAGCGTTACGGATCACAGGTCACCAGGATGGCACTCAGCTGCATACATTAAATGATCCCTCTGCCTTGAAGCACTAATTTGCCAGGAGTAGCCTACTCTCACTAAATTACAATGGTAATTTACACCATTTTTACTAAGGAAGTCATTTCCTAAATGGCACCCTAGTGGCCTGAACTAGCTATTACAGTTTCCAGTCCTACTTAACTTTGAAGTCATGCATTTTGCTGATTGAAAAAAAAAAAAAAAAAAAAAAAAACTAGATTGGCTTCATCCCAAACTCAACAGTCTGTGCTCTGTTCCCCAGAGTAGCTCGCTGGCAGGCTGAATCGGGAACTCTCCGAAAAGGGTCAGAATCAAGAAGCAGGGCTTTGGCACTCTGCATTGGTCCTGCTGGAGACCGAGGCTGTGGCTAGTCAGTCCAGAATCTGTGTGCTAATTAGAAAATGCATGGGGACAAGACCTAGGCAAGTGTGCTCGGCCTGGTGAGTGAAGGTGAGTCAACTCTGCCTTCTTTCACTAAGAATTCTTTGTGAGCTAGGCGTGATGGCACACACTTTTAATGCCAGCATTGGAGGCAGAGGTAGGTTGATGGATGTAAGTTCAAGGCCAGCCTGGTTTACAGAGAGAGTGCATAACAGCCAAGGCTACACAGAGACACCTGTCTCAAAAAAACCAAAAAATCAAATCAAACCAAACCAAACCAAAACAACAACAACAAACCCCCAAAAAAGTCTGAATTAGCTTCTCACTCCTGTGACTCTGATTCCATTTCCAGTCATAAGGTGGAGACAAAGCCTTGAGGCACCGTGGAGAGGGAGTTGGTGGTGAGAGACACTGCCATGGAAGAAATCTGTTCTGCCACAGGCCTGTGTAGCGCTAATGAATGGCCTTTGTTTGTTCTAGCTTTCTGTTCTCAGACATAAACCAGGAATTAGAATATGTACCTTTCGTTATGATGGTGGTCTGCCCCCCTGTGTGTCACACAGCAATACATTGGGTGAGCCAGGCATATGGTGCACGTATGTGCCAAGAGAGACCCAGGCAGGTGGTCTGTAAGGGTGAGGCCAGCCTAGGCTATACAGTAAGTCTCTGCCTAAACAAACAAACAAACAAACAAACAAACAAAAAAAGAAAACCCCAATCAACAACACCTCCCCCCCCCCAAAAAAAACCCACAAAGAAACCAGTTAAATGACACATTGCTGGTTCAGCCAAAGCAGAAGTAAAGGGTTAGCATACTGTCTGCCTCTCTTTCATTTTAAAGATTTATTTATTATTTTGTATATAGTGCTCTGCCTGTGTGTACACCTGCACACCAGAGGAATGCGTCAGATCACATCATAGATGGCTGTGAGCCATCATGTGGTTGTTGGGAATTGAACTCAGGACCTTTGGAAGAGCAGACAATGCTCTTAACCTCTGGGCCATCTCTTCTGCCTCTCTTTCTTGATCCCTCAGTGGTCCTTGATACTGGACATGAAGCACCAGGTCCTTCAGAAGGACATGATGTGACACTCAGGGGCCAGAATGGTTCTGAGATATTGCAAGACTCTGCCTTCCTATCTTCAGCTTTCTAGTGTGGACACATTCATAGGTCAATAAGCTTTTTTTTGTGTGTGTTTTGTGTGGTGTTTGGTGAGGGGGTGTTAAAAATCCATCTACAACTGTAGGAAATGACACCAGGAAAGAAAGTCACAGAGAATCAGCTGTATAAGCTTGCTGATGGCATCTCACAGTGGCAGTGTGTGTCAAGCTGTTTTTCTGACCGTCCCCTCCTTTAAGACTGGCAGCAACCCTAGGAATCACCACCACATCCACACAAGAAAAGGGATGCAGGAACATTGAGTGGTTTGCCCCTGGTTACGCAGCGGGGAGCGGTTGCCAGTGCAACCAGGTGTTTTGATTCTGAGCTTACTATTTCTGCCTGGTCTGTATGGATGGCTGTGACTGTGTCGGTCAATCTGTAGATTAAAACTGGAAGAGTTAGAGAGGTGACATTAAAATAGCTATAAATCTACAGTGGGCAGACAGTGTGTTAGCATCTAGGAGGCTGCAGAGGTGGCAGAGCTCGCGAGAGCTGAAGGAGGTGTTCACAGCTCCTGGTTTCCTTTCATTACATAAAGGGTTCACTTGTCAGGCGCCGTCTGTGAGATGATTTGCAGCCACTTTTTCATGAAGGATGAAGACACACGGAGGCAGATTCCAGGAGAGCAGGACATATATCTTTGTTCCGTGCTGTCAGACACAAAGCTGAGTTGTTTAAAAACATGTTTTCAAATACAGGCACAGAAGTCATAATATAGGAAGGTCATGTTAAACAAGCCAAGAATATAAATGCTGAGCAAACACATTTGGAGAGGAGATTTAGCAAACCCTTCAATCATGTGATTTCTGTTCTTAAGTTGATGTGCAATGTTACACTCAGCATGCTATACATATGTTATATGTTGAGACCAGCTTTGAGTCCTTGAAGTAACACCAAGATGATTATGGAGTATAATCTTCGCCATGCCCTTATGAATTCAATTTGTAAATATTTTATTGAGAATTTCTGCATCTATGTTTATCAGGGGAGTTAGTCTATGGCTTTATTTTTGTTTGGTTGTATCTTTATCTATTCTTAGTACTAGGGTAACACTGCTTTGTAGAATTAATCTGGTAGTATTTTTTTTCCTTACCATTTTGTGGAGCAGTTTAAGGAGTGTTGATGTGAGTTCTCCCTTAAATGTTATATAGAATTTGTTAATAAATATGTCTGGTCCCGAACTTCTATTTTTATCTTTATTTTACTTTTTTTTTTTTTTTAACACGGAGGCCAAAGATCAACATTAAATGTCTTTCTCACTCACTCACTCATTCTCCACCATATTTATTTATTTATTTGTTTGTCTGTTTTGGAGACAGTAACCCACCCCCCACCTCCACACTGGAATTTTGGTTGTACTATGTTATGCCTGCTTTTTCTGTGGGTGTTGGGATCTGAGCTCTTGCAAGCATTTTACCAACAGAACCATCTTCTTCTTGGGCTTTTCCTTGTGTGGAGACTTTACTATTGCCTCAACCCCATTGCCTCTTGTGGATGGGCTTACGTGCTTTCTATTTTCTTGACAAGACTTCAGGTCAGATTTGTCTAGGAATTTATTCATTACTTCTGTATTTTCTAGGTTCTAAAAAAACAAAATAAACTTTGAAAGTATTGCTAATCAACTTTTGGGTTTCACTGGGCTCTGTTATGACAGCCTTATTTATCTATGATTTTATTAATTTGAGGCTTTGTTTTGGGTAGTTTGGCTATGAGTTTGTCAATATTTTTTTATTTTTTCAAAGAACTACCTTGCCACCTGTTTGATCCTATATATTGCTATTTTTGTCTCCATTTCATTAATATCTACTCTAGTTATCATTTCTTTCTAACTACTGGTGTTGGGCTTGGCTCGTTCTGTTTTTTTTCTAAGACTTTCATGTACATCATTAGGTTATTTGAGATGTACCTGCTTTTTTAAAATAAAAAGAACTTATAACTGTTAACTTTCTTTTTAGAACTGCTTTAGCTGTATCTTAAAGATTCTGTAAAGTTCTGTTAAGTTGTGTTCTCATTTGTATTTGATTCTATGAATTTTTAAGTTTCTTTTCCAATTTCTAAACTGACCTATGGGTCATTCAAGTATTTATGCAGTTTCTGTGGTTGCTGTTGATTTTTTAGTTTTATTCCACCTCAATGTGATCAGATATAACATTTTATTTTGGTTCTTTTGCAATTGTTTAGACTTTCTTAGTGGCCCAGAGTGTGGTCAGTTTTAGAGATGGTGCCAAAGACTGCTAAGAGGAAAAGCACATTTTCTGTCTGTTGGGTATAACAGTCAACATACATCTGTTAGTCCCACTTGATCTATCCTATAGTTTACCTGAGGTTTCCTTATTGAATTTTTGTTTCAATGACCATCTAGAGATGAGAATCAGATACCGAAATAATCTAGTTTTATTATATCAGGATCTATCTGACCTTTTGTGTTCACTAGTGTTGTTTTATAAATTGGAAGCCTCAATGCTTGGTACACATATGTTCACAAATGTTGTAACTTCTTTAAAAATTACATATTACACACACACACACACACACACATACACACACACACACACACACACACACACACACACACACACACACGGAGTGGATACCATGGTGTGCTTTACTGTGTCCTACAGAACAGCTGACTCAGAAGCAGCTTCCAGGCTATACTCCTGTTTTTGCCTCTGATCTTGCTGCAAAAATGTTAAGATTACATCTGTAACTCCAGCATTCCCATGGTGACATAGGAGATGGGTTCAGAATAATTGATGAGAAGTCCATAGGTCAGTTAGCTTGAAGTAGGCAGCATAGAAACAAAAGAGACCCCACCTCAGAAACAAGGTAAGCAGAGAACTGGCTTCTCAAAGTTACCCTTTGACCCCACACTCATGACATGCTCCCCTCCACACACACCGTAGGAATGCTGGGATTACAGATGTTCAACATTGATTCTGGCTTTGTGTGGATTCTGAGGTTGAACTCAGGTCATTTGGTTGCATAGCAAGTACTTTTATCTGCTAAGTCATCTCCCTGGCCTTTTATATGGAGAGAGAGAGAGAGAGAGAGAGAGAGAGAGAGAGAGAGAGAGAGAG
>OU015752.1:85209184-85245451 GCA_907169655.1 Acomys percivali | reverse complement strand
CACAGGCTTGCCATGTGGAGGTTTCAGTCCCTGGCCACCTGGCCCATTGATTTTAGATCTATGGCAAGGCAGCACACTGTAGTAGGAGTGTATAACCCACTTTCTTTGAATCAGATAGCAAAAAGAAGAAGGAAGTTGAAGGGGCTGAGACCCATCGTTCCCTTCCAGGCCACTTGAGACCTCCCATTAGGCTCCACCCATTTCGGCAGTGCCATGTGGAACCAAGTTTTTGCCTCATGGGCCTCTGGGGGACATTCTAGATCTAAACTACAGGAGGGGGAGCTTGGCAAAGCTGGAGGCTGGTGAGGTGGAGCAGCTGTGGCCAGAGGTCAGTGATGAACAGAGGGCCACATGATGCTTTGATTCTGCGGAGCACCCTCCTATAGTTAGTTCTCTGTCCCAGGCTCTGTTGTCTGACAGGTTAGGAGATGGGTCACCTCCCTTATGTATGATCCGCTGCCATGTTTGAGTGGTGATTTACAGTGTACAGGAGCACAGAGCTGGGTGGGGTCTTGACCAGTAAATCCTTTAGTGAAGCCACTTTATTCTTTTCTAATTTTGTCAATGCCCAGGACACTGGAATCACCTGCATAGCCGCTGCTGGCAAAGAAGCTAAGTCTTTGTGTTCTCTTTAAGAGCAATGCTGCCAGAATTCTAAAAATATTCCTAAAGCAGTATGTAATTGTTGCCATAACTAAAGCTCAGGAAATGTGCAAACACACTCTTTCCCATCAGTGCTCTGCTGATAGGTAGGTAGCTGGCATTACCAGTGGTGTTTAATGTGCCTCCACAAATCTCACAGGCGCAGGCATATCAGAATGCTTACATGTGAAATGCTTCCTTTTCTTTTAAAGAACATTAATGTGGGATGCTGCCACCTGCATTTTACTCTATGGCTCCCTCTGAAATGTAGTGTGTAGGGAATAGTCCTTTGCCCATAACTGGTGACAGTTTTGAATTCATTCTTTCAGGGGCTGCGTAATAGTCCGCACTGAAGACTATCTTGGTTTATTCAGTTTTTCTGCTGCTGGGAACTTCCTGGTGACCCAGGTTCTATGTGTCTGATGCTGTTTATCTCAGATGCCAGCGTCTGCTTCTGAGAGTGAGTGAGTCCCTAGAGTGGAACCGCCAGTAGTCAAAGGCTGTTCCAGTTGGAATGTTGTTAGGTGTTGTTAGATTGGTTGAGGGAAAAGGTTATAATCATTCTCACCCCCAGGAGCCTCAGCATAAGGATTTGATATTTATTCCCTGCTCTTGAGACATGGGATATTAGCAGCCTTGAGTGCTTTTATTAATCTGATGGAAGAAGATTGGCATCTGTTTTCATTTGATGTGAATTTTCATGGCCACTTTTTTTTTTTGTGGGATGCAAATATCTCCTCACTGGGCTCAGTTCTTGCTGTCTTTTGCAGTATTTAAAACTTTCACAGTTGTATGTTCATTTTCACTTTCATAGTTTCTGCACATTTTTCTCTTAATTATCACTACACAGGTAACTTAAATAGCCCTAAGATATCCTTTCTAATATTTTCATTTTTATATCCACATCGTTACTAATCCAGAACTTATTATTTTATTTATTTTGTTTGTACACACACACACACACACACACACACACACACACACACACACACACACACGACCGCCAGAGGACAACCTTGGATGTATTCCTCCTTAGGTGATACCTACCTTGTGTTTTGAGGCAGAGTCTCTCATTGGGACCTGTGCTTTCTGATTAGGATATGGATCCATCTGTCACTTCCTCCTCAGTGTTAGGATTAAGAGCTTGCAGCACCATAGCTGACTTCTTACATGGGTGCTGGGGTTTGAACTCAGATCCTCCATCCTACATAGCAAGGGCTTTCCCACCTGAGCTAGGCCCACAGCCACAGAACTTTTTATATCCTTGTCTTTACTCACCCAGCATTTATTAATTTTTACAGACAGCATCGAGAAAGCTAACTTTGTTTGCCTTCAAGTTCCTATGTAAGCAAGTCCTATTTTGCATTCTATTTAGTTTTCCCCCCTTGTCTATTTTAGGGTCCAGTATATCCTTCCCTCCTGGCCCACTTTCCTCTTCCTCCACTCGTTCCATCCCTCTTTCAGGTGCTGGGGATAGGATTTCCCTGCTTTGTGTGTGCTAGGCAGGCAGGCAGGCAGGGTGCCCACCGCACCCAACAGCCCACTTTCATCATGCAAATCTCATGTGAGTTCTGCTAGCTGGCAAGGCAGGTCTGTACACCATTTCTCTGGTTGGGTTCTGTGGACATGAACATCTTCCGGATCAGTGTCAAATGCCTGCCTGCTCTCAAGGCTGACTTAGGGTTGCAATCACAGCATCTGTATGGGGTTGGGAAGCTCTGAGTCTTCCAGGTCAGGAGCACGCTGTGCCTCTTCACTGATCTGCCTACTGGAAACATTTTAGAAAAGAGCCCATGGCGATGCGTTCTTCATGATCGAGTATTCTTCACCCTCTTCCCGACTCCCATAGAAAGTGACTGAGCCAGTGAGACGGCAACAGGACGAGCTGAGGGATGACGTCTGAGCCCAGGGGACAGGGTGCACCTGGCAGTTCCAGGACTGGATGGCCAGCACCATAAACCAGGAGCATCAGGGTCACATGAGCTATTTGCTGCTAAAAGTAGAATGGAGGGCACTTCCAGGAGCAAATGGCAAAACTGAAAAGATCCTTCAAGGTGGTTTTTTTGTTTTTGTTTTTTGTTTTGTGTGTGTGTTTTCAGTTTTTGTTTTTTAATGTAGCTGAGAACAGCGGACCAGGAATGTCGGAGAATCCATATCCTTCTTTGGAAAACCTTAGAAACACAGCAATTCCAGAAAGCCTCCCCCCCCCCCCCCCCCCCCCGCTGAGAAAAAAGATGACTAGAAATGCATACTAACCTGAGCAGGACGGCAGCACAGCTGGCATGGTGGAAGAGTAGACTCAGATGGGGGAGGTGAGGAGGAGGAGGATCCTCACAGACCAGACCTCAGAACCAGGGCTGTGTTGCCTTTCTGTTCCTGTAACAGAACACCAGAGGTAATCAACTTCCCCGAGGAATACTTGGGGCTGGGAGAGGATCAGGCTGATAAAGTACTTGCCCTGCAAGTATGAGAGGGCTTGGGTTCAGATTTGAAGCACCAGTGTAAGAAAACTCTGGCTGTGTTGGTGTCTGATTATAATGCACACCAACTATAATGGTGGGGCAGAGGCATGAGGATCTCAGGAACTCGCTGGCCTGATTCTGGGGAGTTCTACATCCAGTGACAGACCCTGTTTCAAAACTGTAAGGTGGGGAGAGTGGCTAAGGAAGCTGTCTGAGGCCAAGCTACAGTCTACATATGGATGCACACATGGATGCCCACACGCACACACAGTTGCATACTGATACCACCACACACATGCCAGAAGATTAAAACATAACATTTCGGTATATGTCAGCAGCTTTGTAGGAGCGATGCCAGTCAGACATCAAGAGGGTCACAACTATACATGTAGATGAGAAATGAAACGAGAAGGAAGGGATTCAGAAGGAAATGGGTTTTGAAGTGACTGAATTATAAGGAAAGCAGGAACAAACTGATTCCGCCGGAATGAAGCTAGAGAAGGCAGAGGAGAAAAGTGAGGTGAAAATGAAGGTGGAATAAAGTGAGGTGGAAAAATAAAAACACAGGAGACAGGCAAATGGGGCCAACACATGGGGATCTGTGTGCAGCGAAGGGAAACTTAGTAACAGGTGAACTGAATCCTTAGAACTATTGTGCAAGAAAGCATTTTCCTGAAATTAAAAAAAAAAAAAATCGAGAAAATGCACTGTATGGATAGAAGGAATTGAGAATAGGCCCTGAGATAGTGGGCTTCCCAGTCCAAGGCTCAGTTGCCCGTCAAAGTGGACATCCTGGGCACTTGTAGGCATTGTGGAACGCTACAGCCAAATTCTATGCTGGACTCTAAGAGAGTTTTGGTCAAGGTTGTTTTGGGAAGTTTTGAAATGACTGTCAGCCCAGACAAGTTGAAGAGCAGAACTGGTGACCTGCCCAAATGTGGTGTCATTTGTCTTGTTTGTCTTTTTTCTGAACATTTTGGGAGCCAGGCTGCCAGCGTGGTGTGACATCACCCCTGCAAGGTCCAGTGTGCTGTCTCCACTGAAGGATGCTATTTCACCGGCACAGACCTCTCTGGATTAAGAAAAGGAACAACCTTCCTGCCCAATTTGCAGACCCCGTTTCAGTTTCATCAGACATCCACATGGTTCAGCTCTCTCTGTGGCCAGCTGCCTTTCCCAGACCTGCAGAGCACAGGAGGAGACCTTTGCTGGGTCATCCCAAAAGCTGCTTCCAAGGGAGGCAGACTTGGAAAGGCAGCTAGTCTGTACGATTTGATTGTGTAAGGAGAATAAACCACGTGGCGGTTTCTTATGACGGCTTCATGCTGTAAGAAACGTTGCGTGTGCTTTGCATACTTGCTGATAGCTCAGACCCTGTGGGAGGCATTTTAACCTCTAGGAACTCACCCTTCTTGGTACCCCTTGGGCTGCCATCATCGCCATCATGTGGATGAATGGGGGGGGGGCACCCTCAGGGTCTTCAGGTGCCTCATTTACTTTTACCACATACCTTGAGTGGTGGCAAGGTGGTTCAGTGGGTAGAGGTGCTTGCTGCCAAACCTGAAGGCATGCTTAAGATTCCTGAAACCCACGTGATGGAAGGAGAGACGCAATTCCTGCAGGCTGTCCTCAGACTTGCACATGTGTACTGTGACATACTTGTTCATACATGCACTCACACATATGCGTGCACACACAAACAAGCCAACAAACAAACACATAAGTGTAATGAGGCCCCAAGTACCTTGAGATAATCATACAATGTGAAAAGGAGTATTTTTTAAAAAGATTTATTTATGTATTATGTATACAATGTTCTGCCTTCATGTGAGCCAACAGGCCAGAAGAGGGCGCCAGAACTCATTACAGATGGCCATGAGCCACCATGTGGTTGCTGGGAATTGAACTCAGGACCTTTGGTCGAACAGCCAGTGCTCTTAACCTCTGAGCCATCTCTCCAGTCCCAAAAAGAAGTATTTTTGCCTCCTCATTTTAGAGGTTTTGGCCCCTTGGTTGGTTGGCTCTGCTGCTGCTAGGCTGCAGTGAGGAAACACATCGTGGGGAGCATGCAGTAAGGCAGAACTGCTCATGTAGTATGTGTATGTGTGTAATCTTGTTCTTCCTAAGAGCATGACCTTCAAACGACCTAGAGATTTCTCTATGGGCCTCAACCCCTAAAGGGTCCTGTGGCTTCCCAGCTGTGCCATCATGGGGACAAGGCTACAGCACATAGGTCTGATGGCTGTAATGATTCTCTTTACTCTCCTGGGGACTCTGGCTATTTGCCCTCATGCATGCTGACCAGGCACAGCCTCGCCTGGACTCTGTGGTGCAGAGACTTGGCAAGTCGAGAGTGGGATTTATAGGCCTAAGTCTTCTCAGCATACCAGAGCTACCTGGGTTTTATTCCTGCCTTTAGGTAATCTTTCACCCTCTGCTTTATTGAGCTACGATCAGCAAATATAAAAACTCACACGTGCTTAAGGTGGCAACACAGTTGCTCCAGTATGTCTCGTGTGATGATTTTCCTACAATCAAACTAACAGATCCATCAGATGACAGTCCCATGCTGATGTTTTGTGCTGAGCACATCAGAGAGCTCTCTTAGTCACCTTCCAGTAGGCAGCACACCACTAGCTGTCACTGTCCTGCAGGCACTAGGTACCAGAACTTGTGCTAAGGGTTAGTGCATCGGGCTCACATCTCACTTTTGAGGCATGTATGGAATGTCAGCTTCATGTCGTGATGGACTGTTGTCTCTCCTCTTTTTCACCTGTAGCTGAGAGGCACCATACTTTCCTTACAGGACACAGCATGGCGAGACAGACAGGGATGTATGAGGTGACCCTGGAGGGATGAGGAGTGTTAAAATCCTGGGAATTTTAAAGGTGCAAGTGTGTGAGGTATTGAGGCACAGCAAATGTAAATAAAGTAGTTCTTTGTGTCATCGGCTGTTAGAACCTGCAGAGCATCCCCCCATCCCCCACCCCCACGCCCTTCTCTGTGAAACAGGATCTCTTAGAGCACAGGCTGGCTTTGGACTTGCTGTGTCGCCAGCTGTGGTTGGGCTTGCACTCCGGATCCTATTGTTTCTGTCTATCTGATTCGTGCTTGGTCTCCTAGAGTGTGGCTGAGCACCTGCACATCTTCAAATTTCAGACATTTACTTTAAACTACCCAAATCTGCCCTAACAAAGCTAAACTTTAAAGCATTTATTATTTTTATTTTTTGGTGTGTGTGTGTTAATATTTGCCTGAATGTATGCATGTGAAATGCCCATGCTTGGTGTCGATGGGTTCTGAGTCACTTTAGCCCAAACAGTGTATTTCAGATGGACATGACACTTAGTTGTTCTGAAATGAAGGCTTAAAACTTAAGCTGATTCTCTTGTAGAGAAAAATTGAAACACGACGGGACAGTAAAATTTTATTTGAAAAAAAAAAAAAAAACCTTGCCATCATCTAATTATAAGATTAGTTCTGGCTTGTCACCTGTAATGAGATCAGTCAGAGTGAGTCATTTGTGTGTTTGGGGTCTGAGTCTGTGGTTTTTACTGCGGAACAGAAATACTCAGAAAAAAATCCTGTGCCCTTGCTGAATGTCTGCAGGCTCCCTCTCAAACAGGGCAGGGAGCATTGCATGCCATCTCAGTGCAATTTAAAGTACGTGGTAGGGTGTGTGTAGGCTCTATGCCAAGACTGACACCACCCCGCCCTGCCGAGTGTGTGTGTGTGTGAGTGTGTGTGTGTGTGTGTGTTTCACATGCATGTGTGCACATGCATGCCTGAGAGGGCAGACTAAATTTTTTTTTTATTAATTTATTTATTCACTTTACATCATGGTCATAGCCCCATTCCTCCTCTCCTCTCAGCCCCCCTCCCTCCTACTTTCCCCTCCCTTTCCCCTATTCCTCAGAAAAGGGGAGTTCCCCACCCCCATCTCAGCTCATCAAGTCAAGTCAAAACTGAGTGCATCCTCTTTCCTCTGTGGCCTGGCAAGGCAGTTCTACCAGGGGTAAGTGAATAAGAAGCAGGCAACAGAGTCCATGTCAGAGACAGCCCCTGCTCTCCTCACTAGGGGACCCACATGAAGCCTGAGCTGCCCATCAGATACGTCTATATAGGGGACCTAGGGCCAGTCCTTGCATGGTCCTTGGTTGGTGCTTCAGTCTCCTGATTAGTTGGCTCTGTTGGTCTCCTTGTGGAGCCCTTGTCACCTCTAGGTCTTTTTATCCTTCCCCCAGCTTTTCCACAAAACTCCCTATACATCGCCCAGTGTTTGGCTGTGGGTCTCAGCATCTGTTTTGAACGGCTGCTGGGTGGAGCCTCTCAGAGGACATCTCTGCTAGGCTCCTGTCTGCAAGCATAGCAGAGTATCCTTAACGGTGTCAGGAGTTGGCTTTCTTCCATGGGGGTGGGTCTTGGGTTGGGCCTGCCATTGGTTGTATATTTCCTCAGTCTCTGCTTTCTGTGCTCTATCTTTATCCCCCCAAGTCCTCTTGTAGGCAGGGTGGATTTTGGGTTGAAGTTTTTGTGGGTGGGTTGGTGTTCTTCTTCCTCCATTAGGAGTCTTCAGACTAAAATACTGAGTGTTCTGCCCCATCATTTCTTGCCCTCTACCTTTGAGACCAAGGTCTCTCACTGAACCTGGAACTAGGCTCGCAGCCAGCAAGGGATCCTTCTGTTTTCATCCCCCACCCACCCAGTATTAGGGCTGCAGGAGTGTGCGTGGGCACATCCAGCTTTTTTGTGTGGGTGTTGGGGATCCAAACTCAGGGCCTTAAACGTGTTTAGAAAGTATTGCTACCAACTGAACCATGTCCCCAGGAGTACTATACCATTTTATATAGGAGACTTGAGTAGCCATAGATTTTAGTGCCTGTGAGGGAACAGAGTCCTGGAAACAGTCCCTGCAGACTCAGAGGAACAGTTACAGATGCAAAGGGGCAGCCACAGGCACTCAAGGATGACCACAGACACTGACGGACAGCCACAGACACCGAGGGAGCTGTGGTGGCTCTCACTGAATACACGTGGTGGTTTTGAGATACGGGTTTGGAGCTTAGAAAAATTTGGATGGATTCTAATGACCACACCTATTTGACATGTTGGTAAGCAGCTTGGCCTTGATGAACATAAACTTACCAGATCTTCTGATTTAGCAAACCATTATTTTCTAGTGACACCTAAAAATTCTTTTCAGCCACTCACAAAAGACAGCATCTTTATAGAAATTGATTTTTGACCCCATGTCAGCAAAGGAGAGAAACAGAGCATCTGATTTTCACCTGCCATGTCCAATACAGACTTGGTGTTGCCAGGTCCCCTCTCTTAGCTTGCCAGCACCCCTGGATACCATTAGAGAGTATGAGACACAGTAATATTGGCTCTTCAAACAGGGAAGGACACTTAAGAAATGCCATAGACTGACAGAGATGACAGTCTGTTATGACACATAGAATACAATTGCTGCTCGAGGTTTTCATGTTCTTTGTGATATAGACACATACACACAAGCATACACATACCATACATGCATGCATACATACATATATACATGCATGCATGCATACATACATACATGAATACACTGTCTTAGTTAGGGCTTCTATTGCTACAACAGAACACCATGGCAAAAAGCAAGTTGTGGAGAAAGGGTTTATTCTTAAACTTCCACAGTACTGTTCATTATTGAGTGAACTCAGGTCAGGAACTCAAACAAAGCAGGAATCTGGAGGCAGGAGCTGACGTAGAGACTTGGGAGGGGTGCTGTGTCATGGCTTGATTTACATGGCTTGCTCAGCCTGCTTTCTTATAGAACCCAGGACCACCAGCCCAGGGATGGCTCCACCCACAATGGGCTGGGCCCTCCCCCATTGATCACTAATTGAGAAAATGCCTTACAGCTGGATCTTCTGGAGGCGTTTCCTCAACTGAGGCTCTTTTCTCTCTGATGACTCTAGCTCGTGTCAAGTGGATACACAAAACCAGCCAGTACACAAACATACATACAAACACATGTACAAAATACAAACATATAAATACATACATGCACACACATACAAATACATACATGCAAATATACACACATGCATATGCATAGGGATACATATATGCATACAAATACACAATGCATATACACACAAATACATGTGTGCATACAGATACATACATACATACATAATAAAATAATACACATACGCTATATTACTCTGCTGTTTTGTGTGTGTGGTTCTATCATCAATAACCAAACACCAGCCAGCCAACTAACCACAGCCATAGAGAGATCTAGAGCATCCTTAGTGCCCAGTGATGTCAAGAGTTCTCATTGTCTCACTGTCCTCCCTAGTAGTCCAGATGATGCATGAATTTCAATGACAGGGATGGAATCCGAGCTGAAGGAATGAGGGAGCCAAGTGGTGCTCCCCTGTGGAGAAGGAACCTGGCACTGTGTGCTCTCTGGCCCTGGAAGTGGTGTACTCACTCCTGTTTTCTCCATGAGGGATACCACCCAAGACTCCCAGGGGATGCCCAAAAGTTTGGTTAGTGTCCAGCCTCTTGCAGACCGCGTGTTTCCTTGTATTTACCTTGCACCGTAGACATAACTTTTGCATTTTAAGGCCTAACATTAAACTAGCACAAACCCTTTCCTTTTCAATTTCATGAATAGAAGATCTGTTCTTACTGTACATTGTAGCAGCCTTAGCGCATGTTTTTCTTACAAAATGGAAAGTTTCCCGTTGTTTACACAGGGAAGCACTCTCCACCTCCTTTGTGCTGCGTCTGAGTTGCCTGCATGACTACTCTTGTGTGTTGGGGCTGCTCTTAAGTAAAATAATGGTTACTTCAGCACAAGTGCTTGACACCACAACTTCTGGCTCGGAAGCACAAATGGCTTGGTAACTAGATGGCCACAGAGTCATCCGCACATACAATGTGGTGGACACATTGGATGCAAGCATGAGTCGTATCTCTGGCAGGAAAGGGCAGGGCCATATGAGAGTCCAGCACACTGTGTAGCACCGTACAGCATGCATGTTTAAGATTTACCAATTCTGTTTGGCATTTTTTTCACTTAGCATTTTAGACCATGATTGACCATGGGAAACCCATGGAAAGCAAAGCCAGGGATATAAGCAGAGGCTACTGGATATATTTAAGGATGTGATGACGATCACAATTCTGACTTTAAAGTAATATATGTCCATGACAGTTAAAATTCAGAGATTATTTGAGGAATAGACAGAAATGCCAACCTGGTCCTAGGCTCCTGTTTGCTTTCTGTTGTTCAAAGGTCAATCTTGTTTGACTTTATTCCTCCTTGTTGGTGGCATAAGCATCATTGACTTCATATCTAATACCTTAGAGGCTTGTCTCATGCCATTGACTTATGGCTGTCAGCTTTTCCCATTTGGGGTCCTCTCTGTTTTTGGAGCTCATATATTTCCCCACATTTTCTGGAGGCCATAGCTACTCAAACATCTCTTCAGTGCTGGACACTCTCTTACATGGTTGTTTTCCAACCTGTGCAGTCTCTGTTCTTTCTAGAAGAACCTAAGCTGAGTATCCGACCTCCAGTGTCCACTGTGGAGGTTATTTCTCAACACGGTTTTCATTTGTTTGACTTTTGCTTCTCGATCTGAGATATTCGTTCAAGTTCATCTTATGGACCATCTATGGAAATCTCCAGCGGGAACTTGAGAGTGTTGCGCTGTCAACCTTCCAGATCGAAGCACTTCCTTTTAGAGGGTAGGGAGATGCTCACTGGCCTGAGGAAGCTGATGAAGCTCAGTGCACTCACGAGACTTTCTACGCCCGTCGATGAGGTTCTATAAGCGGTGCACAGTTGCTAGAGTAGAAAAACCATCTGAGGACTTGCCTGCCGTTGTGCAGGGGCCTCCAGCGATGTGGCTTCCTGACCTCACATTGGAGTGTGCTTTTGGGTGCTTCTGTAAGCAAGCTCCAACCCGTGCTCTTGCATGTTACCTGGGATGGTCTTGGGTGGGATTGTTTCTTTGGTGCCCCGTGTCTTGTGTCATCCCAGGAAAGTCACATGACACAGAGACTGGCCAGTGTATAGTTGTACACCACTTTATTACAGGGGTGTGGTGGGGAGAAGTAGGAGAGAAGCACAGGAGGGCTCAAGGGTCCAGGCCACCCAAGGGCAGCTCTCAGGGTTCTCTGTAACGCAAGATGTACTTGGGAGCAACAGGCTCATCAGAGAAGGAAATTTTTTTTTAACCTTTTCTGGACATGTAGTGAAAATTAGGCTTCTTGACCAAAACTAAGAGGAAACAAGTGTAAACTACTACGTCAAACATTTCTGCAGACACCTGACAGTCATTAAGGGCTGCCCTCTGGGCTATCTCAGATCCTCCATAGCACAGGCTGACAAGGATTGCTGATTGGCACATCCTTCTGGCTTAGCTAAAGATGATTACAGTGAGTCCAGGTTATCCCAGCGCATACAAGGTGATGGTCAAGGCAGCCGACCAGGTGAGTCTTCTGCCCTTTCAGATAGCAATTGTTCTGTCCAATGCTTGTCATTTTACACAAACTAGAGTCATCTGGGAGGAGGCAACCTCAATTGCAGAACTGCCTCCATCAGATTGGCTTGTGGGTTTGTCTGTAAGACATGCTCTTCATTAGTGATTGACATGGGAGGGCCCAGCCCACTGTGGGTGGTGGTCCCAGGTCAGCTGAGCAAGCCATGAGGAGCCAGCCAGGAAACAGTGCTCGTCCACAGCCCTTGCTTGAGTTCGTGCCTCAGATGCCCTGCATGATAGATGATACGCTGTAAGTTGAAGTAAACCTTTTCCTCCCCAGGTTGTTTCAGCCCACGTTTTATCATGGCAACAGAAAGCAAACCAGGACAACGATCACAGACACTTTTTTAAAATTCTCTTTCATATTTTATGCTAATTAGTATTAGTGTGCTTTTCTGGTTGTATTGTTTGCTCATTTCTGCTTTGTAGTCTTAATTGGGATCGAGTAAAATAAGTTTCTGGTCTGCACCAGTGATTTTGTTGTTGTTATTGTTGTTGTTTCTGTTTATTTTTCTGGCGCTTTTGTGATTTCATTGCCCTTGAATGGTCTCATGGTTCTTGAGTCTCCTTTGATGTCTATAGGGTCCATGAGAAGAGATGCTGGGCACTCTTTCTTTACGTGCTCGCTCTCTCCATTAGATGAGGGCTGCATCCCGTGTGTCTGTGGCTAGGGTGCCCCAGCTGGCAGGCTTCACCCACGGATGCTTGGGCATCGTCAGCTCCTCTTTTGAAACAGCGTGTGATAGTCTGAAGAACCTGCTCTGGGGTATGACTTCTCGCTTTGGAGACAGAAGGTTCATTTGTTGTTGTTGTTGTTGTTGTTGTTGAAGGAGTGTTCTTTTGGGCTTCTGGAACATACACTAGTGATGTTAGTGCCAAGGATGTGAGGGCTGAGGTACGTATATACGTTAGTACCTGTGGGCCGTACAGACTTTTACTGTGCTTACTGTACCGACATTGTACACCTCTAAAGTCTCTCTCACGGTGTGAGCTGAGGCTTTCCCTTCTACAGCCTTATTACCCATAGCCACTCCTAACTTGCATTCATACATTCACTTGTCCGCCTCGCCGTCTCTTCCATGCAGTGAGCTACACCAGCAGGACTCCAAGGGAGTCAGCAGAGCCTGACTTCAGTGGTGTCCCTTGAGCATGACCCCAGGTTTCCGTATTTCATTCCCTGTCTCACTTTCCACTGCTTGGTGGAGACTTTTTAGCCCTTAATCTAGTCATTGAAAGGATAATATTTATGTAAATTGGAATTGACCCATTTTTTTTTCTTCCTGGGAAGCATGTTACTGTGTGTTGTGCCAGCAAAATCAAGGGCAGTTGCTGCTCTGGGAGAGAAGGTGGGGCTATCCAGAACAAAGAACTTGTTAGTTACGCTGCTGTGAGTCCCCAAGCTAACTTTCTTGAGTCTCAAGAGAGACTATAGCCGTGGAAAACAGGATGTATTGTAAGAAAAAAAAAAAAGTGAATATTGTTACAGAAACTTTCCTTCATATGTTGAGGGCAAAGCTAGAAGGCTTGAAAATGGTTTTATTCTTAAGTCCCATGGTAGCAGGAGGAAGGATGTGATGGAAGGGAAAATCCCAAGGAACAGCAGATGGGTAGGCAGGGCCATCAGTGGTGGTTCCCTTACCCTCTGTGCTCTTCAGTGTGATGCAGGAACCATAAGGTAGTTCTGGGGGCGGGGTATTTAAGCCTTTTTCTGCACAAGATAGTAAATATTTTTTTTTTTTTTTTTGGTTCTGTGGGCTGTGGGGTATTCTGTGGCAAGTACCAAATCTGCTGTTGCAATTAGAAAGCAGCCATGGACCATTCAGAAACAAATGAGTAGCCTGTGCTCAGTAATACTGTATATAAAAGCAGCAGAGCAGTTGGGACAAGTGTCAGAATTTGCTGGCCTCTGGTCTACATCTCCAGTTATAAAATTATCTATGAATTGTAAGAAGAAAAGTATCTGCAGTTTCCATGTTGTGTGGGACATGTTGAAGGTAGGTTAAACATCCTTCTCCAGGATGTAGCCTGGTGAGTCCACTGACCCTACTGTTCTCCCGTCCTTCTCAAGCCACATGTACCACAACCGACCTCTAGGCTTCCTCTAAGACTCGCCCTAACTGCTCCTGACCCACAGGCCCCTCCCAAGCCATACCCAACCTCTCTGCCCAGCCAGATCTACCACCACACTCCAAGCTTGTACCAGGTACAGCTCCACACATCGGCCCCCTCCTGTCTGTTCACCTGACTTCATCCCACCAAAACCGATTCCCAGTCTCAAGACCCCACCTGCCCTCACAGCCTCTCTTCTGCCTCAGCCCACTCTCTCCATATCAGACAGAGAACTAACAAAAGAAGTTCACATACCCATCTATCATCACACAGATACAAACAACATGAAAGGCTGAGCCATACTTCCTCTCCAAAACACACTAGTCCTATATAAGTTTTTTTTTTCAATGAGAATTACCTAGATGAAGCAAGCCAAGGACACAGGATTTCAAAGAATAATCACACAGTTTACCAAGAGCACAAGGAGTTTGAAGAAGACACAAAGAAACAGCTCAATGACACTAAAGGGAAAAAACTTAAGGAGAATAAATGCCTGAGTCATGTTGAAGGAAACATAGATGTAAGGATCATAGACATGACCCAGACAATCCAGGACTTGGAAATGAAATTCAATAGAGATAGAAACGTTGAAGAGGACTCAAGCTGAAATAAAGGTGAAATTGAAGAAAATAAACCCAATAACTCAACTAGAAACTCCAAAAGAAAGTCTTTCAAGTAGAATGAATGAAGAAGAAAATAGATTATCAAGACTCAAAGGTAAAGGATCAATACCAAATAAGCAAAGAATATGAAAAAATTAAAATAAAGCACAGGAAAGGAACATAGATGAAACATGAGACATCATGAAAAAAAAATCTTCACAGTATAGGCAGAGATGAAGGGGACAATCCCACGTCAACCAAATCTTCACAATATAGGTGGAGATGAGGAGGACAATTCCATGTCAATGGCAAAGACTAGATCTTTAGCAAGATCAAGACCCCCAAGCTAAGGAAAGACACACCCACACGATACAAGAACTACACAGCACACCAAATAGACAATGCTAGAAAAGAAAATCCCTGGTGTAACAGTTAAAATATTAAGTATACAGAGCAAAGAAAAATATATTTAAAAACTGTAAGAGAAAAAAAAATCCGTAAGTCACATATAAAGGAAAACCCATCAGAATTACAGCACCTGATTTCCCAGTTGAAACTTTGAAAACTAGAAGAGCTTGGAGCAATGCAGTCCAAGACTTAAACAACCATGATCGCCAACCTAGCCATCAAAACCATCTGAGATAGTTGAAGGAAAAAGAAAAATTCCACATGATATGAACAGCAATATATATTTCAGACTGCAGCGAGAAATGGACATAGCAGAGACGCTGGGAAGAAGTATGAAGCCATAATGGCTAAAACAAAAAGTACCGCTGAGAACACCAACAACACCAAAACCCAGCCACATGATGACCACAGTTAACAGAAAGATTTCAATTATAAGTTTAATGGTCTCAGTTCTTTAATCAAAAGACACAAACTGATGGAATGGATCAAGAATAAAAAAATGCACAGCTATTTCCTACAAGAAACTTATCTTAGCTTTAAAGCTAGGCCACCTTAAATAAAAAAGATGGATAAAAGTACCCCAATCAAATGGAACCAGGAAGCAAACAGACATCACTATCTTAACATCTGACAAAATAATCTTCAACTAAAACTATTCATTAAAAAGTACTACTGGATTTAAAGACACAGATTAGCATCAACCCATCTAGACCAAAAACAGAGAAACATCAGGATTAGTTCAAATCATAAGTCAAATGGACTTAACATATCTACAGACTACTTTACAAAACCCAAATAATGTGTGTTATAATCAACAGCAAGTGGAAGCTTTTCTAAAATGGACCACATCCTGCCACACAGAGCAAATCTTTATAAATTCAAAAAGATTGAAGTAACTCAAGTGTATTCTATCTGAATACAATGTAATAAAACTTAAAATTGACAGCAAAGAAACCTCTAGTAAATATACAAACTCACAAAGATTAAACAACAAATTATAATGATGAATAGGTCAAAGAAGAAATCAAGAAAGGAATAAAAAATTTCCTGAACTAAATGAAAATGAAAACACACCACAACAAAGGCCCTAGGACACATTGAAAGCTGTCCTATGAGGGAAATTAATAGCTCTAAGTGCTTACTTTAAAGAGCCAGAGAGAACACAAATAAATGACTTAATGACGAAACTCAAAACTTTGGAAAAACAAGAACAAACTAAAGCCAAATCCACTTGAGAGTAAGAAATAATAAAAACCAGAGCAGAAGTTAATGGTACAGAAACAGAGAAAAAAACCCCACAAAGAATCAATGAATCTATGAGCTGGTTCTTTGAAAAGATACACAAGATTGACAAATCTTTGGCCCAAGTAACCAAAATAAAGAAGAGAGGGCACAAATTAACAGATTCAGAAATGAACAGGGAAACATTGCAACACACACCAAGCAAATTCATAATATTATAAAAGAACACCATTTGAACTTGTAGTCTATTAAATTTGAAAACTGTAAATGTTGGGTATTTTTTTCCTCAGATGGGGCTATGAGATGAGAGCCATACCCAAGCTTTACAAATACATGGCTTGGGCTGAGCTCAGTGCATTTCTGTCTAACTATCCCTAGACCTAGGCCTGGAAGCTTCTCGCTTCCGTAAAATCTAATCTTCTGCAAGCCCGGACCTTGAAGGCTTCATCTTCCAGCCGTTGTCTGCTAACCTAGGACTAGAATGTGTTCAACCTCCAAGACTTAATGCTGAACACACTCACCTGTTTTAGCTCTTTCTAAACTCTGTTTCAACGCAGCTGTTCTGGCTCAAAAACTCCACTTCCAGCTGACTGGTTCAAACTGGCTTCTCTCCACTTCTCCTTAAAGTTCTCGGCTTGGAAAAACTGCCTCCGAAATCCATGAACTGAACTGCAGGAACTTAACTTTACTCACCCAAACTGCTTATGAACTCTACTGTATAGTCTCCACAAACTCTATTCTCTCTGCACTGCTCTTAAGTAGCTCCTCTTTCTTGTCTGTTGTCATGAGAGTTGGACATATCCTATCTCTGACTCACCCTGTTAAATCTTCCTCTGGTTTGTCCTTTTGTCTGCCCCTCAATTAGCCATCATTGTTTGAGATTAAAGATGTGTACTGTATTCCAGACAGCGATATTAAAGGTATGTAGAGGGATTAAGGGTGCGTTCCGAGGGCATGTCTGTATTCCAGCTGGACCACACAGACCTAGGTCTTTGGATGTGATCCCTTGCCGGAGCAACCATGTTGCTGGATTCAAATTCCTCTACAGAAAACATAAAAGAAATAAACGGATTTCTAGATCCAGACTAGCCACGAAAAATTAAACAAGAGGCATTCAACAACCTAAAACAGACCCATAAAAAAAAATGAGGAGTCCAGGGGCCAGATCCGAATAAAATCCTTGTTTTTTCACCCACCTCTCTCCTTCTACCGTATTCACCTCACTCCCTTGTTAGAGCACCCGTACACACATTCCCCCATTCCACCAGTCAGACCACAAGTCCCTTCTCTGTTGCTCCCCCACACCAGCTATGGTCCACATTTACCTTTCTGGTTTCTTCCATTACTCTAAGCTATGAACTCACATCTGAAGATTTGGAGATAGGAGCCTCAGATAAGAAAGAACACGCTACGTTTGTTTTCCTCGGTCTGGGTTATCTCACCTGATATGATGTTTCCAGGCCCCATCATTTATCTGCGAATTTCATGATTTCATTCATCTTCACAGCTGAATGGTGTATATGTATCACATTTTCATTACCAATTTTCCGGGAGTAGGATGGCTTGATGGTGTCCATGTACCAGCTGTTCTGTTTATAGCACTAATGAGTGTGCCTGAGCAAGTACCTGTGGAGTAGGATGCTGAGTCCTTTGGATATGCATCCGGGAGTGACACATGGGGTCATAGGGTAGGTTTACTTTCAGCCTTGGGGGAATTCTCCACACTGACTTCCATAGTGACTGCACCGGTCCCATCTACAGTGACTAAGAGTTCCCCTTTCCCAGCACCCTCCTCCAGCATGGGTTTTGGTTGGTTGGTTGATCTTTGCCATTCTGACTAGAGTAAAATGAAATCCCGAGGTTGTTTTGATGAGCATCTCCCTAATTTCTAGGGAGGATGAACATCTTTTTGAGATAGTTCTAAGCCATTTTTTCCTTCTTTTGAGAACTATCTGTTCATGTCCCAAACCAGTTTTTCAAATGGGTCATTTGTTTCTTTGGTTCTTTTCTGAGCTCTTTATATATTCGGGATATTAACCCTCCATCAGGTGTAGAGCTGGGGAAGAGAATTCCCGTTCTCTCTGCTTCTTCTTTACCTAATTCACTGTTTCTTTAGCTGTGCAGAAATGTTTTAGTTTTGTGAAGTCTCACTTGTTAGTTGTTGGCCTTAATTCTTGAGCAAAAGGACTCCTGGTCAGGAAGTCCTTTCCTGACACCCATATCAGGTAGGGTCCTGCCTGTCTTGCCTCCATCAATTTCAGTGTTTCAGGTTTCACGTTTAGGTCTTTGTTCCCTTTGAAGTTAGTTTTTGTGAAGGGCAATAGATGTGGGTCACATTTCATTCTTCTGCATGAGGACATCCCACCACCATCACCATTAGTTGAAGATGCTCTCTTTGCTCCAGTGTAGACTTCTGGCATCTTCGTCAAATATGAACTGGCTAAAGTTGCATGTACTCATGTCTCGGTCTTCAGTTTAGTTCCATTGGTTTACATGTCTACTTTGGTCTACAGTGTCATGTGGCACTTATTAGTATGGCTTTGTAATATATCCTAAGATCTGGAATGGTAATCCCCCCATTGTCGTTTTGTTATTGTTATTCAGGATTGTTTTAGCTATTATGAGTCTTGTCTGGTTTCATATGAATTTCAGCATAGTTTTTTCTACTTCTGGAAAGAATGAGAGTAGCCCGGATTCTATAGGTTAAATGTGTTACATCAGGGTGGCAGGACTGAATGACAGTCCATGAAGTGTGGATTTGTGCCCTATGTGACAAAAGTGTATGTGCTTAAGTTATAGGCGTTGAATCGGCCAGATCATGCTGGGTTATCCAGTGGGCCCAGTGTCAGCACAAGGGTCCCATGAAGAGAGACAGAGCAGGTCTGTGTCAAGAGATGTGATGACAACCTAGAGATTAGGGTGACGTGGAAGAAAACCACACGCCAAAGTCTGCAGGCAGCTGCTGAAGCTGCGAAAGGCAGGGAAACGGTCCTCTGTTGAAGACAGGGAGATGGGGTCTCTGTTCATGCCTCAACAGGGAGTGAGGCCTCTTGACACCTTGAGCTTAGCTCAGTGAGACTTATTTTTAGACTTCTAACTCCCAGAACCATGGTATAAAGCAGTTGTGTGGCTTTGAAGGCAGTAGGATTATAATTTACTTGGATAGCAATGGGAACGGAATATGGCTGAGAAATTCAGGGGGACACCCAGGGGAAACAGAGGAAGGTAGTTTTTTCTCTGGTGGTCCAAGCATGAAATATGAACAGTCCAGCTGTGCTTTACTCTGGCCGAGCCCAGGCCTGCTAGAGTCAGAACACAGCTCGAGCTGTTACCGCACTCTTACTTCCAGGGACCAGCTCAGGTGAGAGCTAACACAGTGATGTGTCTGGGTGGTCATGGTGTTAGCAAGTCAGGGCAGACATAAGACCTGATATTGCTGTGCCCTTACTTTGGGGCATCACTCATAGTCGGTAGACTCACACACGGCCTCATTTAAACTTCGAGGTACTCCGCTGAGGACTGAGTTGGCATCGTATGCCTGTTTTATAGGTTGGATATTGTCAGGCTTTTTCCCTCGGGGTGTTCTGTTTGAGTAGAGGGTTGGGGGTGGTTGTGCAGCAATGGAAAATGTGAGATTTGCTGGGTGGCCTTGCATGGTAGTGCAGAGAGTATGTATATGGGGCCTGGGTGCTGGGCACTTAGCTGGGGCCAGGGACATGCATACAACTGTCATGGCCTGATCCACATGTGTATTTGGAGATTCATGAGGGTTCACATGTCCTACCTGGGGGACCCGCATGCTCCAGTGGAGGGGGAGCAAGATGAATCTCCCTCTGCTGAGCAGTGAGAGCAGGGACCACAGGGCTGGCAGCCTGCTGCTCCCCAGGTGTCCCCATTCCTTGCTCCATCTTGCTTCCAAGTTGTGGGTGGGTGAATTTACAAGGGGTCAAAGAACACTTGGCTCAGGTGAATGGTGAAGGAAGTCTGTGGAATAGCTGAAAAGGCTTCTTTGACTTTTCTGAGCTTCATCTTTGCCACTTGTAGAAAGGTGGGATTGAGTCTGTGCCACCTCCCAAGCAGACTGCCCTGAGGCTGGTAGAAGCCTAGAAACCCATCCCTTCCCTCATCAAGTGTATCCAAGTGGGTAATGCAGTATTGCTGTTCCCAGATAAGCACGGGCTTCTCAGAGCACTGGTTGGTGATGCCAAGAGTTCTCACCCAAGGGAATAGCAGGAATTCGGGAACGTAGGTTCCTACCTCCAAATCCAGGAGGTGGAGCAAGGTCATGCTAGCTCTTTATACTGTACAGACCCTGCAGACGTGTTAGCCACTCCTTGGCCCCAGACGAGTGACATGTTTACAGGATCTCCCAACTGAGAATCTGGAGGCCAGGTATCGGGTGAGGGAGCTGCCACCTGAAGTTGGAGCCAGAGCGTAGAGAAAGAACCTGTGGTGGAGATGATTCTAGAAGGCATGAAAGACAAAATCTATGGGATAACCAGGTGGCTTTCCTGGGAAACATTGCTAGGAAGGCCCAGAGTAAATATCTTTCCACAACTCTGGGAAAGAATGTTTGCTGACATTTTTCTGGCCATGAAAATAATGAAGCAATGAAAAAGGAAGTATTTTCTTTATCTTCTCGTGCTTTGGGAATTTGGGGGAGATTTCTTCCTTTGAGGAGGAGTTAAGGGGCGTGTAGCGGAGGCATTGGTGTGACATGGGCTGTGCTGTTTGTGACCAGCTTTGTGTTGGACGTGTTTGAGGGAACCAAGCTCTAGAAGGAGGAGGGAGGTCAGAAAGGAAAGAGGGAAGACAGGAGGGGTTGGGCACCTGTCTGCTCCAGCTCTAAGCTGACTGGGATGTTTGGCTGGAGCAGCAGATTTGGAAAACAGTTGTTTCGCCATATCCATGGAGATACAACCCAAGGTCCTCAGAGGATGCAGACCCTAAGCTATACCATGCACATGAGATAAGGCTTAACTTACAAATTAGCCATAATTAGAGATTAATAACAATATCAGTAGCTAAGGCTACCCCACAATTTGTGATGCTCCTGCCCCAGCCTCTTGAATATCTAATTACACACCTGCATCACTGGTCCTGACTAAATAGTCATAAGTAATAGTAATAAAATGACAAAATAGGACAACCACAGCAATAAAATGAGTGAATGAATGTTGCATGAATGAATGTGCTCTCTTTCACATCCTGGTACTTGGAGGGTCTGTTGACAGGGGCAGGGTCAAAAAAACTACAGAACACAAAGCTTCAGGTAAGGGGAGTGTGCCAGTGACCAGATGGGGCTGGCAGCTCATAATCCAGGTGATATTCCTGTGAGCAGTGTGGAAGTGCGGCATCTATGTACTGAATTACAGTTGTTCGTGGTCGCTGAGTTAGAATTTCAAAGTCTTTCTCACAATAAATAGAATGAAAGCATTTTAAGCATAATTTAATGTTTTGTTGCTTGAGGGTTTTCTTTCTTTCTTTCTTTCTTTCTTTCTTTCTTTCTTTCTTTCTTTCTTTCTTTTCTTCTTTCTTTTATTGAAAAATCTACCATTCAGGTGGTTTTGGCAGTATGATGAGTTCAAAAGTGAACTCAGTTTCTGGCAACCACTCTGTTTCCTTGGGAGAAACTGTCACCCACTTGCTTCATCCAGCCCAGGTAACCCCTGGGGGCATTGAGAAGCCAAGAATAAGACCTTTAAAGCACCTTGTTAGAAAGCCAAGTGGTGCTGAGCTCCAAGATGAAGAGTCAAAGCTCTCCCATCTGGGGAGATACCCCCATTGGAAGAGTGGTGCTCCCATTGGAAGAGTGGCACTCTCATTGGAAGAGTGACACTCCCATTGGAAGAGTGGTGCTCCCATTGGAAGAGTGGAACTCCCATTGGAAGAGTGGCACTCCCATTGGAAGAGTGGCACTCCCATTGGAAGAGTGATGCTCCCATTGGAAGAGTGGCACTCCCACTGGAAGAAAGGTACTCCCATTGGAAGAGTGATGCTCTCATTGGAAGAGAGGCGCTCCCATTGGAAGAGAAGATTCCCTCAAGATTCGTGTGAATATGCCCCTAGACCAAGTCTCTTAGAGGTGGGTTAGTTACAAGCCATCAGCATTTTGACATAGGATGAGGGGGGTTATTCAGGAGCCCCAAGCTCTAACTGAGGAGCTATGAGGAGGGGGAGGGTTGATGGCTTCTGTGAGTTGGAGAGTCAGTTTTCTTTAAGGGTGTGGCTCCTGGTAGGTTTATCAAGCTCCAGTGAGTGGGTCCACACCCAGGGCTATGTGGGCAGTGGAAATTGAATTAATGGGCTATTAAAAAATAAAGAGGACATGAATTTGGGGGTACAGAGGTAGGGTGGACCTAGAAAGAGATAAGGATTGGAATTGGGGTGAATATAATCAAAATACATCATATGAAAAAAAAAAGTGGGTAGTTGGAAGACACTGTGCCCATGGGTACCTTTTCTTTTTTCTTTTCTTTTTTTTTTTTTGTGTGTGTTTTTAATTTTTATTTTATTTTATTTTATTGAATTTTCTTGAGGTTTAGTGATTTTCTTTTCTTTTCTTTTTTTTATTTTTATTTTTATTTTTATTTTTTAATTAATTTATTCTTGTTACATCTCAATGGTTATCCCATCCCTTGTATCCTCCCATTCTTCCCTCCCTCCCATTTTCCCCTTATTCCCCTCCCCCATGACTGTTCCTGAGGGGGACCTCCTCCCCCTGTAACCATGGGAACCTTTTCACTGTGCCATGACAAGGCATCTCCCAGCTCAGTGTTTACTAGTGTATGTGGCTTTTCCAGTTCTAAAATTCCTCTTGGTTCTCTATGGGCTATCTGCAGAGGTCAGTGCATTGTACTTCTCAGTTTCACCTTACTGCCCTCTGAAATGTTGTGAGATCATTCCTCTGTGATTCCCTGGCTCTGAGATTTCTAGGTCAAGGGCTGCTTATGACTGAGATGGAGACATTGCTCAGAGCGCATCAGCACCTCTCCAGTTTGTGGGCCAGCAACAACCATGGAAAATGAACAACCAGACCCTGGAATCTTTCTTAGTCACCACCTGTCCTGTGCCTTGGTGGCACAGTCTTAAGGAGCATTTTCTGGCCAGTTCTCCTGGTGTTTTATCTTCTTGGGACCTTACACTACCTGACTTTAAATTTGTTTGCTTTTCTTGCTAAAATACAAACTCCATAAATATGTAGATTTTTCTGTGCCATAGTGCTAGGACACCGGTCACCTCAGTGTTTGTCAGATGAAGAGGCACAGACTCTGATCTGCTATGTGTGATCTCCTTTCTCCCTCTTTCCCTCCCTCTCTCTTTTTGTTTTTATTTTATTTTATTCTTTCATTTAAATAATTTATTCAAATTACATCTCAACTGTTATCCCCTCACTTGTATCTTCCTGTTTCCCCCTCCCTCCCTCTTTCACCCTATTCCCCTCGGGTAGATCTCTGACAGAAGGCGACCTCCTCCCCCACCATATGATCACAGCCTCTCAGGTCTCATCCTGGTAGCCTGCTTACCCTTCCTCTAGGTGTCACCAGGCCTCCCCACCAAGAGGAAGTGGTGAAATAGGGGGTACCAGAGTTCATGTCAGAGTCAGTCTTTATTCCCCACACAACTGTGGAGAGTGTGCTGTCCATTGGCTAGATCTGGATAGGAGTTCTAGGTTTACTGCATGTATTGTCCTTGGTTGGTGCAGTAGTTTGAGCAGCCCCGCCCTTCCTACCCTTCTACCTCCATCCAGATCCATCAGCCTTGATCTCTCCCCCTCTCTCTGTCCCATCTCTTTCCCCTCCCACTCACTCCTTGACCGCTCTCTCCCCCTCCTTCTTCCCTTCTTCCTGTTCCTCCTCCTCTCTTCCTACTCTTCCCTCCCTCCTCCCTTCCTTCCCTTTCCTCCTCCTCTTCCTCCCTACTCTCCCTCCACCTTTCTCCCTTACTCCCCTTTCTCTCTCTCTCTTCCTCCCTTCCTCTCCTCCGTCTCTTTTCCGCTCTCCTCCTGTCTCTCTTCCCACCTTTCAGTTTGCTCGGATTTCTGCTTCTTTACCCACTCCACAGTTTAGAACTGGCACTTTGTTCTCTTGGTGGCTTTGTTGCAGAGGACATTGGAAAGGCTCCCTGGCTGCTTTTGCCTAATGTCTCTTGTGATTATGTCCCTGTCAGCTGGGACTTTGATCATCTGAGGTCTCTGAGGTAAAATGTCTGATGCCTTTGGCTGGCAGCTCCTATTGGCTGGCTGGTATCTGAGCTGGGCCTCTCTCCCTCTGCTGTGCTGCACTGGCTTTCTTATAAGGTGTTTGCCCCATGCAGAACAGGAGACCCAGGAATACCAGGCCGAAGTGGAAAGCCTTTTCTAGCCCAGTCTCAGAAGTCCCATGGTGTCATTTCCTCTGTTGGCTAAAGCAGTAACAATGCCTACACCTGAGGGGAAGGGACACAGGCCCTCACTCCTGGTGGGTGGAGGCCGGAAACATTTGGTGAGCCACATGGCTATGGCCATCAACAGAGAACACAGTTGGCCACACATGCTAATTATTGCATTCCTTTTAGGTTACTAACTTAAAATCTCATTCTATTTTTGTATAGGAGTGCTTTCCCTGCATGTGTGCCTGTGTACCACTTATGTGCCTTGCACCCACAGAAGAAGGTGGTGGATCTCCTTGGACTGGAGTTACAGATGGTTGTGAGATTCTATGTGGATTCTGAGAATTGAACCTGGGTCCTCTGGGAGAACATCCAGTACCCTTAGCTACTAAGCCATCTCTCCAACCCCTAGATAACAAATTTATTTGCCACCAAAAAAAAAGGTTCCCAGATCCTCCTGATATTTTAATTGTTTTGCAGTAACTTTATGAGTTAATTTAGGGAGAACTAATCACTTCACAGTTCTGAACCATTCTCTATGAGAATATTATCATTCTTCACTTAATTTCTTATTTATTAGTTTCTTTTTCATTTCTGTAATGAAGTATATAATGGTAGAGAATTCATAAGAAAAAGGGGTTTATTTAGCTTTCACGATTTTGGAGGCAGAAGCTCCAAATATGTTGCTCATTCTGGTGTGGGCTCTCCTGGCTGCCTCTCATCATGGCGGATGGCACTGTGGTGGTGTGAGCAGAAATCACGTGGTAGCACAGGAAACCAAAGGGCTGGGCAAGCCTTGGTCTTTTGTACTAACTCTCCCATAAGAACTAACCAGGGATGCCTGAGAACTAGTGCCTAATGACAGCTTGAAGCTCTGTCTGTTGAAGGTCCTTTTGCCCCTTACCATGGCCAGCCTGGGAAACACCTGCATTAGCTACTTTTCTCAGTGCTGTGACAAAATGTACAATATCCCCACCCCGCGCCCCCAAAAAGGGGGCTTTGTTTTAACTCATAGCTTACAAAGTGGCACAGCCCATTCACGGTAGGGAAGGCACAGCTCCAGTGTGAAGCATGCTGGTCATGTGGGTCTGGAGACAGGAAGTGGAACTGTGCCATGAACCCTCGGGGCCAGTCTCCAGGGACTGACTTCTTCCAGCCGTGCTCCTCCTTCTAAGGGGTCTAGAGCTTTCCAAACAGCATCACCAACTGTGAACCATGTGTTTAAATGTGTAAGCCTGTGGGAATTTCACCTTCAAACCACCCCACCAAGCTTCTTGAGCATGGCCCTTGGAGGACATATCCTACTGTTGTTATCATGTTGTTGTTAAGGACATACTGTTCTCCACTGGAGAATTTTCCAGTTTGTATAGAGTTTTGCCCACATCTGATCAGTTCTTTTTAGATGTTACTGGGAATGTTTTGTTTTTCATTCTCTCCCAGTGGGTTTTCTAAGTGGCTCTAGCTAATTGTTTATAGGAAAAAGATAACTTTCAATTTATTAAGTATTCTTAGCTATTCTAGTAGTTAATTTGTTTGTTTGACTTTTTTCGTTTTTAGAGGCAGGGTTTCTCTGTGCAGTCCTGGATGTCCTGAACTCACTTTGTAGACCAGGCTGCCCTCCAACTCACAGAGATCCTCCTGCCTCTGCTGAGTTCTGGGATTAAAGGAGTGGCCACCATGCCCAGAAAAAGTCTTTGTGTTTGTTTGTTTGAATTTTTGTTTTCTGTTTCTGTTTTGTTTTGTTTTTACTCCCCTGTGGTTTTTAGGTATGTAATCTGTCTTTTACCAGGGATGATGCTGATGATGATGCTAATGATGATGACAATGATGATGATGATGATGATGATACATAATAGACAATTTCTCTCCATTTATTGTTATCATAGATGTTTTCAGTTTGTTCTGTTGTCCCCTCTGGCATTTTGTGGATTAGACTTTGCCTGTAGTTTTTCCAACTGTGTGTGTGTGTGTGTGTGTGTAAGAGAGAGGGAGGGGAGAAAAAAGGGGGAGGTGAGGCAGGGAAGGGGAGATGGAGAAGAAGAGGGAGAGGGAGAGGATTTGAGTGCGTATATGAAGGTCAAAGAAAAACTCATAGGAGTTGGCTATTTTTTTCCAGGATGAGTTCTGGGAATTTAACCTAGGTTACCAGGCTTTTGTGGTAAGCTCTGTTACCTGCTGAGCCATCACAATGGTCCTATAATTGTTTTCAATTAAAATGTGTTTATATTCTGATGGTCATAAAGTCTTCAAATTTTTCACAGTTTTGTTTTTTAAAAAGTCAATTAACTAAGCTGGGTGTGGTGGCTCATGCCTTTAATCCCAGCACTCAGGAGGCAGAGGCAGGTGGATCGCTGTGAGTTCGAGGCCAGCCTGGACTACAAAGTGAGTCCAGGACAGTGAAGGCTACACAGAGAAACCCTGTCTCGAAAAACCAAAAAAAAAAAAAAGTCAATTAACTTAGGGCAAAAACAAGGGGGTTCCATCCAGGAGCTGTGGCACACACTCTTAATCCTAACACTTGGAGGGCAGAGGCAGGAGGATCTCTGTGAGTTCGAGGCCAGACTGGTCTACAAATCGAGTCCAGGACGGCCAGGGCTACACAGAGAAACCCCGTTTCGAAAAACCAACCAACCAACCAAAAAACAAAACAAAACCAAAACAAGGAAGTGACAGGTATCAAGGAGGGCTTGATCTCAGGGAATATGCGTTAGCATTTACATGAGCATATATATTATTTGCTCTGGTAGCTGTCTGACTTCAGCAAGCCATGCTGGGGTACAAACCTTCCACTAAGCTCCTGGGCGAGCTTCCCGTGACTTAAATTCTGTGTAGTTCCACATGTCTGTGGGCAGAACATTTGCTGAGGGACTTCACATACCTGACTCCTTGGCGTCTGCTGTCTTTGTGAGGACTTGTTCACTGGGTGTTAAACTGGCCATTTGCTTTCCTTCAGTTTGGTCTTTGCAGGTGTTGCGGGGAGAGTGTTGTCCCCTTTCTGAGGGCCCTTGTGCACAGGAAGGAAGGACTATGCGCGGCCTGCCTCTGTGCATTTCCATTTCCCCATTTTCATTCTTAGGGTTGATTCTACTCAGCTCCACATGGGGCTCCTGGTGAACTTAAGCCAGGTGCTATACCCCCACTCAAAGAATGAGCTCACTACCCGGGGGCAGTGGATTTCAAGACCCAGAGGAAGTTTCTAGAACAAACACCCTTGTTTCCCATAGTATGACGATTTAGGCTGGCATTATCACAGACATTTAGTCACAATTAGGAGAGAGCCAGAGGGGTGTCCTATGGATGCCACTCCCCTCCCCCCACCCCCCACATTCCCCTCCCCCATCCCCTACCCGTGCTCTCCAGACTAGAGGCAGAGAAGAAGGTGTAGAAAAAGCAGGACTCCAGTGACACTGACCTCCTAGACCAACAGTACTCTGACAACAGCTCCTGTTTGAGCTTGTCAATCTGAGAGCCAGTGGCTTCCCTTTATTGTATGCGTCAAGTGTGATCAACTGTTTTAAGTTTGCAAGTGAGTTCTGAGATTAAAAAAAAAAAAAAAAGATGGCTGATATGGACTTCCTATAATGAAGACTACAACTCGTTCTTATCTGCTTCAAAACATAATTGTTTTCCTCCCAATGAACTGAAGCCTAACAGATAGGCCCGCAGTCCCTCCTTATACCACACAGCTTCATTATCCTCTCCTCTTTAATAACGTTGTTAAATTGGTATAGCTGCTTGGGATGTTATTGGTTTCAAGTGTGTGATGTATTCTTTCAATATGCAGCTCAGTTCAAATGGGGGTGTTTTTAAACATTGTGCTAGAACACACCCAACAGAGTTCTCCCGCCAACCACAGGGAGAGTGCAGTGCAGCGCGGCTCAGAGTGGTCACATGGCCATGCCACCATTTTCCAGAGCCTTTCTCCTCGTAGAACCGAAACTCTGTCCCCATCACACAGATTCCCCATTTGCCTCTCCTCCCAAGCCCTTGCAGCCGCTGTTGGATTTCCTGTTTCTATGAACTTGGATTTGTATCTAGCCCATATAAATGGAGCCATGCAGTATGTGTGCTTTGGTGGTTGACTTACTCACTTAGCTCCGTGTCCTCAGGGCTCCTCCGAGTTGCTGCAGGTGTCCAAGTTCCCTTCCTTCTTGAGGCTCAGTGACATTGCCGTGCATGTGTCATCCAGGCTGTGTCCACTCACAGGTTGTTATGAATGCTGTTGCTGTGGGCACAGGTAGGCAGATGTCTCTTTGAGATGCTGGTTTCAGTTCTTTTGAATATACAGCAAAAAAAGGGACTTTTGGATCCTCTGCTAATTTAACTAATTGGTTCTATGGGCAAGGTAATAACAGTTTCATCAGGCTGTGGTTCTTGTGACGTGTTAGTGTCTGGTGGTGCATGTATGTAGAAAGAGTACATGTGTTTTCAGTGGTTCTTGATTGACTACATGACTTGTTCTCCGGTAATCCTGGTTGGCAGCACCAGTCTTCAGCGTCAACAATGCTTGGTGTCCATTTAGGCTGAGGATTGTATTCAGTGTCTGCTTTTGGCTAACTGCAGAAAGAATACCATGGTATCTTGTGGTTTCTCTTTCTTTGTTTTCAGTTACTCATGGTCAACAACAGGCTGAGAGTTACAGAAAGAAACAGTTGCTAAGTGTTACACTCTGACTGCTGTGATCTCATGCTGCCTGCCCAGGATGTGACTCATTCCTCATACACTGTATCCACATGCTATACACCATCCACCCTTCAGGCACCTGGGCTGCCTTGCTTATCACATTGATCGTGGTACTGTAGCGCTTGTGTTCTAGCACCTTCTACACGGTGACCCAGCACTGTGTGGCAGTACCTACGTCACTCACTTTCTCTCATCACACATGCAGTGTGTCTTTTAACGTCATCACGAGGAGGGTGCCGTGCAAGGAAAGACAAACTGAGAGGAAGCCCGTGTGCACATGATTTTTATTATAGGTTATTATAATTGCTCTATTGTATTATTAATTTCTGTTCATCTATTAATATGTCTAATTTACAAATTAAGTTTTATTGCACATATGTGTGTTTGTGAAAAGCAGTGTGGCTAGGCAAGTCAGTAAGTTGTTTGGAATGCACGGTGCTTTGAAGTGCCTACCCACTCAGCATTGGAGAATATGGATAAGGGAGGATTCTTGTGCTGTGACTTCATTAGGAGACTTCATATTTTGTCACTAATAATAAAAAACATACAAGGTGGTCATCAGCAACTGCTGTGTGACAAAAGTCTCTTGGCTCATGGCTGTGGCACTATACTATGATTTACCTCTCTATGAAGGCCACTCTTCTAGCAAGCATTTTTGAAAAGGAGAAACCATGATACATATTGCTTCCATGAAAAGCCCAGCCGGCAGAAGTGATGCTCATCCCCATATTCCCACTCTCTTCTTTAATGTCACACTCTTTTGGGAAAATAAAAACAACAAAAAATTTAAGGACAGGGTCGCACTATGCAGACTCATTAGCCTGGACCACACTCTGTAGATCAGGCTAGCCTCCAACTTGGCACTCACTCTGTAGACCAGGCTAGCCCCCAGCTCACAGAGATCTACCTGCCTTTGCCTCTGCTTCCCAAGGCCTGGGATTAAAGGCATGGCTACCACATCCATCAAATGCCACACTGCTTGAGTGTTAAGCTTCCTTTTCATTTATAAAGCTACCTTGTGGTCCTGTTAGCTCTCCAGACACTGCCTGTTGTCTGTGCTCTTGATCTTCACCTTTTCTGCCTATTGGTATTGACAACATACTTTCAGAGCATATTGAAAATCACCAGCTGTCCTGCCTTTCCTCTTTGGTTAATCTGAGAATTTCACCTTATCCTTAATTGCATTCTGTAGCTGTGGAAATTAAACAGCTGTTCTGGGAAGCCAGCTGGCGCTTCACATTGGAAGATGTTCAGGAATGGTCCTTAACCGCAGACCAGTTGGTCTCATCAACCTATCCTGATTTAAATGCGTTAAGATCTTCTGAAAAGCCCTGGAGGCCGAGGCTTACTTAACTTGAGAATGTAGCCTCTGCCCACTCAGTAATGCCCAGTCTTGGCGTGTATCTCGGTGTAAGCTTATTGGAGACGCATGATGGGATAGTCAGGTGTTTCAGCCGAAGTTCAGAGTCCAGCCCATGCTATGCTGGCACAGAGAGCTACGTTTTCCCAGAACCCTCTTGCCTGGCTAAATGGATGTATGCATGGCTCTTTCTCAGTTTGCTTCTCTGCTTGGCAGATAACAGATTTCTTTTGACATTGCTTGCACGAGGCACCTCAAACGTCAGAGTGTTAGCATGTAAAGAGAGGCGGTGTGAGGGGGGAAACGCCTGATGGATCCTGGTGTTGCCATCCTGCTTAGTGGGAGGTTCCTGCCACCGAGCTGCTGAAGGCAAAGCCAAGGATTGACTTTTCCTTTAGGCAGCTCCTGGAGCAGTCTACTCCTACTGTCCAGTGACTGTTTTGACTTGTGTTAGTTGTTGAAATAACTGTGACGCTCTTGTTTGAAATAATTTGATTGTGATCCACTGTGCATGTAGTTTTTACCTCACTAACTACTTTTAAGTGTGCACTTCAGGAGTATATTGACAATGTTGAGGAGCTATCACAACCAACCAACTGCTTCCAGGTTTTTTTCATCTTGCAAAGCTGACACTCTATGCTCCCACCCCCTCTCCCCAGACAGCCCCCGGCAACTACCATCCTCGTCCTATCTTGGCAGTTTGGTTACTGACTAACTCAGAATCTGAACATGTCCTGCTCTAGTACCCACCTATTGAATTAAGCATTAAAACTTGTGATTTCTTCCCATTCAGTATTATTTTGTCTTTATAAAATTATTATAATTTAAAGTCTTATTTAGCATTTTTGATATGTAAGTGTATAGAACGCAATTATTCACCATGACTTTTTTTTTTTTCCAGCTCTAGGGATCAAAGTCAGGGCCTTGCACATACAAATGGACTTCCATAGTCCCAAAGTGAAGTATTATTTGTGGGGTTTTGTTTGTTTGTTTGTTTGTTTTTCAAGACAGGCTTTTTTTTGTGTAGCTTTGGTTGACCTAGACTCACTTTGTAGACAGGCTGCCTTCGAACTCACAGAGATCCTCCCGCCTCTGCCTCCCCAGTACTGGGATAAAAGGTGTGTCCTACGGTGTCTGGCTGGTTTTTGTTTTGTTTTCTTTTTTTGTTTTTGAGACAAACTCTTTCTATGTGAAACTAGATCCCAAGTGATAGGTCCTTTTGCCCTGAGTTTCCCCAGAAGCTGCCATATGGGTGTGAGTTACCTCGCCTAGCTTCAAAACATTTTGAGTAAAACATTTGGTCAGTATAAGTTTATATAAAATAAATTTTAAAACCCCATAAATATTATACACACAGTTATATTTACCAGAATGTGCTTTGCAAATAGCTCTAATTAAGCTCAACCCCATTTTAAGAAACCTCAATTGAATTAAAAATCCAGAAAGTGGTAAAAACATAGAGAGTGGGCCAAAAAGATGGCTTGGCAAGTCAGAGGGTTTCCAGTGTGAGGACTGGGTATGGATTCCCAGACTCCACATAAAAGCCAGGTGCCTGTGGCGGTCCAGCTGCAATCCCTGCCTGTAAGAAGTGGTGACAGAAAAGCCTGTCTAGCCAGACTAACCCAAAATAGGAGCTTTGAGTTTGGAGAGAGACAGTACCCCAACATATATGGTGGAGAGCAATAGAGAAAGACTTTGGAAAGCAACCTCAGGTCTCTCCACACATGTGTGCACCCAGATACACCCATGTACCCACACACATGCGGACACACGTACAGTTATTCACCAGTCTATTCACAACACACATGCAGGAAAACAAGGAACTGGGACAGACGATCTGAGAGTATTTTTGTGACAGAACCAAAGCCTGCTATATCGGTCGCCTTCCCTGCTTTCTAAAAACAGGCAAGTCTGACAAAGATATGGGGGGGGGATTTTTTTTCCTGTTGTCTTTCCTTAGCCTGAGATGTGCAGGTGGTTTCTGAAGCCATGTTCTACATTTTCCAAAAGAGTTAAACAACACATCCTTTCCCCAGTAGGTGATGTTAGAGGATAAATGGAAAGCCCTTCTTCATCAGGTTCCTGGGACCAAACGGTATGTGTGAGCCTGGAGATAACATGTGTGTCTCTGTGTGTGGTGAGTCCCTGGGAGCAGGGGTCTGCTTCTCTGTCCACAGGCACAGTAGGAGGCCCGTGACATCCACAAGTGCCGATGGGCACAACCACAGCTCGCTAGCCTGTGCTGCACCACTGTGAGCCACATAGATCTGGTGAGCAGAGCTAGAACTTTCGGCAAGAAGGGAACTTGGGTATTCACGTGCCCGTGTTCATAGCAGCATTGTTCAAAGGAAGCGAGCTATGCCCACCAACAAAGCAATCAATACAATAGGATGTATATGCACCCACTAGACTATCACACAGCCTTGAAAAGGAAAGATACTCTGACATTCTTTGAGGTAAATAATCCTTGAGGACCTTATGTTAAATGAGAGAAACAATCCACAGTGGATCAAACTTGTCTAGGTATACTTCTAGAAGGTTCCTAGAGATAAGGTAGATGCGGGTTGCCAGGGACTGAGGTTGTGGTGAGAACGTTTCTCTTTCACAGAGACAGACATTCAGCTAGGAGAGATATGGAGCACTTGAGTAGATGGTGGTGGCTGCACAGTGGATGTACTTAGTGACTCCAAATTCTTTGCTTAAAAGTGTGACCATCCAACAAGAGGGAGAAGTCACATCTGATGCTGAAAACCTAGCCAACTACCCAGGGCTGGTAAAGTCCTGGATCTTGGAACAGAACCTACAACTAACCACTTTGCTAAGCCAGCATAATCCCTAACTACACTCTAAATATCCCTCCTTAGACCCACAGAAATGTGGTCCTCATCAAGGAAACGTCTCATCGCAACAGATGGAGACCATTACAGAAATTCACAAGCAGTCAAAATGCAGAGATGTGGAGCCCAGTCCCAGTAGATATATCTCCTGTGCACCCCAAGCTCAGGGAACAGTCCAGAAGAGGCCAAAGATTGTAAGATGCTGAGGAGCAAGGAGTGCTATGAGACCATGCCTCCTAGAATTGTCCTCTGACGTCTACACCTGTGAACTCTCACCAACACAGCTGTGGAACATGACCTGAGGAGGGCCAGTGCCAACTGACATGGTAACTACAGGGGGAAGGGAAAGCTCACCAGGCCTCACCCTTGGACAGAGCACCACAGGTGGGCAAGGAATGCTGAAAGGGGAAGAGATCTCTTCCCCAGGGAATAGCACAGCGATTGGTCATCCGTTACGAAGTGGCCAGCCCTGAAAACACATGGAAGCAGTATTATATGGATTGAGCAAGGTGTGTGTGTGTGTGTGTGTGTGTGTGTGTGTGTGTGTGTAGGGGCAGAAGGAAGGAGGAAAAATGACATAATTACATCGTAGCCTCAAGAACAATCACTAAAAACTGTGTGTCCTTGGTGGTTAGAGAGAAGGTTCTGTGGAGAAGAACATGTTCTGCTCCTCCAGAGGACCTGAGTTCAGTTCCCAGCACCTACGTCAGGTAGCTCACTGCTGCCTTTAACAGCAGCCCCAGGGGTGTCCAGCGCCTCTGGTCTCTGCACCCGCAGGCTTCTGTACTCATGTACACATACTCATGTGTGTACACACACACATACACACACACACAGAAAACCAACCAACCAATCAAACAAACAAAAAAAAAACAATTAAAAAACATTTGAAACATATGCCCCCAGCAAATGTTAGTTGTATATATTTTACTACAATTTTTCTTTTATTCATTTTACACTTGAATTGTAGTCCTCTCCCTCCTCTCCTGGTCCCCCCTCCCTCCCTCTCCCTCCCTCCCACCTTCCCTATTCTTTAGAAAAGGGGAACCCCCCCCATCCACCCACCCTAGCTCATCAAGTCTCATCAGGACTGAACATGTCCTCTTGCCCTGTGGCCTGGCAAGGCAGTTCCTCCAGGGGAAGGTGATCAAAAAGCAGGCAACAGAGTCCATGTTGCCTCTGCTCTCCTTGTGAAGGGACCCGCAGGAAGCCTGAGCTGCCCATCTGCTGCATCTGTGTAGTGGGCCTTGGTTCAGTCCATGCATGGTCCTTGGTTGGTGCTTCAGTCTCCACAAGCCCCTCTGGGCCCTGGTTAGTTGGCTCTGTTGGTCTTCCTGTGGAGCTCCTCTCACCTCCAGGTCCTTCTATCCATCCCTCCACTTTTCCAAAAGACTCCCCACTCTTTGCCCAATGTTTGTCTGTAAGTCTCTGCATCTGGATCTGATGCTGGGTGTAGCTTCTCAGAGGACAGCTATGCTAGGCTCCTGTCTGCAAGCATAGCAGAGTATCATTAATAGTGTCAGGGGTTGGCTTTCTCTGATGGGGTGGGTCTCAGGCTGGGCCAGGCATTGGTTGGACCATCCCTCAACCTCTGCTCCATCTTTATGCCTGCATATCTTGTAGGCAGGGTATATTTTGGGTTGTAGTTTTGTGGGTGGGTTGGTGGTCCTATCCCTCCACTAGGAGTCCTGTCTCGTTAGAGAGTGTCTGACTCAGTCTCCATGATCCCTGCTGCTAGGAGTCTCAGCCAGAGTCACCCTCATGTCCTCCCAGAAGTCTACCCTGTCCTAGGCCTCCAGTTTGTCAGAGAGATGCCTCTGTCCATAGTTTCTCTTCTCTATGCAGTTCTTCTGTCTTCTCACCCCCATTCTCCCCAGGTCTGATCTTCACCCACATTTCTCTCTGCATTTCCTCTCCTACCTGCTCTCTCTCTCTTCAACCACTTCCACTGTCTATTCTATTTCCCCTTCTAAGTGAGGTTTAAGCATCCTCCCTTGGGTCCTCCTTGGTACTTATCTTCTTTAGGTCTGTAAATTGTGGTATGTTTGTCCTCTATTATATGGCTACAATCTTTTTATAAGTGAGTACATACCATGCGTGTGTTTGGGTCTGGGTTACTTCACTCAGGATGATCTTTTCTAGCTCCATCCACTAACTTGTAAGTTCCATGATTTCCTTGTTTTTAATAGCTGAGCAGTATTCCATTGTGTAAATGTACCACAATTTCTTTATCTATTGTAAAACTGAGGGACATCTAGGTTGTTTCTGGATTCTGGCTATTATCAGTAAAGCTGCTATGAACAGAGTTGAGCAAATGTTCTTTTTGTGTGGTAGAGTTTTTAAAATTGAAAAAAATCTAAAAAATGCACTGTTAACAAAAAATTAAAGCAAGAATTTTTGGAACAGTGTTTGGACCAATAAAACTATGTCAGGCTCACTCATTCAAGTCAAACTACAGGAACCATTACATTTAGAGATATAGAGAAGATAGACCTGATGGAGTAGTGCCACAAGGAATGGTTACATTAATATGTACAATTTTACCCAGTGTATTTGTTCTTGTGGTGCCATGGGGTGAACCTAGGGCCTTATGTGTGCAAGGCAAGCGCTCTGCCACTGAGCTGTACCCCAGCCTGACACATACATTTTGATGCTTTTCCGTGTTAGTTTAAAAATGGATGTAAGTTTGTTCTTGTTTTGTGAAGACCTGTCCTACTTTTAGTCAGTGTTGTCATTTTGTTATGTTACCCCAGCAGCTTGAACCCTGTCTCCTTCATGCTGTCCCTGCACCAAGTGCCACCTGCTCCCCCAACTCCTGCTCAGGCCCTGGGCTTCCCCATGGCCCTCCGGCAGGCCTGCCGATCCTTTTTATTTTTTGTGTCCAACCAGTGGCCTTTCCAGTCACCTTCCATTAGACACACTTCTCTGCCTCTTCTTCCTTCTGTCTAGATTTTTATTCTTTTCTAAGATTGAACTCCAGGTCCTTGTAAACATGTGTGTGTGTGT
>OU015752.1:85188074-85209174 GCA_907169655.1 Acomys percivali | reverse complement strand
TGTGTGTGTGTGTGTGTGTGTGTTTGTGTATGTGTTTACAGATTCTCATGTATCCCAGGTTGGCCTCTAACCAACTATGTTGTGAAGGATGGTATTGAACTCTTCAGTCCTCTGGCCTCCAATCTCCAGGTGTTGGGATTATGGGTGGGTACCACCACACCTGGCTGTTCATAACAGCTTTTTAATGCCTTAGGTCTGATCATTGTTCACTTTCCGAGGAGGCATTCCTGCTGGTCTTTGCGAAGGACCCTGCCCACCCTCACCCGGCCTTTCTGCTCTTGTCTCTCCTTCTGTCGTCTTCTGCTCAACACTTCTCACTATACTGAAACCACATTTCTCTTGGTATCCATCTTTGTCCTGGGACACAGGAGCCTTAGGTAGGGGTTGGATGAGTGTGTATACCTCCTCCCCAGACTCACAGTTGGCTCACAGCAGATGCCTAGTGACACGTAGGGACCACAAGCCAGTGATCAGATGACACGAGTCTAAGTGCCTACACGCAGTGGTCTGGTCCAGGTTTTGGGGTCTCTGAGGTGGTCCCTCTCAGCCTGCCATTCCTCTTGCTAAATATTTCTGTTTCACCCAGGCATATAGAGGGTGTATCTGGTCAATGCAGACCCCGAATGCCTGGTGGTTTATTATCATTAAGTCCAGAATGGTGCCAGTGACAAAGGACAGCACCAGCTCTGTCATCTGGAGATGCCAACTGGTCTTTTTTTTTTTTTTTTTAATGGACTTTGTTATTTAAAAATATACTTTCCTCATAGCCGTGGACAGATTCTGTTCTGTTCTCACAGTCTCTAGAATGCTGCTCAGGAGAACTATTTCAAGTCACAGGACTAACTTGTCTGCTTTTCCATTTATTTTGAGGGTAGCTTTTCAAGTTCTCAACTTTAGAAAAGGCTTTTTAACAGTTCCAGTGTTCTGATGTTGTGTCCCTCAGGTCATAGTGTGAGGAGAGCTCCTTGCAGTGTGCAGTGTGGCTACCTCCCTTTATAAATGGCATCTCAATGCTTATGACAAGGATGACTGAAGACATGGCAGGGCCTGTCAACATGCCAAGCTATACTGAATGGCCATCAAAGTGCTAGGCCTTTGCAAATTCACGTGAAAATGGCTGGACACCAAGCAGGAGACATGGGTCTGCCTGTCTTGGTTTGGTTTCCCCCAGGGATGTACCCTTCCCATTTGTTCCTTTATGGTACCAGGAACAGTGTCACTGAGCCATAGTGGGTATATACTTGAGTGCCACCTCCCTCCCACTGACCTCTCCTCGAAGTCTGTACTCTTTCATTTAAACATAAAACACACAGAAAGGGTGGGATGACAGGGAAGTTTGGTGCAGGGATCTGGCCTGCCTCAGCCTCAGCCTCAGCCCCATGTATAGCTCAGACTCCCTGAGCAGCTCAGGTAGAGAGGAGCAACTGGCTTGCATGAGCCCTGTTTGTCTACTCACTCTAAGTCATTCACAATAAAAAGAACACCATTGATATTAGCATGTGTGGAACAAAGTGACTTCCAGGGTGGCCCTTCATGATGTGAGGGAGCCAGAGTCTAGCTCTGGAGTATGGTGTGTGAGCTAGCAGCAGGAGGGTGCCCAGGTGGCATTCAGCTTTCTTGTTTCCTTCTTAGGGCTTCTGAAAGACTTCTCATAGAATAATTCTGTTTCCCACTTTGCTCCGTTAACATAGAATTTGAGGTATGTAAGTGAAAATCCAAATTAGATAGGATTACACTAAGGAGTGGAGGCATAGGAGAGGCCCCCCAGGAAATGCAAGCCAGTGCACTTCTCAGGTTAGGGCAGGTGGATGTGATGGTCAGTCAAGCATGGTAGCTGTGCCTTGGAATTTAGCTTGGTGATGCCAAGCTATCTCCATGACACGTCACCCAGGGCTCTGTGTGTGTGTGTGTGTGTGTGTGTGTGTGTGTGTGTATGTGTGTATGTGTGTGTTTTCCCAAGACAAAGCCTTGCTGCAGAGCTGAGACTGGCCAAACTCATGATCCTCCGTGACGCAGCCTTCTGCTCGGCTCCGCGCATGGGTTGGATGCTGTGTAGGTACCACTACCACCAGATCCTCATAGTGATCTTGATAGAGCTTTAGTGATGGAAAGTGTCAGAGATGTAACACCCATCTTGCGCTCATACCCTCAAAAGAATTTTGGAATTTACTTTGTGTCTTTGCATGTCCTTTATGGGAAATTCTTAGGAATCTTAGATGGCCTGAGCTATTTACAGGCATTGAAGAAGTATACATTTACATCACTCTGGATCCTTGCTAAAACCACTCCTCTTTTATTCACAATGAAAAAAAAATCTTGAATATTTTTTCTGAGCCAGGAAGGGTATAAATGAAATATTTAACGACAAAAATAACTATACTTTATAAGAAGTTCAGCCGCTTGCTTGGGTCCTTTGGAATTTATACGGCACATTCCTGGAGTCTTAACCTAGTATCTCAGAGAACCTACTGCTTGTGTCCTCTTCTCAAACTCTGCAGTGAAGACATACTCCTGTAGGTTCCGTTCACTCCACCCATCACATAGGTCCCTTATGGGGAAGAGAACAAGACACATGCACCACCTCCTCTTTGGCTAAGGAGACTATGCACATGTAGCCCGCTAGTGTGTCATTTGGGTTGACATATGATGTTGCTATTTTTGTAGGCCACATATGGGCTAGTGTGGGTATCGGTATAGGCGTCAGCCTAATGTGTCTCCTATAGTTCCCGAGTTGTGAGGAATCCCGGGCCCCGAGTGTTCCATAGCCAAAGAGAGAAACCAACCCAATGCTGTTCCACTCCTTTCTTTTTCATTGTGTGAGAAATTTGTACATGTCTATTTTGTGCTTTGATAAAGCCCAGCCCCCATTCCCTCTCCTCCACCCCCGCCATACAACCCCAACACCATTCTCTCCCGATTGTACTTATTAGTGCTGCTAGTATGTACACGGGTGTAGGGCCATCTACTGCATGAGCATCCTCTTGGGGGCTGCATCCTTGAAGGATGAACTCAGCCCAAAGTAGGGCCAGTCAAGTCCTGTCCTTATGGCTCCATATCTGGAAGTTAGCCCTCATTTCTTGAAGGTTCTACACTGTTCCAATGCTCTGCCAGCTGGGGATTTTAAACAAGTGAGTACATTTTTTTGTGTTCAACTATAAGAATTATGACCCTTGTCATTGAGAGGCATGACTATTTTATTTATGAGAGAATAAGGAACTATTTCTTGTCCCATTCACTTCCCTAGTTACTCCATCATTTTCTCAGGGTTCAAAGTGCAACCTCTGCACTGAAGAAAGCCTCTTTCTGATCATAACCCCATCACCACCAAAACACACAGGGTGGTTTGGACAGGTATGGCCCCCATAGACTCATGTGTTTGAATGCTTGGCTCATAGGGAGTGGGACTATTAGGAGGTGTGGCCTTGTTGGAGGAAGTGTGTCACTGTGGGGGCAGGCCTTGAGGTCTCCTATGCTCAAGCTACACCCAGTGTGGCACACAGTCTACTTCTGCTGCCTGTGGATCAAGATGTAGAGCTCTCAGCTCCATCTCCAGCACCATGTCTGCCTGCACGCTGCCATGCTCCCTGCCATGACGATAATGGACTAAACCTCTGAAACATGTTCACCAGTTCCCAATTAAATATTTTCCTTTATAAGAGAGTTGCTGTGGTCATGGTGTCTCTTTACAGCAATAGAAACCCTAACTAAGATACACACCAGTCTATGGAGCTGGTGGCCAAGCAGTTTCTGGAGAATTAAGATCACATGTGGTGTGACTCTGAGCGTGGAAGTCCTAACCTCTTGGAGAGCTCTTCCTGGTTGGGCAGCACGGTGAGACAGGTTTGGATTCTGAGCCTGGAGAGTGGTAGCAAGAAGCCTACCCTGGGGGGAAATCAAGATCTGGGAGAGGGGAAGAAAGTGTCGCAGTGTATGTGGCACATAGACTATACTCAGTGTGCTGATGGCCTTTTCCTTCTGTAAAGACTTGGAGCACAGGAGGGTCTGCTGCTTGTGTGTTGTAAATATTTACCGGTTTTCATTTGGGTAGTTGAGAATCTTGGCTGTAAGGGTTATCTCGCTATTTATTGCCTTCTGCCTCATTTCTGAGAAATGTGTGTACACATCCCAAGTCTTTTGGTCTGAGGGTTGATTTTTTTTTTTAATTATTGGGGATATCTCAGATTTATAGGTGTTTAAATTAAATCGGGTAGGGAGCAAAGCGAGCGGAGTCCACATTTGCTGGTAGAGCATGCACAGAGGGGGCTGAAAGATGTGTGTGTGTGTGTGTGTGTGTGTCTAGCTGATTTCACTTGGCTAGCCCATTCCTCCAAGTCAGATTTTAGTTTTCAGTTAGAATTTGATGCTGTTTGGCACACCGGTGACCAGTATTCAGCCTACACGTTCGTCTTCTCTCTATAGTTGCCCGAACAGCTGGTGTTGAAATTGCTAAAAACAAGCGTGTGGGAGGCAACACTGTGTGTGAGCCAGAAGGAAGGTATAACCATGTTTTCTGCCCACGATGCTGAATAAATGCCTAAGTCACCCAGAGAAGTGTTGTTTTGTAGTATGCCTCAGCTATGATGACTCTAAATGAGAGAGCTTAGCTTCCTTCTTTATACCATTACATTTTTATCTGTGCAGGGCATATTTAAAATATATGGGAAAGTTTTAATAGACACAGGTGACTGCTCTAGCGTTTTTGTTTGCTGATGATGTTGCTCAAGTAGATTATTCCCTTCAGGCTGCGGTTAGGTGAAAGACATAGAGTGTTTCCTGTCCTGGAGGCAAAAGGCTAAAAGTGGGAGAATGCAAACTCTCAGCTCAGTAGGAGCAGGTCCAGGAGGCCAGTGGTGCAGGACGACTGTTCCCATTCACGGCTGTGCTCTGCAGATGGGGCTGGGCATTTGAAGTGTTGTCCTCACAGCAAACTAAGTGTGTGAGGTAATAGCTCTTGTTAACTAGCTCAGTTTAGACTTGCCTCTAGTCTCTGCATATCCCGTGTACAGGATAGCTATATGCAATGTAGTTAGGCCATATTCACTACCGTCCATCCCCCTAACTCCTGAGTCACCCCCCACCTTTCTGCTCTCCCCCAGCTTCCTGTCCTCATTAAAATCAGAGTCCACGGAGTCCAGTTTTGCTGCCCATACACTCGTGGTCCACTGGAGTGTGGTTGACCTACCAGTGCCCTCATCACTAAAGAAAACTGGTTCTCGGTCTACCAGAAGCCATCAACTATCCACTACTCCTCAGTGTGGAATGGAGGTTTGCAAGCCCTTTCTACGCCATGCTAAAATGTCAATTGCTTAATCTTGGGCTGATACTGCAGGTGCCTTGGGTTCATGAGTTCAGTGGTCCTGTCATGTCCATAGAACAGTTTCCATCCAGGCATCTTTGACCTCTAGCTTGTATAACCATCCTCAGTCCTCTTATGAAATCGTCCCTGAGCTTTGGCGTGGGGCGGGATGCAGATGTTCCATTTGTGTCTGAGCACTCCACGGAAACATCATTTACATTTTGAGCGGTTGCGAGTTTCTGAATTAGCCACCACTCACCACACAAAGAACCTTTTCTGATGAAGTCTTCGAGTTAAACCAATCTTTAGGTATAAGATATAAATTTAGAGGGCAGTTTGCTACTATGTCCACTTATCAGAATTAGTAGGTTCAGGCACAGGGCCTGTGAAGTCCCCAACTATAGTTTCTAGCTAGATTTACAGAACTAGTGTTTCTCCTGTGCAGTGGGCCTGAAAACCAAGCTATAAGCAGTTGCCCATAATATTTGTGTCACTATCACACCACGGGCATGTCTTACCAGGCTGGTCATTCTTGTTTACAGCGTCCTGGGTAGGATTATTGACACCTTTCCTTCCCAGTGATCTGCAAATCAGTTTCTGGTACTGTGGATGGAGACCAGCAGGAAAGACACTTGCTAGTCATTACCAACTTTATTTCTTCATGTCCCTTGACCAAAGTGTGCGGTGTCTTCAGCTTTCAGCCAAAGGGTCTTTAGCATCATATTCTGGCAGGCAACCAAGAGCCATTAGCCATTGTTTTTTTGGGGGGGGGCAGGGAGGGATGTCTTTGGAACATGTTTTACAAACAAATTGAGGGGAGGTATAGGGAGTGTCCCAGAGAGCTTTTTGTCACATACCCTAGCCTCATGTTTGGTTCTCCCCAAATCTAACCTGTGTTTGCCTTTCAAGTTCCAGCCCTCAGATAAAGACTGCTTGTTCTTATACTGTTGAACTCAGAGTAACTTCTATACCAGATATGACAGGAATAACATCTGGCAGGTAGAATGTGGATGGCAGCATGGGTTGCAAGCTGGACACTGCTGGCGGTCAGATGAAAGGACGGGTTTTATTAGTCTGCTGGTATGTTCTGAGCTCTGTAATTTCATACTAGACATAGGCTGGCTTTTCTCACTTGTCTCTTTTTCATGGCTGATGAAGATTTTCTCGTGTGCGATGTGTATCAGTAGCCAGCTTGTCCTTGGGCATATCACAGGGTGCCACCTAGCACCAGACAGGTATTATCCTTGTGGCATGGATTGAAAGAAGGAGGTGAGTGTGTCCCATACACTGTTGACAAAGGAGGATTTTGGTTTAATGGGTAACAGATTATGAATTAAGATTTGAGAATCTGTCTACCCATTGTCCCCACAAGAGGCCATTTCACCATCACGTGCTAAGAAGGCGGAGGGCAGCCATCCTTACACACCAACAGACTTCCCCATCATCCAAAGCCTCTAACTTAGAATTTGAAACGTCTGTGAAGAGTCTTCCTGAAACAGATAGGAAGCATTCAAAGTACGTTTCGTAATTGAGTCGTTGGTAGATGGAATTGCAGCTTCTCCTTCCTGCGCCCACAAGGAGAAACCTTGTCATAGAAAGTTTGCAACTGAAGAGCCATCAGACCGAAGAAAGAAACTGTCAGAAGCAAGGCACGCTGGTTCTAGATGGAGAAAACACCGGGATACCCATCGCTCTGCATCTGGCAGGAGACGCTGAGAGGCCTTACTACTCTAAACCGCTCAGAACACACAGCCCTTTGTTACAGACAGACTTTTGCTATAGGGTTGTCACTTGCTATAAGTGAGATGGTTGTTTGTCATTTAGGGATGATGACTGTGGATGCCCAAATCAATTGATGCTGAAGCTTCTATATGAAATAGTGTCTATTCACATCACCTATACCTACCTTCTCTATTATTGTATGGATTCCATAGGGCTTCCCTGGGCATCACAAAGGTTTCTGGTGGGGACTGAGGTGTATAGAGACCACGTGACAGATCTCATGCAAAAGTTAAAGCAACAAGACCAGTTTAGCCTTGCCTTCGCCTTTTTTTAATCTGACAAGTTAGGGAAAGTGGCTAGATTTCTCTGAGTTTCAGGATTCCTCAAATGTAGAGTGAGCATAAAATTTGCTGGGTTTTAGAGCTCTTCCAAGCCCAAGAAAGAATATATATATATATTCCTCATGGTCTCATTCGAACTTTGTTAAATCAGTTCACCCTTTGTATGTCATTCTCTATAGGAGAGAGTTTGGGCATATATTAGTCATGGCTTTTCTGTGTCATGATGTTTTGGCATCTTTGTTACTTCCTTGGTGGCGCTGTCCAGGGCTACCCAGTTCTCAGGGCTGGCGATGAGTGGCCCGTGAGTACATCGTTCAGATGCATCCCAGCCGGTCTAGAGCTCATTTCCTCACCTGTTTTCTTTATCAGGCTCTCACATTTTACATGATTATCCACTTGCTCTAGTCACCCCAGGGCCAGGTACCAGAAAACAAAGACAGCCTCTATGCCCTGGAGCCTGGAAACTGCTCTCAGATAGCGCATCCTAAGCCATTTCCTTGCCCGTGGAGACCGCAGGAAAGGCACGTGCCCTTTCCCCCCTGTTTACTGCCTGTAGCCCAGCCAGCTGCTTCCTGGTAGGCTCTGTTACGCGCTGTGCCTCTGGCTGCTGGAGAACTGTTGAATGAAATCTCCTTAAGACATTCGTTCCTGTGTCTGTGTGTCACATACATGGGGACTACTCTTTCTAGTTGGTCAGTTTTCAGGGAGGACTCCAAAATGCACCAGATAGCACCATGGAAGCTTCCGGACTGGCATGCTGGTTGGAGACATGGGCCTTCCGTGGCGAGTCAGGAGCAGGGCTGCGGATGTTGAGAGTCTGTCGGAAGTTCAGCTTAGGATCCTGTTGATGGGACGGTGCCGATCACAGCAAGCAAACAAAAGGAACCAGTCTCATGTTACAGACAGATGTGGCACTTTCGATGACACCGGGGAGTCAGCAGACTCCGGCCAAAGAAATCTATCAGTAACCCTGACCGAGGTGGCTGGGGCTGCTTACTTGAACAAAAAGGCAATGCTGGACTTTTGTTGGTTTTTGAAACAGGCAGAGCTGAGCAAAGTTTGGTGGCTGTTCTGGTCACGGGCATGCTTTCAAAGATGTTTGCTTTCTTATGTACGAAAGGGTGTCTGCTCCAGTCGGGGGGGGGGGGGGGAGCGAGCTATCTCAGTGCTACGGTCTTGCACAGGTTGGTTCCCAAATGTTCAATACGGCTACATGCATGGCCAAATAGAGCCTGCATAAAAAGCTGTGAGAGGCAGATGTGATATGGAGAAAGATGTCACGTCTTCACTCCCTGTTCAGCACCGTCACGTACAAGCTCTAGCAAGGAAGTGAAGTGATGTGTTTAGCAAAAGCGGCCTTCAGGTTTCTGTGAAGTAACTTAGCCTCTGTTCCAACCTCACGCCAAAGCCAGTGGGAAGCCGACAATGTATTGCTTGGCTGTTGACCTTCACAAGTAATGACTTTAAGTTGAAGGCAAAGCAAAGCTAGAAGGCTTATTTAAGCTTTCTTTTTTTAGGGGGTACTAATCCCCTCCTTTGGTTTTGTTTATTATTTGTGTAATATTTCAAACCTCACTAGTGTTAGCATGGGTCAATTTGAGACATATTAAAAATATCATCAACAACCTTGTTTTCATTGGATCTGACATGGGGATATCCTTGCTTTCTGCCTCTCACTCTGTGAACGGGAGGCTCCTGTGCCTTAAGTGGGACAGCCCTGTGTGCACACAAATGCACACCCATTCCTCACCTTCTCCTGTGTCGCACCTCAGCCCAATGTGTATTTGCCTTATTGAGACAGCCATGTGTACACACTAATGCACACCTGTGCCACACCTTCTCAGTCCAAAGTGTATGTACCATAGTGAAATAGCCGTGTGTGCGTACACATGCACACCTATGCCACTCCTTCACACTCTGGTGTGAATGTGGACTTCTTCCACCGGCAACTCCAGTGGGGTTGGTGTGTTCACAGCAGGTAGAACTGATCTTACTGTGCATAAAAGAGGCTTTCATTTTCCAGGCTAGATGACTGCAGAAAAGACACAGACCGGCCTGTTTTGTGTTATATTGTCTTATTCCTGACCCAGCCACAGTGGCTAGAGGATAAAAGAATAGGAGTTAAAATCCTCACACGAAATGGAAGAGAATTTGTAAGAATGGAGTTTGTTGTTATTGGTTTTTGAGACAGGGTTTCTCTGTGTAGCCTTGGCTGTCCCGGACCTTGGCTGTCCCGGACTCACTTTGTTGACCAGGCTGGCCTCAGACTCACAGCCTGCCTCTGCCTCCCTGAGTGCTGGGATTAAAGGTGTGCACCACTACTGCCCACCAGGAATGGAGTTTTAGCCAGATAAAATGACATACAATTTGATTCATATGGAATTACACAGTTATTTTTAATGGCTGTATATTATTCTATCTTTTTAGTCATTCATTTATCTAAGGAGCTCATCTAGTTTCTCTTGGGGCGTTGGGATAACAAGAATAATTTTCCAGTGCAGAGATCGATGAGCCACTGAATCACAATGGAGCTTTAGCGTACAGGCCGTCACAGTGCAGCACACCCGCACATAGTCCAGAGCTGCAGTTCTTCGCCGTGAAGACCTTGATTCTCCATCATAGGGATTTGCTGAGGAAGTCTCATTTGGCTCGGTTGATGGGTTCTGTTTTGGCATCCTTATTTTTGGGTTCCTTTCCCATTTCAAACTGGCTCGTTATCTCACATGTGGGCATGAGGCCATTGTACCAGATGGTCTTGACTACAGGCATGCCAAGTGACTCTCGCTCGGGTGTCAGAGGCTGGCTTTCTACTGGGAGCTGTTGGCCAGGAGGGCGGGCGTCACCTCATTACTTCACAAGGACACGTGGCCGCTCCTTTAGACTCATCCTTTGTATTTTAACTTTAGGCTCTGCCCTTAACATGGAGACTGTTTTGCTTGAGGTCTTGCAGGCCTTGCTGGGAGCCTTGTGGAGACAGATGCTGTGCAGTGTCATGGTAGTAAGGGGGACAACTTATCTGGCCAGCCCTGACTTCTGCTACTGCCTTAATGCATAGCCTTTCACTAGAGAGCATCTGTCTCTGAGGCTGAGGATCATAGAATCTGCAGTCTTCACTAGAGCGTCCCTGACACGGAGAGCTCTCCAGGTGTTGCTGGATGAGTGGCAGGAAAGCCACTAGTCTTGGCAAGGCTGATGGGTACCAAGCCTTCGGTTGTGACAGGCACTGGATTCTTGTTGGAGTGAACTGTTTCACTCAACAGGTTCAGTTGGTCAGAATCTCACCAGCAGACCTGAGAAGGCTGAAAGAATAGAGGCCTATGCGAGTCCAAGGGGCGTTAGAAGAGGTTGCTGGGCATGGTGCCCATCTTGGGTCCCTGGAGTCTGAACAAGTTTCCTGGGAAGATTGTTGTTGCAAGTAGGCACAGAGCCTCATGTGTTGCATATAAGATCGATTTTTTTGGAGAGAGGGAGCCTGACTGGGGCTTGTCTTAAAGCTGGAGTTTGTTAGAGGATGCAATGGGAGTAAGGGAATAGTTTGAAGAGACCATTTGTGCAAGAATGGAACCATCTTGCCGCCTCGGGAGGGTTTGGTCTTGAGCGAGGGACACTTCCCCTGCAACAGACTCTTGCTTTCTTTTACCAGGTGACTGAACTGTTCCCAGTTGCCTCTCAGCTCACTCTACAGAAATGCCTTCCCCATCAAGTGTGGCATTATGTCATGCACATGGAATTTTAATTTTTCCTTTTGCATCCAAGCTTAAACAATTAATTCTTGTGCTTCGGCATATAGAACACACCTTCCCCTTTGCAACAGTGTATTAAATCTAATCATTGGAAACATTTGGATTTAATGAATACAGAATTGATTAGCTCATTCTTGAAGTCAGTCAGCTAAACTTACTCCTTTTGGAGGTGCAGGAGTTTCTTTCCTAATTACCGAGGAATGTGCATGTTAGGAAAGGGAGGCCTGACTCCTCTGTTGGCTTTTTAGGGGTTGGAGTACTGATTTTGTTTTTCAGTGCAGACTTCTATGACTCTGAAATCGAGGGAAGGTCCCTGGAAACATCACCCAAACCAGGATGGAGACCATTAACTCTAAGGCTGCCTGGTGTCATGTCACCCCCCTCTGAGCCCTCTCATTGGCTTTTTCTCTACAAAACAGTTTTGCTTTGGAAACTTTCATGCCAATGGAACCCTCACGTCAGCGTAATTAACTAATGGGGTACTAAGTGTGGTTCACCCCCACATGGAAAGGTGTTTTCAAGTGATTTTTTTTATGGTTGGCTTCTTACACTTAGCAAAAATATTTACAAAGTTAACCCAGGCAGAAGCATCTGATGGAATTCTGTTTCTTACCGTGGCTGAGTTGAGTCCATCATAATACCCTGTGTTTGCTTGCCCATTTGTGGCTTTGCCTCTCTGGCCACTGTGGCTGATGCCAATCCTAACATGCCTGTCTGAGTCTCTGAGGGAGAACACGCTCTTGGCTCTTAGGTGTGTACCTAAGAGTTGAATTTCTGGGTCATCTCAAACTTGACGACGTCGAATGTTAAATTATTTTCCAAAGGGGCCGCATCATCTCACACCCCACCATCACACAGGAAGCTTCTAATTTTGCTATACTTCCTCTAACACATAATTTTTTTTTTTCATTGTTCTCTTGTGATAATTGGTATGAAGTTTAGGATCCCACCAACAGTGGGCAAGTACACTACCAATAGATTCCCCCCCCCTCCGCCCTCCCCCCCCCCCTCCCTCCCTCCCTCCCTCCCTCCCTCCCTCCCTCCTTCCCCTGACTCTGCCTCCCAGCCGAGTCTTGCTAAGTTGCACAGGCTAACCCTTAAGGCAGCGTAATTAGGCAGGCCTTGAACTTAACAATCCTCCTGCCTCCGCTTCACTAGTACCTAGGATTACAGGCCTGCGCCACACTGTGCTTTTGATTTTTTTTTTTTCCCTCACAAGTAGAGATGCCAAGCTCATTGTCCCGTGATCCCCTTTGATACCTTGTGATACTCTTTGAGTGCCATGTTTGGAGAGATGTACTTATTCAAATCCTTGGCTTGGTTTTTTTGGTTGTTGTGTCCGTTGTGATTATAACTGGTCTGTGAAATGTTTTTATGTCTTTTGGGTGCTAGATCCATATCAGCTACATGATTTAGGAGAATTTCTCCTGTCCTGTGGGTTGTCTTCTCATTGTCTCAGTGGTGTCCGCCAACGGGGACAGCCTCTAGTTTTTATGCATCCGACTTCCCTATGTTTCTTTGTCTTCCACTAGTGTTTGTGTGCCACAGCCAGAAAACCATCAGTGTCTTGTCCAAGAATAGGAGATTTAGTTCATTGGGCTTTTTTTTGTTTGTTAGTTTTTTCCTAAGAGTTTCACAGTTCTGGCTTTGATATGTGAGTCTTGAAGCCATCCATTGTGGCTTACATTATGTGTAAAGGGAGATGGGGTTTCATTTTATTCTTTTTCCTTTAGCTTTCCAGCTGTCCTGTATGACTTGTTGAGCCGTCTATGCCTTCTGCCTTGCATTACTTTAGTGTTCCTTGGGAACCAGTTGACTTAAATGTGGCCTGATTCCTGTATTTCTGTGGTAAGTTTCGGAACCAAAAGGTCTGAATCTTCGAGCTCTGTTCTGCTTTCTCCACGTTCATGCGTTCTCCTGGATCAGGCATTTCCATATGCACTGCAGGATGGTCTTGTCTATTTTAATACAGACCTGTCTAGGCCTCTATAAGCATTCCATTTGATTTGTAGCTCACTCTGGAGACACTGGCACTAAACGATGTTAAGTCTTGCCGCCCAGAAATGTGACATCTTTCCATTCATCTAGGTCTCCCTTCCTTTGCTCCAGTGATGCCTTTCAGTTTTCAGTGTATAAGGCTTGTGTCACCTCTGTTAATTTTTTCTGAGTGTTTTTAAGATGTTATCAATAGAGTTATTATTAATCTAATTTTTGACTGTTCCTTGTATATGTACAGAAAGACAGCTGGTTTTGTGTGTTGATTTTGTATTGGACACATGGCTGAACTCATGCATGCCTTTGCCAGTACTCTTGTGGGTGGCTTAGGATTTCCTACGGAGGTGATCAAGTCATCTACAAAGAGAATTTCCTGCTCAGCCACGTGCTTGCAATGCTGCCACAGCCTTTACTTGCAGCTTGCATAGAGCTGTCACATTGGTCAGAGGTGAGAATCCAGGGCCTTCTCAAGCCTTTGCTGCCCTGGAGACACGTTCACTGTCCCAGACACTGCTTGTGGCCTTTACATTTTCAGGATGATATTGAGCTTGCCTAAGGACCTGTAGTAGGTATCTTGTGTCCTATAAGTTTTTTTTGTTTTTTTGTTTTGTTTGTTTGTTTTGTTTGTTTTGTTTTGTTTTTCATCTCCACAGCTTCGGTGGCCAACAGGTACCATCCATTGTTTTGGAGGTCTCTCACCCCCAGGAAGTGTCTTGGCTCACCAAGTAGACTCTGCTTTCCTAGTGTGTCTACAGGATAAAGAGCAGACAGGTCAAGTCAGGACAGTTCTCTGATTTGGAACGTTGAAGGAAACCTGCTGTATTCACCCAGTGGCATGCACTGAGCGCTGTTTTCAGGGTGATGCTGAGATTTTCAGGTGGGGTGGAAATAGGTCAAAGCTCATGTGCCGTGGGCGTCATCGTTCCTACACCCATGCAAAGAACCATGCACAGATTGCTTGCAAGTTGCTTTAAAATATCTTGAGTCCTAAAAAAGTTGATTTGACAACTTTCTGCCAATTTTCTCATTGCTTCTGTGGAATAGTTTTTCTTAGCTTTTGCCAGCATTATGCTTCTTTATTTACTTGAAAGTTTCTTTATATATTTTGGCTACAAATTGTGTATTAGTTTTGTACTCTGCAAGTATTTCCTTCTGGGGAGTGGCTTGTCTTTTCGTTCTCATAACAATGTGTTTTTAAAGGAAAGATATTTGATATGCTGAACATTTTGCTTATTCTAGAGTTGCAAAGATTTGTCCCTTCTTTAATTTTATTGTGTGCATGAGTGTGTGGGCAATTGTGCTCCACGGGATGTATGCAGAAGTCAGAGGGCAACCTGTGGAAGTGTGTTCTCTTTTTCCACGTGGGTCCTGGGGATGGACCTCAGGTTGTCAGGCTGGGTAGCAGGCCCCTCTACCTGCTGAGCCATATCACTGACTCACTCTTCTGCAAACTTTTGACTCTTACAAAAAGATGCCTTTTATTTTTAAACCTGTGTGTGTGAGTCTGTGTCTCTGTGCAGGTGTGTGCACTGTGTCTGCCTTCAGGGAGCACACAGTTGGGAACCCTAGTGCTGAATCGCTTCCCTTTCTGTTCACTGCAGAATCTCAGCCTGTGGAAAGATACCTCCCATAATTCCTTCCCACCTTAATTAATCTCATTAAGGTGTGCCCCGAGGCTATTTTAATTTAGACAGTCCCTCCTAGGTAATCCTAGATCCTATCCAGGTGATGATTTTAACCCTCTCAGGAAAGGCAGAGATGGGACGGAAGGCAAAACAGGTGGAAGAGAGACCCTTGTGGGACACACCTCTCTAGGGAGAACAGTGAATGCCCAGTTCTGAGACACCAAACGGCAGCCAACAGCTTCAGAGGAATAACGTCTCACTGTAGGCTCTGTTTGTTAACAATGAAACTTTATTATACAACCCAACTAGCTTACACAAGAGGGGAAAAAAGGTTAAAGGGAAAAGAGAGTGAACCTTCCGGTATCCGGTCCAATGGGACGGGTCCTTAGGTGTCTCTGGCCTGCGTGCTGGTCCAGCCTGTTCGCTGATCCAAGTGCACTCAAGCTTGGTTTGACCCTGCTGCTGCTCTCTCCTCTCCTGTCTGTGTCACATGCGAAGGGCAGTCTCCTTCTCCCATTGAGGGTTGATTAGAAAAACAATAGTCCAGGTGAAGTCCCCAGGTCTGCTTCCTGAATTCTAGGCCCAGGATGGCTCCACTAAATCTATCACAAGGTATCCATAGGGTGCCCAAGGGTAAAGCCTGCCAAGACTGCTTTCACCTGTGACAAAGCTTACAGTCTTTCCCACATCTCACCCTTGCTAAGACACTATTTCCGTCTTTTATGGTGTTCAGAGTGCACTTTAGACATGTTTTCTAGGGATGCTTCCTTAGGCAGCCCTGATATGCAGAATTCATGGAGAATGGCTCCTCACCATACTGGGGTTTCTGTGTCAAGCCTTGGAGTACTCTGCATGGGCCCCTGAAAGGCCAAGCTAGTGTTTCAACACGGTTTTGACTTTGATTTTCTATGCCCTTTGACTATGCATGTGAATTTTAGAGTTGGTGACTTGTTATTTTCCCCCAAAGGAGACCACTTCCTTGTGACTGGAACTGCCTTGGCTCCGTAGATCAGGGGATTTCCACAGGACCTTGCTGATGAGTGGGCTGAACAGTCTCTGTTGAGGTTGTCCTCTGAATGAAGGGTGCCTGGTGACAGCCTCGACCCACAGATCAAAATAGTGCCCTACCCCCAGGCTTTGATAACCAGTGATGTTTCCAGACTTTACAGATATTGCCTGGGGTTTGGAGAATCGCCCAGGGTGAAAGTCATTTCTATAGATCAAATTGATGATATAAGAATCCCATGTTTTCAGCCCTAAAGGCATTATACATACCCTTCTCCATTTCAGTCTCTAGCTTTGCACAACTATGTTTAGGAGCTTTCAGCTGAGTCTCCTGTGTTGTTAGTACATAGGGCTTAGAAACGGCATTGGCTCCTTTGGTGTGACCCTTCATTTGCAGCATGGGCAAACCCAGCTGTTACTGCAAAATTCCACAAAAGACTGCCTTAGTATTTTTTTTAAATCTCTAGTTCTGCTTTAGGTTTAAATTATCTATGGATTACTCTTCCAATTTTCTAATTTTTAAAGTAGGCATAGTGGAAAATGTTCTGAAGAATTGATGTGTATGTCTTTTTCTGCATGTGTATTTGTGTGTGTGTGTGTGTGCACGTGCACGCTTGTGACTGTGAGTGTGCACATGTTACAGGTGAGCACAAGCCTGTGGAGGCGAGAGGGCAGTCTTCTGTATTATTCTCCAGGTGTCATCCACCTTGTCTTTTAGCCTGGAGCTCCCCAAGAAGAGTTGATTGACCAGTGAGCTCCAGGGACCTGTGTCAAGCTCCCAGCACTGAGGGTGCAGGTGTGAACCCCACATCTGACCTTGGGTTTTTTGGCTAGGTCATTTTATTTTTCTTTCTTGATTGTTTATCTTCTTAAAATCTTTTTATTAAATATTTTTACATTCATATTTATATTATTACACATATATACAATTTATATACATATATATGATATATATATGTTACATTCATAATGTTTTAGCTACCTTGAAGAAAACATCTTTCCTATCTTACTGAGTCTAAAATTCTGAATGTAAGTCAATATCTATCATATCTCATCATTATCAACTTAAAACACCTATCTAGACCTAAAAACATCTTAACCCCTAAACAACTAAGCTTAATTATAAAACTAAACTATCTGGTCTTTAGCCCCATCAGAGACCTGAGAAGGAATAAAATTAATTACCTGAATATACAGGAAGTGCAGGTTAACAGCTTCCCAAATGAGATGACAGAGACAGCTTGCTACCTGAGCAGTTACCCAAAATTCTCTATAACATTGGAGCATCATCTTCAGCCTTCTGGTCCAGTATATCTGACAGACATATTTGTGAGGCAGGAACTATTGAGGACTTGCTTACCATGTCTTGGCAGAGTGTGGGTGTGGACTCTGCCTGTATCCAAGCTTGCCAATTTTTAGGCAGAATTCTGTCTGTGGTAGAAATGAGGACATAGTTTGCCATATTTGAAGCCATCTCCATAAGACGGTTCTTTGATATTTATTATTTTCTTTGAGGTAGGCTGGATGTTGCCAGGAGTTAACATGTCTCATTGTAAATGTATCTTTGAAATAATAAAAAACATCTTTAAATGCCATATTCTGTGTGTCTCTCAGGTTTTTGAAGACCTTATCTAATTATTTTACTGTTCCTAGCTTGTTTAACCATTTTCCCCAATTTTATCTGGGCCCCTACAAAGGAATTATTCATCCCAAATCAACCAGAAGAAACCTTAAGAGAATGATGCCCCATTTCCCGTAAGGTGGGTTGGGTAGGTTTTTGGTTGCTTTCTTTGGTGATGTTTATTTTCATTGGGAGTTGGTTTTAAGTTTTTATTGGTCTTATTTAGAGAGAAAACAAGGTTGGACTCAGTGATGTCTCTCCCTTATCTTTAATTCTTAGATTTGGAGATAGAGGTTGAAAAGAAAGAAAGGGGAATATATAAATATATAGGGATGATAGGACAAGAAGTCAATTAGTGAATCTTCTCTGCAACTTAATGCAACTTGTTACTCACAGGGTTATTTTTAATTCACTGATATAGAATTTTGTATATAAGTTTAATTCTAGATACATTGGTATAGTATTCAAAGTTAAGATTATTCTTTACACACATTATATATATTTCTACTCTAATATTTGGTAGTGTACCCATACAACTCAGGTATAATACAAGGTTTACTTCCACTACTTTGAAAGTGCTATTGCAGACTGTTTAGGATAAGTAAGTTATACAAGTTAATTGTTAGTTGATCAAATCATGGTCATATCAATTACTAGTCTATTTTTAATCATAAGACTATAAGTATAACAGATAGATATGACTCTATAGAATGGAAAGATAAAATAGTTAGATGAAGTCTTCAAAAACCTCAAAGACACCCATCTGGCTTTTTTATGTGGTTTCTGCAGTTTGAATCCAGGTCCTCCTGTGTCTTAATTTCATGCCTGTTGCAGTGATAAAATACCCCAATTAAAAAGTAACTGTAAGGGAAGTTATCATTTTGGTTGGAATTCCAGGTTGCAGCCTATCATTGCAGGGAAGGACAGACCTTGAACTGTCTAGTTACATACAGAGTCATGAGCCGGGGGAGAATGCATACGTGGAAACACTCCCTCAGCTGCGTTCTCTATTCCAGGCAGTCCAGAACCCGCAGCCATGCATGGTGCTGCCTCCTTCCTGGCTTTGTCACCCTACATTAATTAAGACAACTAAAGGAGTCCCCACCCCCACCCCCCAGTCCCTCCACCCCCAACCCCACCCCCAGACATACTCCCAGCCCAGGCCAATACAATCCAGATAGCTTCTCACAGAGAGTCTTGCCAGGTGACTCCTCCAGCCTATGCTAAGCTGAGAAACCAACCATCAAAGCGTGTTTGCTAGACAGGCGCCTTACGGATAGCTGTCTTTCTAGCTGCGATGAATACAGTTTTCTACAGGGCCAGCTCTCCAGCCTTGAAGTGCTCTTGGTTCTGATGACAGTTATTCATCCTGGATAACATAAATAATTCTGGACGGATCCAGGTGGATGGTGGATTCATGGCTCATGCATCACAGGCTGACGGGATCTTCGATGGCTAATTTGCTGTGTAATTACCCCCAACAAATGTCATCTGAAATGTCTTAAGGTCTCCATATTTCTGCTGTTCTTTTGTGTATTTTGGGAGAGAGTGATATTTTTATTCTTAATGTTTCAGATAAAGCCAGAATCGCCATTCAGTGTGTAAGCTGTGGAGTTAGACATTTAAAAAGCTACTCGTTTTAAGGCTGGGCTTTCGAGTTGGCTTGAAGCGGGTTCCTGGCTACTGTGAGCAAGGCTGAGAGGGATTGGGGGTGATATGCATTGTTTGAGAGTATCAAGAAAGTGTTGCTGCCTTTGAATATGTGGGCTCGCTCCTTGGCTTGTTGAGGTGACTTGGTCCTGCTGCAGCAGCATAGAGCATTTTTGGCTCTTCTGTGGGAGAGGGCTTGCTCTCGGCTTGTCTTGCAGCGGTGTGCACGTGGTTTTGGAGAGCCGCAGCACAGCCCGAGGTTCCTGTTATCCTGGCAGCGCCCTTGCCTTCCCCGTGTGCCTGCTCTTCTTCGTTGTCCCTGCATGAGGTTCTCTTAGGTGCCTTCTCTTTTCATCGAGCCATCCTGTGAGGATTACAGAAGCTTTTTCCCGGTGTCACGAGTTTGCACTTCCTTCTGCCGCGATGGTGGTATTTTTAGTCTCATCGGATCTTGTCTAGCTAGCTCTGTGCATGCAGCTCTCATTCTTTACCTTCAGAGCGTAGTTTCCATGTGTTTAGGTGCTTGGTTTGCGACATCTGTGCCCACCTGCAGTCCACCAGGGTGGCAGTCTAGATCGACCTTCAGATTAGTTTAGGAGGGATTTTTCTCTTAGTGTCCAAATGGCTTTGCTTTTCTTCCAATGGAAAATTCTAGGAATAACCAACTCATTAGCATATGCTTTTAAGGAATGTATGTTATAACTGTTAGTTTTTACCATCACTGCTGTTACGATCTTTTTGTACCTGGTTCATCAGTTAAACCCATACTAAGTATAGAAAAGCATCATCTGTGTAAGCTGAAACCGGCTGTGGCTTTAGGTATTCCTAGACATTCCTGGAGCTCAGTCCTGCTGCTGCTTTCTACTCCGGTTCACCATGGCCTTTGACATGGGCTGTGACATGGGCTGTGACACGGGCTTTGACACAGGCTGTGACACGGGCTGTGACATGGGCTTTGGCACGGGCTTTGACACGGCTGTGACACGGGCTGTGACACTGCCTTTGACACGGACTTTGACACGCTGTGACATGGGCTTTGACTTCGAACAACTTGGTTGTGAAGAGCGATCAGTTCTCATCCTGAAGCATTTGAGGAATTCAGGAAGGTGTGAAGAGTTCAGGGAAGTACCACATGCGGCTTCTGCAGGAGTATGTTCTGATATGGACGCAAATAGAGAATATGTGCCTAAGAGGTAGAGGGGTGTGTGTGTGTGTGTGTGTGTGTGTGTGTGTGTGTGTGTGTGTGTGATTTTAAGGATAGTTACTCAATTAAAAGTTTATTTTATTTTAATAACAACAACAACAACAACAACAACAACAACAACAACAAAAAGAATATAAGTATGCTTAATAGTTCACTAGAAAAAGTTGTACATTTCTTGAGTGGTTAGAGTAGTTTAAAAAAAAAGTTGAGGGGCTGGGTGTGGTGGCGCACACCTTTAATCCCAGCACTCAGGAGGCAGAGGCAGGTGGATCACTGGGAGTTCGAGGCCAGCCTGATCTACAAAGTGAGTCCAGGACAGGCAAGGCTACACAGGGAAACCCTGTCTCGAAACCCACCCGCCAAAAGTTGAAATCCATGTCCCTGACATGTCAGTGTGATTTGGATCTTTTCTCACAGACCTAGTGAGGTCTGACACAATGACCCCGTTTATTCTTGATCCTGCCCTAGGTTTATTGGCCTCATACTGTGTCTTCTGTCAAAATGAAGAATCTACTTGTTTGTTGTGGGTGGGTATTATTCTTGTCTGCCCTCTCTTGCACCCCACTGTATAAAGGTGGGGCTTTCGGTCACTTTTGTTCCCTGCTCTCCCTTGGGTCTAGAACAGTGTCTGGCATACAACAGAGACCTAGTGAATGGCTGGTGAAGATGACAGCATCCTAAGCAGAGTCTGAAAACCTTAAGAGACCAAAGTCCACACATCTAGTGAGGAATATGCCCATATTGCAATATAGGTTTATAAATTAGACATGAACATACTATTTTAGTCAGTCTGGCCATGAAGGCAAACTGGTAGTTTTTCTCTTCTTCTTCTTCTTCTTCTTCTTCTTCTTCTTCTTCTTCTTCTTCTTCTTCTTCTTCTTCTTCTTCTTCTTCTTCT
>OU015752.1:85146877-85174906 GCA_907169655.1 Acomys percivali | reverse complement strand
AGAGAGAGAGAGAGAGAGAGAGAGAGAGAGAGAGAGAGAGAGAGAGAAGGAGGGAATTGATGTGTGTTCTCCCTTGGCAGCTTGCATAGCATCTCTGAACCCATAATAACTGCAGCTCTCCCTCCCACAAACAAAGGTTCTTTTTACAGAAAATGGAAAAGACCCTTAGAAAGATAAACAACCCATCAAAATGCAGACAGTACATGACCATATGGCCCAGCCATGAGTGGAATGCCTGTAGCAACTACACTTAAAGCTTGAGGATTAAGAGCCTGAAGACTGGAATGACTCCTGCCTGACAGGGGATGGGATGCCACTGCCATGAACAATATGGATACCTGCAAAAAACACACCAACGTGGATGGAGGAAAATTTCGCACAACCCTATGGAGAGCTACAGGCAAGCCAAGGCTGCTGAGGGAGAACCAGAGTTTTTCTTTAGCTGTGAGACCCCCAGTTTAGGTGGTCAGCCCTGAACACATGTAAATAGGGTCAAAAGTAATCCAACTTGGAGTTTGTGTGTGTGTGTGTGTGTGTGTGTGTGTGTGTGTGTGTGTGTAATATAGAAGAGGTCATGAATTCAAGAGGAGGTTGGAGGCATGAGAGGAGTCGGAGGGGGAAGAGGAGGAATGGAAATGATGCAAATACAGTGCATTTGTTAATGTATAAAATCCTCTAAAAAGAAAAAAGGTTAAAATTAATACACCTTTAGCTAGACTAAGAGAAAGAGAAGATTCCAATAAAATCCAGATGTGATAAAAAATGACAGCTGATAGCACAGAAATGCAAAGGGCCAGAAGAGACCACTGTGAGCAATTATGGACCAACAAATTAGGTAGCCTATAGGAACTGGACGCGTTCCTAGAGCCACACAAGCTGCGGCAGCGACTGAGGACCTGCGCATCAGAGGAGAATAAGGAACGCATTGGTTCAGTGAGAACTGAGTGTGCCTGGGACTGCTGCCTTCTCGGAGGAGTTCTACCAAACGCTGAAACAAGACTTGCTCCAGGACCTTTAAACTCTTCCACAATAAAGAGGAGAGAGCGTTTCTAAGCTATATGAGGCTGGCATGATCCTGATAGCCAGGAAAATATAGACCATCCTCCCTGTAAGCACAGTTCAGAAATCCTTCATGAGACCTGGTAAGTTTCCCTCAGCCACACTTTAAGAAAGCTGCTGGCTATGATTTAGAGTGGTTTACCTCTGGCCAGGAATGGGTCAACATGCACAAATCAAGACACATTGTATAAACATTAAAAAAAGAACAAACACATAGCATCGTCTCAGGAGATAGAGGAAAAGTTGAACAAAATTTAACATCTTTTCATGATTAAAAAAAAACCTCTCAAAAATATGCATAGAGGGAATGTACCTCGCCACAGTAATGCTGCACACACATTTTTATATCCACAAGTCCCAGCTAGCATCAGACTCATGGATGAAAGACAGAAAGTGTTTCTGCTAAGATCGGGAACAAGACCCAAATCACTCTCGTGGGTGTTGTTCAGGGTAGTGCTGGAAGTCCTCCCATGAAGACTCATTCCAGTTGCCAAGGAAGGAAGGAATGGAATTGTCAGTTTCAGATGACCAACGTCTTACACGTAGAAAACTAAAGACGCACCAAAAGCGGTAGAGTTCAAAACAAATTCAGCAAGGCTGACTGATGTAAAGCCAACATGGAAAAAAAAATCAGTTATGTTTCTATGCAGTGACACTGAATCATCTGAAAAAGAACTGAGAAAGAAATTTGTTTACATTAGCAAAAATGTAACAAGGAGCTTATGGGTAAGTTCAGCCAGGGAGGATGAAGATGCAACACTGAGACGTGTAAAACGTTAGTGAAAGATGCTGAGGTCACATGAGAGGAAACCTGTGCTTGAGCATCAGAGACTCAGCGTTGTTAGAGGGCCACACTGCCCCAATGTGTAGAATCAGTGGAATCTATACAATAGTTTCTATTCAATAGTTTTAAAAAAACTTTTTATTGGTTCTTTGTGAATTTCACATCACATACCCCAGTCCTACTCATTTCTTCCTCTCCTCATACCCGCCCTCCACCCTTGCAACCTCCTCCTCAATAGAGAAAAAAATCTTGTTGTGGAAGCTGTAGTGGGGCATAGTATGTCCGTCAGTGTACCCTTTTGTCTATATGTCTTTGCTCGCAAATGCTCATTGCAATTACTTGTTGGTATGGTACAAGGCCTCTGGCGTCTATTACTACAACCTTGCTGGGACTCCTTTTGGATATCCTGTTGTTGCCCTGTGTCATGAAGATCCTGTAGTTTTGGATCTGTAAAACTGGCCCCTTCATGTACTCCAGCAATTCATCAACGGGGTAAATGTTGGCATGGGTCGATTCAAAGCACTAGATCTGGTGTTGAGAGATGTCTGAACTGGTTTGCCCTCCAGCTCTTATGCTCTCATGCCCCCTGGGCTGACTCACCTGCAAACTGCCCCCCACCCCCACCCCCTGTACACACACACACACAACCAGGGCCAGCTCTACCCTGCTGCCCTGGCCCAGTCTTGCCACTCACATGACCCCGGGGCCAGCTCTCTCCTGTCTGCCATAGATGGTGAGGCACAAGGGAAGGGACAAGGGTGTCTTTTTCTCATCTGTACCACCACCACACATACAAAAGGCAGGGATGGCTCTCCTGTAATCCCCATAACCAGGGCCAGCTCTTATATGCTACAGCATGTGTATGTGTGGGATGCTCTCATGACGCAGCAGCACCAGCTCTTCTGCAAGGAGTAAGGGTTGAGGAGGACATTTCTCTCTCGTCCATGCAGCTGCATGGCAGACTCCCATGCTCACACTCTCATGCTCAGCTCACTTGCAGCACCCACTTCCAGGGGCAGCTGTACTATGCTGCCCAGGTGAGGGGTGGGACCTGCTCTTCTGAATTCTACAGCATGTGAGAGGCAGGGCCAGTTTTCAGTGGAATCTTTATAACATTTTTAATGGGATTTTTTTCCTTACTGGTCTTTTGCTTGTAAATTATGGTCCTGAGCAGCAAGTGCATTCCTCCAATGAGCCATCTCTCAAGAACTATGTTTTCTTGTTTCTTATCTATGATAGTGTACATAAGTGACCCTCAAAATTCCACCAGAGAACTACTACAGCTGATAAACACCTTCAGAAAATTGGCTGGATACAAAATTAACTCAAAAAAGTCTATAGCCTTCCTATACACAAATGATAAGCTTGCAGAGGAAGAAATTAGCAAAACCACACCCTTCACATTAGCCACAAGCAATATAAAATATCTAGGAGTTACTCTAACCAAGCAAGTGAAGGACTTGTTTGAAAAAATTTCAAAACTCTGAAGAAAGAGATTGAAGATGACATGAGAAGATGGAATGATCTTCCTTGCTCATGGATCAGGAGAATTAACATAGTAAAAATGGCCATCCTACCAAAAGCAATCTACAGATTCAATGCAATCCCTATCAAAATACCTACACAATTTTTTAAAGACATTGAAAGTTCAATTCTGAACTTCATATGGAAAAACAAAAAACCCAGAATAGCTAAAACAATCTTGTACAATAAAAGATCCTCTAGAGGAATCTCCATACCTGATCTCAAGCTGTACTATAAAGCAACAGTAATTAAAACAGCATGGTACTGGCACAGCAATAGGTTGATTGATCAGTGGAATGGAATCGAAGACCCAGATATGAATCCACACAGGTATGGTCACTTGATTTTTGAGAAAGAAGCCAAACCCATTCAATGGAAAAATTATAGCATCTTTGACAAATGGTGCTGGTCTAACTGGATGTCTATGTGTAAAAAAATGCAACTGGACCCATATTTGTCACCTTGCACAAAACTCAAATCCAAGTGGATTAAAGACATCAACATAAAACCAGAGACACTAAGTCACTTAGAAGAAAAAGTGGGGAAGAGCCTGGAACATACTGGCACAGGAGACAACTTCCTGAACAGAACACCAACAGCCCAGGCCTTAATGTCAACAATTAATAAATGGGATCTCATGAGGCTGAGAAGCTTCTGTAAGGCAGGAGACACTGTCAAGAGAACAAAGCGACAGCCTACAGACTGGGAAAAGATCTTCACCAACCCTACATCTGACAAAGGTCTAATATCCAAAATATATAAAGAACTCTTGTTTCTTATCATGCTTAACTATTTTTTTTTTGTTGAAAAGTAGACTTTTTTTGTAAGAGGGGAAGCTTTGGAGAATAAACTGTTTTCCTTTCTTGGTACTTCTTGCTGTTTACCATAGACCAAGGCCTCTTGTTGATTACGGTAGACCATAGTTTCTTGTTGCTTAGTGTAGACCAGGTCCTCTTGCTGCTTATTAGTGCATGGCATGGCTTCTTCTTGATTACTGTAGACCATGACTTCTTGTTGCTTAATGTATGCCAGGGTCTCTTGTTGCTTACTGTAAACCAGAGCCTCTTGTTACTTATTACTGTAGGCCATGGTTTCTTCTTGATTACTGTAGACCATGACTTCTTGCTGCCCAATATAGGCCAGGGCCTCTTGTTGCTTAGTATAGACCAGGATTTCTTGTTGCTTACCATAGACCCCGGCCTCTTGTTGTTTATGTAGATCATGGTTTTCTGATTACTGTAGACAAGGCCTCTTGTTGCTTACAGTAGGCCATGGCTTCTTCTTGGTTACTGCAGGCCAGTGCTTCTTGTAGCTAAGTAAAGACCATGGCTTCTTGTTGCTTAGTGTAGACTAGAGGCTCTTGTTGGTTACTGTAGACCAGGGCTTCTTGTTGCTGACTGTGGAACATGGCTGCTTCATGATTACTGTAGACCATGGCCTCTTGATTACTATAGATCTGGGCTCCTTGTTGCTTACTGTAGACAATGGGTCCTTAAATTTTTTTCCACTTATAACCCCTTTCCACCTAAGACATTGTCATGCTATTATCAATATATAGATGTATGGAACAGGTAAACAATCAAACAACTGCTGATAATAAATCACAAATTTATTTTAAAACAATTCTCTGGTATTCATATAATTTTACCATTTATTGAAAATTGAAAGCAAACTTATATACCATTTAGTTTTCACATAAAGAATTTTTTACATAAAGAATTGGCTGCTTGAGGTGTTGTACCCATACAACCCAAGTAGAATACAAGGTTTACCTCCAATATTTTGAAAGTGTTATTGTAGGCTGTTTAGGATAAGTAAGATATACAAGTTCATTGTTAGTTGATCAAATCATGGTCATGTCAATTACTAGTCTATTTATATTACAAGAATATACACCCTAGGTTTAACAGCTAGATATGATTCTATAGATAGATTAGGTAAAATAGATAAGGTCTTCAAAAACCTCAGAGACCTACAGAATATGGCATTTAAAGATGTTTTTACTACTTAAAAGATTATTTGACAATAAGACAGGTTATCTCCTGACAACACCCAGCCTACCTCAAAGAAAATGATGAGCATCAAAGATCCTCCTTATGGAGATGGCTTCAAAGGTGGCAAACCAGCCACTGTGCAAAATGTCCTTATTTCAGCCACTGACAGAATTCTGCCTAAAACTTGGCAAGGTTGGATGTAGGCAGAGTTGACGGCCAAACTCTGCCAAGATAGGGTAAGCAAGTCCTCACTAGTTCCTGCCTCACAAATATGTATATCAGAGTTGATCAATATTTTGATTTTTTGATTGTTAATGCTGCTTATCATAAACATGTAATACTATACAGCAGGTGTGTTTTTAGGGCCTTTGTAGAAATTGTTGGAAATTCTATCCTAGTCCTAAGCCAAATTTTATTTAACAATTTTTCCTTATGAAACTCAGAAATTCAGACAACAGTTTCTAAAATTAAACATTCCAACACAATCCAGTCCAGAGATAGACAATTTGATCCTTGCATGCTGATGAGAGACAGTAGAAAATTTGTGAGAAGTTTCCACTTCTGTGATTTCCCACCCTGTTTCTACAAAAGCAGGAAGTCTGTATGATGCAGTGACTACAGTCTCTAGTTGATGGCAGTCTATGCCAAAGTGTTTCCAACAGTTCTTATACCTTGTGTGGCCTGAGGTGTGCATGTACAAAGTGGGTACTCTGTGCGTGCTGACCTAGGCTGCAGTGATGTCACACGACTCAGCATGGGTGAGCATTCTGAATTGGGCACACATCTGAGTTCTAATTAAGTTCTGCCGATGTGTGTGTGTGTGTGTGTGTGTGTGTGTGTGTGTGTGTGTGTGTGCTATTGTGACGGACCAACAGTTTAAAAAGCTGGGCTATAGACTATGCCATGATTCTTTGTTTTTGTTTTGCTTTCAAGGTCTGTGTTCCTTGTAATTTGGGGTCTCTGAAGTCTCTGTTTAGTCTTGAGTTCCTGTAGTATCTTCAGAGAGCAGGAGGAAAGGGGGCTGGAGAGGGAAGGATTAGGGCTTGGGGCATGGGAAGGGGGGACAGGAGGGAAGAGAAGTAGAGGCAGGCTGATTTTGCTGACGTTTGCATACCGTTTCTGTGCTATCAACTAGCCAGGATTGATACTTAAGGCTCTGCCTCCGCCTCTGCCCTGACTTACTGTTATTAACCTGTTTGCTGACAGATGTGGACACTCAGCATATTCCTGGGTCTCCTGAATAGGAATCCTGCCTTGGGCACACATGCACCTTTCTGAATTCTTCCCTCCCTACTCTCTGGGAGGTCTCCTTTCATGGCCTCAGCACCCTGTGAAACAGTGAGGCCCCATCTTGGGTCAGTCTTTCATGAAGTCTCCCACAGGTCAGACCAAAGAAGCACAGCTCTATACAAAGTCAGGGACCAGGGCCTGAACCAGGCACTCTGTGGCTATCTGCAGGAGTGTCCCGCACCCCCCCACCCCCCCTGCACCCCCCACCCCCCTGCACCCCTCCACCTTCTTCCCCACAATATGAGGCCCTGCATGGCAGCAAACAAACAAAAGCAAAAACTCAGTAACAGCCCAAATTGGTCCCTTCTGTTTTAACATTTTTCCCCTTGACTCAGCATTTTTGTGGTGACTGTGAACTTTGTACTGTTTCCCTGGCTTCCGACAAAGTTGACAGTTTCTGTGAGTTGTTGATGTTTCTGCAGAGGGATAACCCTCAGAGATGCATACTCCGCCTTTTTGCTGATGTTTCTGGCCAGAAGCCAGAAATGTTTAAATGCTGTCAACAAAATATGGTTTCGGCTTATAGGGTAAGGCTGAGGGTTAAAGCTTTTAGGTTTTAAACAGAGTAAGTATTCAATAAAACCCCATGAATGATAAAACAATAAAAACATCTAACTTATGCTTATGTGTCCTTTCCCACTAGAGCCCTTTAATTACTAGAGCCCTTTAATTTTGTATCTTTAGGCATGAAGATAAGGTCTTTTTCAAAAGCTCTTTACTCCATGTTGTATGCAATAGGCACTTTATTACTTTAGCGCATATTTCATTTAGTAAAGAATTTATTCCACAAGTGAACTGTGTGAGATAAGGTGTGGTGTGTCCTGACAAGGTGTAAATTAACAGAACAGGATGCAGCAATTAAAAGAAATGTTTCAGCAGGGCGTGGTGGTGCACACCTTTAATCCCAGCATTTGGGGGGCAGAGGCAAGCAGATCTCCGTGAGTTCGAGTCCAAACTGGTTTACACAGCGATTCTAGGACAGTCAGGGCTACACAGAGAAGCCCTGTCTTAAAAAATAAAAACAGCAGCAACAAAAATGTTTTGTGTTCATGATGAGCTTGTTTCATAAAAAGTACAAGTAAATAAAAAAGTGTATATCTGTATATGTGTGTGTATCTCTGTGGGTGTCTGTTTGTGTGTCCATGTGTGTGTGTTTGGAGTACAAATGATTATACATGGTTCCATGTTGTTATGTTTTGACCTAGTGGTTTTCAACTTTACACTAATTCAGGAATGATGTACATTCAGTAGAAATTTGACCTCTGACCCTAGTGATCTGTAACGTCCTGCTCTGCTGGCTGATCGCAGCAGCCCATAGATCCTAGGCATTTGTGGCATCCTGAGGGAGACAGCTGTTAGGGTGATGTGCTGTGTTCATTCATTGCCTTTCAGCTTAGGATGGGCATGTCTGGGCAGGCCCTACAGTAAGTCAAAGAACATCCGCGCTTTCCCACCATAGTTTCTGTAGTTATAGTTTATGGTCACATCACGGGCGGTTTTGGACCCAATGCTCAAACGGTACCAACGTTAGTTCTTCCTGCCGCCCTGCTCCTAGGCCTTCTGAATGGGCGGGTGAAGTCAGTGACTGAGGACTTAGGATGGTGGGCAGAATAACAAAGGAGAGCAATCAATTCAGAAGGACATTCCAGCTGCCCAAGTGATGGCCGTGGCAGGGCCTCCCAGTCTACCTGAAGTCCACGAGAAGACATGCAGACAGGTGTTGTGAGTAAGGAAGGCATGGGGGAGCCTTCTTTTTTAATTGAATTCATGTTATGATGAGGGGTAAAGCTTAATTTTTTTCTACCCTTGAAGGGACATTTTTTTCTTTAACTTGAGTTGTAACAAGTTAAAACATGTAAAAAAAAAAATTCTTTAAAGACATGTTTCCTTACTCCAGAGCATTGAAATCTAGAGGAAACCCTGTCCATGCCCCAGGCTGCACATGTTACCCATGCAAGACATATATGTCCTAAGGGAACCCCAGTACCGTGGAAGAGGTTACAGCGGTGCAATGAACAAAGCAGGAGGATTTTTTTAAAATATGGGATTAAAACATTCTACAGTGTCTATTGTATGTCTATTTTTACAAGAGCTGAAATTTAAAGCATATAGTTTCAAATTAATATAAGATATACAATTTTATATTAATGTTAATCGTAAGTTATACAATTCCCATATATTAATACAATTTCCCACAGATTAATGCAATCACTTATTTTAAGGTTATTTAAAACTCAAACTACCAAAAATCTGAGAAGGTTCTTTTATGGTTATCAGTAAATGGTTTCTCAGGCTTACATAATGAGCTGAGGACCCAGAATAGTTGATACAGTAACGAGGGACGGCAATCAAGTCAGAAGTGCAATGCTGCTGGCTCCCAGGCTTACTGTAAAGGTAATCATGACACTGTGTTGATGGTGAAAGGACAGATTGATCAGTGGAACGGAACAGAGTCCAAGAATAGACTCACTCGATACAGCTAACTTACCCCTGACAATGGAACAAAAGCAATTGAGTGGAAAGAGGACATTGTGCCGGGCATCTGCGTTCAAGCTCTTCACCAAAATGAGCTATGGATCTCAGAGGCCAACGCAAGACCTCACTGTAGCATCCTAGTAGTTAACAGGCGGGACTCCAGATGACTCCTGCAGTGAGTCTTTAGGTCGGAAGGATGATCCATGCGAGAAAGAAGTGATAGGTTAAACTTCATTAAGATTGGACTCATGCTTTATGGAAGACACTTTTGAGCTGCAGACTAGGAGAAAACGTTTGCCAGAGTCATATCTGATCAAAGACTGTCACCTACACACACAAGACTCTAACTGCCAGGCAGCCGAGCTAAAGCTTTGGACGGCTTTGGATGGAAAAAGATACCTCACAGAGACGATGCACAAGTTGCAGCCAGGCAAGTGGGAGCCACAGGACATAGCCCTGGGCAAGGCCATGGTAAAGCGACAAGCTCCTCTGAATGCTGTGAGAACGCATGGACCGGACCCTGGCTGTGCTGAGCAGCGAGACTGATAGAAGAAGGCAGGGAGGCATTTAGGAGGATGGTTTGCAGTTTCTTACAAAACTATACTTTTTTTTTCTTTATGACACAGTCTCACTGTCACTAAGTAGTCCAAGCTAGCTTGAACTCCACGGTCCTAGTGTCTCAGCCACCCAAGTGCGTCACGCTGGGCAGAGTGAAATATGCTCTTATTGTATATAGTAATCAGCCTTTGGCAGTGATAAAATAACGAAGGCAAACAGCTTCAAAGGATGAGGTGTTTATTTTGGCTCTTGGCTTTAGAGGTTTCAGTTGCTAGTGTTTTGGGCCTGTCTCTCTGGGCTTGAGGCAAGGCAGAATTTTGGTGGGACAGCCTGTCTTGGGAAACTTCCTTTACCCACAGTGGCTAGGCAGCAGAGAGAACAAAGGGCTGTGCTCTCGCTATCTGTCAAAATCACCCTTGTGAGCATGAGGGCCTGACTTTGGGTCCTCATCACCCATAGAACGAGCTGAGCAGGGTGAGACCTGTCTCCCGAAGCCCCGCATAGGCATATTTATAGCATCTTTCTTCATAAGTGTGAAAGTGTGGAAGCAGCGAGGGTGTCCACCACAGGCAAGTGTAAAAGTGAGCCATGGCCCATCCATTCCGTGATTCATTCTGAAAAGAAATGAGATAGTAAGGCGGAGAAATCCCCGGAACCGCAGATGCCTGTGACTAGGTGAAAGGGCCCGGATGGTAAAGGCCATCAGACAGGCAGACAAAACTATTGAGATGACAAAAGCATCAGAAACTCTCAGGTGTTAGAACAAAGGGATGTGTGAAGAGGCAGAGCTTGGGAGCTTGAAGGCAGGGAACTGTTACAATTGATACTGTGAGGGTGAGGAATCTCAGGGGTCATTCACTCAGATGCAGAACAGACAGCAGTGGGATACGCCAATGGGAGAAGTGTGGACGTGGACAGTTGATCACAGTAATGCGGGTTTAACAGTTGCGTGTGTGCGTGTGTGTGTGTGTGTGTGTGCTGTGTGCACATATGCAGGCCAGGGGTCAATGCCAGGGCTTTCCTTTCTTGCTCTTCACCTTAGTTTTGAGGCAGAGCTTCTCATCGAAGCCGGAGCTTACTTATTCTCAGGATTTTGACTAAACCGGATGTCCAGTGAACTCTAGGGATTCTACTTTTGGCTTTTTAACGTTTGCTTTTGTTAAAATGGGTGGGTGGGTGGAACACAGATGAATGCAGATGCCCAGAGAGGCAGGAAGAGGGTATTAAGTGCCCTGAATGTGGAGTTATGAACAGTTGGGAGCCAGCCAGTGTGGGTGCTGGGAACCAAACTTGAGTCCTCTGCGAGACCTGCATGTGCTCCTAATTGCTGAGCCGTCTCTTTAGCTCCTAGGGTTCCTCTTTCTCCATCCTTTCAGGGCTGAAGGCACAGTTGTATACTACATGCCCAGATGCATTGTCATTGTCCTCCTCCTCCTCCTCTTTCTCCTCTTCCTCCTCTTCCTCCTCTTCCTCCTCTTCCTCCTCCTCTTCCTCCTCTTTCTCCTCCTCCTCCTTCTTCTTGTAGGTGCTAGGGATCTGAACTCAGGACCTCATTTTGTGCAGCAAGCACTTTACTTACTAGCCACAAATGCTCCTCTTTAGTAGGGGTGCACTGAGGAGGGAGGGCAGACTGTATGTGCATGTGCGCGTGCCTGTGTGTGTAAGAACTATACACTATACAATTTGGCTCGTTAATTAAATACGTTTTAAAAAATATAACGTTCAGCAGTGTGTGTGGGATGAAGGCAGGATCTGCTTATTCATCAGATCTGAGAGTGCTCCTAACAGGGAAGGTGTTGTCGAGGGCCACGGTGCATGATTTATAAAGGAAGATGAAGGGACCACTTTTATTTATGGCCTTATCCTTGCTTCAACCCCCAGAGTGTACTTAACCAGGCTGTGTGAAGCATATAATTTAATATTTTCCATCTTTATGCCTTATAAATGTTTCCTTCAGAATTTTCATTAGATTACATAAGTAGGTATTATGGAGTTCCTGAGTTTATTCACACTGAGCGCAGATGTGGAGGGAACAGTCTGCTTCTTTAGTTTTTCATTTTTATATTACTGATCTGCTTGAGACGGGGGATGGGAGGGAGGATGTTTTAACTCTGTTAATTCAAGCAAGTTTCTTGGGCTCTTTCTCATCAATGTGTGGCCCATGTATTAGAGTTCTCTGCATCTCTGGGGGGGGGGCGGCAGTGCAGGATGGGGGATGTTAGAAGATTAAGGTTTCAGGCCCCTCCAGAAGATCAAATCCCCTCCATATTTGTATATGTACTTGAGTTAAAAAAAATTCCCTTTAGGTCCTGTGGAGCGTCTTGGCTTGTTCACCCCCCTCCATGCCTGGCAGCCCCCTCTTTAGAGTGGCACCACGTGGTGGGGCCTTGTGGCTCTCTGACCTGGCCAGAGCTGAGGAACGGGAATTTGGCAGCCTCTCTTGTCTGCACCCGAAGCACCGTGCCTGTTGGTGTTTGTGTGGTTGTGGCTGTGGCCCATGCTCACCCGGGCAGTTCCTGGGCCTCTCCGGGATCCTTCAGCGTTTCACGCTTCCCCATCAGGCCCTCACAGGTCGGGTCCCCTTCCCTGCTGACTGTGTGAGTTCCTTGGCTCTCAGGTTTTCCAGCTGCCACCTTCCCACTGTGGCTGTGGTCTTTCTGGGTCCCACCCGGTCCCTGGGGAGTCAGAGACTTGGTATTCCATACTCAATGTTCCTCTGGCTCCTGATGACATGCCTGTGCAGGTGGGTGAGGCTCTGCTTCCTAACTCCCACACACTTTGCTGGCAGATGAGCAGACAAGCCTCAGTCGATTTCCATGCCTCCTTTAGCTCTGAGCTAACAGCTTCCTGGGAAATGGGGAGTTGCTCTGGCTCACAGATTAGGAGGTTCCAGCTCCTTACAGGTTGATCCTGTTGCTTTGGGGCCCTAGTGATTCATGATGGGGTGGAGGTGGTGCCTTACAGAGCTACTTGTTTACCATATGGCCAGGAAGAAAGGAAGAACAGGGGATAGGGTGTCAATATCTCCTAAAGGTGCCACTGCATCCCAGCAAAGCTCTAAGCTGGGGACTCAGACTTTATTTTATTTTATTTTTAATATTTTATTTAGTTTTTAATCTATGTGCATTGGTGTGAAAGTGTCAGATCCTGGAGTTACAGACAGTTGTGAGCTGCCATGTGGGTGTTGGGAATTGAACCCGGGTCCATTGGAAGACCAGGCAGCGCTCCCAACCACCGACCCATCTCTCCAGCCCCAACTCAGACTTTAACACATGAGGACAGTTGAGATCCAAACTATAGAAGGTCGTGTATGTGAGTGTGTGTGTGTGTGTGTGTGTGTGTGTGTGTGTGTGTGTGTGTGCGCGTGTGTGTGTACGTTCTTTGTCTGTGTCTGTGTGTGTAGGCACATGCTTGTGCGTGTGGAGGCCCATGGTATTGAGTACCTTTCTCCACTGTTCTGCATGTCATATTTTGAGGCAAGGTCTCTCTGGTCTAGCTAGGCAGCTTGCTCTGATGAGCCCATAGTTTCGCCTCCCAAATGCCAGGACTAGGGCATGGGGAGGGGATAGTCACACCCACCAACATTTAGTTGAGTGCTGAGTGCTGGAGGCCTGAGCTCCCATCCACTTGCTTGTGCAACGGGCACCTTAGTCTCTGAGCCACTGTTACACCTCCTAGTAATTTCCTGGTATGTGTTTGTGTTTTCTCTTTATATTGTAATGAACATTTTTCTGAATAGTTTTGAATACTTATCTGGTTATTTTCTTTGGATGAACCCCTGAGAAATGAAATTATGGCTTCAGAAAGCGTACAGTACTTTTCGTTTTAGATACATTCAGACATGTTATCGAAATTATGCTAATAACTAGAACCAATATGAATAATAATACAACCATAATGTGAAACTTTAAAATCACTAAAGAAAACAAAGCACAGACAATCCGAATAACAAGGTTTTACTGCTTAGCTCTGTTTTAATCTAGAGTCACACCAGTGTAATCCAAATCTGTTTAATGAAGAAGTGAAAAAAAAAAAAAAGCCAAAAGTAGGATTAGTACGTCTTGATGTAGAGGCTCCCTCGGTGTCCACAGAACCTGGTTTCTCTCCCCCTGTTCTCCCTCCCCGGCCCTGTTCTTTGCTCTCACAGCTCCGACAGAGCTGCAATGCGCTCAGACCCCACACCTCTCTCACTCCAGCTCAGTGGGAAGCATGGCCATGCCTTGGCAGAATTCCTGGCATGTGTCCAGTGCCTCGTATTGGCTGGACCTCTGCACGGAGGACAGTAGAGCATCCTCGTTCTCAGTGGGGTTGCAATTCAAAAGAAACCTAAGCAACGCTGGGGTGTGGAGATGGGAAAGACTTGAGTCTTAAAATGTAGATATCAAAGACTGGCTGTGCTAAAAATACATACAAGGTGTAAATGATCTTTAGTGCTGTTTACCTGTTAAAATCATATGATTTCTATGTTGGATTGGAAGAAAAATTAAAATGGATCTTTAGGATAAATTATTGTTTTTTGGTGACTGTTAGGAAATTAGAACTCCAGCTAATGTTTGTATTGTATTTCTCTTGGATGATGCAACTTAGAAGGAAGCTTAAAAGCACTGAACAACTGTCTGCATAGTTCTCATCCACGGCCTCCATGCTTGTACCTTGGGAAGGCTCGGTGATGCTTCGGGTGTACCTGCCTCCTCCACCAGGGGGAGCTGCAATCAATTTATACCCTTTGGATCCTGGGCAGAGTTTGTTGTGGAAATTCTTTTTCGGCCTGATGGTGTCTGTGACCTGCAGGAAGGCCCTCCTGGAGTAGGAGCTCTCCCTTAACACTTGCGATGGACTTGGGGACTGTAGGCTTGTGGATGTGGGATGGTAAGAACCCATGAGCTAGCTAGGCTTGGTAGGAAAATTCCCTGACAAATTTCCTCAGAGCTCACTGTCTTCACTCTCCAATTTCACAGGCTAACAACAAAAGCTCAAATCTTGGGTTCTTTGTCTCCTAGCAACAGATTCTCTCCCTAGCCCTTAGATTTTTTTTTTTAAATCTATTTTATTTTTTTAAACTTTGTGTTGAAGTCTAACAGATATGTAGGGAACTGAACAAATATTTGAGAGCACAGCTTAATATGATTTTACAAAGTGAACCTCCTTGCAGCCAGCCCCCACTGATCTGTTTCCTAGGAGCCTCTTCATGATTCCCCTGTCATGGCCTTCCCCCTGGGGAACCCCAATTCTTATTTTTAGCAGCATCTATTAATTGTGCTTGGTTCTGAATTCGTCACCAGGGAATCATAACACTGTATTCAGTAACGTCTGACTTTTTATACTCAGCGGTGTCTTCTGAAAGGCCAGCACTACTGTGTTGTATGGTTGTGGCTCATTCGTGTTCAGTGCTGTAGAGCACTCTGCTGGGTGGGTGAGCCAGGTTCATTTGTTAGGTCTGCTGTCGGTAGATATGTGGGCAGGTGGCAGTATGCACTCTCTGGCTCTACCCTGATGGATACATGCTGGTTCACAGCCTTCAGTGAGTGTATGCAAGTATCTGTGTAGACAGAGGTGTTACAGTTTCTCTCTGACTTACTTAGAAACTCTGCAGTTTCGCCCAAGAGGAAAGGGCTTTGCTGAGGACTGATAGACAGAGAGTTGTCTGTCCATTGTAAAGAGAAATGGAAAGTGCTTTGGCTGGAGCTGGGAGTCTTGGTGAGATAGCAGGGGTCCTTATAGGACTCGTAGGTAATCCTGTCCCTTCCTGTAATTGCTGTTGTCACCCAGCGCTGCTCACTGAGGCCTCTGTAGCCTTGCTCTCCTTCTGAAGCTGCCACTCACTGGGGAGCTTTAGTTGTCTTCCTTTCTGTCCATCTCCGTAGCCTCTGACGAGGGCATGGGAGAGGAACTCCAAAGACCCTCATGGGTGAAGCATGGGCCTCAGACTGCTGAGGAGGAGCGAGGTACACGGGAGCAGTGATGGGAATACCTGGACACAGTAAGAAACACCCCACCCCACCCCGCAGCTAGCTGCAGGAGTGTGCTTCAACACCCTTGCACACAAGGCAGGTGCAGCTGATGTCCCCACACTTTACAGCGCCAGCTTTTCTATTGCACTAGGTTAGCTCAGAGAAAAGTTATCCCTGATCTTTAAAAAGCAACATAGGTAAAGCCAAGGGACCAAGAAAGGCTAAAGGTAGTGAGCACAGATCTATAGGGACAAATGAACCCGCCTTAACATCAAAGCAGGAGGCACCACAACAAACTAGTTAGGCTTTTTTTTATTTATTTATTTTTTTTTTATTTTATGCTAACAGAGGTGTGTTCTGCAATAAAGAGAAAATGGATTCACTACAAATACAGGAAATAAAAACTCCTAAAAATAGCAGCATGAAGGCGACAAGATCACAGCTGTCTGAAATTTGCTCATTTTTAGAAAACACGAAACAAAGTGACTAATTACATAAATTCTATGGAATGATGTGTAAGGTACAACAGGATAATCTAGTTATATACTAATAGTCAATTCTACTGACTAACTTACCATTGATTTAAGCATGGAAGCATCATTTAAAAGCTGATGGAAATCTAGGACTCACGGAACACATCGGCTTACTTAAGAATGTTGATACTGTATGTCTCTGATCGCCATTTCGTAAGTCTACAGTTAGCAGGGGTGTGAGTTGGACAATGAGTTGTTTGATCAGTCACCCAAACAAATCAAGCAGACACTTGGTCAAAATGACTCTTAGACCCTAGGGGAAGTCGGTGTTTACATGTTAGGCTCTTTAAGAAATAACATCACCACTCTGTGGGAAACATGCATACATGTATGCGTAATATACAAAGGTACTGATGTATGCAAATTCATAGAGGCATACTTACAGTTTTAGTCCTTTTATTGTTAATCTGTTAATCAAGAAAAAACAGTTTTTTTGGTCGGTGAAGCAGCTCAATCAGGCCTTGCAAGCCCACTGACCTGAGTTCAATCCCTGGGTCCCAGAGTGGAAGCAGAGAATTAAATTTGTCCTCTGACCTTCACATGTGTGCCATGGCATGAACATGCCTGTACTTGCATACACATACCACACACACACACACACACACACACACACACACACACACCACACTCTCTCTCTCTCTCTCTCTCTCTCTCTCTCTCTCTCTCTCTCTCTCTCTCTCTCAATATTTTAGGATTTTATTTCTGTGAAGTGACACCATGACCATGGCAACTCTTATAACAGAAAACATTTAATTAGGACTGGCTTACACTTTCAAAGGTTTACTCCATTGTCATCATGGTAGGAAGCATGGCAGCATGCAGGCAGCCATGGTGCTGGAGAAGGAACCGAAAGTTGTAGTCTTGATCTAAAGGCAGGAAGGGAGAGACTGTGTTCTGCACTGGGCATAGCTTGAGCATAGGAGACCTCAAAGCCCCAACCCACAGTGACACACTTCCTCCAACAAGGCCACACCTACTGCAACAAGGCCACACCTACTGCAACAAGGCCACGCCTCCTAATATTGCTCCTCTCTATGGGTCAGACATTCAAACACATAAGTCTACAGGGACCATTCCTAGTCAAACTACCATAATCACTAAGAGAAAACAAATTTTAAAAATAAGCTGAACACCTACCATGGTAAACAAACTAGTAAAAACAATAGTCCAATCCAAAGAATATATGAGGAAGGAATTAGGACAATGCTGGAGATGAAGCAGCCAGTGAACAGAATATGATGAGTTGATGTGTGAGCCCAAGAACTCATTATCAGAGAAGACTAATGTGATTAATATCATGTCTTTTAAAAATTATTTATTTATTTACTTTATATTCCAATCATAACTCCTTTCCTCCTCTCCTCCCAGTCCCACCTTCTCTCCCTCTTCCCTGTATCCTCTCTCCCCTACCCCACAGAAAAAGGAAGCCCCCACCCATCCATCTCAGCACGTCAAGTCCTATCAGGACTGAGCGCATCCTCTATCATGGTGGCCTGGCAAAGTAGTGATCAAGGGGGAAGTGATCAAAAAGGATGCAAGAAAGTCCTTGTCAGAGATAGCCCCTGCTCCCCCTTGGTAGGGGACCCATGTGAAGACCAAGCTGCCCATCAGCTACATATGTGTAGGGGGCCTAGGTCCTGTCGATACACAGTCCTTGGTTGGTGTTTCAGTCTCTGCAAACCCCCCATGGGCCCAAGTTAGTTGGTTCTGTTGGTGTGGTGGAGCGTCTATCCTCTCTGGGTACTTCCATCCTTCCATCTACTCTTGTACAAGGCTCTCTATGCTCTACCCAGTGATGGGCTGTGAGGCTTACTCAGATCTGCTTCAGTCCAGTTGCTGGGTAGGCCCTCTCGGAGGACAGTCATGCTAGGCTCCTGTCTGCAAGCATAGCACAGTATGGATAATAGTGTCAGGGGTTGGCTCTCTTGCATGTTGTGGTCAGGCACTAGTTGGCCATTCCTTCAATCTCTGCTTCATCTTTATCCCTGCACATGTTGTAGGCAGGGTAAATTTTGGGGTCTCAGTTTTTATGGGTGAATTGGTGTTCCCCTCCCTCTACTAGAAGCCCTATCTGGTTCGAGGGTGTCTTCTTCAATCTCCACGTCCACCACTGGTACGGGGTCTCAGCTAGAGTCACCTCCATATCCTTCCAAGATGTCTTAATCATCTTCCTCCCTACAAAGCACAAGTAGAAAGAAAATGCACCATTCTGCTGATGCTGGGAGAAGTAGTTACACATATGGAACATTTAGCTGTTCCAGTGTTTTCAAGAATCATATTGAGATATGTGTTTTTTCTCTGAAAAGATGCCATCACATCTTCTTAGGAAGCAGCAGACACTAAAATGAACTACCACCTAAGGAGGAATTGGAAAAGGCACCATCAAGGAGACATTTATAATGTAAAAGGGAGACAGTTGCAGCTAGCTATTAAAGCATATTAAGGTATTTATTTCACTAAAATTAAGTGCTAGTAGGATGCTCTAAGGAAAGCTTACCCAAGATAGGAAACATATTCAAGTCTCAACAAAATGTCTAACAAATTGATAATTTAAAAATGAGTAATTGAGAAGAAAATCAATAAAACAAAACAAAACAAAAACAACTAGCAAATGAGCAGTTTTTAAAAGGAGAAATGTCTAAGTGGAGTAAGGCTAAGGACAGCCAGGCATCACGGGTGCCCCCGCCCAAGGCCCAGCCCCGCAGTGCCAGTAGCATTCTCAGGTCTTGACAGTAAGGTATCACAAAGAAAGGGGCACAAGTGGGAGCTGCTGCTGTGGTCTGGGTTTGATGTCCCCTGAAGGTCCCCATGTTAAACAGGCTGTTGTTGGCTGTTGAGGATGTGGCTCAGTGGGTAAGGTGCTTGCAGTGTAAGCCTGAGGACCCAAGGTGAATTTGCAGAATGCAAATTAAGCCAGATGAGCTGGGGGTGGGGGGGAGAGGGGGGCATAGGGGGGAGCGGAGGTATCTGTAACCCAGGCTTCTTCTATGGGACGATGGAAAAGTCCCTGGGGATCTCATGGGCCAGCTATCCTGACTGTGCAGCGGCAAACAACAGAGACCCCATGTCAAATAAGGTGCAAGGCAAGGACTGACACTCAAGTTTGTCTCTTGACCCCCACATGTATGTCACAGCGTGTACCTGTACTCACACGTGATTGTGCTCACATAGCGTATGCACGCAAAGGCAGCAGTAGGAAGTTAAGCCTTTTAGGGGAAAGGGATCTTGGCCTCTAGGGTCTCCTTCCTCCTGGTCTCCTTCTGCATCCTCCTTTCCCTCTTCCCCTCCTTCCCTCCCCCTTTCCTCCTTTCTCTTCCTCTTCCCTCCCCCCTCCCCTTTCCCCATCCCCCATTCCCACTGTCTTTGCTACTACTTCCTCTCCTGACCTTGGTAGAGTGAACAGTTCTCAGGGTCCTGCCTGCCCTGACTCCTGTACCGACCTCCAAGTCTCAAAGCACAGGGCCCAGAGCACATGGACCAAAAACTGCTAGACCATGAACCAAATTAAACCTTTCCTCCCCTAAAGATGATATGTCAGGTATTTTGTCACAGTGACTGAACGCCAATTAGTAGGCATGCTCTGTCTTTATCTACCATGACCATTCCTTGCCATCATGAACTAGCCCGTAAGCATTTTCATTGGCATGAAAACTAACAACCTCATAAGAAAAGGTGTGTCTAGGGTGAGTCTCCTTAGGCAACATTTGTTTATTTTGATGCTTGGGAAAATTCTCAAGAGTCTTTATATCAAGGCATAAATAAGTCATCTGTAGAGGCTCGGTGGGGGAGGGGCGGTTGTTTTTCATGTGTTCCAGAGTGAGCACACACTACTGTGACATGAAGCAAGAGTGGCCTGTGTTCATCAGTCCCAGGAGCCCAGTCCGCACGCATGCTCGGTGGCCCGCTCTCACTGCTGTGCCTGCTGCCCTCTGTTCCAGGAGACAGGGAGGGAGGAAAGCAGCCAAGGGCAGTTTAGACCCTTCTTCATTTGGTTGTGAAGGTCGGAAGGAGGCAAAGGACCAGAGGCTGGCCATGTTTATTTTGGAGTCCACCGGGTGGTTTCCCCGCTTCTTCCTAGTGGGCCAAGCAGCCAGAGGATGTGGTGGAAATTCCCTCCTTCTGCAGCCTTGTTGTTTACTTTTCATGGAAGGTTAACAGCTTCCAGGGTTAAGGGGGAGCCATGGAAGAACAGATAGTCTCTGCTCCATAAGTTTTGATAAAAATAGTCAAAGTCCAGAGAGTTAGACCTGGAGAGGAAATGGTATTCCAGGGGCTAAGATGGCACTGTAGGGACACATGCTGACAGCTGGCCCTGCCTGGGTCACCTTGGTGGCTGGGCCATGAGGTGCTCACTCTCCTTCGCTGACCTCGCTGCCTGCCGCAGCAGCACTCAGGAGCTGTTTGGTGAATGGGCATTCTGGGGTCATTTCTCCTGGCATTTTAGCTTTGATGCTTTGTGAAAAAAGGAGACCATATGGGTTCCGAAAGCCCAGACCCTTTTTCTTTGGTGGTGGTGGTGGTGGTGGTGGTGGTAGGGTAAGTTGGTAAGTCAATTTATAGTGGTTCGCATCATTGTAATCAATATAACAAAATACGCAAACTATCTCTTCAAATTAACCTTATTATATAAGAAGCAGTTTTGTGTGAAAACACTATCTTTTGGGTAAAAGGCATTTCAGATTTTCATTATAAGCATGGCGGAGCTATGGCTTCATCTTGAAAGCCTACATGCTGACTAAATTCTGCACGTGCTTGTCGCTGCTCCGACTTTCAGGCTATTTGACTCGTGACTTGCATCATGAACACTGCCGTTTGTTTCTGCAAGATGGATGCATGTTCTTCCCTGTGGCCGTCTTTCCTGTGTGTGTTAACTATTGCCACTCTGTCATGTTAACGCAAACAGGATTCACTAGGGCAAGGGCATCTCTGAGATGGGGACCAGGGGACTTGTGGCCCCAGCACTCCTTCCATTGGATGATAATTGAGCAGGCCAGGGTCAGCAGCAGCCAGGCTTGGTCCTCAGACACACAAATTGGTGTCCCTGGATTCATATCTATCTCCTGACTGTTGACCATCATTGTTTGTTTGTTTGTTTGTTTGTTTTTAGATGTTTGGAGCTGTGTGTATCCTTGGTTCCCACTCTTACTGCCTAGCTCTTTTACCCACATTTAATCCATCAGCCTTAGTGAGAGATGACCTCAAACTCTGGGGCTCAGTGTAGCCCATGGTTCTTCCACTAGATAGACCTTGCAGACCCTGTTCTGTGTCTGGGACCATGTGAGGTAGCCAGACAGAGCCCAGGATATCTTTTATCAGCACTGTACTCACAAGACTCAGCTGTGTGTGTGTTTGTGTGGTGGTGGGGGAGTCAGGTCTAGGTAGGACTTCTTCCTCCAGCGCATAGTAATAGCAACCATGTCAAGACTTTGCAAAGATGGAACGCTTGCTGGGATCTGGGGCTTGCCCGGAAGTGCCAGTCACCAGCCTGCTCCTCAGAAGCAGCTGTTGTCATCTGATGAGGACTGGGGTGTGGACAGAATATACCCTCAGGCCGTACAGTTTATCCCCGTTCACCGTGTCTCTCTGAAAGAATTTCATGCTTGCTTCTCCGTGTGTTCAGTGTGAACACATGTCTTTGTGGAGGGTCAGACTCTCTTCTAGATTATAAAACTTAGGGCGTGTGGGTTTTATAGCACAGTCATGTCCACAAGAAGGAAGGTCCTGGTACTGACATAAAAAGGCAAGAAAAGGCTTTCTTGCCATCTTTGTTTTTAAATTTGTGTCTCTTTATCATGAGTAGAGTTGTTGTTTGGGGGAGGCAGGTGCTGCTTTAGATAGGGTCTCTCTATAATCCTGGTTGTCCTGGAACTCATTATGTAGACCACGCTGGCCTCAAACGCATAGAGATCCTCTTGCCTCTGCCTCCCAGTGCTGGGGTTAACGTGTGTGCCACCACACCTGAACTAGTAGGATTGTTCTTAAGCTAGGGTCTGAATAGCTCTCTGGCCTCTGGTGAGTTTTCTTTAGCTGTTGCTGTATTTAAGCAAATTTCTTAATCAGGCTTGTGATTCCAGCATTCCAGAGGCTGAGTCAAGAGGATCATGAGTTCAAGGCCAGCCTAGGCTACATAGTAAGACTTTATTTTAAAAACCCAAACAGACAAACAAACAAACAAAATGTTTATGTGCTAATTCTTAAAACCAGAGAGAGACCAAAGTAAAACACACTCTGAATCCTTTAGGCAGGAATAAGGAAATCTGGCATCTGTGGGGCAGCTGGGTAGGGCGCACTGGGTCGGGAGCTGTGCAGATGACAGAGTCGCTTTCTCCCGGAAGGAGATTTGTCTCTCTGGGAAGAACCACAGATCACGCTGTCCTGAGAGTCCATCATTCTGTGACACCCTCGCCATCTGTACCTCCTAGCTGTGGCCTTAATTGATACTCTATAGCAAGTGTGAGGTATATGCCAAGCTGCTGGACACTGGGGTATCACCTGACGTGATGGCCCCTGCTTGAGTCAGTTGATTCCTCATTTGATTGGACGTAGTATCACTTTCCATGAAAATAGACATCAGCCTTCAGCCCCAGAAGAGTGCTGGTCATAACTGTGCCCGGACAAGTTACCCTGTCCCAGGCAGAAAGGTAGCCAGAGGTGACAAGGAAGGGCTGGGGTGGGGATGGGGAGCCAAGCGTGGTATGGCCTTGAAGACACAGTGTGTGTGAGGAGAGCTGGGGGTTGCTGTCCTCCTTGCCTAGGTGTAAGTGTGGGCTAGGGCACAGAGGGTGGCAGGGCTCCAGTGAGCACTGAGAGACATTTCCAGCCCAGTCTGTCTGCTTCCTAACTCACCTCTCAGGAATCACTGTGAAGTCCTACGAGCACCTAGCAACTGCCTTCAGCTTCAGGGGCTAAACTGAATCTTTATTCTCCTTGTGGCAATCAAAGTAGACTTGTAAGCGTTAACTCAGAAATCTAAAAAAAAAAAAAAAAAAAAAAAAAAAAGGAGAATATATGTATATATACAACATATATATACCTGCTATAAATATGGTATTTTAATTTCATGTAGCTATAACTATTATAATTAATTACATGAATTATATTATCAATATATCTACTGAAGCCTAGATGCGTTGTCTAAACAGTTCATCATTTAGTGCCATTTTTGAGGTAGCTTTAGATGTTTAAAATCTGTCTTTCCAAAGCTATGTTCTGTCTCCTGCCTCTCACCCTGAATTGTTCCTGCTGACACTGGTTGATTAGATTAAGGACCGGCTAAAGCAGTTGAGCTGTCCCCAGGGATGGAGAAGGTGAGGCAGTCGATAATGTCAGGAGAGATTTGTTCTGTGAAATGAACATATTGAGGCCACTGCCTATGGTCCCTGCTTCTACCTCGTGAGCAAATCTAGAGAAAGATCAAGAAAACCACACTGTTTAGGTGCCATCTGCCTTGCAACACTCCATGCATGGTGCTTGTCTATCTGGGTCTAGCTCTCCAAAGAGTCCACTGTATGCAATCCTCTGGGCTGTGCCTGTCTCTTCCTGCCCTTGGACTCTTTTGATGGCCATTTTCCCTCCTCCAAAAACAGAGTACCCCCAAACACCTGCCTGCATACACGTCAGCTGCACAGACTTGACTGTACCAACTGCCTCTGGTAGACCTGCTGGAGCTGCACACACCACTTTCTGGATGTGTGAGGGAAGGCAAATGCAGTCATGCTAATAGTATTTCCCAGTAGGTGCTGAGGAGAAAAAAAAATTGGAGAGCACTGTTTTGCAGAGAGCACCCAGGGCCTCTTTGCACTGGACATGTGCTGTCACGCTGCCAGGCCTCAGCCTTGCATGTGTCTTCTGTGCATTGGCTCTGGTGCTCCTGTCCCTGTCCTGCTGTGGGGGTTATGCTGAGCATAGGGGTACTCAAGAAGCTGTGGCCAGAGCCTTCAATATCCTATAGTCCAAGGAGCTGCTGGCACATCTTTCCATTTCTCATATGGCTTCTCTCTTCTTGTTCACTGCTCTGCTTCCTGCCCTTGACCTCCCACTCTCTTCCACACTGATGCTTCTAACCCCCTTGCCCACTGTCTCCTCCCTCTGCTCCTGCCCTCCTTGCTATGCCCTCTCTTCATTTCCCTGGCCCCTTCTCTTTCCATGGTGACAGAAGGAGTATTTCTTTTGTCCTTTTGTGGCTCCTTAGCAGGGCATCATCAAGGCTGCACTTTCAGGGTCCCTGACTTCCAAGTTCAGCATAAACCTTCGAGTCCTCTCTGCCGTTCCAGGCACAGCTCAGGATCTACGATGCACTCTGAGACTATTACACACCGAGACCCTCCCTGGTTTGAACCACCTCTGCAGCTCCAGAGGGGCTGCCAGCTGGCACTGGGTCCCTGAGGCTGCCTCAAAAAAATGTTCCTTGGCGTTTTCCCATCAGTGTGCACAGTGTACTAACAGCGGGAGGTGATTGTGTCTGTGGTTGTTTCGTTTGTTTGTTTGTTTGTTTGCTTTCTGTAGACAATGGAGCCTTTTCTTTCTTCTACTGAGATCTTATCAGGTATCTTGTTATGTGAAAATGGAGTTGATCTGTGTATAGATAGGGCACAACCTCCTCCACCAACAACTCTCCCCTGTGGGGCCATAAAATGCTCCCATAAGTCCTCTGGGTTCTGTGGGACCTCACTGATAGTCACCGGTTCAGACTAAGCTCCACAGGATGAATTCAGGAGCAGGCAAGAGAATCTCAGGGCCACACCTTTGTTTACTTTCAGCAAGTGTGGTCACTGGGAGCCAGAAAACTAATACAAGCCTCCTCTGGTCTGTTTAGTCCCACGTAGACAGTCTTGGCTTTAAGATGGGAAGGAACCAGTGCACGTGTTTGGGAGGAGCCAGACTTCAGGGTTTGAGTTTTAACCTGTTCTTAGGCATACAGCACAATGCTGTCCCCTTACCAGCAGCTCCTGGTCAGCTGGGCCATTGTGGGGGCCACCAGCTGGCGCTCCACTAGTTGCTCACACCAAAACATGGTGTTCTGGAGACTGTGGATCTGAAGTGCAGTTTCGGCTTAATGATATTTTACATTTGAGTGGGCTTATCCAGCTCTGACTCTAGTGTGAGCGGAGGAGTGCCTGTTGAAATGGTGTGAGAGTATGCATAACGGTGAAGCGGCTAAGGCAAAACAAGAAATAATGTTTGTCAGATGACCGTGTGAACCCAGAGCAGTTTTAATTGTGACTTGCTGGCATTAGTTGGCAGTTAGATAATAAATTCATCTAGGGAGAAAGATGAAGGAAGATTGCTTGGTCTCAGGGTTATCAGTGTATCTCATCACAAACAGTGTGTGTGTGTGTGTGTGTGTGTGTGTGTGTGTGTGTGTGTGTGTGTATGTATCATACTGAGGGCTATGACTCAGGGCTTTCAAGAATTCTGGGCAGACCCTATTAACTCTGAGCTACACTCCAGCCCTTCATCTCAGACATCACGATGTCAAAGTACCCTCTCTTGTCACACGGATAGAGCTAGCTTCTGGAATGCCGCTGTCTAGGATAGTCATGGGCATCACCTGACCTGTAGATGCCCATTACTTGATTACAAATCTGGTAGTTTCTGGAAGGTTGAAGAGAATGTTCACATGCGTTTGGACGTCTGAAAAGGCGCTGTGGTCGCCTTGCAGTATCAGCTATGGTGGAAGTAGGTGGCCGGAGATGAACAGAACTGGCTACCCGGAAGGAGGGTGGGAGAGATGAACTGACAGCTGAGATGAAGTTTGCACAGGAGTTAGTAGCAAGACCCTGAGGCCTAACTGCTGACCTCTGACCTGCTGACACGTGTCCTATGACACTTGGGATTGGGCACAGCAGGCCCAGGCTCTTCTGGATTCACTGCCCAGACTCTCCATGTCCTGCACCTAACTGTACACATACAGTGCACTGTGGGTACACTGGGTGATTCTCTACCCATCCGGGGGCCTGTGTCTCATTCTTCCCGTGGCCTCGTGTATGCTGTGATTTTCTCCGGTGTGATATGATGCTTTTATTTAATTCTGTACCAGCCACTTGACGTTGTCACGGACTCTAAAAAGTGATTTACAGAAATCCATTCTTCAGCTTTCACAGCTTTCTTGAATATGCCATAATATAGAATGCCTATTGCTTGCTGAATTTAGTGTTTAAGTGCTTCTGACTTCTCACTGACACGGACTCTGGGAAAAGAACAAATGACTTCCACGGTGGTAAAGAAATTTAGCTGTAAGGAAATATGGAGGTGGTGATTTTTCTGTGGAATTTCATGACTTCAGCCAGTGTCTCTGGAAGGGGCTTGTGAGACCCTTTCTTGGGAATGCACTGAAGAAAGCTTTTTGGGCTAGAAGAAAAACTTGTTTTTTTAAAACAAATTTTTAACTTATTTAAAGATTTTCCCTCCTTAAACTGTATGTGTGTGTGTGTGTGCGTGTGCACGCGCGTGTGCACACACGCATATCTTCATCCACTGTCCCTTCTTTACTAGTTTTTAAAAGTCTGAGTAACAGGAAATAACTGTTCATGTTTCTGGGTGGGGTAGATGTGAGATTTCTGTCACGGGGTTTGTACAGATAAAGTCAGGGTACTTGTCCTGTTCATCTCCTGCATTGTTTGTGTTTGGAACCTTGTTGTCTTTCTCTTCCAGCCATTATTAAAGTGTCACGCATTTGTTACCATGGTTACCAGCTGTGACGCAGAACAATAGGACCTATTATTTGTGTGCTTGTAAAAGTTGTAATTGTGGTGAAGTGTGCACACATGAGTTTAGCATCTTGCCCATTTTGAGGTTCTCAGTGCTTTCCCATTGCCATGGAGTCAACTCCAGGGCCTTCTCATCCACCTCAATGGAAACTGTAACCACTGGACTCTTCAGTCTTCTCCTAGACCCCAGCTCCCAATCCAACATAATAGCGGAAGAGTGTTTCAGAGTATGAGACACTGCTGTCTTGGCTAGTTTTATGTCAACCTGACACACGCTAGAGTCATCTGAAAGGAAGGCACCTCAGCTGAGGAAATGTCTCCATAAGATCCAACTGTAAGGCATTTTCTTAATTAGTGATTGATGGGGAAGGGCCCAGCCCTTGGTGGGTGGTGCCATGCCTAGGCTGGCGGTTCCTGGTTTCTATAAGACAGCAGGTTAAACAAAGCCATGGGGAGCAAGTCAGTAAGCAGTGCCCTTCCATGGCTTCTGAGTCAGCTTCTGTCTCCAGGCTCCTCCCCTGTTTGAGTTCCTGTCCTGACTTCATTCAACGTTGAACCATGCCGTGAAAGTATAAGGCAAATAACCACCACTCCCTACCCCTACACCCAGACCATTTCTTTGGTCATGGTTCAAAAAGGCTTCAGGGAGGAAAGCCAGAGCTAGGAGTATTGGATGGGAGGAGTTAACCAGCCAACAGCAAAGCGGGGTAACTGGAGCGTGATTCCCCTGAGTTGGGATGGGGTGGTAGAGATAGAGCATATCCGAGGATGCAGAGTAGAGTGTGATTCCCCTGAGTCAGGATGGGGTGGTAGAGATAGAACATATCTGAAGATGCAGAGTAGGCCAAGCCAAGAGGAGGGAGGCTGCTGTGCCGTGAAGTCTGAATTGGGCTGTGGACATTCACCTGTCACTCCTGTGAGGGATGATGTAATGGAAAAGGAGGATGTGGTCTTTTTGCCTTGCGGTCTCTATGCCTCAAATGCCTCTGCCTGTCTTGGAAGGTTCTCTAACTAGGACAAACCAACCAATCACAAAGCTCTGCAGACTTCAAATGCATTGTTGTCTGTCTGCTGCTCACACTGCGTCTCCAGAGAACATCGTGTGTGTGTGTGTGTGTGTGTGTGTGTGTGTGTGTGTGTGTGTGTGTGTGT
>OU015752.1:85133853-85146867 GCA_907169655.1 Acomys percivali | reverse complement strand
TGTGTGTGTGTGTGTGTGTGTGTGTGTGTGTGTGTGTGTGTGTGTGTAGCTCTTCAGCATTTTAGCTGAGCTGCCATCCAGGAAACAGGATAATACTTTATCCTGGACATTTTGTCTCCGAGGGTGACAGGGACGCTCTGCCATTATCTATCTGTGTTTAGCAATAGATGAATAGACTGCAAATATGCCACGTTCACAAACGCTGGGCTTGGAACGTTGGTCAGAATACTGCCTAGGTGCCTCTGGGGGAAGAAAAGAAAAGCTTTTCTGTTTTTTGTATCGTTCTTGCCCAAACTCCCCCACCTGAGAGGCCACTCGTCCTCTTCTGTGGTCTGCCTGTCTGCTCTGCCTGTTAGTGTGGAAACACCCTTCTCATCATCTTTGCCTCTGCTCCTTTTCTTCAAGATCCCTTGGGGGTTTCAGCATCCTTACTCAGTATCACATGACCTTTCCATGGGAGAGGATGAGGACCATCTATTCTCTCAGTAGACCAATGAAACTATTTGACCCAAACTCTGCTTAGTGAACTAATGAAGTTACAGGAGTGGGGGGGCGGACACCAGGATGTCACAGCAGCCTTCCCTCCTTTAGCTAAATCAGTTTGAGCAGCTGCATCACAGAGAAAATCCCACCCCAACCTTGAGTGGAGGCTTATAAAAGCTGCATGGCTAGTGCTGCGACGGTTGTCAGCCTCCCACTTCCTATGTATGCCAGCACCAACTAGCAACACACACTTTATAAACCCAGGGAAAGGAATGTCAACCAGCTCAGTCTTGTGAAGAACTTGTGGACGAACATGGATGCTCCGATCCAAGACAGCAAAGATCATGTAAAATCTAGACTAAACAGCAACACTACACCCAGGTCTCTCCCAAGCTTGTGGCGTTGTCTTCTAGGCTCTCATCTGAATCTCACAGCATTCTCTTCTGGCTATCCCAGCTTCCTCTCCTGGGCTCTCTGAGTACCACAACACTCTCATCTGAACTCTCACCTACTTATCACAGCATTATCCCTGGGGTCTCACTTGGGTGCCCCAGCATCCTCTTTTGGGCTATCACCTAGGCATCACAGCATTCTCCTCTGGGAGAGTTATCCCCTGGTCTCTTGTGAGTCACAGCATGCTTCCCTGGGCTCTCACCTGGGGCTTTTGTATCCTGGTTTATCCCTTTGCTCTCATCTCTGCTAACTTGCTGCCTATCTCCCCTTGAAGGTGTGCATAATCTCTTTGCAAACCTAACCCAGACTCCAGTGTGCTCCCGGCTTGTTGCTTTCACTCCCCTCTTTTCTTTTTAAATGAAACCCATTATTTTTAAAAAATATTTTATTAGTTTATTCATATTACATCTCAATTGTTATTCCCTCCCTTGTATCCTCCCATTCCTCCCTCCCTCCCACTTTCCCCCTACTCCCCTCCCCTATGACTGTGACTGAAGGGGACCTCCTCCCCCTGTATATGCTCATAGGGTATCAAGTCTCTTCTTGGTAGCCTGCTATCCTTCCTCTGAGTGCCACCAGGCCTCTCCTTCCAGGGGACGTGGTCAAATATGGGGCACCAGAATTCATGTGAAAGTCAAACCCCACTCTCCACTCAACTGTGGAGAGTGTCCAGTCCATTGGCTAGATCTGGGTAGGGGTTCGAAGTTTACTGCACGCATTGTCCTTGGCTGGTGCCATAGTTTGAGCAGGACTCCTGGTCTCAGATCTGCCCATCATAATGTTCTTCTTGTAGGTTTCTAGGACCCTCTGGATCCTTCTATTTCCCCATTCTCCCATGTTTCTCTCACCTAAAGTCCCAATAGGATTTCCTCCCCTCTGTCTCACTTTCCTGGTAAGTGAAGACTTTCTTGAGACATGCCCCTTAGCTAGTGTCCAGATATAAGTGAGTATATACCATTCTCCCCTCTTTTTCCTGTGTGCTTTCTGGCCTTCTGGGCCATTGATGGAAATGCTCACAACAGTCTTTCCCCAGCCTGCCCTTGCTTTTGCTCCTTCGCGTTGCTAGGTTAATTTTGCTGATCCTTACACAAGATTTTTCTTGCCTAATGGGGTCACTGCCCTCTCTGCACACAACTGATGCACAGTAAATATTTGTTGCATGAATATTCAGCAGAGCCAGGCCTGGCCCAAGCTGTCCGCTATCCCAGATCCTATGCAGCAAACTGGAGCAGCCCTCTCTTGAAGCACACATTCACCGAATCTGAAATGGAGTCACATCACTCGAGGAACCTGCCAGATATTCCCACTGATTAGATGTTAGTGATAGGCAATTAGTTTTCATTTGTTTGATTTTGGTCTTTTCATTTTTGACATATAATAATTGTGCATATTCATGGGATACAATGTGATATTTTGATTCACGCATGCATTTTGTAATTATAAAATCGGAGCAATTAGCATATCCGTCGCCTTAACCGGTTGTCATTTCTTTATGGTGAGAGTATCTGAAGTCATCTCTTTCAGCTGTTCTGTGATATATTACACATTCTTGCCAGCTTCATTTACTCTACTGTGCACTTGCTGTAAGAACACCAGGATTCATTCTTGCCAAGTGGCTATGGGATTTGTATCTCTTAAAGGCAATTACTTTTTTTTTTTAAACTGTAAATTGATAAGTTTTACTTTCGGATGGAAAAAACTTTAAAGAACTCATGATTTACATTAACCAGCCCTATGAGTTCTTGCTTTGGTCCTTGGCTGTGTTGATGATGGACAAGTAGAACCAGAGAGACCTACTGAGAACCATTTGCACCTAGGAAGGGCCAACTGAGGTAACAAAGGAAGAGCAAAGACAAGAGAAGGGATGTAGTTTGGGTCGGAAGGAGAGCTTGCTTAGCATGCCCTGGGCCTTGCTTCTAGCCCCATCATTTTAAACCCCACAACTTAGCAAATATAAGTTGTAATGGTGAACTAGAAATGATCATAATGAGTGAGTTCACCCAGAAGCAGAAAGAGTCAAATGGTATATACTCACTTATATCTGGACACTAGCCCAAGGGACATGTCCCATGAAAGTTTTCACTTACCAGGAAAGTAGGACAGAGGGGAGGACATCCTATTGGGACTTTAGGTGAGAGAAGCATGGGAGAATGGGGAATAGAAGGATCCAGAGGGTCCTAGAAACCTACAAGAAGAACATTATGATGGGCAGATCTGGGCCCAGGGTCCTGCTCAAACTATGGCACCAGCCAAGGACAATACATGTAGTAAACATCGAATCCCTACCCAGATCTAGCCAATGGACAGGACATTCTCCACAGTTGAGTAGAGAGTGGGGACTGACTTTCACATGAACTCTGGTGCCCCATATTTGACCATGTCCCCTGGAAGGGGAGGCCTGGTAGCACTCAGAGGAAGGATAGCAGGCTACCAAGAAGAGACTTGATACCCTATGAGCATATACAGGGGTCCCCCTCAGTCACAGTCATAGGAGAGGGGAATAGGGGGAAAGCGGGAGGGAGGGAAGAATGGGAGGATACAAGGGATGGGATAACAATTGAGATGTACTATGAATAAATTAATAAAATATTAAAAAAATAAGTTGTTACTCCCATGGCTGCCCTTACAATTCAGCTGCAGGGTATTAGAATTTCTATTTTATTTAAGCAGGACACCCAGTGGTGTTTCATGGACTCTGATCTGTTTGAGCCCCTGAGGGATTTTAGCATGTTACAAAGACTGTCAGGCAGTGGTGACTTGAGCGGAACTATTTTCTCCCCAAGACTCAGTTACCCTCGTTCATTCCACAGAGCTGATAGATTTTGTACCAAAGTCCTATACGTTTGGGGAACACTTTAACACTCCACTCCCCTCATAGCTCTTTTATCTGCTTGTACATTAGAAGGCACCTCATCACCTACCTCTCATCTGGTGACTTCTGAGCTTCATGTACCTTTGAAGGTGGTGCCAGCACTGATGAGAGGGAGGGGGATGGTACTGTGGGACACTGGACAGACGGACTACTCTATGGAATGGGAAGCAGCCCCCTACCCCAGGAGGAGCTGAAAGCCCTTAAAACACTATGCCTTCTCCTTTTCCACCCCGGCTGCTGTGGTATTTAGAAAATGTGGTACCCAAATGTAGAACGTTTGTCTCATGGGTAAATTCAGCTGTTCGTTTTTAAAGTCAGCATTTCAGCCTGTTGAGGTGATCTCATTGCAATTTGGTCTCTCACCCTGATGTCCTAATTCTCCTCTCCTTTGACTCTGCCACTTGGCTGGCCCGGAACTCTGTGTGCCGATAGACCGTACCTGCTGTCTCCCAGGCTGTGTTGCCTGCCGACCCCTCCCTATCTTCACCGTCTTCCCAGGGCACATGAAAGACAGTGTTAACATCATATTGAAATAAAGGCCCTCGTCTGCTTAGCAATCCTCTAATATGCCAATCTCGTAACCTTATTAAAAAAGAAAATGAGACGAGTTTGGCCCGGCACTTGCTTCCTGAAGTACTCGGAGCCTTCAGCTCCGCTAATCCCCGCTTGGATCTGGGCTGTGATTGACAAGGGGTTTATTGGTGTGCAGCTTTTATGCTTTTCTTCTCTTTTCATCCTTACTGTCCTCTATTATGTTCTAAAATTAATACTTAGGAATCCACTGAGCACACAACACAGTCCAAATCAAATGGCGAAGAGAGGCTGGTGATGAAGGCACACCCCAGTGGTCCCCCACCCCACCCCCGAGGACACTTGCGTTCCCCACTTACACACTCCCGAGATTTTTGTTTTCTTGCATGCTTTCATAAACTAAGACAATTTTAAGAAGTATTCCTAATTAATTTCATGTCATGGTAAACTAGTTCAAAATTTACTAGACAGCCACGTCTGAATCCATGTTCCCTGGCATTTCTACCACCTGTCTCTAGAGCACAGAAACCCTTTAACCATTAAATACTAACTCTCCTATCACCTACTCCTCAGCCCCTCACGACTGCTGTTCTACTTCCTGTCTGTAGGAATTTGGTGGCTTGAGGTGACTCTAGTAGTATGACCATATACTCCTTGTCCTTTTTATGACTGGCTTATTTCACTTAACACTTACTGGGTTTGACAATGCCTGCCCCGGGATCCCCATGTTATAAACTCCTTTCCCAATGCAGCACTTTTGGCAGGTGGAGCCTAGCTCCTGATGAGTGGATGGGTTACTGGGTACTGCAGGAGTGGGCTGATTGCCACCAGGGAGGGTTTGTTGCAGAAGTGAAGTTGGCCTTCCCCTGCCTGCACTCTGTTGCCTTTCCACATTCCTCAGTGGGATGTCATAGCCCAAGTCCTTAGCCACAGGCCAATGCCACACTCTTGACTTTCCAGCTTCTCAAACTATAGGGTTTAACCTCCTCTCTTTTTAAATTAGCCAGTCTCGGGTTTTTTTGTTTCATTTTGTTTGTTTTTTGTTATAGCAACTGGACTAAGATAGTCCTAAAGGTTCATCTGTGTGTAACGTGTCAGATTTTCTTTCTTGTTTAAGGCCAAATTGTATTCTTTATGTTTGCGTACCAACTTGCTTATCTACTAGACCCCTTGTGGTTGCAGGGGCATCTGTCACCTCAGCCAGTGGGCATCTCTCTGCAGCCTGCCTTCCAGATACCCCGTACCTGTAAGGTAAAACCTTCGTGTTCTTCAGGGGGAGTTGAGCTGAGCCTGCTCGATGCCTCCTCCGTGCGCACCAGCCATCCCAGATGCTGTGTCCTTGCTAAGGCTTTCATAAAGGAACTGAGCTCTCTCTTGCCCGTGGCCTCTGATTTCCGGAGGGAGAAGGTCAAGTGATCACTTATAACCAGAATTTCCACCCTTCCTTGTACTGAAAAAATGCTTCAGTGGGACCAGAAGCCATGCATTTCAGAGGCATGTTTCTGTGATAATGTGAAGGGTTCTCATGGTTGGAGTGTCTGTTTCTCTATGTAAGGTGTGGCACCTTGCCTGCCTTGCTCGTGTACACGTGGGACTGCAGGGGTCATGCCCAAGAGGAGGCTGCATTGGCATCAAGATGTCAGATCTCCTGGTGGCTCCAAGTGTATTCATTACTCAGCTGTCACATTTCCTTGTGAAGAATCCAAACTTCTCTTTAAAGCATCAGATAAAGACTAGGTTGGTGGGTCTTCGTGAGGATTCAGCTGAGTTACTGCATACTTCACTAGTCTGACTTCTCAGCTTCCAAAGGAAAGGACTGGGAGCAGGGACTTGAGCGATTTGCTCACCGAAGTCCACACCCCCAGTAGCTTGCAGTGCTCATGGAAGTGACACAAGCTCTCTTTGCGTAAGAAAATATTATTCAGCCGTAAAGAGAAAGGACTTTTGACATGGGTATTCATGGGTATTGAGGACATTGGGCTGAGTGGAATAATCAAAAAAGATGAATATTGCCAGATATTGAAAGTACCCAGAGCCACTCCCACGCTAGGGACAGAGACAAAAAGTACAGTCCAGGCTGAGGAAAGGGCAAAATGAGGGGTTCCAGGCTCCTATGAATAGTTCCAAACCCACGTGTTCACATAGAAGGTCCTGGCAAAACTCACAAAGCAAAGAGACAGAAATGTGGGTGTGGCTGGAGAGGTGGGGTGGGGGAGAAAAAAGAAGAGTGTAATCAGAAAGCATTATGTACATGTATGAAACTGTCAAGGACCAAATTTAATAATAAAACCATCTTTTGGATCGACTCACATTTTCTTATTTTCCAGCAATGATACAGACATGGTTTCAGAACACATTCTAAGCAATTACATCTGGCTTCAAGCCTTTTGTGACAGAAGATGTAAATAAACTTGGCCTTTAGGAAAGGAAGGGAAGTGAAGGATAGTGAGGAAAACTCTCTGTGACAACATGTTGATCAAAGTGACCGCGCAGAGCGAGGCGGCACAGTTATGGAGCATTGTGACAGGCTTGTCCAACACCTGGGAGATGGGTAAAATAGATTTCCTTCTGTCAGCCTAGTGTTGATGCCACAGTTATTGTCTTGAGAATATCCCATCTGCAGGAAATAAATGCTTCATAGCAAGGAGAGAGAGAGAGAGAGAGAGAGAGAGAGAGAGAGAGAGAGAGAGAGAGAGAGAGAGACCAAAAAGGAGTAGAAAGGTGGATGGCACACTTCCTTGTCAGTTTACAGCTTGTAGAAGAGTGACTGACAGGTGGCCTTCATCACCCAGCACTTATTAATTGGAAAAGGAGTGTGAGTGCGCTGCATCTTATTTTCCTTTAGGGTGACGAGCTAGAGTTGATGGTTTTTCAGTTGGAAGTTGGAACTAAAGGATAAAGGTGTCTGCATGTCTTCGTAACTGCTAAGTCTTGGAAATGTTCCTGTGGGCTGACCCTGGCCAAACCAAACCCTTAAGAATGATGTCTGACATATGTATTATTTTTCATATTTTAAGTTTTAACTGTGGAGTCTGAGATGGTTGTCCTGAGATGTCTATAGATTGGCTTAGAAGATAAAAATGGATTTCTTTCATGTCTGAAGAAGGCATGACTATATCAACATAGCTTGCAGGAAGTGGTTTCTGTAACAGAAAGGAACTGACCTACCCAGTAGAGTCATGATTGAATTGTGGATTGTGTTCACGGAAGAGTCACGTGCACAAGTTGGATTACTCATACAGAACACAGGTGGTGATCCTGGACTGCAGGCTGAGGCCCTGTGCATGTTCTGGCCTCACTCCCTCCTGGCTTTAGGCCCTCTATAAGACACTTAGTTTTGCTGAGTGCTAGTGTGGTCAGTGGAGGGGTGGTTTGAGGTCAAAGCTCTTCAGCTGTTGTAGAAATCCCTGCACAGCAAACTGCCAATTCTCTAATGTGATTCAAAGATAGCATGTGCTTATAGCGATGATGAAAGGTATTTTATAAGCTGGTGGAACTAGGCCAGTTTACTTCAGCTCCTAGAGAGTGGGTCTATCCCCAAGGCAGGATGATATTCATGTTGCCCCCTGCCCCACCATATTAGGCCAGAAATTCACTGCAATCTATAGCCAGATTCTTATTCCCCTCCCCCACCCCATCTTGCTCTGTTGTGAGACTATATTCTTAGGAGAAGCCTGGGTTGACCAGAGGCCAACTGGGTCTGGGATTTGGACAAGAAGGCTTAGAGAGGTACTTTGGCTGGTCAAGGTGGCATTTGCATTTCCTCAGGCTTCTGTTGAATATATTGGGACCGAATTAGCCTATATCCCTTGCATCCAGCCAGAGGAAAGGTGCCCACACTAGACACTGTGGTCATTTAGCTCTACACCTGAGATGGCGTGAGAACAGAAGCAGGATGCTCGTGAAATCAACACTTGCCAGCTCTGAACAAGCCGTGTGTCCAGCTGCATCTTCTTACCTTGGGGAAGAACAATGTGAGAAAAAAAAAAATACCGTGGAGTCTACGAATAAGCCAAACCAAACTACTACTGCATCAAATAAGAGGATGCTGCCTTGAAGGGTCCAGGATGTCCTTCTCTGAACAAGAGTGTGATCCAGAAAAAGGTTGTGTTTAGCAGTATCCCATTCCACGTGGAGAATTTTATTTTGCTGCGTTTGTATTACAATGTATTCACAGCTATGATTGTTTGACATTGTGCTGGGAGAAGCTGGGCAGGGAAGGGGTCATAGGAGCAGGTGAATTGCTTCTGAAAGAGATCAAAGCCTGAAATTGGGTGGGAGAGTTAGAGGGATTATATTGGGGTGTACGTATGCTTAGACTTGCTTCTTTCCTGTGGAACCTAAGGTCCCATAATAGCTAAGTTTGTTCTGTGTTGACTTACCCTGGGTAAGGGACACCCCAGTGGCTGGAAAAAGCATCTGAGGAAGTGTCTGTTGTGGTGTTGCCTGCAGAAGTCAGCATCTGAGTTGGTAGGCTGAGTAAAGACCTGCCCCAGTCAACATGGCAATGCCATCCTATGTGCTGAGGGCTTTGGGGGAAAAGGAGAGACTTCTTTTCTTTGCAAAGGGAAAGCTTCTATTCAAACAAAGTTGTTTACCCACCACAGAACTCCTTCCTGCTTCCTCTTCTAGAACCTACCTGCGCTTTGCTGAACTTTATTCTTCAGAACCTGGAAACTTTCCCTCCGCATCCGTCTCCAATTGGCCTGTAGTGTCTGTAACTTCTGCCATGCTGTCTGTTGCTTGGGTCTTTGTCATTTGGTTCGAGTTGAGCTGTATATAGTTCTTTTGAGAGCCTTTGCCTATGGTGTTCTTTCCCACAGCGGCTATAGAGAGAGTGGCACCATGTCTCCACACATGCCCACCATCCCCTTACAACACATAGGGCTGCACTCAGAATGACCTTGGGGAATTTGGCTGCCAACTGACTTGGAGACTTGGGACAGGTTGGTTTTGACTGGAAGCAAACAGCGGCCGTGGACTCACTTTGGCTACGTTGACTGTCTGTTTGGCCATCTAGCCGCCAATGTTCCTGCCATCCGTCTCCTCTGAAGCCCCGCATTGGTAGGCTCATTGTTCCTACAGGTAATTGTCAACATTTCTGAGTAACCTAGTAGACAATCAGATAACATTATTTTGGACAAAATTAAAACAGTTGTCATGGGGATGGGCCAAGGTTTGCTTTTGTGTTGATAGAGGTGATCGGTGGAAGTAAGATGCTGAAACAAAGTCTCAGGGGTTATAGAAAAAGAGAATGAAGCACTAGGTTAGACTCACCTATTATCCTTACTGAAATGATTCCCGAGGATGAGTCAGCAAGAGCAACCTGGAGCATATGACTAAGAAACAGTCTTGGCCACTGAACTGTTCCCACATCCATTAATAGGACCAGTAACAGTGGCAGCTGTACCAGTTAGTAACACACCAGCCTAGTGCTTGGTGGCCTTCCCTAATACACACTCCTGGGGACATCTAGCATGGAAAATTAGTGTGGGCATGGATGCATGTTTCTTTTGTCTAGGCCCTTCATAAGCTGCTGAGCCTGCAGCCAAGGCCTTCTCATATGATTGATAGGTGCTCAACTGGAAGTTGGGATGCAGCAGGGATTGTGGGTCTTGTAGTCTCATCCGGTAGGCTTCGTTCTGGTTCCTTCCCACAGTCGTGACACAGTTGTATAACGGTGCAGGTGGCTTCCAGGCTTCTGCATCATCTTTGATACTGCTCTCTTGGCCGAAGTAAGTCCATAGTCGAACCCAGTTTCAGAGGTGGAAAAGGATTATGTGTTTTTTCATGGACAGAATGACAAGCCATTGGCCTTTTGTTTTTTATTTTGTAGTGTGTGTGTGTGTGTGATGAGCTTAATTACATTCCTTGACTTACAATGCGGTTATGTCCCCAAGCTACCTGTAAGTTGAAAATACATTTAATATTCCAATAACTTCATTGAGAAATTCTAGGATAAGTCATCATCAAGTTGAACCACTAAGCAGGCACCTCTGTATACCATATTAGTTAGTTTCTGTTGTATACCAAATAGCCTTAAACTTAGCTACTAAAAATAAATGGTTGCTTCTTCACAGTTTCTGTTGGCCAAGGAACACAGAATAAAGAATGATGACACTTAATTATGACATTTTCATACATCTGTAGTTTTGCATCTTGCTCTTACTTAGCTTCTCCCCAGGTCAGGGATCTTGGCCCAACTTCCCTGAGATTTCTGTGTCATCTTTAGCTGTCACCAGGGAGTATCTGCTTCTGAGCTTACTCCATGACAACCCTCGTCCTCCCTGGCTGGAACTGGGTGACATGTGAATATCAGAAGGCAGAGCCATTGGGAGTGTCCCAGAGAGACTGCCTGCCACATCCCACCTCTCTGTATTAAATGCACTCTCATTTTCCTCCATATTCAATCTAGGAAATTGAGACGCTGACAGCAAGGCCTGGGTCTGGGGTTGCTCCTGTGCTTGAGAACAGTGGCAGTGCGCTGGCGATGGGAGGCATCATCCGGGGAGAGGTTGATACAACTGACCACACATCCATTAGTGTGCTACATGTGTCAAACACCATCAACAGAATTGGCAAATCGGGGACACACGCTATCTACCTGCCAATCCATCCTTATTATACTAAAAGCAGTCATGAATCAATACGAAAACATTAACATCAAATGGAAAGGGTCTGTATAGGCTCCAGTCAGCAGGCTGCCGAAGAAGTATGAAAGGCCAAGAAACACAAACACTGAACTTCACAAGTAATCATAGAAATGCAAATCAAAAACATTCTTCTGCAGGGTCGGGCTTTGAAGGGTCCAGAAAACAGTAAGGAAACTTAAATATCCACTGTCGATATGGGTGTGTGGGGGTTGAAGAACAAGTGCATCTCCAGGCAACCAAGGAAAGATTGATGGGTATATCCTTATGGAAGTAAATATTTGTGCCCTTTGCTCCAATAACCCTCTCAGGGTTTACATGAAATCAGAGACCACAATAAAACTTTTATAACAAGATATTTACCTATTTTATTTATCTTAGTTAACAATTGCACACAACTTGAAATACCGCACGTAGTAGCAGGGTGATTATAACACGTGATTCCCTGATGGCCATGAAAGCCATGTCTTTAAGGAATATTCGGCAGCCTAGGCAAATCCTCGCATCATTTTAAATGCACATAGCATGATTCCTACTAGTTATGATCTATATGTAGAGATATAAAAAAAAAAGCCAGAATGGAGGGGCTGGGGAAATTGCTCAGTACTAACAGTGCTTGCTGTGTTTGGGATTAGAGGTCAGAGCCTCAGGAACCCAGGTAGAAGCCAGTAGGTGCAGCAGCTACCTATAAGGCTAGCACTTGGAAGATGGACACAGGGGATTCTCAGGGCAGGCCAGCTAGCCAGCCTAGTAAGTGTAGGCAAGCTCTAGGTCCAGTGATGGTCCACACCTCAATGAAGTGAAAAGTGATCAAGGAAGACGTGAGACATCAACCATCTCTTCCTATGTTCCCTCACGCATGTACCTGTGTCCACACACATGGGAGCATACATATTTTCATGTGTGCACACCACATACAAATACATGTCCGGCTCCCCAAAGCTTAGGTGGAAACATGACAAAATAGTAACTGTTTATTGATGGATGGAGGTGTATTTTATTTACTGTGTGTGTCTTCTCTCCTTAAATATGTATTTACCCATGGAAACACCCAGGCAGCCAGAGAGTCCCATCCTCCCTCCCTCTTTCCCCCATCCCTGTCCCCTAGTCCTCAGAGAGGAGGAGCCCTTCTCCTTTACCAACTGACTCCAGACTATCAAGTCTCTTTCTTTAACTGAAATGTAAGTCATGGGTCTCTGGCCATGGTGGGGCAATGTAGTGAATGCTGACTGCTGAGCAGATTCTGCCTGGTTGGGAGGAGATGAGGGAGGGAGGCTACCATTGGGATGTAAAATAAATTAATTAATAAAAAAGAAATAGGTGTTGTTTGTATGTATGTATGTATGTATGTATTTATTTATCCTCTATCATTTATCTATCATCTATCTATCTATCTATCTATCTATCTATCTATCTATCTATTAATTTATTCAGTTCAAGACAGGGTTTCTCTGTGTAGCTTTGGCTGTCCTGGACTTGCTTTGTAGACCAGGCTGGCCTTGAACTCACAGAGATCCATCTGCTTCTGCCTCCCTGAGTGCTCGGGATTAAAGGTGTGCGCCACCACTGAAATGGATGTTCTTAATCTAAAAAAAAAAAAAAAAAAAAAAAAAAAAAAGAGGTGAGGTTCACACTGACCGCTGGACCCCAGATCTTCTGCCACCTTTAGGACACAGTTGTGAAACTGTTCCCTCCATACTGAAACACCAGGGCCATCCTCTGTCCCCTGCAGCAGTGTGCTTTGGGATGTTGAGGATAGTTGCATTGGGATAATAGACCAAGATGTTTCTGGTCCTTTGTGTGGTCAGTTCCGTCCAGGTGAGTTTAGAAGGGCGGGGAGCCGAGGGCAGGGGACCTAGAGTGTGCTCCTTTCATGGTTGCACCTTCTGTGGCTCTTCTCCCTTCCTTCCTCTTCATTTCCTTCTTCCTCTCAGTGTTCCTGACCCCTCCCCCTACACACACACACACACAACACACACACACACACACACACACACACACACACACACACACACACACACACAC
>OU015752.1:85088460-85128220 GCA_907169655.1 Acomys percivali | reverse complement strand
TGCTTAAATATGTAGCCATTTGCTGTGATAGCTATAGAAAACATATGTTCAATTGAAACAGTATATGTTTCTACAGAAAAAAAAAAAATGCTGGCCCAGCCCAGCCCCTCTCCACAGTGCTGTGTACCCGAGCTCCCTGTCTCTCCTTGCTGTCATTAACGCACTGGCTTTGCCTCAAGCCTGTTTCCTACAGGGCCACTGTCACTCCAAGAATCAGATCTGTCTCCTAAGCAGCAGGAACTGGGAGTAGAGACAAGTACAGCCTTTACAGACACCCCAACCCCCAACCCCACCAAGCAGGCTGGCACAAATCCCATTATCAGAATTGGTTTGCAGGTCAACAAGTTAAGCTAACAGGTAGTCTGGAAAAGGGGAGCCAGTTGGTGTTTTAGTATATCTGGGATACTGTAACAAAATGCCCTTGACTGGGTAATTTAGACAGAAAATTATTTCTCACAGATTTGCATGTGGGGAAGTCCAAGATCAAGGTACCTGCAGAACTGCTCTCTAATGAGGACCTTTCTCCTTAGAGGCAATGCCTTCTTGTGATGGAAGGGGCAAGCTAGCTCATTGCTCTGCTTTATAAGAAAACTACTCAAAGTGATTTTGTTTGCTTATTTTCAATATTGGATGCTTCACCTCTGATCACCAGAACGTGTTTGGGACGACTCCCCTCATATACAGGTCTCTGGCAGACACTGACAGAACCTTATGATTCAGACTGGCTCAACCTGTCTGCCTGGAGACAGACCAGTGGCAATTCTCACGTGTAACCTGTGTTTCTGACCTGCCAGCAATAAATTAAGGTCAGCACTTCTAAGGATCAAATCTGATTAATTTGTCAGGATAGCTTCAGACCTCAGGGCAACACTGTGTTTTCTTTTATCCATTTACTATGAAAGATGTGCAAATGTAGATGCCCAGCAGAAGGCAGGAGGGGCAGGAGGGGTAGGAGGGAGGGAGGGGCAGGAGGGGCAGGAGGAAGGCCAAGAAGGGCAGGAGGGGCAGGAGGGAGGGGCAGGAGGAAGGCCAGGAGGGGCAGGAGGGGCAGGAGGGAGGGACGGGAAGGGCAGGAGGGAGGGGCAGGAGGAAGGCCAGGAGGGGCAGGAGGGGCAGGAGGGGCAGGAGGGGCAGGAGGGGCAGGAGGGAGGGACAGGAAGGACAGGAGGGAGGGGAAGGAGCTGCTCTCAGGGCAGGGTGTGGGAGAACAATGTGGGGCTCCATGCCCTTTGAGGGTGTGCTGACCTGCAGGAGCCTCTGTGCTTTCAGTCTTTGGAAAGCCCAAACCCTATCCTTTTTAGAATCATCGGCTAAAACATTGGCTATTGATCAACTTAACATTAAACTTCTCTTCTCTTGAGGTCAGGAGTGTGCCTAAAGCCCTGCCCCTCTAATTACATGGTATTTGGCTTCCTGACAACCATCCCCCGTGTGAAGACATCCACAAGTCATTCACTCACTAGCCTAGTGAGACTCCAGTAGTCTGTTCATTAATCCTGTTCAGGAGGGCTCTGTCATTTAAATATTAGGAGGTGGAGCCTCTAATCATCTTCTAGAGGCTCCACCTCCTAATATTTAAATGCATGAATATGGAATAGGCACACAAATGGGTTTTGGGCATCTTGGTACATCTTGGTGTCTTTACTAGTCTTTTCTCTTAGTGCAATTTATTCATATTTAAACCTCATTGTCATCTACAGATTCTTTCTCCTCTGACATGCTGGTGTCTGTTCCACAACTAGGTGGTTGGTTGGCAGTGCCTCACTTATCTCTCAGCCATTCTCACTTGTTGGTTTTCTTGGTAGAATGCACGTTGATCCAACCCCAACTTTGCTTGCCAGAGACACTGGCCCTTGCCACACTGGCCAGCTGTGATGCCATGCTATGTCTGGGCTGGGTCTCTTCTGATGAGCTGACTTGTAACTAGTTTGTCCAGTTTCTTGGTTATTCCGAACTTACTAATCCCCCAGTAGGTTTGTTCTCCCTGGATATCTGATGTTTGGGAGTAGCCAAGGTCTTTTGAAGTCAGCAAAGAAAGTCTTGAGCCTTGAAAGAATTGGTCAGAGCACATATTTCATCAGTTTCCTGGGTGTTTGGAGGATTCCTTAATAGCCATTAGTTGTGGATTAAAAGTGTGTGAGTGACAGGCTGGTGTACAGCCATGCCTAGCGGGTGACCAGGTAAGTGGTGGCAAATAGGAAGGCCAACATTCAGAGCTCTTGGCTCCACTGCAAATGCCTTTTGATCAGGCCCACCCGAAACCTGAGACTGCCAGGTCTGGGTCACAGATTACTACCTGGTCCTCAGCTTCTAGGACCAAGAGGTCTCTTAGAGATCCTGTCTTTATAGCAGAAGACTGAGATGAGAGGGATTTGTTCGCAGACCCTGCTTTTGCCCACTGAAGGTCAAGGCTTCTGCCCTGACTATGCTACGGTGGGACCAGTTGCATCTGGGTGTCTTCTAGGGTGGCTTTGTCCCTCCTGTCTGTCTTTAAAGAGTGTGCAGCACCCCCAGCCAGCAGGGCCATTGCCTCTGTCTTAGCTGCTTTCCCATCCTTCCTGTGGTCACTCACAGCCCCAAGATTTGTGGCATTCTAGGTTAGGGACATTGTTATTGTGCTGTGCCTTCTGGTGGCCCATGAGATCTTCAGCCAGGTGGGATTTAGGGGGGAAGGTCCTGGGGTGGGGTGGGGTGATCAGCGGTCGTAGCAGTTGAAGGTCTAGATGATCAAAGAGAAAGGCTTATCAGAAGAGAAAGGCTCCATCATTGCAGAAAGGGGATCTGTTGGAAAAGTGTGGTTATTCTAACTTTATAAGTGCAATGTCAACTCAAGGTCATTGCAGAGAATTTTGTGACTAATACATGCCAACCTAGTATATGCAGAGTAAAAATTGTTTTCATCACACATGCATATTCTCTGGGACAGTTAATCACATGAGAAAAGCAAACTAGGTCACTACCATAGTAATCATTTAATTCAGCAGCAAGGAACCCAGGGCAGTGGCTCAAAATCACCTGTGAAGGACTGTAATTTTTAGGATTCTATTTATAGGAAATTTGAAAATAGACAAAATTAATTTTCAAGAGTAGAGATTCAAACAGTGGTTGCCATGGAGTCAGAGTCTATTGAAAGGTCATCTTGAGATGCTGACTTTGATGGTAAATTTTACCACAGTAGCTGTTTGTAACAGGGAAGAATGCTATGTTATGGAATTACGCTGCCTTTTCAGGTCCTAGACAAACAGAAAGATATGGAAGTAAATGATGTTTAAGGGAGGTTACAGCCCTAGAAACCAAACTCTTCAAACTTAAGATTCTATTGATATCTACCAACTTTAAGCTTAGTAATGACACAAAATAGATATTTGAAAAAATATATTTCTTAGGTGGGGTTGGATACAGAATGTTTGTGTTTATTCTCTCTCTCTCTCTCTCTCTCTCTCTCTCTCTCTCTCTCTCTCTCTCTCTGTGTGTGTGTGTGTGTGTGTGTAACTTCCTCAGGTCAACCAGTTAACAGTTACAGTAACAAGTACAAGTAACTGATGAATCATCATCTTACTGTGGCTCACTTTGGTTGGCCCTGTTACTTTGGGCCTGTGATGACCCCTGCACTGGAGAGTTGGAGTGAGTGGTGGAGGAAACAACTCATCGCCTGTGAGCCAGGAAGTAAACAGAAGAAGAGGAAGATCTGGGTCCCAATAGACATGTATGTGACTATTCAAAGTTCTTTTGGTCTTTGCATTTTTTATTGATCAGATGTATTCTTTGGCAGTTCCATACATGTATAGTACATTTTGTTTACTCTTACTCCCACCCCCTCTTTCCTCCTTTCTTCCCTTACATCCCTCTCTCCTCCTCACACCTGTGCCTTTTTCTTTTGTTCTGTGACTCAGTGACTTTTACTAAGATTGTTTGTGTGGCCACATGGTTTGCACCTGTCTCCTGGCATCTAATGGGCTCACCAGTACATATACAGGTGAGGAGAATGACTGTTCCTCTCTCCAAATCCATAAGTTGCCACTAGTTCAGCATGGAGGGGTGGGCACCCATGAGCCCTCCCTGATCCCAGTTTTGTACAGGCTAAGTACAAGCAACCACAGTTGCCATGAGATTATGTTTACAATGTCTCCGTGTCCTCTTGGTTATTCCGAACTTACTAATCCCCCAGTAGGTTTGTTCTCCCTGGATATCTCCCTGGATATTTTTGTCATGATATCTTGATTAAGGCTAAGCACTCAACTGTCTTTTATTCTAAGTATATTGAGGGTCATGAGAGTCTGTATTCATTGCTGTTTGATGCAAGGAGAAGCTTCTGTGATTAAGGTTGAGAGTGTGGGTATAATCATAAATATTTGGAATGCAATTTGGTATCATGTAACATTAGCTTCACAAAAGTAGTGAGTTCACATGTGTTAACCTAGGGCCTGTGACACCTCCAACTATGATATGTTGACTGGACTCACAGTACCAGGCATGTATTCCCTCCTGTAGAAAAGTTTCAAAGCAAGTGAGAGTGGTTGGTTGGCCCTATAACACTTAAGACACTATCACGCCAGTGGGTACATCTTGCCTGGCATGTTGGTATTGTATTTGGTAGAGTTTACAGCTGGGTAATACCATTGGTGTCTTTTCTATTCTAGAAGCTTAATACCTTTTGGCATCATAAAAGCTAGCTAACAGGAATAAGGATTCCAGTTAGTTCCAGCTTGCTTCCTTCATATCTTGCAGCCAAAGTGCATGGTGAGTTCATCAGTAGGATCATGTCATCTAGTGATGGTGAGCATCATAAAGGAATGGCAGGAGCCTACACTGTTTTGGAGCCTGGGGTCGACCCTGACCAACAGTTTCTACAGAGATACCCCAAAACCCAGGTCTAGGGTGTATGTTTGAAAATAATGGGTTGTAGGAGCAGTGTTATCCCAATCTTAATTCTTACCAACAGTTAGGCTTAAGTTTATGAGCTTTGGATGTTGTTTTTCTCATAGCAGATATTGGGTAATATAGCCGCCACTACTCCGCTGTATTTCACAGTTTTTCATTTTTTTGTTTTAGTCTGATATCGCAGGCATGGACAGCTGGACCATTTTACACATCACTGCTGTTGTGAACAGGGCGTTAGGAGCATTTTCCTGGTAGTCTCTAGGTGCAGGTTTCCACTCCCCTTTTTGTTGTGTTACATGCCCAAGAGTCAAGATCTGAGATAGGACTGCAGATGTGTAGTCCCAGGGGATGGTGGTGCAGTCTTTCTGGGAGCATGCCCTTCTATTTATCCTGCTCCCTCCTTCCATTCTTACCTGTGTATGTCTTTCTCTCATGGCTTCGTGGGTTCTAGTCCCAGGTATCCCCAGGCCTTTAGTGTTTCCCCCAGTGAGATGATTATAAAAGACTGTGGGGTTTATGTTCTTTGATCATGGATGATGGTCACCCTCTGCTTACATGTCTGTTGGCCACAGGATTTGGTAGACTTAGATGTCTTCCTGACTTCTGTTGCTTGTAATTTTTCTTTCTTCTTATGCTTACGTCATCACTTAGAGTGTATCAGAGCCCTCTCATGATGCATACTTCTGTCTACGTCACATGAGGGATGTAGATGAAACTCTGTTATGACCCTGTCCTTTGTCTTCCTGCTGCTGCCACTCGTGTGGCTTTTAATGGTAGTCCAGGATCTCATGTTCACCTAGGGGTGGATTCAGGAATCTTAAAACCAACAAACTCCATTCCCGGAAGACTGGTGGTGAGATTTTCATCCACTGTAGAACCAGCTAATGTGACTGAGCTCAGAGGTGGAATGTCCCTTTATGGCTCTGAATCTCTTCAGGTACAAATGAAGAGGTGCTGTGCACTCTTTGCCTGACTCCCCCATGGCTTAACATCTCACATAACCATGGTATGTCCATCAAAATAAAAACAAAACAAACAAATAATGGGCAAGGCTTCAGTTGCATTTTTCTAATGGCTATGTCCCCTTTGATCATCATGACTCATCTCCCTAATCTTTGACAGTTCCTTAGTCTTTGGGACTGTCTTTGATTTTTATAACCTTGACACTTTAAGGAACCGGCTATGTATTTTGTAGAATAGCCCTGTTTGGCTTACGTAATGTGTATTCATGATTGGACTAGGGTTGTGGATGGCAGAGAGTAGCATCACAGAGGTATGGCACACATCTTCGCTTCGTCATATGGTGCTTTCGCTGGCGATGCTCTCCTTGCTCATCTGGGTAAGGTGGTGTCTACCTGCCCACCCTCTCTTTGTTGTTAGCATTCTCATCCTTCCTGTATTCTTTTTTTTCACTTTTATTGAATGTCTATGATTTACATGTCATGCACTAAAATCCCTCTCCTCCCCCCAGTAAAATAAAACAGATAAACAAAAAATCTTGTCACAGAAGCTGTAGTGTATCATGCAGGACAGCCTTTTATTCACATATGTTTACTTTCAAATGTTCATTGCTACGAGTCATGGGTCTGGTTTGAGGTCTACACTGTTGTTACTGGATCCTCACTGGGACTGCTATTGGATATTTCATTGTTGCCCTGTGTCAAGGAGATTCTTAATCTTTGAATCTGCAGATCCGACCCCTTCATGTGTTCCAGCAGGTCATACATGGGGTATATGTTGGAATGAGGTCAACTCAGAGCCCTGAATCAGGACCCTCTTCCTTGTTCTCAGGGCAGGGCCCGCTTTCCCGCTCCCATGCCATCATGGCCGGGCCAGCTCTCCTGCTCCCATGTCCTTGGGCAGGGCCAGCTCTCCTGCTCCTGTGACTTCCTGTATTCTTTACAAACCCAGCTGACTAACACTCCATGGGAAGAAGAGTAAGTGCTGCCTCCTAGAAGAAGGGGCATCACACAATTAAGGGACACAGGTTATCACCAGTGATTAATAACTACTCTGCTGAGGTACTTTGCTGAGATGCAAATTTAATTTGAATTCCTGGCAACTCAAGCATTAATTTTAGCACCATTGAATGTGATTGTGGTTCAGCAATTATCACCATAGTGGTGTTTTGACAGTAGTATTGTTATTTCCTTCCTTCTTTCCTCCTTTTTTCCCTTCCTCTCTCCCTCCCTACTCTCCCCTCCCGCCCTCCCTTTCTCCCTTCCTCCCTCCTTGCCTGACTGCCTTCTTTCCTACCTTCTTGTTTTCCTGCCTTCCTGCTCTCCTGCCTGCCTCTTCCTCGCTCCTCCTTCTATCCTCCTTTTTCTTTCTTTACTCTTAGAGAGAGAGAGAGAGGGAGGGAGGGAGGGAGGGAGGGAGGGAGACCTTGCTATGTAGCCCAGACTGATTTTGAGCTCAGGATCCTTCTCTCTCATGTTCTTGGGTGCTGGAAATCTAGGCATGTGGCCTCAGACCTGGCTTTTATTCCTTCTTTATACAATTATTATTCTGAATTCTCCACAAAGGATGATTTGTCTCCCCCCCCCATTCATTTGTTTGTAATTTGTGTATCATGTGAGCTCATGAATGCTAATTTTATTTTTTAGATCATAATTAAATACTATGGTTATTTATTTTCTTGTTCATATTGCATAACCTCTGGCCACTTGGTTCTTCCTGCCCATCAACATATGTTCTTCTTTATGTCTTACATATCTATTTTTTCTTAACAAGTTCTTATTTTCTGCCATTGTTGGAGTCTCTGGGCTCATCTTACATTTTCTATGACCCAGCCCTATCATCAGCCATGTATCCATTTCTTCTTAATCAGAAAATCTTGTTGGAAACTATTGGAATATAATTGCTTCTAGGCTCTCTTAGGGGACTGACTGAGGAAATACACATGTAATTAGGCCTACTTATTTGAAGCTGTTATGTTCTGTAAAATTTCAGAGATTCTGAACTAGTGAATGTTGCATTGTTCCTGGGGGAAATCCAGGGCCAGATGCCCTCCTCTGGTCATATTTTTGTCAGTTGATCAATAATAAACCTTGCTTTTGTTTATGCATGCTTCTGTTTACAGATGTGTGTGTCTGTGGGTTGTAGTCATTAACATTGGCCTTAAAGCCAGTAGCACTGATATTGATGCCTGAACTTATTTACAGAATATTTTTCTACACCTCACTACATCATACAACTCTTAGACACTCTGCTCTGAGGTTTCTTAAGAATCAGATTCGCCAACAGAGAACAGAACATTTCAGAAAGTGTGGCTTTAAATAGGCTGTGAAATAGACATGACTGTAAGAGATGGTGGGGAAAGGCTAGTGCCACTTCCTTTTAGCTCATCTGAAAACACATGTGTTTGGTGACTCAGGTTATTTGCTGCCACATGCGTGCATCTGCAGGGCCACTAAGAGCCTTAACCATTGAATTTTGGATTACAAATAAATTATAGTAAACGGGCAAGCTAGCAAGCACATACTTGGTCCATACACCAGCCTGAAGCTGCTGTATGCTCGCCTGTACATCTGCTTCTGTATCTCTCTATTTCAAGCTAAGCATGCCCTCATGGTGACATTGACAGCTTCAGCCTGATCCTATGTGCTTTGGTTCCCCACCTTCCTTATGTATGTGACCAGAAGTTACAAGAAGCAAAGCCACAGCTGCTTCTGCAATTGTGGCGAGCCAGATGCTACAGGTCTGGAGCCAAATTACTTGAGCCACCTGTAGCCCCTTCAGTGGCCATTCATTTTCCAGCTCTGTGTGTGACTGGACATCCATCTGTGACTGTTAGGTGAGTCCTTTTGAAACATGCTTCAGACACCTGACTCCCATTAGTTCAAAGGCTGAGTATGCTGTCATTTAGCACGCCCAGGCTACCGCAGAGAACCCATGCCTCACTATAGCATACCTATTTGTTCACACAGGTGTATCTTTACACTGTCTCAATTTATGATGCTCTTTGTTCACCAGGCTGGTACCATGTTGGAATATGGCACGTGGGGTAACCTGGATCTATGTTCCTGGGTGTGGTCATTCACATTTGGCTTATGAACATGCTATTTCTTATTTCTTTTATGGTGAGAATTGTGCTTTTGCCTTGATATTTCTTTTTGAAATTTCTTCGTTACATTTATCAATTGATTGTGTATTTGTGTGCTTCTCTCTCTCTCTCTCTCTCTCTCTCTCTCTCTCTCTCTCTCTCTCTCTCTCTCTCTCTCTGTGTGTGTGTGTGTGTGTATGCACATGTATGCACCATGGCATGCATGTCGATGTCACAGGACAACCATGATAGTTAGTCACTGTCTACCTTATTTCAGACAGCATGTTGCCACTAGATTACCCAGGCTGGTTGGCCCATGGACATCAGGGGATTCCTACCCTCTCTGTCCAGAGAAGCATTGGGGTTTCAGGTGATTTTATGGGGATTTTGTAGATTTTCACCCATTGCACCGTCTCTCCATGTCCTTGCTCACAGTTTTCATCTTAGTGATGGCAGCTCATTGGAGAGGTTGAAGAGGTGTGGCCAGTTGCCCCATGGGAAGTCTCAGATTCTCAGTGGGTATAACCAGCACCTGGTGCTGATGTTTGGCCAGTCCTTCTGTCCTATGATGTGCCTTTCAGTCCTACAGTTCTGCTTTTCACTTTCCGGAGTTATTGAGTCTGTCATCTGTAGAAGAGCAACCATTCATGGAGGCCTCTGCTGTGTGGAGACTGTGTGGTCTCTCCCATCAGTTGAAGGCTTGAGTGTCCACTGAATCTCTAGAGTGGTACCTGGAAGCTGCAATTTAAAAAAAAAATCTTGCTGACAAGGTGACCTTGACTGTCCAAATTTGAGTTGAATTCATTGGACTTGCCAGATGTCTTTTGTATTTAAGTAAAAAAAAAAAAAAAAAAAAAAAAAAAAAAAGCAATATGTGAGCCAAGGTCCAGTCTGAGACAAGGCCTGACTGTTGTGGTCACTGAAGGGCTTTAGAATTGATGCTTGTGGCTGGATGGGAGGGTGAGTTCTCTTCATCCTCAAGGATATCACTCGTCTCGCTCAAGAGCCAAGGTCTTGATTGCAACTGCCTTGAGTGTAACATTCTGGGAATTCGTGTCCTTGCTGCGCGGCCGGGGAGATTTGTACTGAGTTTGGAAATTCGTGCTCATTTTATCTAACCCACAGGCACTAATGAAGAACTAATGAACCACCGAGCTGGTTCAAATAAATGATTACAATTGACAAGAGAAGTGCAAACATGGCCCTGATGGAGGATAATCAAGAGTGAGTGGATAGGGAAGATTTTATTAATTATCCCAGCTCAAAGCCTACTTTCGGAATTGTGACAAGTTATGGAGGTTGTCATGGGAGCATTGCAGTACACACTCAGCAGCCCATATGACACAGAAGTACTGTCTCAAGGGCTCATCTCTGACAGTCATTTGTTTTTGTATTTAGAACTGGTTATAATATCTTCTTTGAACCTAGGTAAATGAGCTGATTTTATAATTTACATGTTTACTGATTTAACATTTCTGTTTTTAGTTAGTTGGAAACGGCTGCAATTACTATTTTACATCTAGCCTGTAGCTGATGAGCTGCATAGAGGAAGCCTCACAGTCCACTGCAGATTTGAGAACTCATTCTTCTCCTGGGAAGACCTGCAGGTCACCTACATGAGCTGATTCCACACTAGCCTCCGCATGCCTGGCACACACAGGCCAGCCATGCGACAAGCCACAGACATCCTTTTTGCTGGATATCTACTGGAGCAGAATGAAGAGTCTAAAAGACAGTATAAATGTCGTGACTAATTATGTACTGCATATTTGAAATGAGCACACTACCACTCGTTCATATTTCTAAGCCCCCACATTGAAAATCTGAATTTATAAATTCGATCTCCACTAACAAAACAGCCACTTTTGTCTTCTTCATGTATTTGAATGCATTAGGGATGCTTTACAGAATGGAAATTCTCATGGACTTTGAGAACTATTGGGCCAGAGACCGAAATGGCAGTGTTTTTTGTTGCTGTTTGTTAGTTTGTCTTAAAGATTGCCCGTGCCATTTGAGGGCCATGTGGTCCACCTCCTCAGAGGTGGATCTGATACTGTAGCAGATGAGAGTGGACGTTTGTGTGTACATGGGGGGTTCACTTGCTGGAATTTTAAGGTTATTGGGACCCAGGACAAGAATTGCATCAGGGACATGTAGTAAGGTAATATAAAGAGAAACCATTTATTGAGAAGAAGAGAAATACTGGTGAGCCGGTGACCTAGGCGCAAATGCGCTGTGCTACCAGTCCCATGACCCTTTATGTGTCATTTACATAGCAGCTACTTTTTCTAGGTTTGTATACCCAGGGCTTTTTACCACATACTTTGTTGCATGTACCCAGGTGCAGAAGGGCTTCCAGTCTATGGCTTCTTTCATATGTTAATCTTTTTATTTTATTTTAAACTAAAATTAATTAATTAATTAATTCACTTTGCATCTCAATTGTAGCTCCTCTGTCATCTCCTCCAGGTCCCACCCTCCCACCCCTCTTCCACCCTCCCACCCCTCTTCCACCCTCTAGTTTATTTCCCCATTTGGGTGAGATTTAAGCATCTTGCCTTGAGTCTACATAAGTGGTGGCACACGCCTTTAATCCCAGCAGAGGCAGAGGCAGGCAGATCTCTGTGAGTTCAAGGCCAGCCTCAGAGGCCAGCCTCCTCTACAGAATGAGTTCCAGGACAGCCAAGGCTATACAGAGAAATCATTTGTTAATCTTAATACTTTTCTGTCTACATCCCTATCTTCCTATCACAGGGCCTCTCTGGCACAGAAAAGAAGTTTTTAAAATGTTATAAGCGAATTGAACAGCTACACTTCTCTAGTTGAATGTCAGGTGTTTTACAATATGACACCTGACACTGTACAGAGAACAAGCAATGGTGACAACTGAACTCTTGCCAAGAATTTCCCTTGTTCTTATCCTGTAAGTGAAATAGCCAGCAAGGATGATTTTTGCTGACATCAGACTCTTCTTAACCCAGATCTGACATCTAGCTTGTTACTCTTGGCCTCCCTGCTGCCCTGGTCACCTTGGCTGCAGCAAGGGCTTTAATGCTCCCAGCTCATATGCACATCCAGCTGTCATGTTTAAGTCAGTCAGGATGGGCAGTCAGGCCTGAGGGCTCTCCTGGATGAGGGATTTCCAGTGGCCAAATCCATAGCGCCATGCTGACCAGGATGAGCACCTCACCCTTGTGTGACTCCTCCTTTCAGCAACAGTGAAGCAGTGCCTTCCAGGTCTTGTTAACATTTGGCACACATGTATTCCTTGGCAGGATTATCTCAAAAGAAGCTGAAGACCTTATGTTTGTACCTGCCCTTCTTATTCTTCTATCACAGTGATGGATCAGAATCAAAGGAGAATTTTTCTTTCTTTCTTTTCTTTTCTTTTCTTTTCTTTCTTTCTTTTTTTTTTTTTTTTTTTTTTTTTGAGACAAGGTTTCTCTGTGTAGACTTGACTGTCCTGCACTCACTTTGTAGACCAGGCTGGCCTTGAACTCACATCAAGCTGCCTGCCTCTGCCTCCCGAGTGCTGGAATTAAAGGTGTGTGCCACCATACCTGGCAAGAATTTCTAAACTTATATTATCATGACGCTTTGAAAGCTTGGGCAACTGTTAGCCTCCAAAGAATACATTAGGGAAAATGTATATTGTGGCGCTACTCCGCCTTCCCAGCACCACATGATGGTTGTCATCTTGAAATCAAAAGTAATTACCTGCATGAGCCTCTTACAGGATGATCCCACTAACACTGTATTCACAAGATGGCGCACAACTCCTATCCTTTTTGTTATTGTTTTTGTTTTCAAGACAGGATTTCTTTTGTGTAGCTCTAGCTGTCCTGGATTTGCTTCTGTACAGGTTGGCCTTGAACTCACAGTAATCCACCTGCCTTTGCCTCCCTGAGTGCTGGGATTAAAATGAGTCCCCCTTTTAACAGTGGCTGGACAGGCTACTCTTCTTTAAGGTATAGCTGCCCGGGAGTGAGCCATGTACCTGTAGGCAATCCCTCACCTATGCCTGTGTAAATAACCCCAACTACACACATTCGTTCACCCAGCTAGACTTGAACAGAATCATTGCTTTGATCTGAGCTAAATAGGTGTTTGTTTGCATCTGCTCAGGAAAAGTTACACAATACTTGGTACCTGAACGGGGGCATGACAGAACCAAAGTTGAGTTTGGAGGGAGTTGCTGCATCACCCTTGTTCTTGTGACAAGACTTGCAACTAAAGCTAAGCTGTCTGAGGTGGAGTGCTCATAGGAGCAAGCCTGGCGCGGCTCGTCTCCTCCCTGCCTCTGCCTCCTGAGTGCAAGGATGGCATGAATTTTTACTGTAGTAGATCTTGCAGTCCTTGACATGGTGCTAAGCCATATGTATGTGTGTGTGTGTGTGTGTGTGTGTGTGTGTGTGTGTGTCTGCTGTGGAATCTCAGGTTGTCTTTCCTCTATGTGCTATGGAGTAGCATACCTCCTTGAAAGCTGGAGTCAGATGTCTAATATGGGTGTGCTACTGATGTTCTTCTGTCCAGAAAAACACTTGGCCACATAAGGAAGCAATTACATGAAGAAAGAAAAAAGCATATGTGGATGACACCCTTCACACTAGCTTCTGATTGGGCAGGAAATGCGGATAAAAAGGAGGATGAGCTGAGCTGGATGGGCTGGTTCACCATTCCTTGCTGTTATGAGTGGCAGATGTATAAGGGAAGGAGTACAAATCAGATTTGTGTTAAGCATCCCTTCCTAAGATCCTTAGGATGAGCTGTGCAGCGGAGGTAGAGAGCGGGTTTGCATTATTGAGAATTTTTCTTAGGCCTCACTGTTAATATTGAAACAGGAAACTATGATTACCAGGGAATACGCCTCCTCTGAACGGCTATAGTTTGGAAAGACTTTTAACCAAGAAATAAAAGAGGGACATGGGGGTCATTTTTGGTGAGTTGGAAGCCGAGAAACAGAGTAATCTACTTTTTCATCCCTTTCTGAGATATCAAGTACATAATCCAAAGCAATAGGAGAGGAACCAGTTCTAAATGGCCCGACTTGTGCAAGCCATCAGGACCACTCGGTTACCACTGGCTGAAAGTACCAAGGCATATCACCAACTGAAATGCAGGGGAGGGAAAGACAGGTATGCTGAGGCCACTGAGCATGCGAGAGGTGGTGTTTGATGCTGAACTCCTGGCCTGGCTAGGACTGTGCTTGCAGGAGAGCTAAGAAGTTAGTCTAGCAGGGACTGGAGAGCATTGTGAGGTATAGGTAGGAGAGAATCTGGCAGATCTGAAGTTATCTCATTCAAGGTGAGGAGGCGCTTAGGAGGGGATGAAAAGAGAGGATGCAAGTGATGGGGCCTGTAGAATTCTAGTTCATTCAAAAAACAAACGTGGCAAATTTTTTGACAAGCTGGCGGCATTCCTAGTGAAAACGTTGACAGCCAAATCCTGTGTTTGTGAGTCAGGGGCCTTTAAAGAAACACGTCAGTCAGCGTGGATATAAATGATAAAACAGTACGGATGAGAAAGGTGAAGCTCATTCCAGGGAACAGGACGTTATCCCACATCCCTGTGCGTACCACATACAGTTCACCAAGCCTGGGGCCTTCTCAGTAGCTCTCTGGCTAGTGGAGAGGCGCTTGCCACATTTATTTGTGAGTGACCCAGAATTCATTATCTGCTTCCCCCTTTCTACTGTGCCCAGTAGAGAGGCAGTTCCAGTCTGGATCCTGTCACACTTTAGGAGCTGCCAGCACAGCACCCAGGTCTTCCTTCTTGGCTCCAGGTGGAGATGGACAGCACGGATCAGCTTAGTCTAGCCCTTTGGGGTAGGAGGAAGAATGATAGTGGATTATAGAGGGAGAAATGAAACAATGCCTCTACTCCATGCCGCTGTACCCAGGATCACTCTTTTGAGGAAGTAATTAGCATGAGAGATGGGCTCTTTTCCTACTGTACTTGGACCTTGTTAATGTATTCAGCATCCTTTAATTCTGAGATCAGCTGGGGTCTCGCTTGGAATGGATGGCATGGGACTCTGGAAACCTTCCTGCACTCCCATAGATTTGTGAAAGCATCTGAAATAATATGCAACACTTTAGTGGAACAAGGGCTGGGAAGCAGCCCCCACTGGGTGCAGGGTAGGCACCACTGTGGGTTGTTGGGGGTTTTATGACTGGATAGGGTGCAGATGATGTTCAGAAGGTGGCTGAGAGAATCCTGCAACAGTTGGGGCCTGTCCATGGGAACAGGCCAGTTCAGGAGTTTCAATGTGGGAGACACCCTGGACAAGTGGGAGAAGATGTATTGAGAAGACATAATCACTGATTGAAAATTCCATTACTAGGGATTGGCTACCTCCCTCCAAGCTGTTGCTGGGGAGGTCCCTGAATACCGCCCCCCAAAATGCAACTATTACTGCTGCTGTTGATTGAATGCCAGAAGAAGATTGGAAAACCTGTTGCTAGAAGGAAAAGAAAGAAAGAAAGAAAGAAAGAAAGAAAGAAAGAAAGAGAGAAAGAAAGAAAGAAGAAAAGAAAAGAAAAAAAAAGAGAAAAACCTGTTGCTAAAAACAGCCCACACTTTGGGAGCGAAACATGGATTGAATTGTGGCTAACTTTCAGGGTGCCTGGAGGCACTGCATAGGCTTCTGAGAGAGGATTGTCACCAAGTCCTGCTCAATTATAGACCTTAGAGTCTCCACTCCCAACATGCCAGGCAAGGTTCACCTGTAATATTGGCATAGCTATTGTAAGTGCAACCAGTTGCTTTCTAACTGGATTTAAGGCTGGCTTGGTAAGAGGAACCCACGTTTAGTATTGTAAGCCATGGCAAGCCTGTGGCTTTTGAGGTCACAGGTCTAGTGGAGAAGCCTCTGCTGTTCCTTTATTAAAGGGATGTGATGCATCTATCAAGTTGCATTGTAAACATTTTTGTTTGTCCTCATAGATTTTGATGCTGTTCAGGGGAGTTTCTTTCTGAAGTGAGCGGTGGTTCCCGGGAAGACTCCTAAGCAGTCAGTGTGCTAAGAATAAGTGATTGTTGCTGTGGCATGGTGGCTCAGTGCTTAAATGTGAAAAGTCTACCATACATACAAAAGGTACCATACATCTGTACCATCCTCTCCAAGGCTCCAGGATTATCACAGAAGAGGGAAGAAGCAGAATGTAAGAGCTGAAGGAAGGGTAGAATGTCTGGGAACTCTGTCCTTCAGCATGACATGATCACTAAAACTACTTCACAGAAGGGTGGGAGGGCTCATGAGATAGTGCTTGAGACAGCATCCCACCCACCCACCATCCATCCATCCATCCATCCATCCATCCATCCATCCATCCATCTATCCATCCCTCCCTCCTCCCAGGAAGATATGAATGGTTCACAACTGCTGGGGTGATGGCAGAGACTCTTTCAATGGTGTAGTTAGAGAATCAACTATGGTCCCATAAGCCCTCTCTCACCCATGCTCCTGTAAGTAACCCTCGCTGAAATCATTGGTTCTCCAGGCTGGACATGGGTGGAGTCATATCTTTGGTTGGTTGGTTGTGTCCTAACTTGGGTGAATGGATGTTCATATCTCTCTAGGGAAAGAAACAAGATACAACAGAAGTTAAACAAATCATGTTGAAAACAATTCTAGTCCCAGGTAAGAGAGTCTCTGTCTGGATCTGATTGGTTCTGACTTGACCTGACCTGTGGGGTTTGACTAAAACTCGGGAGGGAGGTCACCTGTTGAAAAATGCAAGACACAGAGAAGGAGAGCAAGTCTGATTGATCAAACTCTCAAACTTTATTAGTCAGGCAGCAGCTTTTATAGTCAGAAGGCAGGGAAGCATGTTGCTATAGCAACCCAGCTGCAGGCTTTTCTCAAAACACAGGGAATTCCAGGCAGGGTCATAATGTCCTGCCACACAGGGTATCTGGCTCCCTCTCTGTCTAGTCTAACTGCTAAACCATAACAGGGTCGCCCCATCTCTATCTGTCTTTAGTCTAACTGCTGACCCACAACAGGGTCAGCTAGTTTCTGGTGAAAGGCAAGCTCTGGAAAGACAGACACTTAAAGGTACAGACTTGGACAAGATGGCTGAACATTGGCCATATGGCCTATTGTCCCCAACACTGACTGGCTCTGAAAGTTTCTTGTTTTATATTTGTATCCCAAACGATTGCCCAACGCATGACAACTTGACTTATGATATTTAAATTAACAAGATATCAGTAGGAAACACTTTAGTTTTGAATTTTGGTTTTTGCAAAGACTGGCACTGCATAGTCCCAGACCTCCCTGGAGATGCTGGGCAGTAGTGGTGAACCTGCATTTCCAGCCAGCCATACCCTCACGCAGGGGACGCATACTCACCAGTACCTGGGGACATTGAAATTCATGTTCTTACATCCCATCCGGTTTACAAAATGCCCACCTGTGCCTCTCGCCTCAGCTTACACTGCTCGTATCAGGGGTTTTCCCCTGAGTTGAGGAGCATCTGTATATGAGGAGTATGTGCACGAGAGGCTGAAATCTTACTGACTGTTCTCGCCGTGGACCATGTCCCGAGCATAGTGTAGCCACTGATCTCTAGTTTCACATATTTAATGGCTTGAAAACAAAACAACAACAACAACAAAATCCAGATGAAAACAGACTTCTCTGTAAAGGACAATAGGGAGGAAATTTGCTGACAGGAGAAAATTCCTCTTTGTCAAGTAGAATGGGGTAAAAGGGAAATGCTTTGGAGTGTGGTCGGGAAGAGGGAGACCATGGGAAAGAATACAAAGCAGGCTGCTCAGTAGCCACGGGGTAAACAAGGCATCCGAGGGAACATAAGTGCTGATTTGAAAGCCCCTTGGCAGCCATGGCTGTAACTGAGATTCCCTGGACCACAAACTCTCGTTTGAGAAACTTGAGTCTTGGGGGTCTTCATATCGGTTGGGCTGCGTCTGTCATTTTTCCTTGTGGATTCTCATATCAAAATACTATCCTGAACTGTTCGTTGGAACACAAGACGCTTTTTCAGGGTCTAATTCATCAGATCTCAAACTTGAGACCTAGCTGTACCAACTGCTGCCATCTTGGCCCGCCCTGGTGATCGTAGCTTGAAAAGTACAAAATGAGTTCCAGGCAGAATTAATTCAGGAAGAATCCACTTGCTTGTGTTTGCCTCGGTTTGGAGCCACCAGTGTGACATTCTTTTCTCTGTGGCTTATTTGGCAACATATTGGAGGTGCCTTGTGTACCACTGAATGCTCACTCGTGTTTCGTATGCAGTCCTCTCAGAGACCTGGAATCTTGGTTATGATACATTGTGTAATTGTAGATTAGTGTGGGACCCTGGGTAGGTGAAGGGGTGCTGATGAAAGGCAAGAATGTAGCTTTAATTTTCCAGCTCTCCTGAATCATAAACTGTCAGGTATGAGGCTTGTTTGGAGAGGCCAAAGGCAATTTACAGTGTAAACCTGGGCACCTGGGAAACATCTTTTTCAAAGACTAAGTGAACAGCAGTCTAGGTTCAGAGCAGCAGTCTTGTTCAAAGCAAAAACAACTAACAAACGAGATGCATCAGTATTTGCTTGTGCAGCTAAATTCTACAATCAGGAAAGCCTGTTGGACGGCTTTGAAAAGTTTCAAGGGAGTCTTGAATTCCTCAAGGTCAAGATGCACTGGAATAACATGCCAGAGAGAGCTGTAGGAAGCACAAGCTGTAGGGTTTGTGGTCGCCTATTTCAGACAACGTATCAAGGAAGTCAAGGGTCACCTTGCTAGGGTCTGCCACTCTGGGTTGTTAGGTGCACGAAGTATCTTTCCTCTTCATGAAAAGCTGAGGCCGGCGGCTCACTCTAGGCAAGGATGCTGCTCAGAATGCAGGGCTAAAGCGTAGCTTTGCCTTCTCCATGATCATGGCCCCATGTTAAAGACCCCTGTGGTGTCTCCAAAGTCATGCCTTGAAGAGGGAGGGTGCTGGGGGTGCTTCTCCTGTGGAATTCCCATCTGAGTCCACATGGGCTCTGTGGCAGGCTTGAAGCATCTGATGGCGCCTTTTCCTCTACAGTTGGAAGAATGAAATGTGAGTGAAAGAGACTTTCTGGAAATTACTTTATGCTGACTCCAAGAAACAATCATTTTAAACTAGCTATATTAGGCAGTACAGGGTAAGATATCATTAAATGATTTGGGCTTTCTCGTGTGCATGTGTGAACTACCGTAAGCATTCTTAAGATGAAAGTGTACAGAAATTTGCCATTTGCAATTGCAAATGGCAAAGGGGATGCTTGACCATTTGTTGACTTAAACATGGCTGCCACTGTTGTCTTGTGATGCAGGAGTCCTATGCTTATCAGTCATTTTCCCACTGGGACACATACTCACATCATCTACTCTTACTACAGAATGGAAAGGAACAAAAAGGAAAGAGAACCTGTAATTCGCCCTGGGCAGGCACAGCCTTTGTCACATCACTCTTGGGATGGGGTCAGACCCCCACAAGTCCACCATAATATGACTCTGTCACTAGTGAAAATGGGCTTACTACCCCCAACCTCCAGAGTACTGCAGGTCTCAACAGCACTGGAGAGTTTTGGGGTTTTTTTCCCCTAGTGAACAGGTGACTCACTGAGAGACCTGTGGTTCACAGCTGCTGCTGTATATCCTAAGACTACCTAGCTTTGGCCCAAGGAAAGATCAATGTTCATAACCCCAAATATGGTTTCTACTGAATATTTAATCAATTCTGCACTATCACAAAGCTGAAAAAAAATTAAGCCAAGCCATTTTAAATCGGAACGGGCTGTATTAGATTCTGGTTACTCATCACACCATAAGGAAAATGTATCCTAAGGGGGTTGGTTGTGGGCTATACTACTAGGCTCAATGCACTCCTGTCTATGATGCTGGAGGTAGCATTACAGTCTCAGCCCCAAGCACTGACCCTGGGTTCAGTGTGCTGGCGTAGGTGGATATCGTGGGTTCTGGCAACAGTAATGGGCATGATTGAGATGTGCTGAGAGAATATGCTGAGAAGACTAATAACTAACCTTGGATTCCCATTGGGAATAGGTGCCCATGAGGGTGTCAGGAATCAAGCATGGACCACAGTGGAGCTGGCCAATTCTAGGCTTTTATGATTAGCTAAAGACCCCTTGTTGAGGGAAGCCACAGCTGACACCAGAAAGTAGGAGTGTGTAAACTGAGGAGGGTTCTGAGACAGGCCCCACCCCCAACTCTTGCAGGTGTGCACTGCAGTGGTGTTCACAGCCCAACCATGGTTACATTCTGAACACCAGCTGTCACATTCCACCATCAGCAATTCTGTTTGCTGGAAGCAGTAGCCTGACATGGGCCAAACTGGTCTATGAGGGAGATGTTCAGATTGGAAATACCTCACACGTCCAAAGATAGAACATGGTGCAGATGCAAGGAAGGGCATCAGGGCACCTGTCCAGGCAAACTGCCCAGAGGTGGTGTTTAGAATGAGATTGAGACAGTGCAAAGGCATAGATGGGGAAGAGCAGCCAGGACAGAAATATGAGAGAAAAACAAATGCAGGAGGTTCAGACCTGACATGCATCCTTGGAGCAGAGGGGCTGGAATGGTGACCCAATTGCTGAGGCCCAGGACCAGATATGGAACTTACTCTAGTCCCACGTGAACTGGAGTTCTATATGGGAATGTTCAGGCACTTCCAGGAGTGAGCAGAAGTCTTGTAAGTTACAATTAGAGCTGCTGCACAGAGGAAACACGTAGCTAATGTCGTGGGTACCAGCTTCACTCCACCTGTCCGTTTGAAAGTGTGTTTTACAGTGATACTGCATCCTACAGCCGGAGAGCCATTTTACATTTTACAAAGGATGGAATCTCAGGCAATTTGTCATGGTTTTTTCTGCCTATCAAAATAGCCCCGTCCACACTGAAAGAAAATGCAAATGCATTCCAGGCTGCTATTATTACAGACTTTCTAATCAGACTGGTCTTGTGTTCATTTCATTAATTTGAAGAATTGAAAAGGAGGGTTCTTACTCCCAGAATAAGAGGCAATTGGATTGATTTCCTCACTTCTACCTCCCACTCCTTGCCTTTTAAAACTTGTTATCTAAATTTTCATTTGTGTGGAAATAGGCTTATAAGATTTATTTTACTTTTCAATTTACTTGTTACATTTCCTTAAGTGGTCTGTGTACCCTATGCCCGTAGACTCCAAGGAGTATAAGATTCTTATCAAACTAAAAAGGTTACTGCTATTTAGACCTAAAAATTATTTCAACAACAACAGAAAGGTTCTATGTGCTATACTCTTCTGGATATAGAGGTGCCACTAAATAAACTTTGTTCTTTGAGTTGTAGTTTTGCTTAAGGCATGTCTATAAAATGTCCCTAGAGTAAGTTGTAAAGTTTTATTGTGAAGGGAGTGCTTTCCAGCGCAGTCGGAGTTGTGAGAGAATGACACAGGTGGATCTCACTGTAAGTAGGTTCATGAAGAGTCTCTGTTATATTTAATTCTTTATATATCACAATATCGTTGTATGGGTGGGGCCTAGCAGGGAGGAGACTGTTCCAGCAGTTCAGACCACTGACACTAGAGCTGGAAGACCAGGGACCAAACCTCGGCCCCTGTTACTTCCTGTGTGGTTTTATGCAGGGTTTCCTGACCTGTGTTTGGAGACCTCTGGTTTTTCCTGTTCAGAATACTGAGTTGTAATGCTTTATCCTCCATGAGATCCTGTGAGGATGAAATGAGTGATGGAGCATGGCTTGGCACACAGTGAGTACCAACAATCTCTAAATACAATTTAGACTTCTGGGTTAGTTATGTTTTGGAGCAAGCAACAAAAGCCAACTTTGGTAAACTTCTACAAAGAGGACTTGATTGGTGAGCACTGGGGAGGGGAGAGCTCAAAGAAGCAGGGAAGGGCAACTCCAAGACCCTGTGCGTTTCCATCCGACGCTCTGTCATCTTCTCTTCTTTCATCAAATCCGAGACTCAGCATGGCCACGGCTTTTTGTGGGGGAGGGGAGGATCTCCAAGAAAATTAAAGCTAAATAGTTTAGGCATGGTGGTTCAGTGACAGCTGATCCCACCGCCTCTTCCTGCTCCTCTTTGTAACTCTATCTCATTCCCTTTCTCTCTCTCTCTCCATTTCCTGTTCTCTATCCATCTGTCCAGTCACACACCCATCTACTTTTCCATCTACCTACCCAGCCGCCATCCATTGTATTCATCATAACGCTGCTGTGTGCCAGGCTTCTGTCAGCTTCTAGAGCTAGAGATGTAGGCAAGACAGGCTTGACCTCTGCCTAGTGAGTGTACATCCAGGACTAGGAAAGACACATAATAAGTAAGTGAACCACTGATGTTGAGACATGCGTTGAAAAGCAAATAAAATTACATTGCCACAGCAGGCACTGGGCTCTGCTTTGGCCCGGGACTCCATGAAGCCCTCTGTGCTGATGGCGTCTGAACTGACATTGAAGATGTGGGTCTGTCTGTCTGTCCGTAGTAGAAAGAATCAAGTCTCTGGATTATGCTCTGTAAGACTTTTAGCCTCTTCCCATATCCTATGTTGTTGAGATCACCGATTAATTTTTTTTGTTATAGTTTAACTTTCAAAAGTCATTCTTTGAGAGTTTTGTACAATGTCGTTTGATCGTCTTTACCCTTGCCTCCTGGATCCACTTCTCCTTCTTCACCCACTCAACTTTGTGTCTGTTCCTGCCCCACCCCCATCAGGTCTAACTTGTGTTGCCCATACATCCTCGGATGTGAGGCCTTCTACTGGGGCATGGTCAACTCATCAGGATCCATACTCTTGTTTTTGTTTTTGTTTTTCGAGACAGGGTTTCTCTGTGTAGCCTTGGTTGTCCTGGATTTACTTTGTAGATCACGCTGGCCTTGAACTCACAGAGATCCACCTGCTTCTGCCTCCCAGAGTGCTGGGATTACAGGCGTGGGGCCGCACTCTTAAAGAAAACCAACTCTCCCTCTCCTAGCAGCTTTCAATTGCCAGGCACTCCTCAGCTAGGGGTGGAACTTCCTGCCCCAATCCCCCCCACTTCCTGTTGGGATTTGGCCTGGCTTGAGTTTGTGTGTGGGCTCTCATGTGCTGTCACAATTGCTATGAACTATTTGCAGCTGTTCTGCAAAGGACACTGTTTCCTAATGTATCCATCCACTGCTTCTGCTTCTTACAGTCTTTCCAGTTCTGCCTCCAAAATGACTCCTGAGCGTTGGGAGGAGATGTGCAATAGATGTCCCATCTAGGGCTGAGCACTCTGCGGTCTCTTACTCCTACATCTTAGTGCCAATTTTGGTTTCTGGGTTTTTGCCTCCTCATCACCTAGGTTGTGCAGCATCAAGAAAACCCACCTTGGCCTTGGATGCCACATCTACCTGAGTCTCTGGTTCCTTACCAACACTGCCTGTGCAGAAAGGCCCGTGGGTGGAAGGCCAGCACATGTTCTTGTTCCTCTTCCACTTTGGGCAGGTCCTTGGATTTCTGCCTTAGAACTCAGTTCCTCTTAGAGAAGTATGCTTGGTAGTTGGGGCTATAGCATAGGTTTCTGGGCTTCAGAAAAGATGAAGGTTAAGGAGTATTTAAAGGTCTGGCCATCCCTGCTGCACAGGTGGGAGTTAGGTGGCCTACATTAGGGCCAAGCTTGGAGGTACCCTCACATGGCTGCGAGTGGTACGGGACATCACTTCATCTTGTTGGTATTTCATCAGCAGTGACTCAGTTCCTTCTACAAGAACCTGTGTGACAGGCAGCTTCAAATCATCACTAGAGGTTTTAACCATAAACTGATTTGTCCTTTCTATCCAGATCCTACCAGAATTAGGTCAGAGAGATGGAAGAAACTCAACTACCAATTATGAGTGATGTTCTTTAATGGGATGAAGACAACTTAGCATGTACACATCAAATACATTGGCATAAAACTCTTCACTTTAGGCAGGTGATGTAGCTCAGTTGGTAGAACACTTAGTTCCCACTCAAGAAGCCCTGCACTCAGTCCCTAGCACTACCTAAAACCAGCTAAGAATACAAATATCTGTAATTGCAGTATTCAAAAGGATGAGTCAGGGGGATTGCTGCGTAGTCCAGGTCAATCTAGGCTACACTGTGATCCTCTGGCCATCTTCTCTCAGTTCCAACTACAACACGGAACATTCAAATACATTGTAGGTGTGCATGACTCAACTGGAGAAGACTGGGCAATGCTTTGACTGTGTGCAAACAGGTCTGGATGGGTCAGCTGAGGCAACTTTAGTGCGGGCACATGCGACCTGCTGCCCAGCAGATCTCAAGTACTGCTTGTCCTGGTGTATCTTCTGTGCAGCGATTGTTGCAGCTTGGGCATCTGATGACCCCTGACTGGATTTTACACATTGTATTTGGCAGGCACTAAGGATGACTGATAGCTACATTAAAAAAAAAAAAAAATCATGCTTCCTAAATGTGGTGCTGTTTCTTGACATTTTCATTATCCCCAGTCTTCTATCTGCCAGTGGCTGACAGCAGAGGAAGCCCCAACTCACAAAGCCTGTCAATTCTGGGGGGCATTTAAATAGAAATAGTGACACATGTGGAATATAGACATGCTCTGCAAAGGCGTGCTTCCTTGTCCCTAAAAATGGATGTAAACAATTCAGAAATCTTACTTTTTTGATGAGATAGTTTTAAGAAGAAGTAGAAAAGCAAATCTTAAAAAATTGAAATATATTTTGGCTGGACAGAACTCTAGTTAGCCAAAAAAGATCACTGCGATAGCTAAGAGGGGATTTACTAGTGGCTCTTTCTATTTAATTGAGGGATGTGGACTTCTATCAAGTCTAGGAACCCATCTCCCCAGGTTTTCTTGTTTTATTCTTATTTTCTTCTGATTCATAAACATGTTTTGTTTTTGTAAATTTGATTTCACTTCAAGTTTAAGTCTTGAAATGGGTAGGTGTAGGTCTATACCATATTATTTCTTTTTAATTTGGGGATGAATGGGTGTGCTTTGTTTATTTTGATCAAGTAGCTTCCCAGGTATTAGTTTTTTTCCTTTTAAGGTGAGGGATTCTGAAAGAGCAGGTTCCAGTGGCCAAACGGTGGTGTCATGGCCAGGACTTCTTGCCTTGTGATGTTTGGCCTTATAAAAGGTACATGTTCGGGGCTGGAGATGAAGCACAGAGACAGAGGGGGCTTTATACTGTGCACTGACCCCTGGGTTCTGGCCCTAGCACAGGTGGGGAGGAAAGACTAAGAGAAGGAAGCCTGGAGGGAATGTTGCTAGGTGTGTAGGCAGAAGTCTGTGCTCTCAGCCAGGGAACCCATGAATGTGTTGCCTTACATGACAAAGGGGCGGTGCAACTGTGGTTAAGTAAGGTCCTCTTGGTAGAGGTACTGACTGCTTAGCGCAGTCACCAGGATCCATAGTGTAGGAAGAGGAAGACTGGAGACTCAGAGTCAGAGAAACGAGAATGGCTCCAAGGCTGGAGAAGGCGAGAGGCAACATATTCCCAGGAGCCTCCTGAAAGGGTGGGGCACTAGCAGCCCACATGGGACTCTGACCTCCAGATGGGGTGCAGCTCCACTAGCCCACATGGGACTGTTGACTTCCAGAAGTGCAGCATGCTACATTTGTGTCGCTTCAAAACCTTGAGTGTGTGGCAGTTAATTTCAACCATAGAAGGACACTAATAGACTGACCACATGCCAAGTACACCATGTTAGATGCTCTGGACGTCAGGCTCAGACAATCTGCCTTTCTTAACTCCATCCTCACTGTTTCTTATGAGTAGTGGAGTAGGGGAAGTTATTTGCTCTGAAAGTAGCTGCAGGTTAACAGTTAAGTCTGGAAATCTTTGAGGCTGGGAAAATTAAAAACACATTAATTGATAATACATACTCGGTGTTTATAAAATATGCAGTTTGTATATTTATATAGCAGACATTTATAATTTGCTTTAAACATAAATAAATGATGCAAGCTCAAAAGAGAAAGAAAGAAAGAAATCAATGTTAGATGGTAACTCACTCCATAGTACCATTACTACTAGAAAACCAATGCTTACAGACCTCTTTGGCCTCCCTTATCATTTATTTTCAGTGTACTTTAGGCAACATCTTTATGGTTAATGTTGAACAGCTGCTTTCTCCTTGCGCATGCAGGAGTCCTGCCTGTGGTCTCTAGCATCTCACTGATGAGTTGGTACTCAGGGTCAGTGTTTAGGATCTGCCACTGCCTGAGTCTGTTTCTGTTGTTGTGACAATGCCTAAAACTAGGTACAAACTAGAGACAGGAAAGAAGATGACTTTGCCTGATAGGCCTGGGACCTGGCAAGTGCATCATAAGGGAGGTTGTCTAAGGTAAGGGCCTTGTGTGCCTCTCCTCATGATAGGAGGCAAAAGTATGGAGAAAGAAGAAAGAAGCCATGGAGGGCTGGCCCAGCCTTCTAACAGCCTGTTCTTGAAGAGACTAATCTAATCCCACAGGGGTGAGGTCATGCTCCTTTAAGGAAGGCCTCCATCATGAGTATGTATCCCTATTTTCTCACCACCTCCCAATAGGCCCAGCTCCCTAAATAGCACCCGTGGCAATCACATTTCAACCCAAAGGCAGATGTGATGCGGGCCCGTGATCCCCGCACTGGTGCAGATGTGAGAGCTGGGTGGTGAGATCAAGTCCCTAGCAAGACAGTGTCTCAGAAACCAAAACAGTCACCACAGGGTTTCAGGTCAAGAGCTGGAGGGCTGGCTTAGAGCTTGTTGGCGACATGCTGGCTTTGGAGGCATGAGGCCAAGAGATCAGATTCCTCAGAGCCAACGTAAATTCTGGCACGTGTGCATCAGGAATCTGACCAAGGGATAAAGTGAGGTGGATCGCTGTGGCTCACTGGCCAGCGCATCCAAGCAAAATGGCCAAGTTATAGGTTTAGTGAGAAACTCTATGTCAAAAAAGAAGGTGAAAAAGTGATTAAAGGAGGCATGATGACATCAACCTCTGTCCATCTACATGAACCCATGCACACGTGAAGAGTCCCCTCCCCCCAGCAATGACATTCCAACTGCCAAGGGCTTTGGAGTAAATGGAGAAATGGAATAAGCCTCTTTAACAACTGTGGTTCACGAGCTCGGTGAGATCTGAGAGGAAGCCGCATGTCAAAAGTGAGAAAACCAGTGAAGCATGATGGAGGCAGGAATGTGTTACTGTGAGGAGAGAAACCAGAACCCCCAGACTGGATGAGGGAGGGAGGGACCAGCCAAAGGGTGCATCTCACATGATGGGGAGAGGAACAAAGCTGGGGAAGTGTGAAAGAAGTGGGGTCTCATAAAGGCATGGCCGGGTGCTTTGGCTCTAGTTTTGGTGTTCTAGAAAAGTCTCTTGAGTTTTAGTAAATTTAATAATAGTAATAATAATAATAATAATAATAATAATAATAATAATAATAACAACAACCACCCACCAAGGAGAAGCATCAATAGAAAAGGTAGGATATGTGTAAAGCAAAGAAAATCAGGCTGATACAAGACTTTAAACATTGTTGTTGTTTTAATTAGTTAGTTAGTTAGTTACTTAGTCTGTATGTGCTTGTACATGGTGTGGCCATGGGTCAGGCTTTTCCTTCTACCATGTGAGTCTTCAGGTTGGTGGAGAGCACCCTGACAAGCTGAGCCATCTTGTCAGCTGGCCCTGGTCTAGATTTGAGTGCTCAAGACTGAGAGCTAGGAGAAAAGACACGAGTGCCGCCATGTTTTAGACGGACCCAGTTGTTAAGTGAGAGTTCTCCAGGTTTCTAAGCTCATCCATGTCAGCGTGCAAATGAAAGTCACTCTGAGCAGGACAGTGAATTCAGCCTCTGCAGAACCCTTCTGAAAGAAGAAATGATTTGAGGTGCATGAGCCAAATAGATAAATCAGGAAGTGGGAGGCATTGGTATTAATAATGCAGAAGTAAGTGGTTAAAGCAGTAGAATGTAAAGGGAAGTTTGAGTTGTAGATGCTAATGTGGTTTCCTCGATACAATCGGGGATGCAGAGCACAGTAGAGGGTCTAAGTCTGTTGCAAGCCCCAGTATGTGCCATTGATGTATGTGTAATAGTTTCAAACAGATGTTCAAAAATTTAGTCCGTAGAGAATGAAAGCAACAAAAAAAATTGATAAAAAACAGCAAAAGTCAGAGAAAGTTAGAGAGACAAAGGCAATAAAATATAAATGTCCAAAAAAAAAAATAATAAGATGGTGGAGAAATAGAAATCAGAGACATCAAGTCAACACCATAAAACTGAATTACTTAATGTCATCTGTAAAAAAGTATTTTGGAATTCATTAAAAAAAAAAACCCACAAAAACTGGCTTGTTGCTACTCACCAAAATTATCTTACAGTAACTGACAAAGTCATTGACACAGGTCAAGGAAAAGAAACCAAGGCTATCGATATGAGACCAATTAGCATGCGATGCAAAGGTAGTCTAAATAGAGTCTGTTAATCAGGGACCTCTAGAGCATACTAGCAGATAACAGGGCTACATAGCAAAAGAGGATTTACTTTAGTGGCACACACAAAAGGTCTGGGTAGGCCAGCAATGGCTGTCTGCATACTAGCAAGGCTAACAGCCTGTAGCTGAGTGCGCCAGCAGTCACACCACAGCACCAAAGGCAGGAGGACTCCTAGACAGCCACTGGTCTTCTGCCCACATTGGGAGGCCTAAGAAGCTGGTTTGGCACATCGGCAGGGGAGGCAGGCACAAGCTTAGAATCACCTGGAAAAGTGACTCTCCATGGACAAATTGTTTTTACCAGCTTGGTCTGTAGGAGATTGCTTTGACTATTAACTCCTATGGGAGCATCCAGGTCACAGTGGGTGACACCATCCCCAGGCGGGTGATCTTTGACTGTAAGAGAGCCAGAGAGCAAGCCAGCAAGCAGCCTTCCTCTGCAGTGCCTGCATTGTTTCCCTCAGTGATAGACTGTGACATTGAAGCAGAAGCCAAATAAATCCTTGGATCAGCGTGTTTATCCCAGGCGCAAAAATGAAATACTACAGGGTACGTCAAGAGTTAGCAGTGGCATTTCTTCTGGTCGTCTCCCTGCAGTTGCCACTGGGGGTTTCTCATTGGGTGAGTAGTGGCTGAGACACCCTCCTCAACCACTGAGTCGTTGAAATGTGTCTAAAAAGGGTAAAAGGATGCCTACAGCCATAGTAGCTACCTCCCTCTTCCCTCTCTTCCTTTCTTTTATAGTTTTTCAAAACAGGGTTTCTCTGTGTGTAGCCTTGGCTGTCCTAGGCTCCCTTTGTAGACCAGGCTGGCCTCCAGCTTACAGAGATCCAACTGCCTCTGCCTCCCAGTTGCTGGGATTAAAGGCGTGCCCTCCACCACCACCTGGCTTGCCTCTCTTTCTATGGCAAAGTAAATCATGAGCTGGCCACAGGGACACATGTATGTGATTTTAACTACTCATAAAGTTGAGGTGGGTGGGTCGCACGTTCAGGATTCATCTGTGCTCCACAGAGAGTTCAAGTTGAGCCTGGGAAAGTCAGACATAAAGAAGGTCTGTGGATGTAAACTAGAGCATGGGACAAGCATATGCAGGGTTCTGGGTCTAATCCCCAAGTACCCCATGCTCCACAAAGGAAAAATCTCAGGACAGACTGTAATATATTTTTAAATAAAAAAAAAAAAACTGTCAGCCTTGTCTTTATAAAAAAAAAATCAAACGAACTCTCTACATAGAATAAACGCTAGCTACAAATATACTTAAATATTCCCATTGATTTTTCTCTGTCAGCCTTATGAGTGACTTTTATTTTCTTCTCTGTAATTTTTCATATTGCCTAATTTTAGCAACACGAGTATGAATTACTCGTGTAGTCAGAGAAGGATATTTTCATTTTGAAGGTAAAATGTGCAGCTCTCTCTCTCCCTGAGTTCCCACTATAATTTTCCTCCCCAGTATTTTCTGAAGCACACGCAGTCGTGCTTGCCTAGGGGAGATGTTAAGTATGCATTTTGAATTTAAAATAATAATAATAAAAAGATCCTCAGGTCACCCTGGGGAATCGGGGAAGGCCCGCGTTCTCCAGACTGACCTGTTGCCTTCCCTGTCATGTTGGGGCTCGATGGTTATTCCGACACTGAGTTCTTCCAGTGGGTGTGTACTACGCCATATTTCCACATCTCATTGGCTATGGAATGGATATACGTTCCCTGAGGAGCCCATACTACGGAGAGAACATTTTCAGATACATTTACTTAGAGCCTGTGGTTCTCAACCTTCCTAATGCTGTGACCCTGTGCTCCTCGTGTTGTGGTGACTCCCAACCTTAAAATGATTTTTGTTGCTACTTCATAACTGTGAATTTTGTACTCTTATGAATTGTGATGTAGGTATCTGATATGCAGGATCTCTGAAATGTGTCCCCCAAAGGGGCTACGGCTGACAGGTTGAGAACAGCTGGCTTAGATTTGTCACTGGAAATCAGTTCCATCCTGCCCCTCCCCCACCTAGTCCTATCAGACCCATATGATCAGCTGTACACACCTGGTTCCCTTGGCCGTCATGTCTGGTCCACCATCCGCCCCCCCCTTCTTTCTTCAATTCCATGGGTCCCATGCACCTTCTGGATGCCAAGGCTCAGAGGCTGGCTTAGCACTTACCTGAATGTTATAGTCTCAAAACAGTGCTTTGAGTTCGTGTCACTTCCTGTCTTGTTCTACACATCTGACAATATTATTCTCCAAAAGCAACAGCAAAAAAACACAAACACTAGTTGCCGGAGAGATGTCTTATGGGTAAAGTGCCTGCGGCACAAACATGAGATCCTGAGCTCAGAACCCCAACACCCAAAGAAAAGGCGGGGCATGCTCCTATGTGTCTGTAATCCTATTGTAGAGGGGACAGGGACAGGGACAGGCAAGTCCCCAGAGATCCCTGCCCAGGCAGTCCAGCCAAATGGTGAGTGAAGACAAAGCTCACAGTCTTCCATTTAAAACTATAGTCTATCTTGAGATTTCCCTTATGGAACATAGGGTACTGGGAATTGACCCTTGTCAGTGAAAAACCCTCTCTCAAAAGATAAGGTAAAGACAGATTGAGGATATTGGCTTCTGGCTTCTACATGCACCACATACATGTACACAGGCACCTGCATGTACACATACATACATATCACATACAGTTCCACACACACATTACATAAATGTGCATAGGCACTTGCATGCATGCATACATACATACATATATGTCACATACACATACCCCCTCCCACATACACATTATATAGATGTACACAGGTACCTGCATGTACACATGCATACTTAACTCATGTATGTACGTACACACATACACACACACACACACACACTATTATGGAACTTGGGGAGATACAACCTATGTCCCACGTCAGATCTGGCTACCCATCTTCAACAAGCCAATTAGAACAGCCAAACTACAAGTGGAGAGCAGAAAAAGGAGATTTATTCAACATGGCCACATTGGAAAGTGGGACAGAAATCCAGTAAATTGCCCCAGTCTGTGTTCCAGGTCCTGGGATGATATTAACTTTTAAATAGAAGGCAAAGATGTGCACAGCTGAGCAGTTCCAGTCAGGGTGTGGTCCCATGCAACATTGACCCATCACTGTCTGGGCTTCAGTCTCATCCTTTAAGGTGCCTGACAAGCTGTTAGAACTTTGTGAAGTCTCCTCCTGGGGAGCAAGCTCACGCTCTGACTAGCACCTTTTCCTCCTCCCAGGGCGAGATTCCTGGGGGAATTCCGATTTCTCTGGGGCCTATTGTTTCAACAGTCTGATAGTCAGATTGAGAGACACAATTGTCTCTTTAGAATATCTTTATTGATGCCAGGTTGATTGCCATCACACCAACACATGCTCACGCACACATTCTTTCTCATGATTTTGTAGGGGAAGATGGTAATAGGTTTATTTTGCACAGCCAAGAGAGCCAGAGACTTCCAAACTTACAGGAGTTTCTTTTTGCCTTTACTGTCACCTGGGCATCTTTTCACAGTCTTCCCTGTTTTAACACATTTCATTTCTGTTGCTATGGCAAATACCTTGGCAAAGCACCACAAAGGAGAGGAAAGGGTTTATTTGGCTTACAGTTCTAAAATCGAGTTCATCATTTTGGGAAAGGCAAGGCAAGAATTCAAGCAGCTAGTCACATCACATCCACAGTCAAGAGCAAAGAGTCATTAAACGTACCCAAGCTCCTTTGCTGTCAGCTACCTTTCTCCTCCTTGCCTAGGGAATGTTGCTGCCCACACTGGGCTTGACCTTTCAAGCTCAACCAGCAAGTCGGCTCCCATCCCCACCCCCAGGCATGCCTGCAGGCCAACCTGATCTAGATAATTTCCCATTAAGACTCTTCTCAGGTGATTCTAGCTTGTGTCAGGTTGACAGTTGACTAACCAGAACAAGATATGAACTTGTTGATACTTGATGCTTCTCCTTGAAATTTCCAGAGCTAGTTACCCCACTGTTTGTATTTTTCAGCTCTCCACTGTAATTCAAAGACTGTTAGCCTCAGAAGCCCCTCTCAGACAGCAGTAGTATTAAGGTCCCTAGAGTGGCAGTTGAAAGGTGTATTTTGGCTTTATCTCAGGTGAGAGGCAACTTGCTCAGCCATTTAGCTGGTGTGTCTTCACTTGGAGTGATTTTCCAGGATTGTGCCTGTGCAGTCTTCAGCAGCTGCCTGGATTTTGGCTTCTCTCCAGCTCTGAGAGTGCTTTACTCATGAAATGATAATTGGAGAAAACAGCTGATCTTTTAAAAAATTTTTATTAATTTATTTTTGTTATATCTCAATGGTTATCCCATCTCTTGTATCCTCCCATTCTTCCCTCCCTCCCATTTTCCCCTTATTCCCCTCCCCTATGACTGTTCCTGAGGGGGATTTCCTCCCCCTGTATATGCTCATAGGGTATCAAGTCTCTTCTCGGTAACCTGCTATCCTTCCTCTGATTGCCACCAGGTCTCCCCCTCCAGGGGACATGGTCAAATATGAGGCAACAGAGTTCGTGTGAAAGTCATACCCCACTCTCCACTCAACTGTGGAGAATGTTCTGTCTATTGGCTAGATCTGGGTAGGGGTTTAAAGTTTACCACCTGTATTGTTCTTGGCTGGTGCCTTAGTTTGAGGGGGACCCCTGTGCCCAAATCTGCCCGAATTTAAGTTAATGTTTTGTTATCTAACAAAAATAACATTGTTTTAAAAAAATCAAATCTCAAATAGGAAAACATGGTGTTTCTCTGTCCTAATTTGCCCAGAAATAACTACTTTTGATTCTTAGCCTTCCCACATCTGGACACCATGATATCACATTCTTCTGTAGGATGTGGATATATTGATGTTTGATTAATTAATTTTAAGCACCACTCTATCCTCCTTTCTAAATAGGGCTTCACTGTATTGGACAAAGCAGATTTCAACTTGTTATCTTTCTTCGTCATCTGAATCTGATTTTGTAGACACGCACCACCAGACACGGCTTCATTTGAGGCTTATTATTAGAGAGATAAACATTTAACATTTAAATTTCTGCTCCTCATCCCTTGGGCTTCCTCCTCCTCATCTGCTGGAATAGGTGTGTTTAGTTAACTCAGTGTTTGAGTTTACATTACGGTTACTATACAGACGTTATTCATACAGAGCTTTGGGTGTTGAGTTGTATGATTGCTGCCTAACTTTTTGTTTTCTTGAAGTTGCCAATTGCCTTCATTTTTCCACTGGTTTAACCAACATGTCCATCTACAGTTGTCCGCTACTAGTACTTTATACCAGGTCGGCTTTAGCAGGTTATCTTCCTGCATTCTTCTCCAGAGAATTCATTGACTTTCTTAAGAAGGTTTGTGGCTCTTCAGGCTTGTCACACAGCTTCTGTCCTAGAATCTTCCTTGGCATCATCTCTGGCATTCCATTGACTTAAAAAAACAAACAAAACTCAGTTGTTTCGTATTCTGGATTTGTCCCCTTGTTTTGATGGAGAACTTCCTGGATTTAATCTAAAAAGAAGAGAGCACATTCTAGTCCCAGTTCTGGGGAGGTGGAGAGAGGGGGGTTTCTGAGCCTCGCTGGCCAGCCACTCGCAGTCTTCATGCGAGACATGACTTGTCTTAAAGAAAAAAAAGAAAGAAAGAGGTGGGTGGGACCACAGGTTGACCTCTAGCTCCACATTCACACATGTGCATAAGCACCTGCACACATATGCGCACTACACAAAGGTGTGGCAATGGCAGAAGGCATGACGGGTTCTTCCTCAGTATTCTTTATTTTTGCCCATGTTGTTGCAGAGCTGATAGGTGTCAATCAGTCCCCATGTCACAGACCTTGTGTATTAAAGCTTTTTTTTTTTTTTTTTTTTTTTTGGTTGGGGGGAGCCCTTTTGAAGGAAAAACTCTCTATTCAGCTCATAGATATAGAGACTGAAAACAACAACACAGCAGCAACTCTGGAAAGGTCCGTTGGCTGCATCGCTTCATGGCAGTTAGTACTGAGAGGTGTGTGGTTTGAGAAGGAAAGATCACTTTGCAAGAATGGAAGCCAGAAAACCTGGAGTCTCTCAAGTCCTTCTGTGGGCAGACCCCAGTTGACCTGAAGACCTTCCACAAGGCCCTACCTCCTGAAGATCCCACCACTCAACATCACTGAACTAAAGACAAAGCCTCCACCACAGCAGCCTTTGGGCATACACTCAAATCACACTCAAGCCTTTCCGGATGGCCTCTGAATTCTGGATCCTGGCTTGCCAATATCCTCAAAGCAAGCCAGAACCTGTTGGCCTGAAAGCCTCCTGGTACCTATCTCAAAACTTTATACATACAATTGTTTTAAAATATAACCTAAGCAGATCTTAGACATTGAAACCTTTCTTCCTTCGCATTCCCCATGACATCTTCCCTAGCGTATATTGACCACTGACAAAACTGTGCCTAGTGGCTATGGCAATCGAAGCTAGCAGCTGGCCGTGCTGGCGCATACCTTTAATCCCAGCACTCAGGGAGGCAGAGGCAAACGGATCACTGTGAGTTTGAGGCCAGCCTGGTCTACAAAGTGAGTCCAGGACAGCCAGGGCTACATAGAAAAACTCTGTCTCAATAAACAAACAAATAAACAAACAATAATTGAAGCTATTGCTGCGACTCCACTGGCTCTGACCCAGGGACAACCATTGGGCTGGTGAGGGACCATTGCATATGGAAGCCCCATTTTTAACTTTCCTTCACTCTGTGAATCCTCTCCTCATTTCTGGGTGATGGACCTCTGACCTTTAGATTCTGGACATTTCCCACTGTGAGGGCTTCTCATCCCAATCAACCCACCCAAGCACCACTCGGAAAGCTCATGCATCCTTCGTTGTTTTGATAGTGACTCTTTCCTCTGTCAGCCCACAGATTCCTCTATACAAGTTAGCCTGAATTCCCCAGGAACCCATTAGACCTGCACCCAAGCCCTCTGCTTGCTTGGGGATATACACAGGGCTGTTGTTTTTCCTACTTCTCTTGCAGTGTTGGGATGGATCTGTCTCATGGCTTCTGGAGTTTTGGCACAGTTAATGTTTATTGCCTCTTTCTATCCATCTTTATTCCTTGCCATTTATCTGATTTCCTATGGGTCATTCTGCTGTGCTTTAGTGCAGGTTTTCCGAGGATAAATTCTGCTTGGATTGCCTAAAATAGTCTTCCTCCTCCTCCTCCTCCTCCTCCTCCTCCTTCTTCTTTTTGACAGAACATTTTCTTGGGTATAGAATTCTATATTGGAGATTGTTTTCTTTCAAGACTTAAAAGTTTTTTCCACCATTTTCATCAGAAGTTGTCTGTCAGACTTTGTTACTTTTTTGAGGGTTCACACGCACATGTATTTGTGTGTGCAGGTGTGCATGTAGGTATGAGACTGTGTGCAGATGTACGCATGTGCAGGTGTGTGTTTGTATGTAGATGTATGTGTGTGAGTGTAAGTGTATATGTATGCAAATGTATGTTCAGGTATATTGTATGTGAGTATGTATGTGTGCAGATATGTGTGCATGGAGGAGTGGTCTGTGTATGTAGGTGTGCATGCAGGTATGTGTAGTTTGCAGGTGTATGTGTGTATGCAGCTATTTGTGTGTGCAGGCTTATGTGTGTGCAAGTGTCTGTGTTCAGGTGTGTGCATGCAGGTGTGTGTATATGTGCAGGTGTGTGTGTGTATAGGTGTATTTGTACCCATGTATGCATGCTGGTGTGTGTACATATGTGCTAGTGTATGTGTATATGTATGTGTGTACTGGTGTGTGTGTATGTGTGTTTGTGTGTGTTTCCATCTCTTTGCTTCTTTTAAGATGTCTTCCATTTTCCAATTGTTTTCTCTTTATGTGCTTGGCCAGCTGGCTTTGCTGACTTTCTTGAGTCAGCTTGTGATTTGGTGTTTTTGTTGCCATTTCATTTTGTTTTACGTATGGTTGTTTGTTTTTAGAAATTCTTCGCCATCCTTTCATATCTTTGTGTCTCTGGTTTGGATGTAGTTTGAGTGTACTCCACAGTGCTTGGGCTGTTTAGCTTTTATCCTCTTGGGAGGCTCTGAGAGTGTAGAAATTTAATTTGATTATGATATGTAGAGGCTTTTGAAAGTCCATTAAAGTTAGCTAATGTCTCCAAGATGATAGGACATTGGTGTCTTTATAAGTAGAGGAAGAGAAACCAGAATATGTATGAACTGTTTGAAGTCATGATGTGCTATACCGCCTTGGGACTGTCAGCAGTGATGGCCATCACTAGATGCTTGAGCTTGTGCCTCTAGGACAAGACAAAGTAAACTATTTTTCTTTCTAAACATACCCTGCCTCAGATAGCTTGTTATAATAGCTGCTGTGGTGCGGTATTTAATGTCCCCCGGAGTCCATGTTGCTAGGACTTAGTTTCCAGGTTGGTGTCCTGGGAAGTGACAGAAACGTTGGGAGGTGGCACCATATTGTACTAGCTCAAAGGCTCTTCTGGGCCTCAATGCTTTCTCCTCTTTCTCTTCACTATTGTCTGATGAAGTGAATGCTTATTTCCTGAATATTCCCACCACAGTGTAGTGTCTTAGCAGAAAGCAAAGAAATGTGGCTGCTTGGTTACAGAGCAGATCCCCCAGAACTGTGAGCTAAATAAAGCCTTTCTCTGTGTAGGTGAGCCGGTGCTGCCATGGTGACAGTAATTAAAAACTCTTCCTGTTTTCTGTGTCTGTGATTATCTCAGTTCACACATAGGCGTTTTCACCAAGACTTGGACCTTCGCAGTGGTTAGAATGGACCCCTATGCCCTGAGCATGGTGGCTCTGCTGCTAAAATGCACTCCTAACCCATCACTTTACTTCCTCTTCCTGTTTTTGTATGGGCCCGTGGCTAAACCTCCCCATCTTCTAGTTGATGAGAGCCAGCTTCTGATGTGTCTAACTTGTGTTAAACTTATGTGTTGAGTCATTCATTTGGGGAGTTAAATATTTTAGTTTTACTTCTCTCCAGTTTTTTTTTTTTTTAAGACCATAATTTTCTGGTGAAATTCTTATTTTCATCCTTTTGTTTATCCTCTCAGTTTTGTTAGACGGGATAATTTTTAAAAATTCATTTTCTGGACTCGCTGGTGGCTGTCACCTCCCACCAGGCAGGTGTGCGTTGTCACAGCGATGGCTGGAACCCTGGTTAAGGGCAAGAACGCTCTGGTTTACTGGCCTCTGGGGATCTGCTCCGCTAAGTTACAGACTCACTGTCTTGTGTTTTCTAATTACAACTGTTTGTTTGCATCATGTTGCTTTCTGGTGGGGTTTTGCTAAAGTTTCAGCCTTTTCCCTTTAAAGTTGAAAAATGTCTCAGTGGAAAAGCAGACTCTGTTTCCCTCCCCTGCCATGTCCCACCCTGTGACCCTGCCATGGCCTCCTATGTGTTCTCTTTTTATACTGCTGACCCCGGAGACTCGATTTCCATATTTTCTCCAGCTTTTCCTCCTCTTCTTGCCGGTGACAGAGATGCGCTGTGAACCTCTCTGTGCTCCTTTGACAGGAAGGGCCTGAAATATCACAAAATGCCTTCTCAGAAGCAAGGGCCAAATGCAGCCCCACATGCCTGGATGCTATAGCAGCCTATTTGTGCTCTGCGGGTGGGTGAGCTATGGTGTGCTCCTGAGGTGGCCTCTGCTTTTAGCTTGAAGCTGTGGGTGATGCATGAAGCTGGCTTCTGTGGGTCACTGCAGAGGCTGGCCACCCGTATGCCATCTCTTTGGGGTTGAGTGATTCTACTTCATGACTTTTAGATAGCTGGGAAAGAAAGTTTCAATTAAATGTCTATTTAGGTGGAGAGAACTGTCGCTGGGAGCATGCTGGATAAATGTGGAGGTTGTAGTAGTGTGTTTCATTAATGTTATCACTGTACATTCTTGCACTGTGCAATATGCAGCTTAGGCTCTAAGTAGAGAACACAGCCATGTCTTTAAAGCATGTTTGCTGTAATTTATGAATAAATTGTCCCAGTCATTAGTCCTAAAATGTTCTGAATTTGCTTCTATTCTTACAGTGGTTAGTATGCCACGCATTGTTCCATTCTTCTTCTTCTTCTTCTTTTTTTTTTTTTCTGAGCAAAACATAATTGCTTTTGTGGAAGATAGTCTCATTGATGGTGTAATCAAATATTAAAAATAGAATAACAGGGTTTTGCAGAAAATGCAATTAAAGAAGCATGAATGTCTGTGTCTTTGCCCCTACTCATGCTGTTCCTTTAGGACTGGGGTTGTTAGAGAAAATTGATGTGGAAAGTCCTCATGACTTATATTTTCACGGTAATATTCACCTACTTATCTATCATGACCATATGAAAGTTCCTTTTCAAAAACCTGAATTCCTGCACATAAGCCCGGAGATTTAACATAGTCTCCCTCCCGTTTGGAATGGCTTCCTTGGTGTGGCCCTGCAGCTGACCAGTGGCCACTCACCCACGGAGCTGATGAAGCATCTCTGTGTTGGTTCTGTGGTTTGTCACATCTGGGTCCTTGGACAGGTTCCTTTTCATCTTGGAGCCTTGGTGTAGAGACACCACGTTGTAAAGTTGAGGTCTAACGACACAAGCATCAGGAGGCCTGTGGCTAAGCTGTCCCTTGGGCTCGGCTCTGAAACTAAACAAGTGCTTTTTTATCCGCATCCACACTTCTGGAGATGAGGCAGGGTGACAGAGCTGTAAAGAGTCTGCTGTAAGAGCCGGGAGAGATGGGTCTGGAGGGGTGCATTGTGGGTAGCGTTAATTGGTAAACTCAAGTCACATAGGTCTTGGGTACTGTAGAGTTTAGGATATTGGTTTAGATTACATCCCCAGAGACACGAGCAGTGGTGTAAGAGAGACAGTCATTTGAAGGACAATTTGCTACACCAAATGAAATCCTTAGAGGAACTGAACTGAGCTGAAAGCTATGAGCATAGACAAGGAAACAATTTCACCAGCTACGAGCAGGCTGATGCCAAGAAGAAATTGACCAGCGTGATCTGTGGACATGAGTCAGGACAGGAAAGGGGACTTGGGTAGAAGACTTAAGGAAAGGAGTTAAATATTTGAACAAGAATTTTAGGAGACTGGAATTCTCAACTGTATAGAAAAAAATAATTTCTGGTAACTGGAGGAGGGGGTTGGCTGGATTGTTATTTCATTTTTATAACAACATCAACAACAAAAATCCTCCAACTATCAAAAGAGAAAGGAAGAAATCCCAATATTTCAGTGACTTCACTAAATACACGAGGAATGGACGTAGGTCTTTTGAGTTTTCAGATGAAACTGAAAAACAAAACCATGGATATGCTGTCCCTCGGGCATGCCTTCACTGGAACCATGGACACGCTGTCCCT
>OU015752.1:85063577-85079701 GCA_907169655.1 Acomys percivali | reverse complement strand
GGGGGGCATTTCAGAAGTGGGGTGGAAACCCAATGCAATGTGAACTCCATGGAGTTAACGAGAGTAATCCTGGGAAAGACTCCTAGTAATGAGGGACACGGAACCTGAACTGGGCATCCTCTGTAACCAGCAAGGCCTCAAGTGGCGGGATTGGGACACCAACTGAGCCACAAAACCATAGGCCTACACTTGTCCTGCTTGCAGAGAGTTCTGAGACCAGAGCCTAGCAGAATCCTCATCAGAGAGACTTCACCCGGTGACTGATGGGGAGTCCCACAGCCAAACAGTAGGTGGAGCTAGGGTAGTCCTGCTGAGGAGCGGGAGGAAGGATCTGAGGCGCCAGAGAACAGGGTCTACAGACTCAACTGACCCTGACTCATGGGGGCTTGCAGAGATCATGGAGCCTGCAGGTCCTCTGCATATATGTTATGGCTGAGTAGCTTGGCGTTCGTGTGGAAATCCTAACAATGGGAGCCAGGGTTGTCCTTGACTCTTCTGCATACATGTGGCACTCTTCCTCCTACTGTGTCGACTCATCCAGCCTTGATGTCATGGGATGTGCCTGTGCCTGGTCTTCTTGCAGTTATTATGCTGTGTTTGTTTGATGTCCCTGGGAGGCCTGCTCTTTCCTGAAGGGAGGGAGAGGCGGGAGGGTAGGTCTCTGGGCGGGGGTGGGGTAGGAGAGGAATTGGAGGGTAGAGTCTGGAAGGAAGGGAGGGGAAACTGCAGTTGGGATGGGGATGTAATAAATGAGAGAAGAATAAAAAATAGTTTTTTCTTCCATATAATATATTATGATTACAGTTTCCCCTCTCCCTATTCCCCCCAATTTTCCCCACCTCCCCTCCCATCCAGATCCACACCTTTTATGTTTCTACCATGGGGGGGTGCGGTCCCCTATCCCTGAGGGAAGCGATTTGATGGAGACATTCCTTTCAGAGTTGAGTATTCCAGGGTCTCTCACTCTCTGCATAGTGTCTGATTGTGGGCTTCAGTGTCTGTTCCTATCTGCTGCTGGAGAAAGCTGAGCAAGGCGCTGATCTATGACTACAGCAGAATGGCATTAGGAGCTATTGCTCTGTTCCATTAGCAGAACAGTCATATTTGGTTTCCCCCCCAGGTTCCCCCTAGCGTGTCTGTCTAGTCTGAAGATATTGTCCATGCAAGCAGCACTGGGTATGGGTTCCATCTCCTGGGGTTGCCTTAACTCAAACCAGGGATTGGTTGGTTACTCATACCAGCTTTGTGCCACTATTGCACTACACATCTTACAGGCAGGTCAGTCTTGTAGAGTGAAGGGTTTATAGCAGGGTTTGTGCTTACCTTTCCCCTTTGGTAGAATGCAAAGGACCTTCCAGTACTATGAATGCTAGTCTGTAGGACTGAAGGCTCTAGGCAGGCACCAGCTTAACTCCCCCATGTTCAATGGATTGTATAGATCCACAGTCCTGCCCCCCTTTGCAAACAAAAACTTCACCAAAATCGTGCCATCTGATGGCTCTGCGCACACACACACACACACACACACACACACTCACACACACACACACACACACACACAATCTTTTAAAGCTTTGAGGCATTTGAAGCAGGCTGACTGTTAGAGGCTTGTTCTCTGTTCAAAATAAACATTCTCTTTTCAGAGTTGAGCTAGTTTTCCTATTGAGTTGGTCTTTTTCTTATTAATGTATACCGCCTCCTTGTAAATTAAGAAAATCAATCTTTTCTACTATATCCAATATTAATTTATTTTCCAATTAAAATTTTTTGTGTATTTATATTCTTTTAAAATTATAAATTTGGGTTTTTTGGCTTTTGCCATAAATAATACCACATTTAAGTGTCACCCCCAAACTCTGTGGTTTGTTCTTCTCTGGATCTTCAGGTTGGTATGGACAACTTCACTTTGCAGTAGGTATCTGGTAGGGTTCGTGCCATAGGACCATTCTCAGGCCCAGGCTTGAAAGGACTGCAGAGATGTATGTGAGGAGGAGGCTGAGGGCATGGGTGATGGCTTCATAGGCCTTAGGGGTGACAGTGTGGTCTTGTTCCAATTCAGCATGGCCAGGCAAGCCTTTGGCCAAGCCCAGTCCTGAGATGGAGACAAGCACTCCACCTGCTCGTACATCAGAGCACAGACTTGTACTTCCAATAGAGACAGGATGTAATATTTAGTCACTCACACTACTGTTTAAACACCACGCACCACACACCTGAAAAGTCTGAACACGTCAATCTTTTCTGTTATGACTCCTAGTGCTGTGTTATGCTTAAGGCTGACGTCAAGAAGGTTTTCTTCTAGAACATTTGGTTTTCTTCTTTGGTTCCTCTGGATTTTGGTCTCAGAGAAAGGTTAAAATAGTAAGTTGTAAGTTTTGTCATTTTCCAAGAGACTTAGCCAGTTCACTTTGTAGTGCATGGATCATTTTATCTTTTTAAAATATTTTAATTAGAATTGTATAGACTATGTAAATTGCTTAATGCATTCTATCTTTTTTTTTTTTTTGAGACAGGGTTTCTCTGTGTAGCCTTGGCTGTCCTAGACTTGCTTTGTAGACCAGGCTGGCCTCAAACTCACAGTGATCCACCTGCTACTGTTATGAATCATAATGTAAGTCTCTGAGTTTCCCAATGGTCTTCACTGACCCCCGTGAAAGTTGCATGTCTGTAATTTAAGCACTCTTGTCCTCACACAGCTCTCCACCATAAAGCGGGGACAAGAAGTTAAGCACTGTGCTGTCCTGTTTCCCCCTGTGTATAGACACAGCAGTCACTCACACCTTTGAGGATGGTGGTGGCAGACTTAAAATGTAAGCATGTGGCAGGTGTCTGGCATGCAGCCGGTGCTCAATAAATGTAACTACTGACATAGTATTTCAACATTCTAACTTTTATAGCAGGTGGCATACTGAATCCGTCCTTCCTTTCTCCCTCCCCTCTTCCTCCCTCCTTCTCTTCTCTCTCTCATAATTGCCATAGATTTTTCAGTAAGCCATGTTTGTCTAACAGGAAACATCTTTCTCCTTTCTTTCTGGTTCTTTCTTTGTCTGACTCTTGGTATATCAGCACTCTGCCTTGGGTTGTTGTTGCTGTGTGTCCAGCTTTCATAGCCTAGTGGCTGAGATAACAGCAAGTTAGTATTTTGGGGTTTCTATGGGTCAGGAATATGGGAAGTTTGTGTCAGGTCTTCTATAAGGGTCTGAATGTGCTCCAGAGTCTTTTGAAATGTTAGCCTAACAAGGTCAAACATAAGCAACTTCAGCAGTACTTTTAAAAGAATAAAGAGCCTTGAGGGAAAAAAGCTCCAAGGAACAGGACATAAATGAATCATATTAGTCATTAATGTCCGTGAACCAATGTGATTATTCAGGAAATACAAAAAAGACATTTGATGAAACTTAATGATAAAGATATAAACAACTTACTTTTAAATTCTTCCAAACATACTATCGTAGTGTGCGGAACTGTGTGATGGCCTAAAACATCTTGCCCCGGGTATACACATTTATCTGGCCCTCATCCCTACGTGCAGGCAAGATTGTGGTTGCGGTGGAATCCTTGAGTGAGCTACACTCTGACAAAGGAGGAGGGTTTTATCCTGTAGTGTCACAAGTTCCATACCCATGGGGACACACTGTGGGAAGTGTCCTGGCAGTTCCACAGTTGAGGGAACATCATGGAGTATGCTTATGCAAACTTGCATGGAGCAGGCCAGCTACTTCATGTGGCTTCTTTTTGTTTCTTTGATTTGCTTTAAAACTTATTTATTTATTCACTTTACATCCCTGGTGTACATCCTTCCCTCCTCAATTCCAAGTTCCACATCCCTCCCCCACTTCCCCCCATATTCCTTGGAAAAGGGGAGCCTTCCTACCTACCCACCCTAGCTCGTCAGGTCACACCAGGACTGAGTTTGTTCTCTTGCTTGTAGCCTGGCAAGGAAGTCCTGCCAGGAGGAAGTGATCAAAAAGCGGGCAACAGATTCCATCTCAGAGACAGCCCCAGCTCTCCTTACTAGTGGACCCACATGAACTCTGAGATGCCCATTGGCTAAATCTATGTAGAGGTCCTAGGTCCAGTCCATGCCTGGTCTTTTGTTGGTGCTTCAGACTCTACAGGCCTCTCTGGGCCCAGGTTAGTGGCCTCTGTTGGTCTCCTTGTGGAGCCCTTGTCACCGCTAGGTCCTTTTATCCTTCCCCCCACTTTTCCACTAGATTCTTATGCTTCACCCAATGTTTGGCTGTGGGTCTCAGCATCTGTTTTGAATGGCTGCTGGGTGGAGCCTCTCATAGGGCATCTCTGCTAGGCTCCTGTCTGCAAGCATAGCAGAATATCCTTAATAGTGTCAGGAGTTGGCTTTCTTCCATGGAGGTGGGTGGGTCTTGGGTTGGGTCAGACCTTGGTTATATATTTCCTCAATCTCTGCTCTATCTTTATCCCTGCATGTCTTGTTGACAGGGCAAGTTTTGGATCAAAGTTTTTGTGAGTGGGCTTGTGTTCCCCTCCTTCCACCAGGAGTCTTGTCCAGTTAGAGGGTATCCTCTTCAATCTCCATGGCCCTTGCTACTAGGAATTTCAACTATAGTTTCCCTCATATCCTCCCAAAGGCCTATTCTGACTTAGGGAGGATGCTTAAATCTCACTCAGAAGGGGAAATAGAGTAGACAAAGGTAGTGGTTGAAGAGAAGGACCAAGGTAGGAGAGGAAACACGGAGAGAAATAAGGGTGAAGACCAAACCGGGGGAGAGTGAGGGCAGAAGGACAGAAGGCCTGCAGAGAAAAAGAAACCGTGGGTGGGGGCATCTCTTTATTTACTTTTCAGTGTGTGTGTGTGTGTGTGTGTGTGTGTATGTGAGAGAGAGAGAGAGAGAGAGAGAGAGAGAGAGAGAGAGAGAGAGAGAGAGAGAAAATATCACTAATTATCCTAGACTAGCTTCCAATTCCCAATGTTTCTGCCTCACTCAGCCGCACCCCCACCCCACCCCTAGCCTCACCCTCACCCCCACCCTCACCCCCACCCTCACCCCCACTTCCCAGTGCTGAGATTACAGGCCTGTGCCCACATGACCTTTTGATCCAGACAAACCAGATGAACACAGTTGCCTTTTCTGTGACAAAATATATGGCTTTATATTTCTTTTCAAATTAATAGCTGTGCTTTGTAAACTAATGATTTAAAAGCACAGACTATTATTACACTCCAACCAGCAACATTCTAGAATCTTGGGTACCACTATCAATGTGCATGGTCTGCCATTGGCAGAAATGTGTTTTAGGTGCTGTATCAATTTGATGAGGAAAGAGGAAGATTGTCCTGGGTAGGCCTGGCCTACTGAGGACCTTACACCACAACTCATGTCAAAGCTGTGAGGCGTGAGAGGGATCCTCTGGGCTTAACTACTGACCCTGAGGAAACACGCAGCCAGTCTGCGATGTGTCAAAGAGCTGAGAGCAGACAGGAAAACAAGGCCCCTGCCGCATCACCTGCAAACTAAACCCCACTAACAACCCTGGGAAGTGGCTCTCTGCGATGCCTCTGGTGTTCCCTGGACTTTTGCTACATTAGTATTTTACTTCATTAGTGCTTTTATTAGTGCATGTCTTCCTCCTGGACTATCTTTTTATTTCTTACACAACCCTGATATTCTCAAACAACAGTGTCCTTTGCTGTACAGAAGCTCCTCAGCCTCATGAGGTCCCAAGGGTCTCAGTGCCTGCACTATTGGTTTCCTGTGTGGGTGCTTTCAAGCCTATTCCCATGGTCCCTTCTGTTAAACTCAGGGTACCAGGTCTTACACTGGAGGTGAGTTTTATGCAAAGTGATGGATATGGTTCTGCTTTTATTCTTATACAGGGAGCCATTCAATGTAGATTTTTCACAAACCTACTTTATTTAGGGTTCTTAAACACTTTTACCTCCATTCCAACCCCCCCAACTCTGGGTAAGAGAGAAAGAAGCCTAGAAGGAAGAAAGCAGGGTTAGACCTCTTTACTTCTTCCAGTTGAGTAGTGTCTTTGGGTTCTTTTGGGGGCGATGCGGATCTCAGCTGTCAAGAGCAACACAACAGCAGGAAGTGCTCCAGCAGTCTCCTCCAAACCACCTCCTCCCTTTATGCTTTCTTTTTTATACCCCTCAGAGTCATCGGAATTCAACTAACTCCAGCTGGCGAAGACCACACCCCGCACAAGACAATTAACAGCTGTGGACAAACTAAAGCCCAAGCTGCAATCCCACATTTGGGATTAAGACAAAAACATATCTATATAACCGAGTTTACAAAGAACCCAAAAGTCCCATTACAATTCAGTTTGACTGTGAGCATTTGTTATAGACATTATCTTTTCTCCAGTGCCTACTTTGGCTTCTTTGTCAAAAATCAGGTGTCCATAGTTGTGTGGACTTATGTCTGTGTTTTCAGTTTGATCCTGTTGATCAACATGTCCATTTTTACACCAATACCATGCTGGTTTTGATACTTTATCTCTGTAGTATAACTAACTTCAAACCAGGAGTGGTGATGCTGTCAGCAGTTCCTTTATTATTCAGGATTGCCTTAGCTATCCTGTTTTGTTGTGGTGGTGGTGGTGCTGGTGTGTGTGTTTCTATATGACATTATAGATTGTCTTCTCATTTTCTGTAAAGGACCATGTTGGAATTTTGATTGGGATTTCATTGAATTTGTAGATTTCTTGTACGATGACTGTTTTTGCTATATTAATCCGACCAACCCATGAGCAGGGGAGGCCTTTCCATCTTCTGGTGTTTTCTTCAGTTTCTTCTATTTTAAAGTTTTTATTTTGAAAGCCTTTCACTTAGTTTTTGGGGTTTTTTGTTTGTTTGTTTTTTGTTTTTGTTTTTGTTTTTTTTTTTTTAGTTTTTTTGAGACAGGGTTTCTCTGTGTAGCCTTGGCTGTCCTGGACTCACTTTGTAGACCAGGCTGGCCTTGAACTCACAGCAATCCACCTACCTCTGCCTCCCAAATGCTGGGATTTAAGGTGGGTGCCACCATGCCCGGCTGCCTTTCACTTGTTTAGTTAGAATTATCTCAAGATTTTTTGTTTGTTTTTGGGTTTTTTGTGTGTTTTGTTTTTGTTTTTGTTTTGTTTTGTTTTTCTATTGTAAATGGGATTGTTTCCCTGATTTCCCTGTCATATCCCATGAATATACTCATATACACATAGCTCAGCCCTCATCAGAGAAGCTTTCTCTTTCAGTAGATGGTAATGTAAGGAGGATAAGAGACATTAGATGCTCAGCCCTAAGTATGATGTCTGCTTTATTCCTCTCACCTCAAAGCTCAGGGATCTCTGCTAAGATGGAGGAGAAAGATGGTAAGAGCCAAAGGTGATGGTTGACTTCAAGGAATTAGTGCTTTCCAAACATAGGAACATAGGAACTTACAGAGACTGTGACAGTATGTACAACGTGACAGCAAGATCAAGCCAGTCAGTGTCGCTTCATGGAATCCCACCCTTAACTGGGGAACCATTGGAATTTGATAGCTGCTGGGTAAGAGAATACCAGTTCTCTCTAGTATAGTGACACCTGGCATATCAACCACAGTCCAGGGCAGACTCCATGCCCAGGGGTAATGGGGCAACACGAACTGGACTTGATTTTTTTTTTTAATGAGAGAGAATAAAAAGTTGGGAGAGGAAGGTTGCAGTGTCTTAAGGAGTTGGGAGAAGGGGATATGTGTGTGTGTGTGTGTGTGTGTATATATATATATATATATATATATATATATATATATATATATCCAGAACCCTCAAAGAATAAATCTTTTAAAAGTGTAAAATATAGCTTAAAGTAAGAGTAGCGGAAATAGCGGCCATGGACAAGATGATGAGCGAGGAGAGGCAGAAGAGAAGCAGTCTTCAGATGAATACCCCAAACAAAGGGAACTATCTGACCTTTATGTCCTCTCAGGGGATAACAGGAAATTCTATACCATACAGTGTAGTTGGAGATAGCCTATGTGATGGTGAGCATGGAGGAGCCAGGTACCGGGTTGGACCATAACTTAGAAGCTGTAAAATCATAGCACAGGTAGCTTTTGAGCTAAGTTTCAAAGAGCTTGAGAAGGGAACACAGCTTGATTCCTGTTTCTGTGAGATCAGGTCCCTTAGAGTGAAAGGACCCATGATGGCTCGTTGAGGGCTTTCTTTGGAACATTAGGAGGTCGGCATACTGGTGCCGCCCCCGTGAGGAACTGGGGTGGAGGAGGCTGGGGCCATGGGCTGCAAGTAGCTGGTAGTGAGAGTTCAAGAGAAGACACAGTCTCGGACAGGGCTGGCATGATGGTAGAGAAGAATGAAAGACTATACATCTGAGTACGCCTTGGCATGTGCCTGACAGCCAGACCAGGAATGGCACACGGAAGAGAAAACGAAGCTGGGGAGAATGGAGGGTCTAGCCCCCTGTGTGAAACTAGCCAGGAATGGCTTGAGACAGAGCTGCCGTCTGAAGTGGTGTGCCTCTTCCAGCTCCCCAGGCTTCACTCAGCTCAGGCATATCCCTGACTCCATTTTTTTATTTTTTTATTTTTTAACAGCATCCTTCTCGAGGCATGGAGCAGACACGGCTTCTTGGCAGTAAGCTGACTTAGCAATAGCTGTTGGGCACACCTGCCATGTGTTTGGGGAAAGTAATTGAATTGGCTCTCGTCCTCCTTCTAGAAGGAAGAGTTTCGCTGCTTAAAATGTTGCCTCGTCATTTGCCTTTGAATCAGATCTGATGATCCGAACAAAATTCTTGATTGTAGGCATCAAAAGAACATTCTAGCATTAAGAGGACAAGATCTACAGAGCCCGTGTATTCCAGGCCTCCCTCGTTCCCGGCCGTGGTACCGTCAATGGAATAACACTCTCAGCTCTAACAGGGCCATTACTACCTGACAGTCTCTTACCCTCCTCATCACTGTCTACAGCAGGAACTTCCATCTCATTTCTAATTTGGTCTCTGGCCTTTCCAAGGTTGGGTAGGGAAGCGGGGGAAGAGTGCATTGGCATCCTTGTAGCTCCGGACACGCTTGAAAGCTCCCCTCTCCCAGCAGCAGCAGCAGTGTCCTGCCTCTCCCATTTTCTTTGCCTTTTCCTTCCACAGCTGTTTAATGATATGTTACTCTTCTCTGACCTTCTGTAGTTTTTTTTTTTCTATATTCTTGGCAAATTGTGGGCTTTGAATAACAAAAACGGTCAATTAAATGGGTCAGTGGTTTCACGGCCTGGTAATTTCACAGCTAGCTTGATTCACAACCCCTTTCCTCACAGGCTTGATATAAAATAAACCTGCAGAACCACGGAGCCACCAGAATGTGCCGCCGCTCCACACTGGAAGCTGGAATTGGGGAAAAAAGAAATTAGCGGTAGCTCAAACTGAGAGTCAAGAGTCAAGGAGCAGAGGCGTTCAAATTCTTTTCTACCCTGCTCTGAAGGATGGGCTTTGCTCCCTCGGGTCACAAATGGACAAGGGCAGATGTCCCCAGAAGGGAAGCATCTCCTCATCTGAACTTGAAACCCCTTCTCTGAACTGTTCTGGTATGGCCTTTGCTATCCTTAGAATGTTCCCAGTGTTTCTGCACTGGAAGACAGGAAGCCTGCTGCTCAGTGGAAGCATGGATGTAGAATCCAGTGCCCCACTGGATATTCAGTCATTTGGATCTTAAATATCCCCTAGAGGCTAATGTGTTCAAGTCTCAGTCTCTTGGCTGATGCCATTGGGAAATGATAGCTGTGAGAGGTCATGTGGGAAATCCTCAGTGGTTGGGCACAAGCTCTTTCAGGGTACTATGGTGCCTCCTTGCCTTCCCTCCTTTGCTTTCCGGCCCTGAAGCTTTTCTTCTTTACACACCTTGATCATACTATGCTAGCCTCACCACAGGCCTGGGCAACAGTGTCAGGCAGCCATTCACTGAGGCCTCCGGGAACTGTGAACCCAAGTGAACCTTAGGTGTGTGTGTGTGTGTGTGTGTGTGTGTGTTATGCATGAGTATGTGTTCATGGGTGCATACCTATATACTGGCACAGACATGTGGGGAGACCAGAGCTCAGCATCAAGTTTCTATCTAGTCTATCACTCCCCACCTTTAGAGACCAGATCTCTCACTGGACCTAGAACTCATCAACTGGCTACGCTGGTGGGCCAGGGAAATCCAAGGGTCCAACATGCCATTGCCCCCTAGCTCTCAGTGTGAGGGCTAGCTACCAAAAATATGCCTCCAAGTTCAGCATTTACATGGCTACTGGGGACCGAACTCAGGTCCTCTTGGCTGTCCAGCAAGCATTTTGCCCACTGAGCTATCTTCCCACTTTCTATCTGTGCTCGGTGTAAGTTAATCATTTGAGATATTTAGTAATAATGATACATACAGTACATATCGACCAGCTATGGCTACAATTCCATACAGAAACACATAGCTTATATATATATAATTTTTTTTTCCTCACAGTTCTAGAGGTTACAAAGGTCAAGGCCAAGGCCAGCATGCCAGCAAGGTCTGTGTCTTGTGAGGGTTATCTTCCTGGCTTGCAGACATTCACCTGTTGATATTCACAAGAACTTTATTTGGTACATGTGAAGAAAGGAGAGGAGGGAGGGAGAGGGAGAGCCCCATTTCCCTCAGCCAGTTCATGTGGGCGAGGGTGAGTGAGCAAGCCTATTGTCTGGGCGTAAAGGAAAGCAAGGGACATTCTAATGACTCAACCTACAGAAGTCTCACTCCGGCTTTGCTACCTACTGACCCTTGAATTATCCAGTGAGCTCAACAAATGATGGCAGTCTGGGTTGGAATTTCAAGTCAACCCCAAGAGGAGGATTGGGAAGTGACGCAATGGTGGTGGAGTTTGAAATGTCAAGCAGGAGATGGTGAGAGGTGCTCTAACAAGATATCTGCTAGAGAAATGACCCTGTCTTCTAACTTTAAAATGGCTTGAGACCATGGCATCTATCTGAGAGTGATGAATCTGGCCTCACAGAGGATGTTGGAGATGTTTGGGTATAGAAGTCGAGTGCATGGTTCTAGGGACCTCCAGAAGAATTAGGCTCAGGGCCTCCCCAGCATCAGAGAGAGAATATCAGGAAAAGATTGCTGGAGAGCCCATGGAAGAAGGTATGGGTTGTAGTTACCGTCAGTCCTGATTGGAGCATTCACATGCATTGACTAAAACCTGTTGGGTCTACTCTCTGGTGCTGCCAACTGCAGCTGAGGGTGCAATCTGCGACTGTGGTGGTTTGAGTGAGAACGACCACCATAGGCTCATATGATGAATGCTTAATCGTCCCTGGGTAGACCATTTGGGGAGGAGTAGGGGGTGTGCCATTGTTGGAAGAGGTGTGTCACTGGGATTGGGCTTTGAGGATTTGAAAACCCACACCAGTCCTTCCTTCGCTCCTTCCCTCCTTCCTTCCCTCCCCCCTCTCTCTCTGCCTTCTGCCCGTGGATTAGGATGGAAAGCTCTCAGCTATTGCTCCAGCACCATACCTGTCTGCTTCTCACCATGATGGTCATGAACCAGCCCTCTAAGTCTGTAAGCAAGGCCCCAGGCACACGCTTTCTTTTATGACAGTGACCCTGGTCATGATGCCTATTTACAGCAGCAGAACAAGAACTGAGACAGTGACCAAGCCAACTTTGTAGGACGATCGCCACAGGTCTGGTTGACCCTTGTGGAGTCCCAGGGGAAAAGCATCCGAGACTTCCAGCTGGGTTGGTGGCTTCCTGACCCAAGCCCTAGGTGACAGGTGTGTGTAGTCCATCTTTCCAGGACCTCATGTCCAATTATCTGCGATAAGGCCTCCTGAATAATTGTCTTGCATAACCAGCTGGAGCCGCCTGCTCTGGATCTGTCTGGATACAGCGGTGGGCTGACGAGGGTTGAGATGTAGCTATGAGGGACCAGGATGAAGGAGCATTGCTATGGAAAGTTGAGATTGCAAGAGGAACACCAGGTCTGGGAGGTGACGATTTCTGATGCATTTGGAACATGTTGAATGGGAGAAAACAGGGGTTATCAGGAACATGAGCCACAGACAGGTAGATGCTTAGCAGAGAAGACAGAGCTCTGGGCAGAGAAGACAGAAGGATTCTAAGGGATGTATAATAGTTTCCCATGGGCGTTGGAAGAGGAGACTAAAATCTTGAGAACTTGGGATCGGGGATTAGGACCCTAAAAGGAGGCTGAAGAGAGCAGCTTGGAAAGTGTGAGGAACATGAAGGTGATGAAAAACTGCTGAGCCTGAAGGGGAGAGCTCTTTTTATTGGGTAGCCCTGTGACGGACAGTGTAGAACAGTACCTAGTAGCATTTGGTGACCTCTCTGTCACTTTGGGAAGCAGAGTTTTTGTTAAGTTGCCATGGCCGGATCTAGATGTCGGATGGAGTGGTAGCTCTGTCTCTTGTGTCTTATGGGCTTTACACATCCTTTCCTGGGTGGACCAAGTTGAAGATGGTCTGAATGTTTCCCAAGTGTCTTCTCACCTCTTTCTCTTCTTCTTCCTTCCAGGTGCTGTTGTCTGGACTCATTGGCGTTGTCTCCTGGAAGAGGCCTCTCTCGCTTGTGGTAAGTGGCCCCTGGAGCACCAGGTGACCTTGGACAGTACTTTGCTTACAGAGGAGTGAGAGTGGGCAAGGCGGCAGCAGCTAGTGTGCAGCTGTTGACAAGAGGAGGGGGTACAGTGCCTGCTACATGCTGATGGGCTCTCAAAAACTGTTCTGCATTGGCATGCCGTATTTCCCAACATGCCCCTTGAGTGATTCCCAAGACTTTCCTATCACATCCTGTATCTGTTTGCTTTTCTTTAGTGACACCCCTTGAAGACATACAGAGAACAAAGACATCTTGAAAGTCTTTGAAAGGGTGCAGATGCTTTTTTCCAGACACTAAGATCTGTTTGTGCACATGTGCAAATCTTTACACAGAGGCATAAGAATAGCACGTGTTCTACCGGAGATCAATAAATGTTAGGGTTTTTTTTGTGTGTGTGTGTGTGTGTACTTTATAAATTGCCTGGGTAGAGTAAAGATTCTTTCTTGATAGAATCATTCCTGGGCTGGGTGTGGAAGCGTGGACCACACCAGGGATGGGAACCAGGGATGGGTTTTTCCCTGGGAGAAGTACCCGCAGCATCTCTGTGTGTATTGATCTGTAGCCTGGTCCTCTCCGTGTGTGCATTAACATATCGATGTGTCTGTGTCAGGACTGGAAGAAGAACCGTGACAGGTACTGAACAAGGCAGTGTGGTTGTGTTCTCCTTTTGTCTTAATCAATTATTTAAACTCTTGTCTTAAGTGATAAAAACCTGGAGATAATGATGTGTACTAAATATTAATGGAAGTGGGGCAGGAGGGAACGAATGTGTTTGTGGAAGATGCTTCCGGCATGAATTGTGACTGTAGTGTCCTGAAATGGTGTCAGAGGAGATAGAGCCTTGAATTCGGTTGAGCCTACTCTTGTGTTCACAGAAGAGACCTTGATTTTTTTCTTTTTTAATGTAGAAAATTTCAAATGTGCAGAAAAGCAAGAGAGAGAGAGAGAGAGAGAGAGAGAGACTGGCATAGTGAATTCTGGGGTACCCTCCACCCAGCTTCAACAACAAAAACAACAACAACAACAACAACAACAACAACAACAACCTGGTCTTTCTTGTTTCTTCTGTATCCTCTATATCCTAGCCCCCAGCCTCCAGCCCCGAGCCTCTCTTGGATGGATGACCTTTTGGCGACGCCAGCATAAGGATCAAGAAGCTGGCTCTGTGCAGAATGGGTTGGCAGTACACACACTGGCTGGGGACCAGCCATAACTTCTGAGCTGTCCTTAGCAATGCAGGGACAGTCTGTTCCATTCCTCCCCGCAGGACAAACAGAGTAAGACCACCTAACAAAAGAAAACTGCGGCCTTAGGGTAGATGCAGAAAGAAACAGCTTTAGCCACCCAGCCACCCCCTTACTCCACATGCTGTCCTAGGCCCAGGATGGAGATCCTCACGTGGTGGCCAGGATGCAGGTGCCGGAGAAATGCCATCTAGATGTGGCTCAGGTGTATCCCGGAGAAGCCAGAGGATAGGTTTTGGAACCTCATGCGGGGAGGAGGGGACGACAGCAGCTGGGCCTGCTGAGGCCCTCTTCCAAGTGCTTGTTCCCGAGTCCTGCTGGGTGATTGGTGTAGGACCAGCTGCTCTCTGGAAGGGGACCACATTCACCTTGCCTTGATTGATCTCCTCCCCCAGATGAGGATGAAGGGTTTCACTAGGGAAATGCTCAGCACTGTGCCAAACTGCAGATTTTTAGTGACTGTGCCATGCAGATTTACTCCTGTTGGTTCTCCAGGGCAGACGCTGCCCTCAGCAGATAATTTTTCCATAGAAGGTATCAGAAATCATGGGCCTTATCATTTGTGGTCCCCCTGTTCCCTATGCCTGTGGAGACTCTGGGATTCAGGAGGTGGGGAAGGGTCTCCTTGGCCTAACAGTGCTGCACATCGTGCGCACATCTCACGGTAGGAACCTGTCACCAGGCTATTTCTTGTTACATACGGAGGCTTGCAGGTGCTGCCTTTCTGAACAGACATTTCTCAGAGGCAGTTGCATATTGTGGAGGGAGGGAAGTTTTGACGGGTAGGCAGCTGTCTCTCACATAAGAATGGTTGGTCTGTGCAGCACCCATGTGTAGAGACCCAACTCTACACACCTATATATCTATGCACTAGTAGGGAGTTCCCGGAAAACACAGCAAACAGGATGCCGTCCGCTAGCCTCTGCTTACTCATCTACTAGAGCATTTGCTTTAGAGAATTTCATGAGATTGCACCAAAGGCTGAAAATACAGCCTCAGTCTGCAGGCTAGAGCCTCAGGGGAGAACGAGTGTCCCTTGAGTCTGAAGGCCAGTCCCTTCTCTCTGAAGGAAGGGCTTTCAACTGACTGGATGGAGCCCTACCACATCAGACAAGACTGTGCTTTCTTCAAAGACTATTGACTTAAATGTTCATTTCATCTTTAAAAACCTCATAGCCGCATCCAAACTAGTATTCCACCAAGTACCTGGCTGGGAATTAGATACTTGCCACATTGACACATGAAAGTAGCTGTCACCATGAGTTTTAGGTGAGTGACCCCCAGTGCTCTCTGCCAGTGAATACTATTGCTATTTCTGGTATATACCAGTGAATATAATAGTTACTACCATTGATGTTATATGGTTATTTTGGCATATACTAAATATATGGTATTTTGCAGCAATCCCAGTGAAATACTATGGGTAATGATGGTGGCCATTGGTTGAGTGTGATGTATACACTGCTGTCCTCAGTATACAGGCAAGAGTCAGTTTTGTATTTTAGAAGATAAAGGGTAGCCTCTGGGCTTAAAAAAAAAAACAAACAAAAAACTACCTTACACTTGAACCCAAGTTCTTGACTTCAAATTCTTCTTTTTTCCCCACCCAACCTACCATGAACCTCACAGACATCCCTTCTGCCTGCTGGCTGCCCTCTAACTACACAGTCTTTGACTTGCACATCTCTTTTCACACTGCCACACCCCAGAAGGGATACCAAGGAGGAGGTGCTTTCATATCCCCTCCTCCTGTGTGCTCTCACATCCTCCCCCTTTTGTCTTTTCATATTCACCCTCAGGGTCTCATTTTTTGCTGCTCAGTGTTTGTTCACTTGGCCCTCCTTATTCCCAGGGAGATCCCTTGCGTCTCTTCTCCTCTGGTGACCACCACAGTGAGTTGACTTCTGTGAAGGAATGTGTCTTGTGGCGGTTAGAAAGAAGCAGTGTTAGAGGCCTGCACGAGTCACTGGGTGATTGCATGGATGAGTGACCCTGCTGACGGCAGGGGTGGGAGCTTCTATAGACTCTCACACAAGAGCTGGTTAGTAGCTGTGCCGTGTCTCTTCCTTTGCATGGTTCTGGCCTTCTACACAGACTGTGGGCTGAATGACAAAGTCAAGACTTCTAACACAAAGCTGGTGACACACGAGAGGAAAAAGATCCTGTTAAGGAGGAGGGGAAGGGACAGCACACATCTGACCAGCCCTTGGGGAAGAAGAGGGATAAGAAGAAGAAGGAAAATGCTGTGTGTGTGTGTGTGTGTGTGTGTGTGTGTGTGTGTGTGTGTGTGTGT
>OU015752.1:85045391-85060809 GCA_907169655.1 Acomys percivali | reverse complement strand
TGTGTGTGTGTGTGTGTGTGTGTGTGTGTGTGTGTGTGTGTGTGTGTACATACATACATATCTGCAGCAAGGAGGGGCCCAGACAGAAATCTAGGGACTTCCTCCCCGTACATTAGAACATCTGAACATATTAATCAATGCCACTGTACTCTGCTGTCTGAATTTCTGCTATGGGGCTCATTTATCAATACTTTTATTTTTTTAACTCATTAGACCCCTTCTGGGCATAGCAAGAGTGAGAGCCCAGCACCTTCCCAAGGGTTCGATTGCTCCTCAGGTTTTCGCAAACTTGGGCAAACTACACAATTTTTTTTTCAGTGGAGGGCTGTCCACGAAGTTGTTCAAGATACTGTTTGTGAGTAAGTCTTGGCTGGGTCTTAGGGGTGGGCATGGTTTTGATGGTAATAGTTTCTTGTTGACTGGGTGCCCATCATTGTAAAATGCCCTTCTTTGTTTCCACTAACAATTTTGTCTTAAAGAGCGTTTTATCTGAAATCATTTTATCCAAAATCATGATGACTAAGTCAAATCTTGTGAAGTTGCAGTGCATCATGTTCCATCTTTTTTGCTGTTTTTCCCTGTGTCTGTGAATACAGAGTGAGCCTCTTATAGACATCATGTGGTTGGGTTGTACTTTAAAAATATATGCTGCCAATGTCTGCCCTGGAACTGAAGGTATTTTTCCACTTACCATAAGTTCTGATAAGGAAACATCATGGCTCAAAAATCGGTTTTCTACGTACTTTGTCTGTTAAAGTGTTTGTCTGTTCCTCTGTTCTTACCTTCTTTTGTGTTAAAAAGACATTTTCTAGCATACTATTTTAATTCTTTTATTTTAAGTATGTATTTTTGTATAATTTTCTTAGTCATTGTCCTTGGTAGCAAGATGAACATCTTAACGCATAGCAGCCAGTTTCAGGTGAATACTAACGTAATGTTGATACTAGACAAAGGCTTGCCTTCTGTGACTCCAATGCTCCTTCCTTATGCTGTTTTCATACAAATTAAACCTTTGTGTGCTGTGTGCCCTTCACTCCAACCTTGCAACTATTACTTTACTCAGTTGTCTTTCAAATTAGACAGGAAAAAGAGTTCTGTTTCTTTGCATTTCCTCCTAGGATGTGTCGTATAACTAATTCTTGTAGTTTTCATCTTGGAATGGCTGAAACGTTCCTTCGTTTTAAAAGGATAGTTTGGCTATATATAGACCTACTTGATTCGTAGGCTTTTCTTTTCTTTTTTTTCTTTTATGGCCTTGAATATGCTCCGTGCTGCCCTTTATCATATGTGATTTGTGAGAGGCTTGCTATTGATCTCTTGGGGACTCTTTGTGAGTGACAGCCACTTGTTCTTGCTTCTGTGATCTCTCTTTGGCTTTAGCTTTTGACAGTTGACCTAAGACGTGTCCAGGTATCAGTCCTTTGGAGTTTGGCCTACTTGAGATTCACTGGGCTTTGAAGTTTAGATTCATGTGGGTTTTTTGTTTGTTTGTTTGTTTTTTTTTGTTTTTGTTTTTTATCATCAAATTTGAGATGTTTGAGGCCATAATTTCTTCAATCACTCTTCTAACCTTTGTTTCTTCTTCTCCCTTTCCCTCGCTATACTCTCTCCATGTGTGTTTTAGCCTCTTTGGTGGGGATCCATTGCTTAAGACGCAGTTCTCCACCTCCCTAACACTGCGACCCTTTACTACAGTTCCTCATGGTGTGGTGACCGCCAACCATAAAATTATTTTCATTGCTGCATGAGGCAGCTAATCCTGCTACTGTTATGAATCAAAATATAGTTACTTTTGGAGATAGATGTTTATTAAAGGGGGAACAACCCACGGGCTGAGAAGTGCTAGCCTAAGGTCTGTTGTGCGTCCTTGTTTCTTGTTTTCTTTCTGTCCAAACTGGACAACATCAACTGGCCCGCTTCTCAGGCCCTCGGTAACTCCTTCCGCCCACCCAGGCCTGCTGGTTCACTTCTCAGAAGACGTTTGCGTTTGTTTTCCTGCTCTCTTCAGCTCCATACTTTGTGGCTGAAACTTTCTTCTAACCTCTGCCTCTTTCTTTTGATGTTTCTGCTTTTTATTTTCTACATCATTGTCCTGGTTTTTTTCCCCTTTAGGTTTTTTTTGTTGTTGTTGTTTTTTAAAACAAGATTTCCTTTAGGTCTTTTCAGTATAGTTGAACGGACTAAGCTGAAGTCTTTAAGCTCACCATCTGGCCTTCCTCTGGGCCTGTTTTCACTGATTGCTTTTCCATTCTAACATGAGATATGCTTGCCACATCCTCAGATGCTTTATAATTCCCTGTTGCAAACCAGACATTTTCAAGACTATCACATGCCACCTATGGCGATTAAATTTACCCATCTCCATATTTCATCGTTGATACTGTTTATTGTCGATTTTGTCACTTGTTTGTTTAGTGATTGTTGAACTAGTTCTGCAAAGTAGGATTCCTTGTCATACATGCTGCTGAATTGTCTGTTTAGTAAGTTTAAGCAGTTAGCTTGATTATGATTGGACGAAGAGTCCCTTAAACATGTGCAGCCAGTGCCTAGCCTTGGCTAAGGGGCAATGTGTGTCTGCCAGGGCAGGTAGTTGACAACCAGCCTTAGTGTTCACTTTCTGCTTACATGAACCCTAGACTTAGAGGCTACAGTTCAGAGTCTCAAATCCATCCTGGACATTTACGCAACTCCACGTATCCAGGTGGCACACTGTGTCCCCTGAAGTATTCTGGGGGCGCCTCAAAAGCTTGTGGCCCTTTTCCTCCTTAGCTTTTACTAAAAGGCTTTTTGGATGGTCTCTTCTAATCTGCCATGGATATTATTTACAACTACAGATAACTAAATAATGGATATTATTTGCAACTACAGAGTGGAAATACTTGCCTATAAATATGTGTGAGAATTCTCTCCCAGTGGTTGGACATTTCATAATAGGTGGTTTCCAAGCAGGTAAAGTACAGGTTACCATTGAGAATGGCCTCCAAATAATTGCTGGAAGGTCCATGTGACAGTTATTTGGGAGTGCCCCTGAAAGGAGACTGCTGTTGGCTTCTTTCTTCAAGGTGGCTTCTAGACTTGTTCCAGGAATGTGAACTGATGGCTTTTGAGGTTAATATAGAGCTGGACGGTGGGGTAGGGCAAACCAAAGGACCATAATGTTTACTTTTCCAACCCAAGATTCAGCTGTTTACTTCGACAAAGAAATCCCAAGGTTGCCCAAAAGATTCTGGATCTTCCAGAGTTCCCAGCAAATTGATCCTAGCAAATGTCTCTGGGAATTTACTTCTGTTTATGCAGCAGTGAGTTTTCAGGACTTCACTTTGCCATTTTTCCTGATGTCACCTGGAGAGCTGTCAGCTGGTAAGATGAGAAGTGAAATATGTCATGTTTGCCAACTGGCGGCATTCCTGGAAAAATCATTCCTCTTACTTTATAGAGCTCTTGTTTCTTGGTATCCCCTAGTAAGACACAGCCGTTGTTCAAAGGTGTCATTGGGGACATGTTGAACACAGTTTGTTATCCTCTTGGAGTATTTTAATGTAGCACATCTAGCACATTTTGTTACATTGTTTTTTGTTGTTGTTGTTTTGTTTTGTTTTTTGTAATTTTTCCAAGACAGGGTTTCTCTGTGTAGCCTTGGCTGTCCTGGACTCACTTTGTAGAAGACCAGGCTGGCCTCAATCTCACAGAGATCCGCCTGCCTCTGCCTCCCAGAGTGCTGGGATTACAGTACATTTTATTTTTTTATGTTTTAAAAATAGTTCTTTGAGATTTTCCTACAGTGTTGTTTTGATCATATTCACCTTCTCTCCCCCAAATCTTCCCAGTTTCACCATCCATCCCTTCCCACACAACTTTGTGTCTGTTGTCCCCCACACCCCCATCAAGGCCTGTTTGTATTGCTAAAAAGTTTTTGAATGTGTGGCCTTCTGCTGGAGTGTGGTCAACTTCTCAGGCTCTACAGTTTAGAGAAAACTGACTGTCCTACCCCCAATAGCTAAGGGTTGCCAATAGCTTCTTGGCTAGGGGTGGGACTGCCTGCCGAACTCCCCTCTTCAATGCTGGCACTGTGTCTGGCTTGAGATTGCACAGGTTGTGCATGCTGTCATATCTGCTATGAGTTGATACAACTGTCATATCTGCTGTGAGTTGATACATACAGCTACCCTCTTATATCCAGACAACACTGTTTCCCTGTAGTCATCCAGTATGTCTCGCTCTTGAATTTACTCTGTCTCCTCTTTCACAATGATTCCTGAGCCTTTGGAGGAGGGAGTATATGTGTGTGTGTGTGTCTGTGTGTAGTAAGAAACTGCAGAATTTCCAGCCTTAAATATATATATTTAACATAATAAATATACTATATATTTATATATTTAAGGCTGGGCATTCTGCAGTTTCTTACTCTTTAAACCTTGGCCACTTATGGGTCTCTATGTTGATCATCTATTGAAAATAGAAGCTTCTGTGACAAGGGTTGAGAAATGTCTTAATCTATGGGCATAGCCCAGGTCAGTAGGAGTTGTTTTAATACTATGTTCACATAGCAGAACAGTGATGGTAGCTTCCCTCCTAGGACCTGTGATCTGTCCAAACATAGGTTCTCAGCCCCGTGACATTACAGGTAAGGGTTTCATCTTAATCAGAGACTCAATCAGAAAGTGCTTGGTTACTTCCATGACATTCCAGCCACCAGTTGGCACGTCTCTCCAGGTCAGTTGTTACTTTAGTACACCCATGCTAGACTGATGACTTTTTTCTTCTAGTAGTATGCCTAGCGCCTTTAGAACTAGGAGGCTAGCCAATAGGGTTGAAGCTTCAGGTCAATGCCTGCTTGGTTCCTCCAGGTTCTGATAGAACCCTTCTGGGTCATGGCACTGCTATATGCGACATGGATGCATCTCAAAAGAAATAGGCTAAGGAAGCCAGACCTGTTCTGATAACACATGGTGGGAAATTACAATATTAAGGTCAGCCTGGACGGTATAGTGGGTTACTTTAAAATTTAAAAAAAAAAAAAGGTAGGAAGAGAAGAAAGGAGAAAAGAGGGGAGGGAAACCAAGCATGAAAGACCATGTAATTAGAATTCTGTGGCTGCTGGTGATAGAGAGTAGATGCTACTTGCCTATAGCTTGAGAAGTGGGAAGAGACTGATGTCGCTGGGGCACCAGGGAGCCTCTGTGTTCTATGGAACATTCTATGCTTCCATTCTGGTGGTGTTTACATGGCAGTCTATGTGTATTAAGATTCTTCAACTGTTCAATTAAAATGATTGAATTTTCTTTTCTGTAAATTAAACCTTAATAAATACAACAGGAACACCTCAGTTTAAATAGTACAGTCTATCTAATTGTATTAATCACTATTAACCAAACAGGACCAGGAGGCACAGAACTCATTGATGAAATCCTCAATGGCTCTTGAGTTGCCGTGTTCCTAAGAAGCACCAGTGACATTCATTAAGAAGTTTAGAATGAATGATTGAATTCACTGCAGGCCCTTTGCATTGGGGGCTGCTGGCAGGTGCTAGGATTCTGGTGCCTGAGTCTTAAGTAGAAATAGCTAACAAAGGCAACAGTAGTCAGGAAGGTGTGGAAGATTACAAAGTCAAATGTTTCTGTTGTGAACATGTTAGAATGTACCACTCAGACTTTTTTCCCCTATGCTCATCTTTCTGTAGGAGAAAGACATGTCATAGTGGCTTTCAGGACTACTACAAATCTTTAGGGTGTTTGAAAATTGTAGTCTCAGGTGGTAGGTTAGAAGTTCAGTCGTTTCTATCCTTCAGTAGAATGGATAAATAAGCAGCTGTGTACAGACACGGGGGGCATTCAATGCTTAAAAAAAAAAATACCTATCAAGCCTGGAGAAGACAAAGAGGAAACTTAAATGCTATCATCAAGAGCCATCCAGGAAAGGATGTGCACCTTTTATAAAAGTCCGTTTGTGGAGAAGGCCAAAAGGTAGGAAATTTCAAAGGAATGGAGAAGGTCAGCCATTCAGGAGCTGGAGCAAAAGAATGAGTAGGCAAAACACAGTGTTTTTTAGGGCCTTGAAATGCTACTGGTTGATACTGTAAAACGTGAATACACACCATTATGCATGTGTCTGAACTATAGAATATTTAACATCAAGAGTGGATCCCCTAACATAAGCCACAGTCCTTCATTGCTTTCTGGAGTGCAAACTTGTACAACTGCTTTGGAAATCAATCTGGCATTTTCTCAGAAAATTTGTAATAGATCTACCTCTAGACCCAGCTATACCACTCCTGGCCACATATACCCGAAAGATGCTCCACTATACAACAAGGACATTTGTTCAGTTATGTTCATAGCAGCTTTATTTGCAATAGCGAGAATCTGGAAACAACCTAAATGTCCCTCAACTGAAGAATGGATAAAGAAACTGTGGTACATTTACACAATGGAATACTACTCAGCTATTAAAAACAAGGAAATCTTGAAATTTGCAGGCAAACGAATAGAACTAGAAATGATCATCCTACGTGAGGTAACCCAGACCCAGAAAGACAACATGGTATATACTCACTTATAAGCGGATATTAGTTACATAATGCAGGATAAGCACATTGCAATACATAGTCCTAAGGAAGCTGAATAATGAGGAGGACTCTGGGGAGGATGCTTAATTCTCAGTCAGAAGGGCAAATAGAATAGACACTGGCAGCAGTTGAAGAGAAGGAACAGGAAGGGAGCCTACCATAGATGTCCTCTGAAAGACTCCACCCAGCAGGGGAGCAAAACAGATGCTGAGACTCACAGCTAAATTTTGGGGTGGAGGAGTGGAGTCTTATGCACGAATTGAGGAATAGAAGGACCTGGTTGGGGGGGGGCAGGAGCTCCACAAGGAGATCAATGGAGCCAACACATCTATGCCGAGACAGGGGGTGCTGCAGAGACTGATGCACCAACCAAGGACCATGCACGGTGAGGACCTAGATCCTCTGCTCAGATGTAGTAGATAGGCAGTACAGTCTCCTTGTGGGTCCCATAATATGGGAAGTAGGAACCCACTTCTGACATGGACTCTGGTGCCCACACATTGATCACTTCCCCCTGGCAGGGCAGCCTTGCCAGGCCACAGAGGAAGAGGATACAGGCAGTTCAGATGAGACTTGACAGGCCGAGTTCAGATGTTATGGGAGGAGGGCTCCCCTTTTCTGAGGACTAGAGGGGATGGGGATGAAGAAGGGAAGTTGAGACAGAGAGTTGACTAGGGAGGGGCCTACAATTGGGATTTAAAGTCAACAAATTAAAAAAAAATAAGATCAAAATAAATTATTTAAGAAGAAATAATAAATTATGTGCAGCAATGGGGAAAAATAGAATCTACAAAAATTCTTTAAATTATAAGCATTGCAAAGATATACCCACAAACTAGGATTTTGTGAAATGACTAATAATAAGGAAAATGTGTGGTCAATCTGGAGCTCCTACATAAGCTATTTCTGCACTCAGGTGGGGCAGGAAAGGCTCTGGAGAAGGCTGTACAGCAAGGGAGTTGAGTAGGCAGAAACTACAGCTTCGCAATTTCATCACTTCAGTGTGACTTCTGTGACAAGTGTGGGTATGACACAGGGTGTGGGCTGAGGCCTGTCCAAATACTACCAAAACTTAGTTTTCATACCCAGTAAGGAACCTCTGTTGCCCCCACCCAAGGAGAAACTGAGGCACAAGACATGTATGCAGGTAAATGTAGGTGTGGTTCCACCTGGGGCAGACTGGTTCATAATCAGAGTTCTCCACATAGCTAAAAGTCCCGTTTCATTAGCTCACTAAGGCATTGATTCAAACTCAAGTAGCTCAGTGACCACAGCACACCAGACTTGGAAAAAAATGCATGGGGGCCAGTGATTCTTTCACAGTTTTATTTTGATTAGGAGCTATCACATAGAGGGAAGGTTTTTATTTTTCTGCCCTACATTTCTTTTCTTTTTAAAGATGCTTTTTTTATTTTAATTTTAAAAAATATTTATTTTAATTTTTATTTTTTATTAATTTATTCAGATTACATCTCAAGTGTTATCCCATCACTGTATCCTCCCATTCCTCCCTCCCTCCTGCTTTCACCCTACTCCCCTAAAGATGCTTTTTAACTGAACTAGCTCCCCCCCCCCCCGCTTTTTCCTCTCTCCAGCCCCTCCCAGTTACCTTTTCTCAAATCCCTCCCCTTTCTCCCACTTGAGCTGATAGTCTCCTTTTCTTTCATTATTGTTAAATATGTGTGTCTGCACATACATATGTGTGTGTGTGTGTGTGTGTGTGTGTGTGTGTGTGTGTGTGTGTGTGTTTTATATGGTGCACATACAGTTTCAAGGCTGACCACTTTGCATTAGATAACCGATAAGGGGGCTCATCCTTGGGAAAAGCTGATTCTCATTCTCCCAGCAGTCATTAATTGCCTGTAGTTCTTTTCTAAGGGTTGAATCCTAAGAAACTTCCCCCTTAACCTTGACATGTCCACTGATACTGCCACTGTTCACATCTTGTTTACGCAGTCACTCCTGAGAGAAACTGTTTCCCATGAGACTGGCTCTTTTCCTTAAAAAAAAAAATTTATTTACTCTACATCCCTACTGAAGCCTCCCCTCCCTCCTCCCCTCCCAGTCTACCCCTCCCACCCCAAGTGGCTCCCACCCACCCCCATCCTCCTGTCCTCCCCCTCTCCTCATGAAAGGCTCAGGAAAGGGGAGACCTTCCATGGATATCAACCCACCCCAGCACATCAAATCGCAGGAGGAGTACTTCCATCCTTTCCTACCACGGCTAGGTGAAGCAGCCCAGCCAGGGGAAGGGGACCCAAAGTCAGGCATCAGAGTCATATACAGCTCCCGCTCCTGCTGTTAGGAGTCCCACATGAAGACCAAGCTGCATGACTTTTACATACGTGTTGAGGGCCTAGGTCTTTCCCATGTATGCTCTCTGTTCGGAGGTTTAATCTCTATGGGCCCCTGTGGACCCAGGTTAGTTGATTCTCTATGTGTTCTTGTGGTATCCTTGACCTCTTTGGCTCCTCCAATCCTTCCTCCCTCTTCCATAGAATTCCCCAAGCTCCACCCAATGTTTGGCTCTGGGTCTCCATCTCTGTTTCCATCAGTTGCTGTGTGAAGCCTCCCAGATGACTGCCATGCCAGGCATGTTTCTGGAAGTATAGCAGAATATCATTGATAGTGTCAGGGAGGATGCTCTCCCATGGCATGGGTCTGAAGTTGGGCCAGTCATTGGTTGGACATTCCTTCACTCTCTGCTCCATTTTTACTTTTGCACATCTTGTTGGCAGGAAAAATGTGGGTCTAAGGTTTTGTGGATGGGTTGATGTCCCAGTCCATCCATTGGAGGTGTTATCTGGCCACAGGAGATGCCCATTTCTGGCTCAATGTCCTCCATTGCTAAGAATCCCAGCCAGGAGGGAGTCTCCATTGTTCTAGGTTTCTGTCTCATCCCAGAGATGCCCTGTGCCAATGAGCTCAAGACTCTTCTCCACTTTCTCTTTTATCAGATTTAGTGTGAATGGTTATATGTTGAAGTCTTTGATCACTTGGAATTGAGTTTTGTACAGGGTGATAAATATGAATATATTTGCATTCTTCTAATGCAGGCATCCAGGTGGACCAGCACCATTTGTTGAAGATGCTTTCTTTTCTCTATTGTATGGTTTTGGCTTCTTTGTCAAAAATCAAGTGTCCATAGGTATGTGTGTTTACTTCTCAATTTGATGCCATTGATCAACCTGTTTTTATGCCAATATTATGCAGTTTTTTTTATACAAGCTTTGTAGTGCAGCTTGAAGTCAGGGATGGTAATACCCCCAGAGCTTCTTTTCTTGTACAGGATTGTTTTATCTATCCTGGGTTTTTTGTTTTTCTCTATGAAGTTGAGAATTGGTCTTTCAAGGTCTGTAAAGAATTGTGTTGAAATTTTGATGGGAATTACATTGAATCTGTAGATTACTTTTGGTAAATTGGCCATTTTCACTATGTTAATCCTACTGATCCATGAGCATAAGAAATCTTTCCATTTTCTGATATATTCTTCAATATCTTTCTTCAGAGACTTGAACTTCTTGTCACACAGGGCTTTTACTTGTTTGGTTAGAGTTACACCAAGATATTTTATATTATTTGTAGCTATTTTGAAAGGTGTGGTTTCCCTAATTTCTTTCTCAGCCCGTTTATCATTTGTATAAAGAAGAGCTACTGGTGTGTGTGTGTGTGTGTGTGTGTGTGCGTGTGTGTGCGTGTGTGTGTGTGTGTGTGTGTGTGTGTGTGTATGTGTGTGTGTGTGTGTGTGTGTGTATTAATTTTGTATTCAGCCACTTTGTTGAAGGTGTTTGTCTGCTGTAGGAATTCTCTGGTAGAATGTTTGGAGTCTTTTATGTATGCTATCATATCATCTGAAAATAGTGATACTTGGACTTCTTCCTTTCCAATTTGTAACCCCTTGATCTCCTTTAGTTGTCTTAATGCTCTACCTAAAACTTCAAGAACTCTATTGAATAGATATGAAGAGAGTAGGCAGCCTTATTTTGTCCTTGATTTTAGTGAAATCACCTTAAGTTTCTTTCTATTTAATTTGATGTTGGATACCGTCTTGTTATATATAGGCTTTATTGTGTTTAGGTATGGGTTTTGTCTTTTTCTGCACTATTGAGATAATCATGTGTTTTTTTTCCTTTTAGTTTGTTTATATGGTGGATTAAGTTGATGGATTTTTGTATATTGAACCATCCCTGAGATGAAGCTTCCTTGATCATGGTGGATAATGCTTTTGATGTGTTCTTGGGATTCAGCTTACAAGTATTTTATGGAGTATTTTTGCATCAATGTTCATGAGTAAAATTGGTCTGAAATTCTCTTTCCTTTTTGAGTCTTTGTGTGGTTGTGTATCAGGGTTGACTGTGGTCTCATAGAATGAGTCTGGAAATGTTCTTCCTGTTTCTATTTTGTGGAATGGTTTGAGGAGTGTTGGTATTAGTTCTTTTAATGTCTGGCAGAATTTTGCACTAACACCATCTGGCTTTGGGCTTTTTTTTTTTGTCAGGACTTTTAATGACTGCTTATATTTCCCTAGGGGTTATAGGACTATTTAAATTGTTTATATGATCTCAATTTAACTTTAATAAGTGGTATCCATAAAGAAAACCATCCATTTTGTCCAGATTTTCCAATTTTGTGGAGTACAAGCTTTTGAATTAAGAGCTAGTTATTCTTTGTATTTCCTCAGTGTCTGTTGTTATGTCCCCTTTTTATTTCTGATTTTATTAATTTGGATATTGTATCTCTGCCTATTAGCTAGTTTGGCTAAAGGTTTGCCTATCTTGTTGATATTCTCAAAGAAGCAGGTCTTGGTTTCCTTGATTCTTTGTATTCTTTTCTTTGTTTCTAATTTACTGATTTCATCCTTAAGTTTGATTATTTTCTGCCATCTACTCCTCTTGAGTGTATTTGCTTTTTTTTTTTTTTTTTTTTTTTAAGAGCTTTCAGGTGTACTGTTAATTTGTTAGTATGAGATCCCTCCAGTTTCTTTAAAAAGGCATTTAGTGCTATGAACTTTCCTCTTAGCACTGCTTTCATTTTGTTCATAAGTTTGAGTGTGTTGTGCCTTTATTTTTACTGAATTCTAGAAAGTCTTTAATTAAGTTATTTATTTCTTCACTGACCCATTGGTCATTCAGGAGAGAGTTGTTCAGTTTCTGTGAGTTTGTAGGCTTTTGTTGTTTCTGTTGTTGTTGAAGTCCAGCTTTAATCCATGGTGATCTGATACGATATAAGGGGTTATTTCAATTTTCTAATATCTTTTGAAAGTTGTTTTATGCCTGACTATGTGATCAGTTTTGGAGAAGGCTCTGTGAGGTGCTGAGAAGAAGGTATATTCCTTTGTGTTTGGGTGAAATGCTCTATAGATATCTGTTAGGTCCATTTGATTCATAACATCTGTTAGTTTCATTATTTCTTTATTGAGTTTATGTCTCAATGACCTGTCCATTGGTGAGATTGAGGTGTTGAAATCTTCCACTGTTAATATTTGGGGTTCAATGTGTGATTTTACAAATGTGGGTGCCCTTGAATTTGGGACATAGATATTAAGAATTGATATATCATCTTGGTGAATTTTTTCTTTGATGCGTATGAAGTGTCCTTCCTCATCTCTTTTAATTACTTTGATTGAAAGTCTATTTTATTAGATATTAGAATGGCTACTCCAGCTTGCTTCTGGGGTCCATTTGCTTGGAAAACCTTTTTCCAGCCCTTTACTCTGAGACTCTGAGGTAATGTCTACCTTAATTGCTGAGGTGTGTTTCTTGTATTCAGCAGAATGGTGGATCCTGTTTTTACATCCATGCTGTTAGCCTGTGCTTTTTTTTATTGTGGAATTGATTCCATTAATGTTGAGAGATATTAATGACCAATGATTGTTTGTTCCTTTATTTTGGTGGTCGTGTTGGTTTTGTGTGTGTGTGTGTGTGTGTGTGTTTGTGTGTGTGTGTGTGTGTGTGTTTCTCTTTCTTTTGTTTTTGCTGGTGTAGAGTTATTTATTTCCTGTGTCTTGGGGGGTGTAGTTAACTTCCTTGGGGTGGAGTTTTTCTTATAGTATCTTCTGTAGAGCTGAATTTGCACATAGATGTTATTTACATTCAGTTTTGTAATGGGATATCTTGTTTTCTCTATCTATGGTGATTAAAAGTTTTGCTAGGTATAGTAGTCTGGCTGACCATTGTGGTCACTTACAGTCTGTAAGACATCTGCCCAGGCCCTTCTGGCTTTTAGAGTCTCTGTTGAGATGTCATGTATAAGTCTGATATGTCTGCCTTTATATGTTATTGGGCCCTATATCTTTACAGCTTTTAATATTCTTTCTTTTTCCTGTACATTTAGTGTTTTGATTATTATGTGGCAGGAGGATTCTTTTCTGGTCTAATCTATTTGGTGTTCTGTGAGCTTCTTGTATGTTTATAGGCATCTTTTCCTGTAGGTTGGGGAAGCTTTTTTCTATGATTTTGTTAAAAAATATTTTCTGGGTCTTGGAGCTGGGTATCTTCTCTTTCTATTATTCTTAAGTTTGTTCCTTTCATCATGTCACAGATTTGTTGGATGTTTTGTGTCAGGAACCTCTCAGATTTAACATTTTCTTTGACTGATGTATCAGTTTCTTTAGTCATACCTTTTATGCCTGAGATTCTTTCTTCCATCTCTTGTATTCTGTTGGTGATATTTGTTTCTGTAGTTCCTGTTCCCTTCCCTAGGTTTTCTTTTTCGGGATTCCCTCAGTTTGTGTTTTCTTTATTGCTTCTATTTTTATTCATTTTCTTCACCTGTTTGATTATGTTTCCCTGTATTTCTTTAAGGGATTTATTAATTTCCTTTTTTAATAGGCCTCTATCATCTTCATAAGATTGAATTTAAGGTCATCTTCATGTGTTTCAGCTGTGTTAGGCTATCCAGGGTTTTCTGTAGTAGTGTACCTGGCCTCTGGTGGTGCCATATTGCTCTGGCTCTTGTTGATTGTGTTTTCACACTGGCCTTTAGCCATCTGGTTGTCCCTGGTGACTGGATGTTCCTGATGTTGGCAGGACTCCTTGGGCGGGCAGGCAATGCCAGGGACCTGACAATGGAGTTCAGGGAACAGAATGCTGCTTACCTCTGCTGGGGGTCCCCCCAGGGATCCTGGCAAGCAGGGGAATGCCCTTGTGTGTGAGGGGGTCTAACCTGGATGTTCCTGGGGCCTGGCAGGTCTCCTTTGGAAAAAGGCAGAGCCCAGGGAACAGAGCACAGCTCACTGCTGGTGGCTGTGGCCCCAGGGAGACTCTGCAGGCAAGGAATTGCCAGGGAGTGGTATTACCCGCATGTTTCTGCCTCTCGCCCCTGCAGGCCTCGTATGGAAGCTAGGCAGAGTTGTCCCAAAGATGGGACAGCATGCAGCTCACCTCTATTGGTTTTTCCCTGGGTGGATCTGACAGGTAGAGGATTGGAGGGAGAGGTCCCAGATTCTGGCTCATATAATCCTTCTGCCCCCTCTTCTGTGATGTTCACCAAGCCATGGATGCTGGGGCTGTGACATAGATGTATCTGTTGGGGCTGAGTTCTCTATGATCTGTTCATCTTTTTCCTTGTGTCCAGTTGTGATTTTCTCGTCTTTATTTGCTATAAAAGCAGGCTTTTTCAACAGAAAGTAGTAGCTATACTTATCTGTGGGCACAAGCATAGGATTTAGAATGTAGTAAGGGATGATGCCAGTCTAGCAATGTGGCAGTAATTGGCTCTTTCCTAAGGTGCATGAACCCATAGCCTTAGGAAGCTGGCTAGGTTTCCAGGATGAGGCATGCTGTCTCTCTGGTCGAGTGGGACTTAAGTCAAATCCAACAGCTGTTGGTTGCCACTGACAAAATCTGCAGAGTTTTACATTAATTCAAGCAGGTGTAGAGATAATTCTTAGGCCCAAGGTTACATTCTGTCCCTGATAAACCTACCTGTGTTGCACAAAGAGACATCAGCTATGTCTGAGTATTGTTCTAGACACTGACCAGGTTTTTTTTCCCAAGTCACTGGAGCGTGCTGGTGTCATCCTGGAATGGAAGCAGTAGGTCACAAGACTGGGGAAAACAACCTTATGTATTTGTGAATAACTACAAATGACTGTCTCTTGTCATGGTCTTGAGTTTATCAGGAAGCCAGAGATGGAGAGAAATGGCTTTGCTTGTCTCTCCATTCAGCTGGATTCTGTTACTTTTGTTCCCCACAACTGCAGTTTTTGACATACCACGCACATACCAAGGAGATGGATGAACTTCATTCAGAATTGGTGTTTTTATATTTCTCTCTCTTCGTTGCTATGCCCATCATTTTTCAATGTAAGAAAGCTTGGGCTGCATACATTATCTTCCTTCCAAAAGTGTCTTTGAATTTTTGTACTGGCAGGAATGACTCCTGCTGTGCCCATCAGAAATTCATCCCCAGTCATACTACAAAGTCATACGTCTGGCTAGATTCTGTGAGGGGGAAATTACGAATCATTTTAGCCTTTAATTCAGGTTCTGGAAAGCCTATGGGGCTTTCTTTCTAAGCCATGAATTGATCCCAAATATAACTTTAATATGCTATTAAAATATAGGTGAGTTAAAGGTTAATATATTTAATGTAAATCTGCTTGAAGTCATTATTCAGGAAATTCATTATGAATCCACTTTGGGAGTTTCTTACAGTCAGGGAAGAGCAGGACCTCTTTTTAAGAGAGTATATTTTGCTTCGTCACATTAAAGATGAATCTTCATGGGATAATTGTCAAAGAGAAGAAAATGAGGTGTGTATATACCGACTTGTACAGGTCTTTGAAGCAATTAGGAATTTTACTTTTCTTTCTTTCTTTCTTTCTTTCTTTCTTTCTTTCTTTCTTTCTTT
>OU015752.1:85013114-85035453 GCA_907169655.1 Acomys percivali | reverse complement strand
TGTTTTATTTATTCTTCTCTCATGTATTATAGCCCTCCTGCAGTTTCCCCTCCTTCCTCTCCTCCTTCCAGACCCTCCCCCTACAGTTTCCCCTCCTTCCAGACCCTCCCCCTGCAGTTTCCCCTCCTTCCAGACCCTCCCCCTGCAGTTTCCCCTCCTTCCAGACCCTCTCCCACACTTCTCTTCAGCCCCAGGCCCACTCCTCCTCCATCTCCTTTAAGAGGAGCCCAGCCCCTATTTATACCTCTTCATCTGTTTCCTTCTTTATCTTTTGTATAGGATGGAAGTGCAGTCTTACATCTTACACATCCTCAGTTCCTAATTAAGCAAATCCCCTCCCCATAGTCCTCAGGTTATGTCTGCTGGCCAAATGAAATACTGATAAATTCACTATCTCATTCGTAATAGTATAGACTTTAGGGGAGGCTTATTGGATTGGGGGTTCTTGTTTTGTTTTGTTTTTTTCAGTTTCCAGGGTGAATTTTCAAACTTTACCAACATCAGAGATAAACTTAAATATATTAAAAATATAATTTTTAATAAAAGTAAATGCATAAACCCACAAAAATGATTGAAGCAAAGATAAAAGAATAATAATGAATTTTTAAAAGTCCAAGAATAATGAAAATAATAAAACCCCCAACATTCTCTCAATATTGTCATCACTGTGTTAATTTCTTATTATTAGATAAAATAAAAAGGAAAAATAATAGAGGGGTTTTAGATATGATAATCAGCAATGTATCATGGCTGATTTTCAACTATCTAAAATTATTGTGTCAATATTTTTTTAAATGATGAAACGCCTAATTTTCATGAATAGTTTAAAGAGCCAAAATAATCCTAAGAAATAAACCCAAAAAGAACAATACCCATGAAAATGCTTGAGTTAGGCTGAACCTCTTCTGTTCCTTGCTGCACATGAGACCTCAACTTTACAGGAGAATTTTACTTTAAGAAACAGTAGAAATCATTGTGTGATTTATAGCTTGGTTGGCAGCATTTATATTTCTCAGTATGGGGAGCCCTTAAGCAGTGCTATCTCTGGTTACAGCTAAATGTTTTCAGTCTCTGAAAACATGAGAAACATTTATTAATAGGACACTCTGCTGTCTCTGCCCCACACTCCACAGAGGCTGAGGAACCTTCTGCCTTGTTGCTGAGTTTTTCTAACTGGTAGCCAAACAGTGCTTTCTTCCTCTTTCTGGCAGCGTAGAGATGTTTCCAATTTGTGCTATCATTTATATTGTTAGTTTACAGTCTGGCTTGCCAGTATGCCATGTTTATAAATCTGCAAGCCAAAATGTATATATTCATGGTTGATGCCAACTTATATGCAATATAGCTTATATATGTTCCTGACTAGACTGTTTCTTTTAGTAGATTTGTGAACACTCTGGATTCCACATCCTGACTTGGTTTTGTCTTTGCAATTGTATAAGCATAAAGCTGCCTTCATCTACTATGGCAGTAGAGAAAACTGCTTCGCTTTTTCTGAATTGTGACGCACTTGCACTTCTCAGCGAGAGCAGATTTTTCAGGGCAGAGGCAGCATTGTTTATAAATGAAGGTCTGAAGAACTTTCTGGAAGGTGTGGGAAAGAAGACTGTGAAGTAAGGACAGCCCCCAGCCAGCCCGTCAGCTGTGCATGTGAGATCAGGTGACCCCCATTGGCTGAGCAGCATCCCATCCCAGCGACCCTTCTCCAACCTGCCGATTAAAACCACACCTGATGAATTTAAGTTTGAGTTGAAGCCCTCAAAATGGGTAGAGGATGACACTGACTCATCTTGGTGACCCATGGTGAATTATTTGATTAGAATTCAGATCAAAGTTCACATCTATAATTCCTATGCTAATGTGAAAGGTCCAGGCTTTTCTCAGCTTGCTCAGCAGTGGGAGGAAGCTGCTCTCCCAATCACCAGCCCATCACCAGGGAGACAACTGGACCTGTAGGATGCTGATCTGTTTGTTATGATCCCCAGTAGGTTAGCTGCATTCAGTTGCATTTGCTGCCTATGGTATTTTCAGTTTGCTACAAGTTTATCAAGACATGGGGGCTGGGTGTTGTGGCACACACTTTTAATCCCAGAGTTTGGGAGACAGAGGCAGGCAGATTGCTGTGAGTTCAAGGCCAGTATAATCTACAAAGCCAGTCCAGGACAGCCAGGGCTACACAGAGAAACCTTGTCTCGAAAAACAAAAAACAAACAAATAAACAAGACATGGACCCATCACAGATACAGGAGAGTATAAGGCAAGAGTTGTTCTTCTTCTTCCTCCTCATAATCATCATCATCACCTTCTCCTCCTCCCCCTCCCCCTCTTCCTCCTCCTCTTCTTCCTCCTCCTCCTTCTCCTTCTCCTCCTCCTCCTTGTAGAAATATGAGATCAGGAAGCATAAACTTCAGGCTGATTTAACCAGGGCATCTCAAGGGCATTTTAGATGGCTGTTTATTTCAGGCTATCCTCAATTGGCTCCAAAGTTTTCTATGACCCATAAAATAGTTATTCACCTGGTTGGAAGCAAATCAGCACTCTTGACTTGTGCCTTAAAATTCTCATGTTTGTCCAGATAGACTGGAAAAGACTTGATACAATCGGATTTCACTTACGGTCATCTAGGCCCTCTTTATTGCCATGACTCTGAAAAATGTCACAGGACCTCATGAATGTGTGTGTGTGTGTGTGTGTGTGTGTGTGTGTGTGTGTGTGAAAGACAGAGAGAGAGAGAGAGAGAGAGAGAGAGAGAGAGAGAGAGAGAGAGAAGAGAGAAGAGAGAAGAGAGAAGAGAGAGAGGAGAGAGAGGAGAGAGAGAGGAGATGAGAAAAGGAAATCTCTGAACAAAGCCACCACAAATCTTTGCTTACTCAGAAGGTTGGAAGCCATCACAGGAGACAAAAGGGAAGTGAAATGAATTTAGCAGTCGGCAGAGAGGGCTACTTGAAGCCAAAGGAGGCTGCCCTTTTATGGAGCCATGCCATAAAATAACAAGGAATTTAGTTAATGCAAACATTTTACTTAATTAAGGCTTAATTTATGGAGACAAGTGGACACTAGCAGGCTTACTGCCCCAGTAAAGGGAAGTCTAACACTTTGATGGCTCCCTTTGCTCCAGCTGCTCTCTGCTGCCATCTTGGGACGGGGTGCAGGAAGACACTGTGCAGGAAGAAGCACAGTGAACAGAGGGGAACAGAAGCCAGGCTCCCTCAGAATGGGGTCCACTGGTGACCTTTTTACATCCTCCTTCTCAGAGAATGCTCCCAGGAACTAGCAATTTTCCTGTTTCCCACTGGCTTCTTTTCTGGGCTTTAGTCACAGACATCTGTGCGCTCTCTCTCTCTCTCTCTCTCTCTCTCTCTCTCTCTCTCTCTCTCTCTCTCTCTCTCTCTTTCTCTCTCTCTCTCGTTTTTTCAACTTTCCCTGGCTACTCGCCTCTTCCTTGATTTCTGTTTACCTTGAACCTCCAAAGCTCCCATCATGCCTTTTGTTGTTTGCTGCAGCTTCTGCTCTTGAGGCACCTGCCTGAATTGGACCCTAATTCTGTTGCTTAGCAGCTGGGCAAACCTCCAAAAGTTTCTCACTTTCTGTGTCTCCTTCAACTCCACCTCCCCCGCCCCCATTTGAAAACTGGTGGTCACCATGGTGATTCAAATGTCTGTCATGAGAATTTAAATAGTTTATAATAGATTGCATAGTCCAGTGTCGTCTGAGGAATTTGTGTCAGCGGTCCTCAGGATTCTGCTTCACTGGGGACAGTTGAAGGACAGTGGTGTGCACTCCCACAGAGGCAGGTGAGGGGACAGCACAGCTGGGAGTCCATAGCACCATTTTGAGTTGCAAAGAACTTTCCATATTCAAGTTAGTTTTTACATTACCTCCTCTACCACCCCCCCCACTAAAGCTTGAGATGAGGAAGCAGGGAGGATGAGCCAGGACACTGGGAGGTTCTCTGAGGGGGGCATTAGTGAGGATGCTCATATGGGCTGGAATGTGAATGATCTGGTCGCCTGGACTTGTACAGGGTGCCCAGACCTGTTCCTGTAATCAGCCAGGAGCAGAGGATCCTCAGACAGGGAGTCTACCACAGAGAACTCTGGACACTCAGAAGACACATGGCACCTGGACAGAGAATATGTTCCTAAGCATTTTACAGTGTCCACAGAGGTAACTGGATCCAGTAGCTGACAGAGCCAGCACAGGTGTGTGTGCTATAAGGCACAAGGTGTGTCTCCTACTAAACGTACATCGGAAAGGAGCTGCCTTTATGTAGGGTGCCTGGAAGGGTGTGTGTGTGTGTGTGTGTGTGTGTGTGTGTGTGTGTGTCTGTCTGTCTGTCTGTCTTGCTTTAAAGAAAGAAAGAGATTGTTTATTCTGAAGTCAAAGTGGCATGGTTATGGCCCAGGAACACAATTCAGGTTTCTCCAAATACTGTCTTTCAACATGGTAGGAATTAGGTTCTTAAGTTTTTATGGCAATGGAACAAAAAGTCATACGTTAAGGCACTTTTAAAACACAGTTGATGTGGGGCTGGAGAGATGGCTCAGTGGTTAAGAGCGCGGGCTGCTCTTCCAAAGGTCCTGAGTTCAATTCCCAGCAACCACATGTGGTTCACAACCATCTGTAATGTGATCTGATGCCCTCTTCTGGCCTACAGGTGTACACGCAGGCAGAACACTATATACGTAATAATAAATAAATATTTAAACAAAACAAAAAAACACACAGTTGGTGTGAGCACCAGGTATATGGGTGACAGCGGAGCAGAGCCTTTTGTGTTGAAGGCTTCAGGTGTTGTCTGATCGCTTTCTTAGCCTTTGGGTTGATGGAAGCCAGGGGTTTGTTAGTGCATTCCAAAACAACCGCATCTGATAGTTACAGAAATGTTAGGCTACACACAGAGGTGTCTAGTGAATGCTGTAAAAGGGCTACATGCAAGATGATTTCTCTTATCTGCAGCATTCAGCTCTCCACAATGGAGGATGTCCTTGTCAGTCAGTCAGCTTTGCAGACTTTATAACACAGATGAACTGTGGCTTTTTTCCCCTCCAGGAATCTCAGTCCACGATATGCTCATACCTGTTCTAGGGGGCACACCTCACTCTGTGTTTTAGCAAGGGCTTTCCCCACCGCTCCTCTGTCCCAGGCTGAGTATAGAGGGGCTGTAAGATTCCAGGTGGCCTGAACTCAGCCATCATAACAGTAACATTGTTAGCTAAGCAATGTGAGATTCCAGGTGGCTTGGGCTTAGCCATTGTAACAATAGCATTGTTAGCCGAACAAAGCAAGTTAAGGATTGCAGGCTGATAACAAGGGCAAACAAAGCAACAGTAGTCTGAGAAGAACAAATTAAAATTTCTCCACTCACCTCCATCTCAACCCTGCCCCGGAATTTACTGCCCTCATTTCACCCTACTTGAAATTTATTACCTCAGACCCCCATTCACCTAAAAGGTCACCTATTGTTAGCCTATAACTTGTTAACTAACCACTGTGTGCTGAGTTCTGCTCCTGTAAAGGGTATTTAAACCCTCAGCTTTTGCAGGACAGGGTCTTCCAGCTCTTCTGAGCTTGGTGGACCGCAGTGCGTAAACTCAATAAAATTCCTTTGCTTTTGCGTAGATTCTAGACTCTGACTCTCAATTGGGCTTCCAGGAATAAACCCTGACCATCTGAGTCTAACTGGGCTTGTTGCTGGAGGCAGAGGGGAAGAGTACTGATGTGAGCTCAGATGCTCTCGGTCTTGTCTGTACCACCCAAGGGCCAGGTACCTTCCCAGCCACAGTGTGCTGAGCGAGCTCCTCAGTGGATTCTTACTCTTAGAGAGGGTGGGGGCTTCATTCAAGGGATCCAGTGACAGTACCCCACATAAGCCCCTGGTGACAGCTTTCACATACTAAGGAAACACACGTTCCTGATCTCCTGTGAGCACTAAGGTTGTGGTGAAAGAGCCTTGTCCCAGATAGATGAACAGTGAAGGAATCCCAACGTTCATCTAGCTGGGACAAGGCACCTGCGGACAGACGTTGGTGCAGACAAGTCTGTGTCCATAGGTGTGGTGTGTCACTTTGTGCATGTATGGTGTGTGTTGCACGTGCCTGTCTGAATGTAGATGTGTGTGCCACATGTTTATATGTGTGTGTTTGAATGTCTGTGTGCTATGAGTTTCTGTGGGCATATGTGTGTTTGTGCCATGTGTCTTTCTATGCCTGTGCTATGTATCTATATGAGGTAATGTTTGTATATGTGATATATATATTATTTACAGTTATATGAGTATGTATGTATGATCATGTGTGTGTGCGTATCTGTGCCATCTGTATGTTGTAGGGTGGTACTGGTTGATTTTTTTCAGCTCAACACAAACTTGGTCATGCTTTGTAAGAGGGAATCTCAATTGAGAAACCACCTTCATCAGACTGACCTATAGGCAAGTCTGTGGGCGAATCTTATTTTATATTTTAATTGTTGCATTTTCTTAATTAATTATTTTGTGGTATGTTCACTTTGGGCAGTGCCACCTCTAGACAGGTGGTACTGAGCTATATAACAAAGCAGGCAGCTCAAGCTAGTAAGTAGCATTCCTCTGTGGCCCCTGCTTCACTTCCTGCCCTGACCTCTCTCAGTGATGGACTATGCCCTCAGGGTTGTATGCTGAAATAAACTGTTTCCTCTCCACATTGTTTTTTGGCACTTTTTTTTTTTTTTTTATCACAGCAACAGAGAGCAAACCAAGACATAGGGTGTCTCTCTGTTTAAATGGCCACACTCTTCTCCGTATGACCTCCCTGGCTCTCAGAGGCCACTAATGTCGTTTCTTTCCAATGTATTTTTAGTAGATGGATTATCCTTTTAGTATGTGCCTTTGTGCAGACTCCATTATGCACAGGCACCAGGCTGCTCTGTGGACATTGTGTGTGGCCCTTTGGGAACAGGCTGCCTATATGGGCACTATGTATAACTCCTGTGGCCTCAGAATTCTCAGCTCACCGGAAGAACCTCTGTTCTCCACCCTTGGTAGACTGGCTGTGCTGACTGAGGCAGCAGCCTATGGAACTGTCCTCCCCGAGTCTTGTACAGCTTGGCAGTCATCTGTGCAGCCCTGAGTGCCATGTGCCGTAAACAAGAATGAATCACTGCAGGACAGTACTCCTAAGGAGCCTGTTGTCAAAGCTCTTCTGATGAAAATAAGGAAGAGTGTGAGCTGATGCTGGCCCTTTCTAACTGGCAGGAATATCTCTGCAAACAAACAGGGTTACATAGATTAGCAGGCTTCTGGGAAATGGTTTGCGCTTGGTTTTTCTTAACAACTTAGAGTTGGCTTTGAAGGGGTCAGTTTATGGGCATGGTGGAACATACCTTTGCTCTTGGCTCTCAGGAGGCAGAGGCAGGCAGATCTCTGTGGATTCAATGCAGCCTGGTCTACATAGCAATTGCAGGTCACGTGGGACTACGTATGACATCATTACTCAAAAAAACCTTGGATAGGCCCAAATCCTTGCATATGGGTGTGTATGAGTGCAGTTCCTGAGAAAGTGACCCTGATTTCTGGAGTCTCCCAGGCCAGCGGTGGTCCTGTGAGAATCCACGTACACAGGTTATGTTTGCCTGTATTGGGGCCAGAAGTAGAAACAAAGCTTAGGAGAAACCAGGATTCTTGAATATGCTGTATATTTTATATATGATACAGAGCTACTCCATGTGTATTGAAAGGGTTGGGGTGCAGGTCGTATGGAGTGCTTGCAATGCATGTGGGAGGGACTAGATTTGTCAACAAGCAACAAACAAAAACAGTCCCGCCCTGAGGAATTCATCTGAATAAACTTGAATCATTTCTTTAAAATACAAAACCTTTACTTTTTACTCTACATAGAATTTATTTTATACCTGAAAGTTATTTTTGCCCCAGTTTCTTTTTCTATCTTGAGTAAGTGGTTTCATGGTTTAGCATTTCTAAGTATGGAGCTAGAGGCTCAGCTCAGTGACTGAGTATGTGCTGAGCTTGCCTGTGGCCCTGGGGTTGATTCCCAGAACCAGAAAAAAGAAAAAAAAATCTAAATATAGCAATGCTTAAGTAGAGCATTCCCACCTCTGCCATCCCAACCCTATCGCTCTTACACCTAATTACTTTATTCATTTCTTTATGAGGAAATGGTAAGATTCCTGTCGTGGCTCTCTAAAGCACGGAGTCAACACAGGATGGACAGGTGGACAGGTGAAGAGACAGAGAAAGGCAGGCGGACAGCGGAAGGGAATGCTACTGGCAGGTGTGAAATGTGTAAAGCAAGCTGCAGGCTACAGATACAGACTCAAATAGCAGTCCTGAGTAAGAGTTGCACAGGGCAGCAGGCATGTTCCGGAAAGGAATTGTTTCTACTTTGAGGAACTCCAGGCTTAGCTCTTAAAGCCTCCAACTTTTTGCCTTAGGCCCACACACATTCTGGATGGAGATCTGCTTTACATAACCTTACTGTAGTTATTAATGAAATGTAAAGAACACCACAACTACATGTAGAGGATTCTATGACACCGTAGCCTGCCCATGTTGACATGTGAGACAGTCCATAGCTGTAAGAAAGGAAGAGCAAATATCCCATCGTTCTCTGGGCTCAGAGAAGAATGAGTTAACCATGTTTTGCGTTTCCTGCTGGCATTTCATTCTCAACTAGACCCAAGAGCTTCGCCATTCCTTTTCACCCACTCACATAGCGTTCTTTACAGCTATGAAATTTGAATAAATGTGATTACATCAAAGTAAAAAAAAACAAAAATGTATGCATGGTTAAACAAATAAATAGAATATTTTTTTTCAAAAGCAAACAAACCCCAAAACATAATAAGCTAGGGAAAATATTTCCAAGTCAGATCACAAACAGTTCACTCTTCCTAGAAATGTATTAGAAAAAGACTACAAATAGCCAAAAACATAGACACAGAGCTCACGGGAGAAGATGATGTAAAAGACCTGAACCATGTGAACCCTGTAGACTTCTACGGGAGCAGAAATTTCAGGGACAGCATGGAAATACCAAATTTTACCTTTACCCACAAGCTAGATAACATAGTCTTTTCCTGGGGCCGTAGGGACAGAGATGCTCTCGTACTTTGCTAACAGAGGTGGGTATAAGTGGAACAGCCCCCCAGGGGGGGAGAACCTGACAGGGTGTAACCAACTGTAAGTCAATTCCGTTCTCTTCAGAATCCCCATTGTGGAATTTAATAAGGAAGGCAGGCCTGTGCTGGGAAATGGCACCTCATCCCAACCGTGCATATGATGCAGAAGACATGAGGGTCCATCCCGGGGGGAAGCAGTTGGTAGACTTTGACACCAGCTGGGTAGAAATCCCTTAAGCACTACTGTAGATGGAAATCATGACTTGGGGCTGCACAGATAGTATAACCCAGAGGCACGGGATGCACAGCAGGGCTTTCATCTCACCTGGCAAATGCACACAGAAGATCTCTCACTTCTTCCCTCATCTCCATCTTCATGGCTTCACTGACTCTACTCACCATAGCAGCCGGGATCTGGGCAACTTCTGCTCCCGCATGAGGTGTGTCTGAGAGCTGGAATCTGCTTGCAGCATTCAAAGCATGGGCTGGCCTTGACATGTAGCAAATCCCTTTCTGGGAGTAATGGCCCAAGTGAGCTTCCTTAAAGACAGAAATAAGACCCCATCAGCATGTTGCCTTGTCTCATGTAGGTAAAATGGTGAAAGCATTGCTCTTGGCCCGTGGGTCTTGCCAAGCTGCTTGCTTTTCTGATGCCTGGAATGTGCTTCCTTACCCTTCCTCCTGTCACAGGGGCCCCAGGTCGCACATTACACCACCTCCTCCACTGATGCTCCTCGCTCACCCCTGCCCACACAACCTCCTTGTTTTCTCCGTAGTGCTCAACACTAGCTGCGTATGAATATGTAAGTATGTACTGAGTATTGTGGATGTAGTTGGATTTGCAGATCAGGGAGAGAGTTTTCCACCCCCCGTGCTGGGCTCAGTCTGCTGCAGGCTGGTCATGGTTCAGTGTGTAAGTGCGCCTGCATCCTCGCCCTCGCAGTGTTCCTAAGGTCCCTGTCTCCACAGCTGAGCTGTGACAGGAGCACTGTATCTTCATCCCCTGTGCCGCATGCGGCTACAGATGAGTAACTGACTCAACAGCAGAAGCACAGAACAGGGAAAGGAACAGAAATACAAGGGAAGGAGCGAACAAAGAAATAACCCCCTAAGTGAGCGCTGCAGAGTGAAGCGGGTGGGAGTCAGGGGTGCTAGATTTTAGCTGTCCCTCTGTGGAAAGCTTGGGAAAGTGCTATGAGCTGACCACAGGAGGGCCCTGACTTCTCAAACTCTCAGCAGAGTATTTTGGGGTTCTTCTCTACCCAGGCTTCTCTGGATGGAGTGCAAGCCCTGTGCCACGGAAGTTGGTTCTGCCTGAGTCACTAATGTCCCACAGCTCCCTCTTTTTATGGTGTCTGGCCTTCATGAATCCCAAGTAAGCGAAGCATTGCACTCACAAGGAAAAGAAAATAGAAACAATAGCAGAATGAGTGGATAGTTAGCCATGCAGTTCCCTACGAGCAGTTCCCAACTCTGGAGGCTTTTTAAAATCCTCTTTGTTTTTATTTATTTTATGCGCTGGGTCACAGCACTTGCACAACTTAGGGAGCTGGTTCTTTCCTTCCACCTTGCTGCAGCAGAGTCACTTCTGGGTTCAGGCTAGATGAGCCACAGTTCTGGCTGGTTTTTTTTCGCCCTACCTCCCTTCTTGCCTTGGGCACGTTTGGGTTGCAGATGTGAGCTACTACATCTGCCCATGGATTTAAACATGGGTTCTCAGGATCAAATACAGGTCACTGGGCTTGTATGACAGGCATTCCTCCGCCCCCCCCCCACCTCTGATTCCTCTGCCCAACCAGTTTGTTTTAGGTCCTGGAAATGGAACCCAAAACCTCTGGCTTGCATGTCATTCCTCAGCCATACTGCCAGACCTTCACTGTTATCTTTTCATTACTTTTTTTTCTTTAATGCATTAGCAACATTTCCATTCACAAATATGAAAGGTCCTGGTGGGTTCCCAAGACAATAAATGCTTTTTATAAAAGTCACAGAATTAGAATCACCAACACCTGCCAACCTCTACATGCTGAAGGTCATGTTTATGAACTCTCCTGCCTTACTTCCTTAACTCTCATTCCAGTTTGCGACTGAGCTTTCCCAAGGAGGCTGCTAACTCACTAACTCAGAAAATACTGTACCATTCTCTGGAATTTCTCCCCACTAGCACTCTGCCCACGTCCATCCTGCCACGAGTCCTGTTTTCTTTGCACCATCTTCTAGACATCTTTGCACCCTGTTTGGTGCCCTCCTGTACCTCTCTCTGCATCTGTCAGCTGGTACCTGACCAGCCTGCAACACCCAGTGTGTGTCATTTCATCTCAGGGTTTCATGTGGTACCTGTGCTTAACTCTTCCTGGAGTTGGTCTGTTTGGCAAACTCCTGTTCATCCTGCAGGACCCAATGAAAGATTATCTATCACCCCTGAAGCACGCCACAGCGGGAGGTATGCTTGTTAGCTTGGATTCTGGTTCATTTGGCTAATAGATGAGGGTTTCTCATCCAGCCTTGTCTTCTTGAAAAAAAAAGAATTTAGCTGAAAGGCTGACAGCAGCAGTTTTGACAGAAGTTTATTTAGTAAACTAAAGCAGAGCAAGACCCGCCTGCCGTTTTCCTTGGGTCTCTTATACCTGTACCCCCACCCCTCTCAATCTTACCCTTATTTTGTGTAAAGTTGCAGAAATCTGGATATTTTCTCTCCTCCTCTGTATACATCTGATGGCCAGATATCTTCAATGTGGTTTTATCTTGCAGCAGTTTTGAAACAACCCTCAACGAAGGGTTGTTCAATACCAGGACTTTTTTTTAAAAAATCCCAAATATCTTATCCTTGTATTAATCCTAATCTAGAGCTAGCTAGAAAACCAGAATTTGATCAAATATCATGTTTTGTGGCAAAAATATTCAGTTTGCACCAGAAGACAATGGGAGCCCATGGGCCTTGCGCCAGGCCCTTCTGACGTGCTTTGCAGTCACACTGCGTTTTCAGGTGCTATTGGGACCAAGTCTCATGTATCAGAGTCTTAAGCAGCAACATTTCTAGTATTATTAATGAGTGACTTTGTAGCAACAAGATTGCATGGCTTACAGAGCGATGATTCTTTATATTAGAAAACCTCCCTAATTAGCCCATCTTTTTCTGCAAGTCAAAAGATGTAATTTATCTTGCAGTTACGCATAAATTGGAGCACTGCTGGGTGCCACTGCCATTGTCATTAAAACATTATTTGGTAAATTAGATCTGCATTTAGTTCAGATCTAATGATTGAAATATTATTGTGACAGATAGCAGAGGAAGGGCTGAATGCTCCCCGGTGTGGATTCTCTTGCTGTCATGTCACGTCAGAGCTCTTCTCCGTATCTCAAAGCTTTAGACAGACTATCCTGGAAAAGCAGGGGTTCTCTTGTGGGCTCTCACGTACCCACTGTCTGTCCCCGTGAAAAGCTGTCTTCCTCTTCTGTCTCTGCTTCCCAAACCTATTCTAATTCTCCCCATACGGATTTCTCTCGTTTCCTTCATGACAAAGCTCCCTCAGAAGGCATGGTCCCCAGACTTTGACCCTCACTGGCCCTTTCCAGTTGACTTTTGAGTTGCGCAGCTGGGTGAGCTTATCAGGCAGCAATGAAGGCCCCTTCTGCAACTGGGCCGACAAACACCATTTGGGCTGAATCAGAAAACACAGCTCCAGGCTGGCAGTCTCTTCCCGTAATGGACTCTTCAATAGCTGATCAATTAAGAGCAGGTGTATTCCTGTTTCTCCAGGTGGCAGATCCCTTGAGGAAATGCAAACACACAGGGGTGGGGGTAGGGAACGGTGGGGGTGGGAGACTGATTCCTAGTGTTCTGTGACCTCAAATGCAGAGGATTGGGCCAGCGATAGGCTTCAAAGTCCAGATGCATCAGTTGGAAATTGAAACTGAATTGAATAATGTACTGTTTGCTGGGAATCAACCATTTGTGTTATGACCTAAATTTAGACCTCAAAAAAATTTTTTTATGCCTCCTTCTGTTGTTTTATTTGCAAATGGTATCTTAAAATAGCTCCCTTTATCATTAAGGAGATGAATGTAACTTTTTTTTTTAATTAAAAGAAATCGAGTTGACAGTTGACTTCTGTCCCTCTGTCTGGGTGTTGAGCTGATTTTTTCAGACCAACAGCTAAGATATTGAGGATGCTCAGCCAGACTTTGAGTTAGATTCCGTGCTGGCTAGTTTTATGTTAACTCAACACAAACTATCGTCATTTGAGAAGAGAGAACCTCAATTGAGAAAATGCCTCCATAAACTCAGGCTATAGGCTGGCCTCTTGGGCATTTTCTTAATTAGTGATTAATGGCAGAGGGCCCAGTCCATGATTGATGGGGTGGTGGTCCTGGGTTCCATAAGAAAGCCGACTGAGCAAGCCTTGAGGAGCAGCACCACTGTGTGGCCTCTGCATTGTCATCCTGTTTCTCCACTCCTCCGGGAACCCAGGAAGCTTGCTTGAGGTGGAGCTGCTCCAAGGGCCAGGGCTTGGGGGACTAGGGGAACAGGATGGACAGGTGTGTGGGCCAGCATGCCTTACGTCTTGAAACTGTAACAAAGTGCAGCGGCCACCCTTCTGAAGAGAGTACAGGGGAATTTGCATGCTCTAAGGCAGAAAGAATCCAGGTTCCCATGTATCTCTGTGGGAAGGTGCCCCCACTGTGTCTCTCAAGCAAGGAGGGATGCTCCACTTGGGAAGAACAAAACACCCAGAGCCTGAAAAACAAGGAACTAGACTTTAATGTGCATTCTAAGTCTCTCACATTCGGCAGGGGAGTCAAAAACCAAAAGAATAAAAGGGAATAGAAGGCAGGGCAGGATAGGAAGGACAGGGGACCTAAAGCTCAAGAGGGAAGGGCCAAAGGAGAGACCAGAAAAACGCAACCCCCCACTAGAGAGGCTGGGGGTTTGAGCCCTGGCTTGTCAAAGAAAAGTTGAAGTCCCAGGATATGGCTTCTGTTTATAGTAAATATCCTGAGAGTCTATCTCTCTGGACCAGCCCTTGGTATTCTAGAGACAGCTTTGAAGGTTTTTTATTTTTTTGTTTTTAATTAAAGCAGACCAGGTCTGTGACACTTCTCACCAAATGGGATTGAGAGGCCTGCTGGGAACAGAAGGGAGTCACATTTAAAATGGCTAATCCAGAGGAAACAGGACTTCTGACCTTTGTCTGGCAATGCCTCACACTGCATCAGCTCCTGCCTCCAGGTCCCTGCTCTGTTTGAGTTCCAGTCCTGACTTTCTTAGTGATAGGCTATTACCTAGAAGTATAAGTGAAATAAATCATATCCTCCCAAGCTGCTTTTGGACACTGTTTTATCATGGAAAAAGAGAAGTAACAAAGGTAGTGTCTATTTAAGTAACAGGTGGCCAAGAAGACAAAGAGGCTCAGGGCCTGTGAAACAAAATTAATACCTGTGGTACCTCTGCTGGCCCTGGGGCAACTTCCTGTGGTGTGCCCTCCAAGAGAACTGCCCTACCCAGTGGAGTTGGACCTAACGGCCTAGTGTCTTGGCTTTGTCTCCAGGTCCTATCCCATCCCAAGACCACCCTCCTGTTTAGTCTATAGGTCCAACAGAACAGCGGCACTTGTTCTTTTCTCTTTGATGATAGATAGCTTTGCTGCCAATGTGGCCACGGGTATCAAAACCTTGCTCTGGTTCTATGATAGTGATTAATTCTGTAGTACTTCCTCCATGCAGGAACTATGTGTGTATATAAAATATATACGTATATGTATATGTTATATATCATATATACTACATGCATTATAGATTACATTTCCATATAATATACCTATAGAGTTCACATATATGTATGTGATAGATATTGCTGTATATGATAAATTATGCATTAACATATACAGGAAGTTTTCTGGTTTCATTAAAGTCTACACTGTGATGAAATGTCACAGTGTACGGTTTGCCAGCGCAGGTTTTAAGGTGCTTGGGTTGAGATCCCAGCTCTATGCCTGACCACTTTGGGATCAAAGGTCAATTACTTTCTCTCTATCCCTTAGCTTCTCATTGGTAACATGAGACAGAACACCATGGCCAATTGTGAAAGCTGATTGCTTTAATGTATGCAGGAAGCTCAGGCAGACATGGGATGTAGTTAAACCTTCAGTGATGTTGGCTATTATTAATCTCTGGGGTTGAGCTCAACACTGAGCCTCTAGTCATAGGAAATATGAAGACTGTCCCCTTTAACCTCCTACTCCAACAACTACTGCTAGTTCGTGCCTCTATCTGTGTTAGCGGCTGTCTTGTCACTGTGACAGATCTCGTACAGAAATAACTTAAGGGGGAAAGGTTTATCTCGGCCCATGATTTCGGAGGGTTCTGCCCATGGTCTCTCAGGCGGAATGCCACCGTTGCAGAGAGTGTGGAGTAGGCAACAGGCGCTGTTCACTTTGCAGGGGCCCAGGAAGCAAAGAGTGAACTAAGAGGGCACCAGGAAAATAGACTCCCGAGCACTCCATTGTCCCCATGTCATCCCCCAGCCCCAACCAGCCCTGCAGTAGGGCAGGTGTGTGGGAGACGCAAGAGTTTTAGCTCACCTCAACTTCCCCCCCCAATTCCAGCTTCAGTGGGGTTTTGAGAGTCACAGCCATGCAGGTCGCTGTTTTCCCACACACCTCCGTAGAGAGGCCTTTCGCTGTTCTGACTTTGTTTTAAATGGAAATGGATTTACCCTCTTCATAGTACTGCAAGCTTTATACTTTCAATTAGTATTTGCATAATCATCCAAGTCTATCAATGGGGATCTGTGATTTGGTCTTAACAGCTGTGTAATGGTTTTCTTTGAAGTCTGCAAGAAATTCATAGCCTCAAATTAATTTTCCTTGCTATACATAAATTTAAAAAAAATTTCCCCTTAACAACAACATAACTGAAATGAAACTTCATTTGCAATAAACAAGTGACCAGGCAACCTCAGATCTGGCCGTTCTCACCGTTCTGCAGGGTATCTTGGGGGAAGGGATTGGTATCAAGCTCTGCATCCACTGGAGCAAAGTGAGCATACGCAAAGCAGAGGCTTATGTTCAGCATAGATGGAACGACCTCAGCATTTTGGCGAGGTGAGTTGGGGCACAGGTTGGTCTCACCCAATCCCTTTCCTTGAATGTGCTGACATCTGATCCAACTAGTTTGGACTCATGTATTAGGAGCCAACTGTGAGCTCTCAAACAGAGCTGCCTTCTGTCCAGTTGAATCAGGAATGACTGAGGCTTAAAACAAGTCTTCAAGAGGACAGTGGTGCCCTGTTTTGGGGACAGCAGTAAGCAAGTAGTACAGTTGGATACAGGCCACCATCCTCACTTACTTTTACTTTTCAATGGGGTTGGGTTGTGTGGAGGACATTTTCTCTCAGCTGACAGCTAGGCAGGTAAACACAGGCTGTAGCAAGAACACTTTAGCTGCCAGAGCTGGCTGTGGCTGCAACAGGTGACTCCCATCCCTACTGAGTCACAGAGCCCATGTTTCCAGGGTCTTGAGTTATATTTCTCACCAGTGTCTCTGGTGCCTCCTTGGAATCAGAGCCATAAATCCCATCCGTACCCACTAGAAGTTCATTTCTGATAAGTGACTCTGACTTTGGTCTTTGAGCGTGTGGGAGTGTGCTCTGGCTCCCTGTCCTTGCCCCCCTTCCTTGGGCAGCTGTTAGGAGAGTGAACTCGAGATGCTCTTCTGCTGGGTAGCAGCACTGTGTAAGATGTGGTTTGGCAAAGATTCCACAGTCCTTTGTAGCGAGAAGCTATATTAATCCCACTTGATTGTTAAAAAGCATCTCTAATGGAATTTCAATTGCACTGCAGCCCCTGGATAAACCTGCCTGAGTCTGTTAAAAAGTCTGAGATGAAAACATATTTCACTGACAGAGAGCGGAGCTTTAGTTTGCTGTTGTGGATGTAAACCACCCTGAAATGTAGTAACACTGAACATCCGCATCTTTATTACGTTCCTGACTTTGTGATGGAGAAATTTAGGAACGGCACAGAAGCAACATTTTACTTGTGACTGCAATTCCCACAGGTGGCTGGGACATTTGGAATGGGGCCATATGTTTGGGGTCGTGGTTCTGACTATCGGTCAATGTTTTTTGATTCTCTATGATGTGTCTCATGGGGCTGCATGTTCAAGGAGAGTCTTGTTTTGGATTGGATCTTAAATGTCCCCCCAGAAACACACACATTGAAGGTTTGGTCCCCAGTGCAGAAGAGTTTAACAATTGGAATGCGATTGGGTCATGCAGGATCGAACTTACCTTGATAGATGTATAGTTTAATGAGCTATAAGGAAGTGATGGACATCACTGGTATGTGTCCTCGGAGGGTACATTTGGTCCTGCAGTCTCCCTCTCTGTCCTTCCTTGAGCAGCTCTTCTCTACCCAATACTCTTGACCACAAGCCCAGGAGAAAAAAAAAATGGAGCCAAGTGAGCTTGGACTGAAACTGTGAGCTAGTTTAAGAAAAGCACATTTCTCAGGCACTTGGTCACAGGGGCTGAAAGGTGACAGATACCGTGTTCCTCTCACATATTGTAGCAGAACAGAGGCTGCAAAGGGGGAAGTCACTACCCAACAAGCTTTCTTTCTCTACATGGCCTTCTCATGTCACTGTTTGAGCATCTGCAGAGTGTGTCCATTTCCCGGTGTCCTGTTTCTACATAGCATAGAACAAGTATGGGGTTAGCCTGGGTCAAAGCTGCATGGATGCTTATGACTCATCTTTCTGTCTGCGTGTCACCTCTAGCACGTCTCTTGTTCAAGCGAGCCACAAAGGCTGCCATGTGTGCAGGGGGTTAGGGATTAGACCTTCCTGCTCAACAGGAAGAGAAGCCACCTCTAATGTCCTACAAAAGGCTCCTTTTAAATGTCAACTTTAAAGTATTTTAATACCCTCAGATAATATTCAACATGTCTTACTTTAATATTTAATATTTTGTTCAAATGTTTTACCCAAAAGCAGAGACCATTTCATCCTAGTCCTTAAGATCTTCAAACTGTAAAGACATGCCCCTCAGAACCAGTGTGTGTGTATGTGTGTGTGTGTGTGTGTGTGTGTGTGTGTGTGTGTGTGTGAAAAGAGATATTGCTATGAATGAACAAATGGCTCTCTTGGAGAACGTTGTTGTACATTGGGGTATAGCATTCTGTCTCTAGGGAGCCAGGCTCATCTCCAGTCCTGCTAGTGACAGTCACCTAGTTTCTAGCAAAGGGGTGGAGCTACTTATAAGTGGTAACCATAATGTGTGACAACAGTAAGGCCTGCCCTGGGTTCTTTGTGCATCTTTTCTGGGTGACTGTGTTCAGAGAGACTGCAAGGACAAGCTACAGAAATTTCCTGGTGTCTCCGGAGGCTGAAGCCTGTGATGGTGGTGTTGGTAGGGTTGCTCCCTTCCAACAGCCCGGTGGAAGGGCCCTTTCTAGGACTCTCTACACGCTTTGGTGGCTTACTGGCAAACTTTCTTTTTTTGGGGGGGTTTATAGGTGCATCACTCTGCTATCTACCTTTCTGGTGGCACAGCATCCTCCTCGTGTGCATATCTGTTTGCTCAAATCTCTCCTTTGCATAAGGACATAGTTAGATTGCCTTGGATACTTCTATTCTAGTACTGCCTCCTCTTAATGGGTACCGGCTACCATGGTCTCGTGTTTCCATAAGGCCACAGTTGAGGTCTTGGGGGTTGAGATGCCCATGTCTGAACTTCAAGGGAGACAGAGTTCAGTTCACAATGTAGGATTACCTTTGAAAGTTGATAATTTTATTTTATTTTTCCCTTGGGAAGTTAAGAGAAGGCAGTAAAGCCATGAGAATATTTTAATGCTAAAAATAAATATAAATCAGGACAGGAGGTATTATACTGAAGAGAGTAAAGAAAGTCACTGAATTTTAATAATAATGCATTTTAATGCATGTGGTTGTCCATTTATTCCTCAAGACCAGGTTCCCTGGATGGAAATGTTATGTATTTTTCACCAGGGCTGGAATGTGATTTATAAGGAGATGGTTCTGTGTGCTGTGCCTCTAGATAGCTGTGCAGGCCTCCTTCAGCACACGGCTGAGTTGACAAAAGTTGCCCTTCACTCTTCTGGGACTAATGATACTTTTGTGAGCCTCCTCACTGGGCCCTTCACAGACCCATTCTTTCTGGGCTCAGATCTCAGCAGTTGCATCGAGGCTTAAGAGAAATTGTGGGTAATGGTTATTTAATTTAGATTATGAGTCATCTGTTCTCTTACTTATTTGTATCTTCTAAAACGTTTATCATGATGTATCTAATAAAACCATTGTAATTGTACATACCTGTATGACAGCACTATTTCAATAATGTGTGCCATTTATGATGTCATATAGGGTAAGTGGAATATATATTGCCTTAAGCATTCTTGTCTTTGTATTGGGAATATTCAACATCTTTTCTGCTAGCTATTTTAACTACATAATAGTTGTCATGGAGGTTTTCCTACTGCGCTAGAGAACAGGAGTCACTCATCCGGTTCCAGCATCCTTCGGGGACACCATCCATCCTCTCTCTCTGTATCACCCCCGTACACACACACCTTCTCCAGCCTGGTAGCCACAGTTCTATCCTCATTTTCAGTGAGGTCAGCTTTTAGCACAGTTTTTGATGTTGCTTTCTATTCTCCTGAAGACAGGTTATGACCACTCCTCTGACCTCTTCCTGGTTTCCCAAGATGCCATGAAGAAACATTTACCGATGTTTCTTTTCCTGTCCCGGCGGGTCTCTGCGGGATCTCACAGCTTCATCAGTGGTAGTTGTCTGCATGGAACACTGCTGGTCCTTGCCCCAGAACCCAGCAGTGCACTGCGCTGTGCAGCGTTTTAGAACCGCTCATGTCAAAAAGCTCCTAGGAAAGGAACGCGGCATGCTGAGTTCCCCAGAGAAGGCACCGAGAGCCCCGTTAGTGCTTGTTTCTCTGCAATATTATTCACTGACTGGTTTGTTTGTTGGGTTTTTGAGACAGGGTTTTATGCAACCGAGGGCAGCATCAGGCACTCTATGATCATGACCTTGAACCTCTGAGTCTCTCACTTTCATCTCCCAGGAGCTGGGATTATGGTGTCTGCCACCATGGCGGTCACGGTGCTGTTGTGTACTTACCACAGCGCTGAAGACTGAAGGATGGCCTAGAAGAGGCACCCAGCAGGTTGTCAGGGAACACAGAAAGGCAGCAATGAAACCCCAGAGTCTATCTGTAGACTTTCACCAAATGAGGGCCCATTGTTTTTCCTACTTAAAGACTGATCAGCGCTGAACTTCCATTAGAGGGTAGCCATAAGAAAGCAGCATAAATGTATGTGCTACTGTGCTGGGTAGGAGCCTTAGGCTTCACATCTTAAATCCAGCTTTACTCACCTGCAATGTTACGGCCACTAGCTTGCGTGGCAGTCACCATTTTTTAGTGTTGTGAATTTTTGTTCCTTTTGGAATTTCCTGGGCTAGCGCCCTTCCTTTTCCTCCTCTCCCTCCCACTCCCCTTTCCCTTCTCTCTCCTTCCCTCCCTCCCTTCCCTGAAAGAGCCTTCCATTGTAATGTGAGCATATAATGTGGCATGGGATTTGCTGCATAGCCAGACTGCCATGGTCCTCTTTCCTCAGCCTTCCAGAGCTGGGATTACAGGTGTGAGCCTCCACACCAGGCTTAGGATTTCCTATTTCTTTCTTTCTTTTTCTTTCTTTCTTTCTTTTTTTTTTTTTGTTTTTTTTTGTTTTTTGTTTTTTTTGAGACAGAGTCTCTCTGTGTTCCTGTTTCATTTTTATCTGTCTTCTCAGGGCAAGAAGAAGAAGCCTCCAGGAGCTTTCTCTGACCTCTGTGAGAGCCTAGAACTGATACACATTTTACTAAGGTGCATTTTCTTTTGATCAGTAGTAGCTTTATCCTAACAAGCTGTACATTGCCACATTGGCCCTGTAAGTTAGTCACGTATGTTATTTGTGCTTTAGTGCCGCTGAGCTGTTTTTCCTCACCCAGTCCTCGCAGAGGGGACAGCTGGCAGTGGCAGAAGAGCTTAGTGAAAATGCAATTGTGTTTTGAGGCAATGCCACGTTCCTCTCCTTAGCCACCCTGCTATCTACCCCTACTGCTCAGGTGGATTGATGCTGCAGGTGTGATGAGAGTGAGAAGTGGATTTCTGGTCTGTCAGATACCAATTCCCATCCCCGAGACCCCTGGACCACCGGGAACTTAACACACGAGTGCTTTATTTCTGGCCACTGTGAGAAGATGGCTCTTGCACCGGTGAGTGACTTGTCTTAGCTCAGCTGCTCAGCTTGTCTTCTTGGGATGTTAGGATGACACTATCACTGATGGGTGTGGGTATGCCAGTGTTAATGCTGCACATTCATGTTTAGATGCCACCTGGGAACCCTCTGGTTATTAGAGGTTGTTCTTAGAGTGATGAGATGCCCACCCTGCAATGCTAGGTCTTTTATGCAAGCTCAGAGGGACTGCTGTTCAGAAGGCAGACCCCAGGTAGTGATCAGCATGCCCCTGCTGCAAACTAAGGAGCAACCCCCTCCCCTTAGGTGTGGCTGAAAAAACCATGCTCTAACCTTTTTATTTCCTGTATCAAGCAGGCAAGCATTACATTAAACCCATTCATTCTGGCTGAAACTTGTCTTCTGAGTACGTTAATTTGGTTCAGTGATGGAAGCAGGGTAGTGGCAGCTTGTTGGCATGCTGTAGGTCCTGTGAGACTATTCAGTACTTGTGTCCAGCCCTGGGTTTCTGAGCAGCCAGTATCCACTTATCTACAAAAGCATCTTACAGGGGGGTGGAGTGTGACTGTGGGAGATATTTATGCTTCATGGTTGCTTTGGGGGCTTTTAAAAATAAGCTTCATCTTTTAAAACAGTTTCACATTTATGGGAAACTGGGGTGGTTGTCTAAAGGATGCCCTATGTTTCCTCCGTTAGCGGCATCCTGGATTTGGGCAGCACCTTTATGAGTTAATGAGCCACTGCTGATGCAGGATTGTTAATCCAAGCCCATAGTTTACTCACTATTTCTTTAGCATATACCCAGATCTCGTCCAGGATGCCACGTGGTAGGGAATGCATCTGATATGACCCCATAGACTCATGTACTGAATACTTGGTCCCTAGCTGCTTTGAAAGTTACAGAGTCTGGGCATTGGGGCCCGTCTGAGAGGAGTGGGTTATAAGGGGCAGGGTT
>OU015752.1:84980489-85013104 GCA_907169655.1 Acomys percivali | reverse complement strand
AATTCTTTGCTTCTAGTTCTCCTCAGATGACAAGATAAGAAAATATATGTTCTTATCCACACACATACACTTTTGTGTCTACAGATGTTTCTTTTGGTAGCCGTCTGTAGCTGTATGAACCTAAACTTGAGCACAGAGTGACATCTTCAGTGACAGTCTGGGCCACACAATCATTCCAACCTCCTTCCCTGTTCTCACTTCAACAAGGAGATAAGCCCTCGCCATTTGCAGTGCATTTGCTTCCTTGTTTAATTCCAGCATACATGTGGGGTGATGCTGGCTGTTAGCTTGTCCTCCTAGTTGGGAGACAGCCTTAGCGAGTAGAATGGGATGCTAGCATATGGCTTCTCCTGCCCTCAGTTGTACAGACTGCTCATCTTTAAGAGTTCCAGCAGAAGGAAGATGCCCAGAGGCCTCCCTGCCCTGGGAGCCACTACAGTGTGCAAGTCTGTGATGGAGATAAGTGAGAGAAAGGGAAAAGGAATGAATGGTTTGAGCACTATGAAGAGAGGCAGAACTGGAGAGGTATAGCCTGATGTGAGTAGCCTGTGCTGCCACCTGAGGCCATGGTGAAGTCTCAGCCTGTGCTGCCACTGAGGGCCATGTCTGGCAGAGGTCTGTGTTGATATCTGTGGCCCAGGTTCCCACCAAAGGCCATGCAGGCATTCCTGATCTGGGCTGGTGCTTGGGACCATGTTGATGTCCAAGGGCTTTGCAGAGCTGGCCCTGTGCAGAGCTGGCACTGCACATAGCTGTCCCTGCCCCTCACTGGCTGATCACTTGGGAGAGCAGCCCTGTTCCTCACCTGGGCAGGACAGTAGACCTGGTCCTGGTTGCAGGGGTGAGGGGTGGCAAGGGTGACCCAGCCATAGAGGGTATGGGAACTGGAGAGCTGGCCCCGCCACTTGCTGGCTGTGACATTGGGTGAGCTAGCCTCAGCGGTGCTGGAGAGCTGGTCCTGGTGGTGTGCGTGCAGGAGAACAGGTGGGCTGACCAATTTAGCTACCACCCAGGTCCAGATCTAGGGCTTTGAGTTGGCCCACCCCAACAGCTATCCCATCTAAGAACTGCTGGAGCACACGAAGGAGCTACAGATCCGAGCTGCAGGATCTCCATGACACAGGACAGCAACAGGATATCCCAGAGGAGTCCTGGTGAGGATCCTGTATTGATGGTGTAGCAGAGTCCAGAGACCTCGAAGCACACCAGTGACTCCTTGCAATAAACATTTGCAAGTAAAGATGTCTGGACAAAAGGTGGTGCTGTGTGACATACAGACAGACTGCAGCTTCCACAGCAAGATGTTTTTGTTTGTTTGTTTCTTATTTTATTTTTCAAGGGGAGGTAGGAAGGGTGGAGGACAGATACAGGAGGGATAAATGGGATTGGGGTGCATGATACGTAAGAATCAATTAAACTTATTAAAAAAACAAAACAAAACGAGTTGTCCGGGTCAACATATCCTCTACTTCAGTGAGGTCATTTTACATCTTTCTAATGTGGTTCTCTTGTTCTCTCACGCACATCACTCCATTCTGAGGTCCTCTTCCACCTTAAATACATTCTTTTGACAGCATGTGCTATATGGAGCATCGGCTTAAAAGCACGTCTGTTGTTATATGTTCACTGTCACAGTGTTGTAAAAGTAGCTGCCCCACTCTTTCGCACTCAGCTATCCACACCACTCCCCACTGCTGTAAAGTCCTGACATATACTGGCTTGTTCACTGGGCCTGTAGCTTTGACTTTCCAGACTTCAAGCCCTATCCCTGAAACTGGATACTGAGAGCTGAGGTAAACAGCCCCCCACTTGTGAGGTGAAATAAAGGATATGGGGCTATGTTTACTGAGATCTAACTGTGGGTCCCAGGGGCTCCAAATGCGTCTTGTTCCCCTTAGTTTGTTTGTTTGTTTGTCCTCTTTCATCTTTGGACTTCTCCGAGAAGCCCTTGCGTCTCTTTCAGCTGTCACTCATGTCATCAGCCTAGAGCACTGTTAGTGTGGGAAAGCCATGGGGGTGAGGTGATTTAATCTGATGACTAAGCCTTCCGTGCATCGGGCGCCTGGGCTATAGTCACCACAAATGCTTCTTAGACTTTTCTTCTCTCTTGGGTAAGACAGGATTGGGGAAAGACCCTTTCCTTAGATATGGGAGGATGCACCAGTAATGTCTGTATCCTGCGAAGCCTGCAGGGCCTTTTGTCCTCACTTCACCAAGACCAGGCTTCCCCTGTGCACAGCCCACAGGTCATCTTCCTGGGCTCTTAGCTACAAGAACATGAGGGTACTCTTAGAGATCAAATACCCCAGAGTGTGGGGATCCCTAAGGACTGGCATTCAGCAACTTTGTTTTCCTTTGTGGCTAGCCCAGCCCAAGCCCCCCAGCAGTTGGCAATCAGTCTCTTAAGGACTCCCACTAGTGTATGACTCCAGACTCTTATCTAGCTAAGCAGATGCTGGACCTGGCTTCCCCGGCACACAGAGGTCAGAGCAGCTGGTTCTGGATTCCGCGTCTCTATGGAATCTGCGCAAAGCCACCCATCTTCGGCGTGCTTTTTTTATGCTGTACCCGGAGGAGAGGAGATGGGTGTCACCATTTGCCTCTTTACATAGGAATTGTTACTCCACGTGGACCTCTCCCCGATGCCCTGTGCGTCTGGAATCGGGGCATCTTCACCTCTCGTTGCTGATGGGCCGACGGCAGCCATTTGCTTCAGTACTTGGAGAGGCAGAGCTTCTGATCGGTCAAGGATGTCATGGTTAATTCAACCTGCCTTCACTTGTATCCTTGCAGAAGTGACACTCTCCTAAGCTTCTTAAACAGAATGACTGGGGTTAGTAGCTGGGCATGATGGAACGTGGCTGAGGCAGGAGGATTGCGAATTGGAGAAGAGCCTGAGCTAGATAGAAGGGCCCTTTCTCAAAACAACAAAACCCTACCTATCCACCCCAGTCCTGCTCCAGAACTGGCTAGGAGTGTCTGGCTCCCAAGTTCTTCTTCTCTCTACTGTGTCTAATTTGAGAACACAAGAGCTTCTTTCTGGAGCTCATAAGACTATTTCCACTCGCTGATGCCTGTTGCAATGCTCACGGTAGCATCCAGGCACTCCCGGAACCTTCCCTGGAGACACCTGTTCAGTTTGAATGAGTGGTGCAGATGTTGAAATAAGACGACCTTGCTTTTAATACCGCTGTATTGAGTAAAATAGTTAAAATGTAGGTTTTGATATAGGCCTTTAAGTAAGTTGGCTTCTCGTCCCTCACAGTTTTACAGATGAAAGGGCTGGAGCTATCGGCGTAAAGAGGACATCTAGTTGTAGAGACTGGGTAACCTTCGCCAGTTTGCTTCTGTCTGTTGCACTAAGTCTGCAGATAAGCTAGCACGATCGTCTCTCTATTTGTACTGCTGAGAATTTGCCATCATCAGTTTCGGTGTTATTCTGTTGAAACAATTGAAAAGCTAGCACCTCAAATCAGGACACTTCTGTGGAACCTGCCTATTCGTTCAGATAGATAGCCAGTTATGTAGGATCCAAGCTGCAAAAAGGGGTAGCCAATCTGTTAGTGACACCACAGAGCTTCAAAATTACCAGTACCTTTAATCCCAGCACTCGGGAAGCAGAGGCAGGCGGATCGCTGTGAGTTCAAGGCCAGCCTGGTCTACAAAGCGAGTCCAGGACAGCCAAGGCTACACAGAGAGACCCTGTCTTGAAAAACCAAAAAAATTTAAAAAATTAAAAATTACCAGTGCCCCAATGCAGAAGGCACATTTGTGACACTTTGAGAAGAGGCAATGAAGGACATGAGTTCTTTTTTTTTTTTTTTTTTTTTGGCCATCACTTCCTGCCTTGCTGTGGCCCAGACCAGGATTCTTTGAGACCTCTAAAGCAGTGAGGCGTCACATGACTTGGTCACACAGCCATTGTACAAGTTTTCCGGGTTAATCCATAAATATTATTGGAATGAACACAATTGGGGTTTTCTATGACATATCTAATGCTTTTGAGAATTTTAACAACCCAGCAGTTATGGTAATTTTAATGGGAGATTCCTGTTCTACTTTGCATAAGTGATGAATTTAAATTTGATTGAGTCTTTGAATGCAAATCCTCAGAGAATAAAGATGGAATTCCTTAATGCTCTGTGGTCTGTCTCTGAGTATTTTGATTCAAGTATTTTATTTTTACATTATTCCATTTACCAGGGCATTTGAAAAGGAACGTGGTTTTGTCTTTGGCTTTGTCATTACCATAATCTGATTACTATGCTTTTTTAATGGACCAATAGGCAGAATATGCCTGAAAAATTCTGAGGTCTAGCAGAATTGGCATCCATGTTCCTACAGGTCTCATTGTATTGATGGTTGTAACTGCATAGGGTTCTAGGTGCTACTCAAAGCAACTCCACTTGCCTTGTATTTGAAAATGGTAATAATTGAAAGGTATTGGGGGGCTATACACTGAGTTCTTTTCCACCATTGCAGTTTTGTATAATTGTCAAACCCTGAATTCCTTATTTCCCCTTTAAAACTTCCTTTGAATGGCTGCTTTCCCTTTTGTTTAATACAATGCTTTTACTAACTTGGCAAAAATCATACTTGTCCCAAAAACTTGTCCACTGTACAAACATATTGCATATGGCTTCTACAATGTCATTCATTTGCCTTATAACTTGAGGGGATTTAATATTGTAAGTGTGTAAGAGGTTCTGGCAGATGGGTTGTATCACTGAGCACCACAGGGATCTAGACCTTCATCTCTCATCTTGTAAAAGATGTTAACTGTGGACAACCTTAGACACATACAGAAGTGAAGAGCATGGTGCACTTGAGATGGTCTCCTGCTGCCGGCTGTGACCGCCACTCACTCCTGGCCATATTCTTGTCATTGGTACCCATTGCTGCCCCTCCTCCATGAGTGAAACCAGCCTGACATTACCACACTGCTTCATTTCTAGGTACTAAAGGAAGTGATTCCTTTTCAAAAGTGTCTTGCTGTGATTGTCCTGTAAATATAATTGCTTTTATTGTCAACTGTGCGTTGTGGTCAAGTTTCTCTTTGTCTTGCTATCTTTCTTCTTCTTGCTCTTGGCTGTGTCTCTTTGGTTTTGTCAACCTCTCTCTCCTTTTTTTCTGTACTGCTGGAGACCACATGTCCATCTATGACCCTTAGATCCGCATGCTAGGAAAATGTACTGTCATACGTTGTTCAACAATGGAGGCAACACAAAAGTACATTCAGAAAACATGGTGTCAATTATTTTCATCATTGACCAAATTCTATAAAGTCATTTGCACAGAACAAGATGCTATAGGTCAGTAGCCTCTTGATATAGTCAGGAAACAGGGCAGATTTGAGATGTGGGAGGCCAGTGTGGGCAGTAGTTATCTGTGTTTTAATAGATAGGAGTACACTTCACAGTAGTGATGAAAAACTCTAAAGAACAGGCCAGGGCATAGCTCTGATAGTGTGTTGACCTAGGCTGCACAGTGCCCTGGTGTTGATCTTCAGAACCACGTAAGGTGGAAGTGTTGGTGATTGTCTGTGACCAGTGTTCAGAAAGGTAGAGGCAGGAAGATCTGAAGGACAAGGTCAGTCATGGCTATATCGCTGACCAAGACATCTTCAAGTGGCTTATGACTATAGCTAAGTGGTTAGTCTTTTTTTATTATAATTTATTTACATTACATTCTGATTGTTACCCCTTCACTTGAATCTTCCCATTCCCATCCTCCCTCCCTCTTCTGCCCTATTCCCCTCCCATAGAACTCTGGTGGAAGGGGATCTCCTCACCCACCATATGACCACAGCCTATCAGGTCTCATCCAGATAGCCTGCTTCCCCTTCCTCTGTATGCCCGCTGGGTCTCCCCACCAAGGGGAAGTCATCAAATCAGGGAGTACCAGAGTTTATGTTAAAGGCAGTCTCCGCTCCCCCCACAACCATGGAGAAAGAGTTGTCCATTGGCTTTATCTGAGCAGGGTGTCTAGGTTCACTGTATGCATTATCCTTGGTTGGTACAACAGCTTGTGCAGGCCCCCCTGGGTGCAGATCCGCCTGCCTTGATGGTCTCCTTGTGGGGCTTCTGAACCTCTAGGTCCTTCTATGACCCCATTCTTCCATACCACTCTCAGCGCTCCAACTAGAGTCCAACAGCAATTCTTAGCATCTCTCCTGATGGGTGAGGTCTCTCAGAGGACATCTATGTTGGACTAATATCCACTTATAGCTGACTATATGCCATGCGTGTCTTTCTGGGTCTGGGTCTGGGTCACCTCACTCAGCATGATCTTTTCTAGTTCCATCCACTTGCCTGCAAATTTCAAGATTTCCTTGTTATTAATAGCTGAGTAGTATTCCATTGTGTAAATGTACCACGGTGTCCTTATCCATTCTTTGGTTGAGGGACATCTAAGGTGTTGCCAGAGTATGGCTATTATGAATGCAGCTGCTATGAGCATAGTTGAGTAAATGTTCTTGTTGTATGGTGGAACATCTTTTGGGTATATGCCCAGGAGTATAGCTGGGTCTTGAGGTAGCACTATTCTCAACATCCAAAATACATAAAGAAGTCAAGAAATTAAACACCACTAAACCAAATTATGCAATTAAAAAAATGGGTTACAGTGCTAAATAGAATTCTCAACAAAGGAACATCTAATGGCCAAGAAACACCTAAAGAAATATTCAACGTCTTTAGTCATCAGGGAAATGCAAATCAAAATGACTCTGCGATTCCATTTCACACCTGCCAGAATGGCTAAGATAAAAAATTCAAGTGGCTGCACATGCTGGCAAGGATGTGGAAAAAGGGGAACACTCCTCCATTGCTGGTGGGAGTGCAAACTTCTACAACTACTTTGGAAATCAATCTGGCGCTTTCTAAGTGGTTAATCTTAGACTCACTTTAAAACCACTCTCCAGTTGAGCCACTAGTCCAGTTGAAGGTTCACTCGCTTCGTTTTCTTTGCTTTTGCTTTTATGGACTTACATTTTGATTTTTCAATTAGTTTGTTCTCCCACTTATATAAAACATTTACTGTTACAAAGTTAAACATGTATAGTTCAGTATTTCTTGGGAATTCTACTTGTCATCCATGTTCTCTTTAACCTATTTCCTTACCTTCCCCCTAAATCCCAATCCCCCATAATTATTGCTGTTTTATGTGTTTTCCTTTATTTTATTGAGTGCTCAGACTTAAACCTCACCCATGTTCTGTTTGTGTTTAGAATTTGCACACAAATAATGCACTGTCCATATAGCACATGTATGCATGTGCTGCCTATGTGCATTTGCTGCTCTTGGTTTTGCAGCAGAATGCTATGCAATGCTATATCCTGGGGGTCAGAGGATGGGTATGCAGAGATGTTTATCCCCGCCACAGTTGCTTAGGACCCATCCATATGATAGACCTTAACACTTTCTGCATGATGCTCTCCCTCTCCTCTTGTTTATCATTTGTGCCTTTGATTTACCTCTACTGGCTTTTGTGTAGAGTATTAAAGATTTTTATTTTGTAAAGCTAAATTTATCAGGTTTCTGTTGTTGTGGAAACCCAGTTATGTGGTCTATTTCTCAACTTCAAAGCTATAGAGAGATTTTAATTTTCTTCTAGTAAATAGATGTTCTCTGTCCCTTTTTCTCACTCCTCCCCTCCTCCCTCTCTCTCTTATCCTTTACTTACACTCTCTTTGAATTTCTGCTTAATTTGGAAATAATTTTGATGTAATTGGCAAGAAGTAGATGATTGTTTGCCCTGACCTCACAGCACATAGTTACACCATAGCAGTCATCAGCAGTGATTTAAAGTGACCTCTTTATCATATATTAGATTGCTATAGACAAATGTGTCTGATTCTGGATATTTCGGTTTTGTTCCGTTTGTCTATCAGTTTTTAGATCAGTATCACCTCGTTTTACCCCAGCAGACACTTTAAAGGATATTGTAATATCTCCAGTGCTAGCCTTCCTTGTTATTCTTTATTGATTTTGCTTAGTTGTTCTTTCAGATGAAGCATATAATCAATTTGCTTGTCGTCTAGGAAACAATGATGGTAACTTTGTTTTATTATAATGACATTCAATTTATAGATTACCTTTGAGAGATCTGACTTTAGTTTTTATTTGTCTTTTTTTTTTTTTTTTAAAGACAGGGTCTCATGTATACCAGGCTAGTCTTGAACTTGCTATGTTTAATTATTGTATATTAACTACTTTTATCATTGCTGAGCCAAGATATCTATGACAGCAATTTAAGAAAGAAGGAGCTTATTCTGCTCATCACTTGAGGGTGCAGTGCATGGTGGGAGAGAAGTCATAGTAGCAGGAGCGTCAGCTGCTGATTGTATTGTATCCGCAGTCCGGAGGCAGATAGAGATGAATGTCTTTTCCTTTCTATTCAGCCAGGGACCCAAGCACGTGGAATGGTACCTCCTACAGGTACAGTGGTCCTTTCTATCTCAATTAACCTAATCTAGAACTCGCTCACAGACAAGTCTAGAGATTCATCTTCTAAGTGATAATGGATCCTACCAACATTGATCATCACGGTGGCCTAGGATGCTCATCCTCCTACCTTCAGCTGAGATTACAGACAGCCATCACCACACCTGGTAACACAGTACTGGGGTTGTAGTTCAGGGCTCCGTGATGCTCCTGAGCTACACACAGACCTAGCTCTCTAGAGTCGTATACTCTTATTCGTGCACATGGTCTATCTTTCTGCCTATTTACAGTCTTTTCTTCTGTGAGCATGGCACCATTTCATCATATGGCTTTTAGGCAATTCCTGTCATATTAACCACCTTGTTATTTGTGTATTTTGTTACTATAGGTGTGTTTTTACCTTTAATTGTAGCCTGTAACTGCATGTCTGTGTTTGAATATACGTTACCAATTTTTGTATATTTCTTTTACAACCCTTTGAAAGTTTTCTTGTATTTTTTATTGTTTGCATACCTTTTTACAAATATAGCCACATGCTCTACAAATTAAGAGAATTTAACTTAATTTATGTGTTTTATTCCTCTAGTAGTCTCTTACCTAACCATGACAGGCTAACATCACAGACTTTGAAGCACACTAGACACAGTCCATACCCCTGTATTTCATATCAGAGCATGTAAAGCCTAATTGATTCTGTTGATTTAAATGCTGGGTTTTGAGGTGTATATGTTACAAGTGAATATATATTTGTATTAGCGTATGACAGTGATGTCCTCCAGTTCTGGCTTGCTGTTTTGAAAGACAGGAATGCCAAGAATTTTCCTTCTCTTACACCTGCTTTCCCCCAGCTCTCTCAATGTGATGCCAGTGTGTTTCTTTGTGGTGACTCATGCTTGTGTTTCTGGAGTGACGTTATTTTGATCGACTCTTGTCTTCTTGATTGGCCACCTGCCATAAATTGATTCACAGCATGGCATGGTCTTTGGTTCCTATTTCCTACATCTCTAATAGTTTCTAATATTTATTTATTGCAGGAACATTGAATGGACTTCCTTCTCCTTAGGACAAAGATTATATTTAAAAAAAAATAAAAGACAGTACATCTTTCCAATAAGCCAAGCAATCCAAAAAAAAAAAAAAAAAAATGTAGCAGAGGCAACAATAATTCCCAGAGTGGGACCAACCAGAAATAATCAGTTTAGTATTATATGTCCATAAATTCAGAAGCACTTAATCATATAGTGATAACAGACTTGAGCTATGAAAGAATAATACTGGGGTTAGTTCTTTGTCTGTTTTACAAGACAGGGTCTCTATTCAGCTCAGACTGACCTTGAGTTCTCTGTCTTACTTTTCCTGTTGCTATGAGAAAATACCTTGACAAAGCAATTGAAAGGAGAAAGAGTTCCTTTTGTCTCACAGTTCAAGGTCATAGTCCATCCTGTCAGGGAAGTCACAGCCACAGGAGCTTGAGGCAGCTGGTCACATCACACACACAGTCAACATGCTCAGCTTGATCTCTTCAGCCTGGGACCTCAGCCCAAGGAAATAATTCCACCAATAGTGAGGAGACATGAGCTAATATTTATTTACCCCAGATAAAGCATGGACATCAGGCCAAATTAACAATTATGAAAATCTAATTTAGTTCAACCACTGCGTTCACTGGGGTCACTTACGGGAGTTATGGATGTGGAGTTACTTAGAGGAGCAGCTTTAACACAAAGGCAGTCAGCTGTATCAACCAAAAGCTTGGGCTCATGAAAGACAGCCCTCTCAGCTCAACATCCAAGAGTCTTGACAGGTCAGAGAGTCTCCTCTCCACAGTCTTTACTGCATATGTAACCTTAGGGAAAGGAAGAGCCCTGTAAATCTGGTAAGTTTCAGGGGTTTCCTGAGACTTGTGAGTTATTTACTTCTTAAATCTTAATAAGCCTCACTCCAAGATGGAAGCTTTAAACTGGAATTTCATGAGTCTTAACAAGCTTCTTTTTAAAAGTTACTGAGTCTTCTTAAGGAGACTCTACCTAGGTTGGAACATTTCAACTTTGAGAAAATTGCTAAACAATATGGTTATGCCCAGATGCCCATCTCCCAGGCAACTCTAGTGACCATCAAATGATGATTGAGAATAACCACCATGCTTCCTTTGCAACCGAGCCTAGCCTTGAACTACTTAATCCTCCTGCCTCCGTATCCTATGTGCTAACATACTCTACCATGTCTAATATGTGTGTTAAAAGTTTTTAAATTCTGTTTAGTTTAATGGGATGGTTAGTATTAATTCTTCTTTTTATTTTCTTTTTCCTCTTAATTTTTTGCAGTGGTGAGGGTTAACTTCAGGTCCTCGCATAACCAAACATATGCTGTACCACAACACAGAGCCCCTGCTTATGTTTAAAACACTTGTCTTTGAAATTAATAGAAGTGAAACTGGAGTTCATAGTAAACTTCAGATGATAACTCTTCTATTATAAAGCATTTCACTTATAGAGTTCACAAAAGGCTTCCTAAGTTCATACAAAGCCTCATCATCATTGTAATTTAGCGCTGACAGCCTCTTCCTTATTCAGAGTCACTCTGGAAGTGTCACTCTTCCTCCCATGCCATTACTTTGATTTTCACTCATGTCTTCTCTGTTCCTGGCTGTTTCTAAATTATTTATGAGATTTGCAATGGTGGGATTTTAATTCTCACTTTGTAATTGGTTTCCTTAGTTCTGTCTCTAGTCTCCTTTTCATCCTAGCCTCATCTTTTATCACTTCCAATCTTTCTCTTTGCTGGATTCATATTCTCATTAGCTTCCTAGGCTCCAGGCGGTTGCTGTAGGGAGTTTGTCTCTCGGTGTTTTCTTCCCTATGCAGGAACTCTGTTTTCACACGTCTGGTTCCATTTGCTTCCTGGCCTGATAGATCGGTTCTGTGCTTGCACATGCGCCCTGCCAACACTTTGTCCTGCTCAAGTTGAACGTAGTCCTTCCCTCCCTGCATTCCTGAACATGCCTGTGATGTGTGTGGATGCTTCTCGACAAATTCTGTGCCCCACGGGGGCCTGTCTTTGCCAGTCAGAGGCTCACTTTCAGACATGGATGTTGCCATCATAGATTTCCACCCTAGGAGCAGATACCCAGCATGCATAGCTGCTCTGCACTGTCTTGTCACATCCCTGGACTTTTGTGTCCTTTATGAAGCCCTGGGAAGTGCTTTCTTGGCGGAGGCAGGCAGGGGTGTGGACCACAGCTATGAGCATCACTCACTTCAGCCTAGACCCTGTCTTTCCTAGTTGATCTCCTGCAGTAATGCATGAAATTTGACCTCAAAGAGAACAGTTTTAAATTCCCCAGTGCTGTTAATTGCCCACCTCAGTTCCTACCTGAAAATGGTGATGATGATTCTCCTAATTCTGTCTGCTCACCGTGCTCTTGGGTGTGAGGCAGGGGAAGACTAGCACTGTCAGTCTCCCCTTCTCTGTCTATTTCTGTCCATGATGCCCTTTCTGGTTCATATACGCGATGCCATTCCCCTCGTCCCTTTAATTGCTGCTAGTATAACTCTTAAGCTGTCTGTCTTGTCCATGTGAAGAATCGGGTACAGGGTGCTGTGGCCTGTGATACATTTCAGATCAGTGGCCTTCAAAGCCTGGGGAATGAAGTTAAGCCTTTATGGGCCTGCAAAGGGAAGTTTGGACTTAGTTCCTATTTGTATTGTTTGTTTGTTTGTGATAGAGTCACGTGTGGTGCAGGTTGGCATTGAACTCATGATCCTTGTGTCTCCATTAGTGGGAAGCCTCACTGTATACCATCGTACTTAGCACACACCTGCCCGCCGCCATCTTCCTCTCCTGCACGTCACTTCCTGGTCACCACAAGGTGCACTGACTCCTCTACCCTGTCCTCCCACCACAATGGGCCAGCATGAACAGCAACTGAGGACTCTTGGCTGCTAGGCATTATGTAATCGGTGCAATGTTTTTCTCTGAGCAATGTTACAGCTGCCCTGTGTGATGGGCAGAATTATCCAACAGCTTCCCTAGATAAAGACACTGAGGTACTGGGGCTAGTCAACACTCACATGAATTGAACCCAGAGAGACCTTGTCCAGGTGCACTTCACATGCAACTGCCTCTGAGAAGGGGGTGAGGGAACCCACTAAATCCTGTAACATTAGCGATGGGTGTCTGGGCCTTGGAGTCTCAGAGACTGACACTGTTCTAAGGGACGTGGCTTCATAGCTGTCACTATCACTATACTCTACTTAATGACTTCTGAGTGTATTTTCTCACATGATAAATATACACTGAATTGTAGGGAAGCCAATTTTCCCTTTATTCTCTTAGGATTTTCAGCCGGGTCTGATAATTAAATTGACATAGGACAGATTAACAGGAAGGAGGAAAGCACACAGCGCTATGCACATAAGAGCCCTCATAAAAATACATCTAATAGAAACAGCCAACCCCACATGCTTTTATCCTGGGTGAACAAGGGAGGCAGTTGCCGGAAAGCTGTGGGGAAGGTACAGGAAGATAATTATTTTAACAAGGCTGCTTGTTCCAAATTTCCCTGGCTGTAGCTCCTTGTGGAATAATGTCTCTTTCCCCTTGGTGGAGGAAGGGTATCTTTCATATGAAAATTTTTTTTAATGTCTTGTTTTCAGGAAGACAGAAAGTCTTGTTTAGGCTGGGCAAGCTGGTGCATGCCTATGATCCCAGTGTGTGGGATGCTCTGAGAGAAGGTTTGCTGTGAGTTCAAGGTCAGTCTGGGATACTTAGTGAGTTCTAGGCCAGATTGAGGTATACAGAGCGAGACCCTGTCTCAAGAATACATACATACATATACATACATATGTACGTACGTACGTACGTACATATGCACATAGATACAGATAGCTCTGTGGTAACGTATCTGCCCAGAATGCACAAAGCCCTGCAGTTAATCCCCAGTGCTAAAAAGAATAACAAAGCCTTTTCCACAGAAGTGCAAGAACGTTTAGCTAGGACTAGATAGCATGCTGAGATGAGGTACTCCGAACTCTTTCACATTGGTCTGGAAATTCTTCCTATGCCGTGCCAGGCACTGCCCTGAGCACTTTACCTGTGTGACTCCTTCTCTCTCTCTCTCTCTCTCTCTCTCTCTCTCTCTCTCTCTCTCTCTCTCTCTCTCGACCTACAAGACAGCAGGGATAACTGTGTGGCTGAGGAATCAACAGAGGATCAGAGGGGGTGAGGCATCTCCCCACTAGGGAGGTAGGCAGGCGTCTAAAATCTAGTGCAGGTTCTTCAGTTCCCATGACAAGACTTGCTTTGAGATACTGTTAAGTCCTCCACTTTGCCTGTTCCTGGGACTAGGAATCACCAGGCATGGGTTTAATGGCAATGTAAAAGTGAGCATCAGGAGGGCCACCCACATTCCTGTCTGGGTGACTAGGTGAAGTAAATTGTAGACAAGCATTTTAGGGGAAAGAAACTTGTTAAATTTTCAGTTGCTCGTCTTCAAAAAAAAAAAAAAAAAAAAAAAAAAGGATATTAAGTATTTTCACTGACACGTCTATAAACTCACCTCTCATGACACTGAAGCAGGAAGATTGCAAGTCTGAGGCCAGGCTGGGTTACAGAGTGAGACCCGGTCTCAAAAGGCAAAATAGTGAAAATGCAACACAATGGACATTGTAGCCAATGTATTCTTTCTCTACTTAAAGAAACAAACAAACAAACAAAAAAAGACTTCCTTAATTGGGTACCTTAGCTCAGACTTACAACAAAATACCACAGACTGGATTCCTTAAGAAAAAGACATGATCACGCAGAGGTGGATCCTAGGGGCAGCCACGAGGTGGGGGCCAATGGCAGATGGAGCATGTGATGGAACCAGAGACTTGGGAGGCAAGAATCAGCAGAGCCACAAGTTCCCCAGGACAAAAAGCTGAGCTGAGCCAACATCAATGGTTTCTGCGAGCTACTCAATGAAGACTTGGAGGGGCCTCGACTTGCCACCTGCTTGATGGTCCACAAAATCCAGTACCCACAGGAGTAGGAGGCCATCCAGGCCTTGACAGCTAGCAACAATCTGGTGAATTGAACGAGAGCAGGAGAGCTGGCCCTGAGGACACAAGAACAGGAAAGTTAGGCCTTAGGACGCGGGAGCATGTGAGCCAGCCCTGGGGACATGGGAGACTGAGAGCTGGCCCTGCCTTGAGGACACAGGAGCTGGAGAGCTGGTCCTGCCCTGAGGACATGGAAATGGGAGAACCAGTCCCACCCTGAAGACATGGGAGTGGGAGAGATGGCCCTGCCCCGAGGTCACGGGAGCAGGAGAGCAGGCCTTGCCATGATGACATGGGAGCCAGAGAGCGGGCTCTGCCCTGAGGACAAGGGAGTGGGCCCTGATTCAGAGCTCTGAGTGAACCTTACCCCAACATCTACCCCATGTATGACCTGCTAGAACACGTGAAAGGGCTGGACGTGAATATTCGAAGATTAAGAATCTCCTTGATTCTTACAGCAACAACAGGATATCCGACAGCAGTCCCAGTGAGGATCCAGTAACGATAGTGTAGGCCTCCAACCAGACCCATGACTTGTAGCAATGAACTTTTGAAAGTAAACATATGTGGACAAAAGGCTATACTGCATGATACACTACAGCTTCTATGACAAGATTTTTTGTTTTATTTTACTGGGGGGAGGAGAGGGATTTTGGTGCATGACGTGTAAATCATAGACATTCAATAAAAAGTTTGTTTTTTTTTAAATAAAGAAAAAGACATTTGTTCTCTATGGCTCTAGGGGCTGCAAGTCTCCTCAAGTCAACCTGGACTCCTGACCATTGAGTAGGCTTTAAATCAAGCAGACATCTGTCGGTCACCCACAAGGCATCCATCGCACCATCATGCACATCTCATCAGGCGGGTCCTTATTGCAACTCAAAAGTTTACAGCTGGGTGAGATGATCAGTAACTTTTATACCTCTGCCTGGTACCTCTCTGCACCACGAAAACCAGCTAATGAGGTAAAGACTTCCAGGTTAGAATTACCTTGATTTCTCAAAGTCCGGCAATAAAAGCGTGTGGTGTCTTCAGCCAATAGGGTGTTATATATATAATGTATATATGAATACATATGGGAAGTTGAGAGTAGGATAAAGAAGAGGGGCCAGTGAAAGGTTGGATTGAAAAGTGGGGTTTGAAGAGAGGATGTGATCAAAAGGCTTTGAATTTGGGCCTGGAGTGATGGATGGTTCAGGAGTTATGCGTGCTTGCTGCTCTAGCAGAGGGCCAGAGTTTGGTTCCCACACTGACCTCCAGCAGTTCACTACCCACCTATAACTCTAGCTCCAGGGGACCAGACAACCCACTTCTGGCCTCTGTGAGCACCTGCACACATATGTCCAAACCCATACAACAAGCACACAGACATGCACATAATTAGTAATAAAATAACTAGCTTAAGAAAACCACAAACAAAACCAGAAATGCGCGTTGATATTCACCTATATCCTAAAAGTATGTTCTAAAAGGTGTCATATGGCCAGGTTGTGGTGAGGGCGATGTGTGCTCACAGGGCCTTTCCTAAGTTTAAGTGTGTGTTGAGGCTGTGAAGGGATTCACAGAGAAAGTGAGACAGCCAGAGACAGGGCAGACAGACATCTCTTTTCTTCCAAGCATAGTAGCTCTGTCAGACAGAACGCTCCCTTATAAGCACAAGTGAATTTGATTACCTCCTAAAACTCCAAATCTGGACCCCATTAGGGGCTGGGCTGCAGCATATGGGCTGGGGGGGGGGTAGTCATAATCAGTCTATAGAAATGGAGAAATTATACTTTTCTCTTAATCTAATTTCTTCTATTTTTGTTTTTGGCTATGTTTATATAACACACATCTACTATTGGCTATAATTAGATTGTAAGACCCAGGGGTGATCTTCTGTTTCTAAATGTCTGATGTGCAAGCTATCTAGAATTTTCTGCTTAATTTTTCAATATCAAGTGATAATAATGAAGGGAAGTGGTGAGAAATGAGCTTGAGGCTTCTGGCTCACACACCTGTAATCCCAGAACTCAGGAGGCTGAGGCAAAAGATCACAGTATGGTCCGTGCCAGTCTACACCACATAACAAGTTACAGGCTAGCCTGAGCTATGTAGCAACACTCTATCTTAGACAACTCCCTAATATTAAGGAAAAGAATAGTAGTTATCAGTGTGTTTGGATTACTTAACCATTCAAGTTGACTTAGGCCATTTTACATACTAAGTTAAAAATAATGCATGACCAAAACTTTTAAATGTGGCTTCTCAGATTTTGACTGTGATTAAGTAAATGTTAAAAAAAAAAATTTGGTATAAAAGGAGAGGGTGCCCTATATGGTATAAGTAGAAAGATATATTTGAATGTAATGTTCTAATTCAGTTTCAGAAAACCAGGGAGAAATACTGTTTTAAATAGTTGGATTCTTGGCAACGGAGCTTAAAAATAGAATATTGCTGAATTTTTCTGTAGGTCGTAGGAACCTTGGTATAACTTGCTCTTGGGGGAAAAATGTAAGAAAAGTATAAAACTGACATAGTGTGAGTGGAAAGAGGCTCTCCTTTTTAGAAATGAATTCTCAAGTTCCTTAAAAGAAATACATTGGCACAGAACATTCCAGACGTGTCCTGTGTGACTTCCCCAGCAGAAAGCATACCTTCCTATTGACTGTTGCGTTTTGGTGCCCTTCAGCCTCCTAGTCATGAAGGAGCCTTTTCCTCATCTACACTGCCTTGTGCCCCGTGCTCCATATATAAACATGCTGGATCCTTCTCCCTCATCACCAATGACCCTATCCTGTATGGACTCTTACTCTGATTCCCTGCCTCCTTGTGCTTGGCTCTGCCTTTCCCCCTCAGGGAACACTACCAGCAGCCCATAGGGCATCAGAGAGAGCATCATGACACTGGTGTCCTGGTGCATTTCAATTATATTCCAATCCTGTCCTCTGTTGTTTAACCTCATGACGTTAAAAACACCCTCTCTGTGTGGCCTCCAGGTCAGCAGAGCCTTACTGTTCCCCTCCCTCACTGGCTGTCTCCTTTCAGCCTGTCCTGCAGGACAAGTCCTGAGGCATTCTCTCTCTCTCTTTCTCTCTGTCTCTCTGACTTAATAAGGTCTCTGGTTTTCTTTATTGGGCTCCTGACTCATGTTCAAATGCCTGGGCAATGTGTATATGTGAATGTCTGGTAGACAGATCTGAAGTTAAACACAGCCACAACTGAAGGATAATTCAAGAACCTAAAAACTAATTAAGTTGGCATATACTATTTATAAGTATTTATGGGATGTTATAGGTTGATACATTCCTGCAGGTATAATGATCAAATGACAGTGTCTCCATTTTTGTCTCAGCAAACAGTATTGCTTCTTGGTGTCAGGAATCCACAGGGTCTGCTCTTCTATATAACAGATTACAGATGCGCCACTGTGCTCAGAAACAGTAGCATAAAATCCTCTTAAGTAGATAGGTTTTGGTTCCTGTTACCCAGCCTCTGCCTCCTCTCTCCAAGCCCTTCCTTGAGTTTCTGTTGTTGGCAAATGAACACGTTTTGTCTGACTTTTTTCACTTACCATAATTTCCTCCAGGTCCATCCCTGTTGTTTCAAATCATAGGCCTTTGTCCCTTTTGTGGGTGAATCATATTTAGTTATGTTAATATACTGTGCTTTTGTTCATTTGTAGGTCAGTAGGTCAATAAGCATCTTGGTTAAGCCTGTATCTTGGCTATTATGAACAGCGCTGCTGGAAAAACAGGCATTCAGGAACATAGCAGGAGGGTCTTGATATTCCCCACCCAAATGTTACTCTTCACAGTGTTTCACCTTAGTCCTCACACGGACATTTCCTTAGCTGCCCAGACCATTCGGGTGCTCTTACCTGACTCCCCTCCTTTCTTTTTTTCTCATCAAGGTCCACCAGAAAAACCTGCTAGCAGGTCTTTCTGAGCCATTCACTTAACATTTTTGAGGGACTAGTTTGGATACTGGGCAGGAATAGACAGTAGGTAAAGTCTAGAGGGAAGGGCCTGGAAAGGAGATGGTGGCTATGACAATTAATGTTCTGTATCTATATGGGATACCTGTCGAGAATCACAGTTGTTCTTAATGATTGGTGTATTGGTCATTTTCCATTGCTGGAATGAAATGTGTTGAGCTAACTTTTGTGGGGCATGAAATTTCAAGATAGGGCATCCCCGTTCAGCTTCTGGTGAGGGCTTTATGGCAGGTGACTTTAGAATGACAGGAGCAATTTCATAACAATGTGGTAAAACAGGAACTGCAGAACAAGGAGGGGACTTCTCAAGAAACAGCCATCAAAGACCCAAGTGACCCAGTTCTCCTGGTGGGTTCCACCCTACACAGGTTCCCACCAAGTCCCAATACATGGGCCCTTGGGGAACTTACACCATATCCAATCATAGCAATTGGAAAACCCTGGGGAAAAAAATCAGACATTTCTGCGGAGTTGGTTGTATCAATAAATCAAATGGCAACTGGTCCAAAACATATGACACAACAAATATAAAGAAGTGAAAATAACAACGCAAAAACGTGAACTCGTCACGGACGGCCCTTGAAAATGGTGCCTTGTATCTTCTCTCAGCTGATCGTCAGGAAACAGCAGGTGCCAAGCCATCTGTGCTCCAGGTGGCAGGGTAAATAAGCAAGATCCAAGAAGGAGGAAGGAGGGCTAGGGGGCTTTCAAGGTGTCTCAGAGGCCCAGGATTTGCGGGGTACGAGATGAATCTAAGAAGAGTCAGCCCTCCCAAGGCTGCTTTGACAAATGATCCTTTAAGCAGCTTTCTGTCACTGTGACAAAATAACTGAGGCTGTGTGCAAGAAGGAAGGTTTTCTGTTGGCTCGCTGTAACTTCCCTATTGGTTTGGGCCTGTGGTGAGGGAGCACCTACGATGGCAACATAGAGCTGAGGAAAATGCTTATCTCGTGTCAGCCAGGAGGGAAAAAGAGACAGAAAGTGAAAGTGGATCAACATTGTATTGGAGGGCAAACTCCAAATGTAACCTTTCACTGGGACCCATCATGCCTCAGTTGTGTCACAGGCTGGGGACTGAGCCATTAGCACATCAGTCTTTGTAGGGACATTAGGGATCCATACACAGCAGTTTTTTGCCCAGGGTGACGGTTGTAGTTCGCTTTAGTGGCCAACTTTGACACACTTGGGAAGAGGGAGCCTCAAATTGCAGAATTGCCTCTGTCGAATTGACCTGTGCCCCTGCCTGGGAGCTATTTGAGTAATTGATAATAGATGTAGGAGGGCCCTGCCCACTGTGCCATGCCTGGGCAGGTGGGCGTGGCTTGTGTAAGAAAAGTAGCTAAGCGAGCCAGTAAGCAGCATGCTTTGATGGCCTCTGCTTCAGTTCCTGCCTCCAGATTTCTGCCCTGAGCTCCTGCTCTGGCATCCCTCCATGGGGGACTGTGACCTATATTATGAAATAAATAAACCCTTTCTCACACCCCCGCCACCAAGTTACTGTTGGCTGCAATGTTCGTGACAGCAACAGCAGAGAGCAATGTGGGACAGTAACCAGAATTCAGTCCGATCTGTGGACAGTGTGATCAGCTGCCGCTGAAGGTCCATTAGGAACGGCCCCCAGCATGAGGCCTTCCACTCTGTGGCTACTGGAAACGTGGCACTAATTTGGACAATAAGTGATATCTAAACAAATAAGCAAAAACCTGGGACATCCCGAGACAGAGCATTCCAAGCTGATGAGCCTTCTAATTGCTCGAGCATCTCAAAAGGGATTCTTTCTTCTCGTGGGGAGTGTCCTGTTTACAACAGCTCTCTCTTTACTTGCCGTTAAATGAGTTGAGATGGTTGGCAGGAAAGAAGGGATGTAATTATATTTGGCAGGCAGGGCAGGGTTATAAATATGCCCATTTTGGAGCCATTGTGAAGGCTCCTGTCTCATTCATTTGAAAATCTAATCTAAAGTAGTCTAGCTTTTAATGGACTCTGCTTTATCAACTTCCAGTGGAATTAATTTTCATTTGCCATCAGCCTGCTGAAGATATTGCTGCATTAGTATAAAGGAGCTAAGTGTCTTTAGGCCATGGAATCTGGACCCCCCCCCCCCCGTTCCAACAGCATCACTGCTTACTAAAAGGCAGTGAGTGGGGACTTCACAGCTCACACTTGGAGGTAAAAGATGCATGGATGAGTAGCTTGACTCCTTATGAACAAAGTAGCATTTTTAAAATCTCAATTTTAGTAATCAAAAATTTAGTTCTTTTTTTTTTTTTTAAAGATTTGTTTATTTATTATGTATACGGGGTTCTGTCTGCATGTACACCTACACACCAGAAGGGGGTGCCAGATCTCATTATAGATGGTTCTGAGCCACCATGTAGTTGCTGGGAATTGAACTCAAGACCTTTGAAAGAGCAGGCAGTGCTCTTAACCTCTGAGCCATTTCTCCAGCCCCAAAAATTTAGTTTTTGAAAACCTAACTAATCATTAATCTCTGTGCCTGTGTGCGCACACACACACATACAGGATATGCACGTGCAGATTTCATCTGTGGAGGTCAGGTGACAGCTGGCAGAAGTCACTTCCATCACAGGCTCCTGAGATGGAACTCAGGTCTGCAGGCTTGAGTGGCGAGTGCTTTTATCTGCTGGTCTACCTCAGCCAAATGAATTTCTTCAGGTGGCTTTTATCAAAGCTATTTTCCCATCCCCCACTCACCCCCTAGGATTATTGGGGAAAAATCATTCACCAAATTTTCATTGTCTCAGACATTTGCAGTGTTAGCGATGGAGTGAAAATGATCTCCATAAACTGAGCAAACATAAAGAAATACAAACGCACAAGAAAAAATTAATGCCACGCATAGAGCTTAACATGCACAGTTAAACGCATTCCCGGATGTCTTGGGTTCATTCTAGCCATGATGACAAAATACCCAAGACTGAGTATTGTATAAGTTATTTAAGCTGACTGCTTACATTTCAAGAGGCCAAGGTTAAAATCCCAGCAGGTTTGGGGTCTGGTGAAGCTCTCTACTTTATGACTTGTTTCTTTAATCACAATTATTTGGAGTGTATGCATGTGTGTGCATGGTTGGTTTTCTGTCTCCATCATGTGGGTTCTACAGATTGAACTTGGGCCTTCAAACTTGGCAGCAAGCACCTTGACCTACAGAGCCATCTCACTGGCCCAGATGACCTGTAGTCACATGGTCAGCGAGGTCCCCCAAGCCTCTGTTTTAGAGACATGCCTCCCAGGTCAGTGACAGATCCCTCGTGACTTAATCACTTTCCCCAACTTTGCCTCTTAAAACCATCATACTCTGTACTAGGTTCCAACAAACGATCTGCTCTATCACCCAGTATTTCTAAAATGCTGCCCTGCTGAGCCACTCATTGGCCACGACCAGCGCCACTACCCAGACAAAGGTAATGTCTGGAGACATACAGACCCACCTTAAAACAGTTTAAACCACATCCATTTGCTAACCATCTTTTCTGTCAATGCTCTTACATTGTAAATTGCAGTAGAAATGCAGAAGAGCAGACGGTGTTCAGAACAAAGTGCCCCCAGGATCTGAAGTTTCTGTGGCTGAAAAACCTTAAGGACACAGTGTTTTTTTGTTTTTTTGGTTTTTTTTGCCTTCTCAGATAGAAGCTTTAGTTGATGATGAATGAAGCTCTCTCGGGGCTTCAAGGAAGTTTCTGAAAACTAACAATGCTTCTCTTACATTCTATTAAATAAGATTCCCTCTATTTTCTATTTTTATAACACTGAGTGGCAAAAACTATAAAGAAAAAAAAATATTTTTTTAAAATAGCCCATAATCTTACCAGAAAAAAACTCTATTGATAGTGTAATACAAAATATAAGAGACATAGTTATGAAATTCAAACTATGCAGAGAAATGCAAAATAAACATGGAAAGCCATTTGACACTTGTATCCCAATCCTCCCTCACATTTCCATAATAAACAGAGGCTTTGTCTCCTTCTGGAAATCCCTGGTGAGTGTGTATCCACACATTCATTCATATACAAATCATTTTCTGAAGGAAATAAAGGTAGCTTGGCAGCTCCTGGTCTGTACCTTGCTTGTTACAGTGAGTCACGGTGCTTGTCCACGCCTGCACCCAGTTTCACCCATTCTTCCTAATGGCAGCATATGCAGTCACCGGTTGGTATCCCACGAGGATGGTGGGAACCCCTGTGATAAGTGCTCAAATGCTCATGTCCCCTGTGAAAGATGCCATAGTGTTCTTGTGTGACCCCCACACATCCTCCCATACACAGTAAAGCATAACCAGATCACTTGTAACAGCCAGTACCAAGTAAACTCTACATGAACAGTTGATACACTGTGTTTCTTAAGGATGTCCTCATGAGAAGGCCATGCATGGTCATTACAGAACCTAACTACACAGCCCCTGAGTGACACGGGATGGGCAGTGTTCCTCCAGCCAGTGCTGGTGACGTGGCTATGGCCCGAATCACTGCAATCCTGACGACTTGATGCTCAGCATGCAACAAACTCAAGTTTTGCTTTTTGGAACATTCTGGATTCCCTCCCTCCCCCTCCCCCTGAATACTTCCGCTGTGTGGTTGGTTAAATGAGTGGCTGCAACAGAACTTACAAAGAATGTGGGCTCCATTCTGTCTACGGTCCTCAAGCCAGGGAGCTCTGCTGCTTGGGAGCATGCCTCACATTCTCACTCACTCAGACAGCCTTCTAGCCACTGTTTTGACAGAAGCAAGTTGTTGGTTTCTTTTGCACAAACAGAATCCTGCTGGGTAGCTCCTATCCTTTAGAGCACTGGCATTATAGACATGGGACACCACACCCAGACAGGCAGGTTGGCTCTAGGAATGCAGCAATGAACAGTTCAGTGACACAGAGCTGTCTTTGTAGAGCTTGCATTCTGATTAGGAGAACACAGCCCTAGGGTACTTTTTTCCTGGGGAGAGGTTACCAAGTGTCTCCAGATAGGGCACTAATGACAGACTAAAGAAACAGCTCCATGGGGGCTGGAGAAATGGCTCAGCAGTTAAGAGCACTGGCTGCTCTTCCAGAGGACCTGGGTTCAATTCCCAGCAACCACATGGTGGCTCACAATCATCTGTAATAGGATCTGATGCCCTCTTCTGGTGTGCATGAAGACAGCATACTCATATACATAAGATAAATAAATAAATCTTAAAAAAAAGAAAGAAAGAAAGAAAGAAAGAAAGAAAGAAAAAGAAACAGCTCCACCCAAAAATAACTTAGTGAATTGATAAGTTTATTGGATGTACTTCCAGGAACATGAAAAAGAGCTAGTTACAGGACCATGATGGACTGTCAGCAGGTGCATCACCACAACTCCCACGCTAGCATGGAGAACAACTCTCTTCTCACCCACAGTGATCCCTATTTATATAGCCTTGGGAGACTTGTGAATCTTGCAAATCTTCCTGAGAGTAGGGAATAAGTTTGATTCATTTCTGAGTCTCTATAAACCTCCCTCAGGATAGACTGTTTCAGTTTGCAGGGAATACCTATACAACCGGAGAACAAAAACGGTTTAAGACAGTTGGATTGTGTTAGGTGATTAAAGTCAGAAAGACTATAGAGGGCATCAGGAGTGCAGGGAAGATTCAGTATCTCACAAGTTAGCCAGGGATAGCTTCCTGAGAGATGATGTGAGAAGGATGAATGTCTGGATTAAGAGGCCTCCAGATGGAAGGGAAAGCAGATCTGAAGGCTGCAAGGAAGGATCCGACCTGGAGAATTGGAGGAACAGACTAAAAGCTGGTGTGGCTACAACCAAGAGACGCTCCACCCCCCCCCCCCCCCCCCCACCCCACCCCCACCCCACCCCTACCCCACCCCCAACCCCACCCCCGTGAGCAAATGCTAAGCAGAGACTGGAGCTGCAGCAAACCACCTCGGCCACTGAGCAGATACCAGGTAGAGGCAGAAGGGCAGACAAGTCACCTCTTCGCCTCTGAGAATTCCTGACTCGCAGAAATCCCAAAAATGGGAAAAGCCTGTGGACTGCAAGTGAGAACAGGTTGAGTCACTCTTGCCCAAAATGCATAGGACCAGAATGTTTCAGATTTCGAGTTCTGTTTGAGTTTTTAGAGTACTTTAAAATAGATAATAAGATACCCTGGGAATAAGACTCAAATGTAAACACAAAAATCATTTATATTTCATGTACATCATATCCCCAGAGCGTGAGAATCAATTTCTATAGCATTCTTGATGTCCCTGTATTTTGACTGAGCTCTGTCACATGAGGTCAGGCGAGGAATTTTCCATTGGTGATGTCATGTTTGTGCTCAGAAAGTATCCAATTTGAAACATTAGCATTTTAGACTTCAGACATGCAAATTAGGACTGTTCCGCCTCCAGCTGACACAAAACCTGTACCACGCGTGCCGGCAGTTCATTTGGATGCTCCATAGAGCATCATTGTACACTGGTCTCCGGTTTTGGGGATCGTAAAGTATTTCTTAAAGCTGCTGTAGCCAAACAAAGCCCACTAGCTATAATCTTACATCATGTTTTTTGTACATACCTTCAATTTTCTTACACGAATATTACTTCTTCTTTTCTCAGTCTTTTTTTGGGGGGGGGGATCATATTTATTAAGAATTTTTTAACTATGTTCACAGGAGAAGAAATGACTATGTGATTTTCCTTTAACATACAATCCTTGCCAAAGTTTATGTTGCCTTTATGAAACACAAGGGAGAATAATTCTTTTTCTTATGTCCTCTGTCAGGGTTTGCCCCAGACTCATCCTACCTCTGCCTTCAGCGTCTAGCAAAAGCATCCTTTAGCTCTAGGCAATTTAATTTTTGCATTTCATCTCTTAGGTGTATCCACAACTGTGTGTCTATAACTGCAGCTCAGGGGAGCTGGTGTCCTTTTCTTACTTCCATGGGCACCCGGTACATGTAGTGTACATACATACATGGAGGCAAAAACATACATACATACATACATGTAACATTTTAAATTAAAAAAATTAAAAAGATGAAGTCTATTTCATTTCCTGTTACGTTTTCCTAGAATTTTGTTTTAGTTTCTGACTTTGTAGAAAAATGAGCTCTAATAGTCAGGCAAAAGAAAATAAAAGGTAGCGTATTCAAATAAGTTTTAAATTTATATATATATAAATATATATATATATATATATATGCCAAATATTGAGGTGACAAAATATTTCCTCATGTTGACTTTTCAAAAGAAACCCTCCATTTTCATTGTTTCTCATCCCCTTTAAAACTGAACCCATGTTAGCCACAAGGAATTTAAAATATCTAGGAGTAACTCTAACCAAGCAAGTGAAGGACTTGTCTGAAAAAAACTTTAAGTCCCTGAAGAAAGAGATTGAAGGTGACTTGAGAAGATGGAAGGATCTCCCTTGTTTGTGGATCGGGAGAATTAACATAGTAAAAATGGCATCTTACCAAAAGCAATTTACAGATTCAATGCAATCCCTATCAAAATACCTACACAATTTTTTAAAGACATTGAAAGGTCAATTCTCAACTTTATATGGAAAGACAAAAAACCCAGAATAGCTAAAACAATCTTATACAATAAAAGATCCTCAGGAGAAATCTCCATACCTGATCTCAAGCTGTACTATAGAGCAATAGTAATTAAAACGGCATGGTACTGGCACAGCAATAGGCTGGTTGATCAATGGAATCAAATTGAAGACCCAGATATGAATCCACACACATATAGTCACCTGATTTTTGACAAAGAAGCCAAATCTATTCAATGGAAAAAGGATAGCATCTTCAACAAATGGTTCTGGTCTAGCTGGATTTCTACATGTAGAAAAATGCATTTAGATCCATACTTGTCACCATGCATAAAACTCAAGCCCAAGCGGATTAAAGACCTCAACATAAAACCAGAGACACTAAATCAGTTAGAAGAAAAAGTGGGGAAAAGCCTGGAACACATTGGCACAGGAGACAACTTCCTGAACAGAACACCAACAGCCCAGGCCTTAAGGTCAACAATTAATAAATGGGACCTCATGAGGCTGAGAAGCTTCTGTAAGGCAGGAGACACTGTCAAGAGAACAAAGCGACAGCCTACAGACTGGGAAATTATCTTCACCAACCCTGCATCTGACAAAGGTCTAATATCCAAACTTTATAAAGAACTCAAGAAATTAAACACCACCAAACCAAATAACTCAATTGAGAAATGGGGCTCAGAATTAAACAGAGAATTCTCAACAGAGGAATATCAAATGGCTGAGAAACACTTAAAGAAATGCTCAACCTCCTTAGTCATCAGGGAAATGCAAATCAAAACAACTCTGAGATTCCATCTTACACCCATCAGATTGGCTAAGATAAAAAATTCAAGTGACACCACATGCTGGATGTGGAGAAAGAGGAACACTCCTTCATTGCTGGTGGGAATGCAGACTAGTGCAGCCACTTTGGAAATCTGTTTGATGCTATCTCAGAAAACTGGGAATAGGGCTTCCTCCAGACCCAGCTATTCCACTCCTTGGAATATACCCAGAAGATGCTCCAGCACACAACAAGAAACTTTGCTCAACCATGTTCATAGCAGCCTTATTCATAATAGCCAGAAAATGGAAACAGCCTGTGTCCCTCAGTAGAAGAATGGATAAAGAAACTGTGGTACATTTACACTATGAAATACTACTCAGCTATTAAAAACAAGGAATTTCCAAAATTTGTGGACAAATGGATTGAACTAGAAATGATCATAATGAGTGAGCTAACCCAGAAGCAGAGAGACTCAAATGGTATATACTCACTTATAACTGGACACTAGCCCAAGGGGCAGGTCTCATGAAAATTTTCACTTACCAGGAAAGTGGGATAGAGGTGAGGACATCCTATTGGGACTCTAGGTGAAAAAAATATAGGAGATAGGGAAATAGATGGATCCAGAGGGTCCTAGAAACCTACAAGAAGAACACTATGATGGGCAGATCTGGGCCCAGGGGTTCTGCTCAATCTAAGGCACCAACCAAGGACAATACATGCAGTCATCATCAACCCCTACCCAGATCTAGCCAATGGTCAGAACATTCTCCACAGTTGAGTGGAAAGTGGGGACTGACTTTCACACGAACTCTGGTGCCCCATATTTGACCATGTCCCTTTGATGGGGAGTCTCGATGGCACTCAGAGGAAGGATAGCAGACTACCAAGAAGAGACTTGATACCCTAGCATCATATTCAGGGGGAGGAGGTCCCCCTCAGTCACAGTCATAGGAAGGGGAATGGGGTGAAAGTGGGAGGGAGGGAGGAATGTGAGGATGCATGGGATGGTATAGCAAATGAGATGTAATATGAATTATTATATTTTTTTTAATAAAAATGTGTTTAAATGAAAAATAACTGAACCCATGAGCCCCAAACATATTTTTAACCTGATGCTAGCCATCTATGTTAGTGTACACACACTTCGTTTTTATAAATATATGTCCTTTGTATTTACTTACATATTTTGTATTTACCTGCAGAGATAAGAACAAATCTCAGAGCCCTGTACATGTTAAATGCCCTGGTTCTTGTTTCATTCTTTAGTTTTTTCTTTTTAATTATTTAACAACTTCATGTGTGTATACAATGTATCTCAATCATATTCTGCGAGAATCCTTTGTTCCACTCCCACTGGACTCCCCGCCACTACTAAAACCTTTGCTCTTCTACCTTCATCTCCTCTTCCAAAAAACAAGCAAACATTGAATCCAACTAGTGATACCAGAATTTGTAAGGATGTAGGACTGGCCACCTGAGCAACCTATCAGAGGCTACACTATGAATGAAAATTAACTTCTTCTCCTCCTCCAGTAGCTACCAAGTGCCAGCAGCTATGGGCAGAAGCTCATGAGCCATGGCATGCTCCAGTACTCCCTCCTCCAAGCCACAGTGTTGTCTGGCATGAGCTTGACCTTGTGTGGGTGCAGTGACCATGCCGTGCCTGGAGGACAGCATTTCTCAGCATTCCTCCACAAGCTGCAGCTGCTACATTCTCTTAGCCACCACTCCCACCAAGTTCTCTGAGGCTCAGCCGTGGGCGGGCGGGTGTTGGTATAAAAAGCCCCATTTAGGGCAGAGCATCCAACAGTCCTTATTCTCAGCACTTTGACTATTTATGACTCTCAGTATTGACTGATATCTACTGTAGTCGGAAGCTTCTTTGAACAAGACAGAAAGTAGCGCTAATCTGTGGATGGAAGTACAAGTATGTAGAAGGCAGCTTGACAAGTCCATTTAGCAAAATAACAGCAGTGGGATCTATGGTAGGGCCTATGAACTTCGCAGCCATGGCTTCTAACTAGGTTTATAGTGCTAGGCATAAATTTCCCTTCTTTGGAATCACTGGTTACCCCCATGACAGTTACACCACTACTGCAGCAGACACACCTTGCTTAGCAGGTCAGTATTGCAGCATGTCCGTGGCTGGGTAAATCTATTGGCTTTATGAAAGCTGGAGAGCAGGAAGGTTGTTTCCGGGTTAGTTATAGCTTGGTTTCTCTAGGTCATGCAACCAAAGTGTATCATGATGTCTTCAGCAACAGGGTCTTGCTATGTAGCTGTGGTGGGCAACCAAGTGTAGTTCTTATTTTACTTCTGATCAATAGATGACAATTGTATTTATTTATGGAGTGCAGTGTGACATTTCAATATTTATATACAAATATTTATAACCCCCAGAACAGATAATTGACCTATCCATCGATACCAAACATTGTCATTTGAGGGAAGTGGCTATTCAAAAATCCTAACCAAATATCCAATTAATTTATACAGTAATAGAACATTCAAGCGTGTCCCTTTAATTCAGCTGGCCCCTTGAACTACCTGTCCCCTCTCTTTCTCCCCTCTTTCTCTCTCATCCCTTTCCAACCTCTGATAGCTGCCATTCTAAATCCTGCTTCAGTCACATCAGCTGTTTAAGGTTTCATACGTGAATAAGAGCACGGGACATTATCTTCCTGCGCCCACTTACTTCACTCAACGTGTTCCAGTCCCATCCATGTTGCTGGACAGGACAGGTTTTGTTTCGTAAGGCTGACTAGAGTTCCGTTGGGTATATGTGGTGACACGTTGTCTTCATCCACTTATTGTTGGTGGAATCTCAGATTGGTCACGTGCCTTCGCAGTTGTGAATTATGTTGTCATGAATAAGCCTGTAGGAAGGCCTGTTTGGCATATGAAGTGCCTCTCCTTTGTTGTGTAGATACCTCTTGGCAGGATTGATGAGCCGTGTAGTAATTCTATTTATACCCCTTGAGGCACATGCATCCTGTTTCTGTAAAGACCATACTAATTTATTTCACTATCTTTCACATACAGGAGTACTGCTCTCTCTGTACCCTTACTTTTCTAGTTGGAGCAGCCTGCTCTTTTCCATGGTGATTATTGATGCTGAAAAAGTGTTCCAGTGCTGTTTCAGCTACTTGTATACACATTATAGGAAATTTCTATTTAGATCATTTGCCTATTTTAATTACATGATTGTGAGCACTACAATCATGATGTTGTTACTTTCGTATGTACTCTGGGTGTTAATCCTTTTTTGATGAGTCGTTTTCACCAGTTCTGTAAGATTCTTTTTTTTTTTAAATTATTTATTTTTATTTATTTGTGTTGGTGTTTTCCCTGTGTGTATCTGTGTGAGGGAGTCGGACAATTGTAAACTACCATGTGGGTTTGGGAATTGAACCCCGGTCATCTAGAAGAGCAGCCAGTGCTCTTGACCCTTGAGCCATCTGTCCAGTCCCTGTTCTGTAGGTTTTCTTTATAAAGTGTCTTCATCAGTTGCTGTGTCATACATGCAGCTGCTTTTTACTTTGTTATAATCACATCTGTCACTTTTGTTTTTGTTTTTGTTTTTGGTCGGGGCGGGGGGGGGGGTGGAAGAAGGGTCTCTGTTTTTGTTGTGATTCGGTCTCTAAGGGTTTGTTTTAAAACCTCTTTGCTGGATATCTGGCTACAGCATCTGTCATGCCAAGGATTACCAGGGTTGAATTCCTGTTTACGATTTATTATGATGGGTCTAAACCACAGGTGCGAAACTTACTATACATGGCCAAGATTGGGAGCCACTCGTGTTATCCACTGTATATACGTCTTCACTGAGCTATAAAAGCTATTTTTGGCTGCGGGCTATCCAATAGTGGGTCGTCGACAGGTTGTACCTGACTCATCTGCAGCAGTTCACTAGTCATGGTCCTACAGGCACCTTTTCCCCAGGGATCAGGTGACCTACTTTAAGGCATGGCTTTCTGGGCATCTGGCTGAGAGTTCAGGGTAACCTGTGCTTTTCCTCTGTGCCTGGAACTCCTGTTTCACAGCACAGCTCTGGAACATGGTCAGCCCACAACTGTCCCCAGCTGTTTTCTGCAAAGCCTCGAGGCACTCTCATTCTGCATGTGTGCATTTTGGGGTCTGGAAAATAACTGGGGAGTCCGTGAAGATTCCTAGAGCTTGCCCATATAATTCTCTTCATTCTGGTAGGTTTCTCTGCAAAGACCTTTCCTATGAACAGCTATCCTTTGTGGTCCCCTAACCAGGCTCAGTGGGCTGTGTGACCCCTACCTGGGCTCCACCTCCTTCTGCTGTATCCTGTGATGGACGCATCGTGTGTAGCAGAAAACTAAGATGTCTTGAAATGCATGCTTTCTGGCTCTTGAGAAATGTGCTTTTGTCTCACCTGGAAAAGAGCTGCCTCACTTATTCTGACAAATGCTGACTGTAGGAGATCAAGTCATTCCATCACGGCAGGAAGCATTCTTCAACGTGACTTTTAAAGTTGTGGTTTCTTTACACTTAGTAGTCATTATTGATGACCCCGCCCCTCTCCTTTCCCTTTCTCTTGTAGCCCAGCCTGCCTAAAACGCATTACTTCACTATGTAGTCAAGGCTGATCTTGAACTCCTGATCCTTTTACCTTCTACTTCTACTTCCGAGTGTTAGGGATAGAGATGTGAACAACCATCATGGCTGCTAAAACAATCTCTCTCTCTCTCTCTCTCTCTCTCTCTCTCTCTCTCTCTCTCTCTCCCTTCCTCCTTCCCTCCTCCCACATCAAGTTTGTGATAGACAACTACATTTCCATGTGGGGTCTGCCCTGGACTGTGGGGTCTCACTATTAAAGAAAACTAACTGTCCATTTTCCAGCTGTGCATTTCCTAGGGGAGTTATTTGTGCTGTGGCTATCCTGGATCCATTAAACGCATACGAAAGCCCAAATGGCAAGACAAATACAGTTCAGATGAAGACAGAGTTTTGATGCCACTAACAGAAGCTAAGGCCTCCGGGAAGCTGGGCTTTCTCTAACCTCCCTTATGTACCATGTAGCTACAACTTGTTACATCCAGAATACAAGCTCGGTCCTCTGAGCCCTGGTGCTCAGTGAGCGGCACGAATTCAGAACATCATGGTGAACAAATGATAGTAACGTGTTCTCATTGTGTCTGCTAACTGTTACTCGGTGGTGCACACCATTAGTACCTGGTTTGTGAGGCCCTCCCTCTAAGGACTTGCCCATAGAGTGTCCTGAAGACCGCTTTATTCCATGTGTTGATAGCTGTGTTCCATAGCATAGGATTTGATGCCTGAGTCCCTTATAGAAGATGGGTAATGTTTTCACAGGACCTCGTCACACATCCTCCATGTATCTTGCATCATCTTTGGGTTACTTTCTACTCTCTAATGCTGTGTGTGTAATGGCTGTTTTGTAATGGTTTTAGCTCTGTACTGAGGCTGTACTGAAAGAAATGAAGTCGGCTTATGTTCACTCCCAATGCATTCATTCTTTTCCAGTTGTTCAGCCCAGATTTGACTGAGTCTGTGACTGCAGAACTTGCTAGTACAGAGGGGTGACTGTACTCTTTATTAAGGCCTTTTGGTTACAAATTGGAACTTATGAGTCATTTTCACACTTTCTGTTTCTCTTGGCCTTTTTGGGGGGAGGGGGAGAGGATCCTGCACTTATCACGCCATTTCTTATTTCCTCTCCTGCCTTTCTCCAGTCCTGGCCATCATCGTCTCTTATCTGGATTAGTTCATATTGATCAGGAGGCTCCAGATAAAGAGAATCAATGGTGTGTGTGTGTGTGTGTGTGTGTGTGTGTGTGTGTGTGTGTGTGTG
>OU015752.1:84966454-84980479 GCA_907169655.1 Acomys percivali | reverse complement strand
TGTGTGTGTGTGTGTGTGTGTGTGTGTGTGTGTGTGTGTGTGTGTGTATCATTTGAAGGGGTTTGCTTGTGAGGTTGTTGAGGCTTAGAGAATTCAAACTCTTTATGGCTAACAAGCAGACCCAAGGTCCAGGGATACCATCAATTCAAATACAAAGGCAGCCTACAAAGGCAGCCTGCTGGCAGAGTCCTATTTCTCAGAAGGATAGTCTTTGTTCTGTTGAGGCCTTTGACTAGTTGGATGGAGACCACCCATACGTGGATAATGTTCAAAACTTTTGTACTAAACTTTATGTTTCTGGATGTTGCTTTGACTTAGCAGAGGCATAGTTGTCAAGTCCTTAGTGGCTGGCAATGGCTGGCTGTAGGATACTGGGTACAAAGAGCAGCCACCATTGTAGGATCCTACCTCATTACCCCTTCCCAGTCTTGGGGCACTTGGTTGTCTGGAAGCCCGTACCACATCCTCATCGCGTCCCAGCCACTCTCTGGTCCCTGCTGTCCTTGGTCCCAGCTCTAGCCTAACACTAGAGCTTACACCGCAAGTGAGGCAGAGGCAGTGTCCTTAGCAGATGGCTCACTTGGAAGGTGGAAGGTGGAAGCCGGAAGTGTGTTTTCAAGGTCCTGTCATGGTTGACATGCTGTTTTTGGTGTTCTTGGAATGAAATCAAATCCAAAGGCCTTCCCAGATTGTCACCTATCACCATGCCTGCTTCCTCCTCTTCCTCCACATAGTCTGGCTCTCAGTTCCTTCGGTGGGGACCCAGGAATCCCTCCAGCCTGGCTAATGCTCACAGGAGACTGGTGGGCCAGGAACCAGGAAAGCTCCTGTAGTGTCACAGACTAAAGACTTCTCTCCCCAGGACGAGCTGTCTTCCCTGACTTGCAGCTGGGGTGGGAACACCCTGCCTAATCTATTGTTATCCTCTGACAGCTGTGAGTGAGACACCTCCAGTCTTCTTGTGGAAAGGGGCATCAGGTTTCCCCCTAAGTGCTTCACCATAGCGCTTCTTAGGAGGCTGTAGTGGTCTGCATAGTTTTGTTTCTCAGACTTGGTCATTGCTGTCTCTAAGTAGCTGTTTGTCTCCCAGGCAGCAAACAAAAAGAAAGGCGTCTCTGCAGGCAAAGGCTAACTATTTGTCTGCTGATCCACTCAGGACAAGTAGGCTTGACAGCAAAAGAGAAAAGTGTCTGTCCACTTTCCCTCCATGGGGCCGAGGAGCTCTTTCCACCCCTCCACTCAGAAAACTTAGGTTTTCTTTCCCCCTGGCAGCTTATCCTAATGACCCCCTAGTTGGGAGTGGGCCATTGTCTCTGGACTATACTCATGGAAATGTCTCCAAAAGTATAAAACACGTTGGAAATGAGGGTCGGCAAGATGGCTCCGCGGGCAGGGTAGCCGCTGCCAAGCCTTTGTTTGATCCCTGGGACCCATGTCGTGGACAGGGAAACCACTCTGAAGTTATCCTTCAGCCTCTACACATAAACTGTGTCACATGCATAGCGCCATACACAATAAATACATGTAATTTAAGGTAGTTTTTAAAAGGAATATGAGTGGTACACTCACAGTAGGACCTCAGCAGAAAACCAGGAGACCCTGACCTGGGAGTAGGTAGGCTGTGCCATAACCATGGCCGCAGAGGTGGCAGCCGTGCCATAGCCATGGCCGCAGAGGTGGCAGCAGCCCCTTGGGCTCCTCAAGGCTTCACTTTCTCTAACTTTAAAATGGTAATAACGACATTTTCCTTTTGTTCTTCAGCCTGACATTTAAAATGTTCTTTGAACTTCTCGGAAGAGAATGACCCCCGTGTAAGCTGCAAAGATGTGCTGTTATTAGCAATAGTCACAATGCATATTCAAAGTAAATACACACTCAACAAGTCTTTCTTTTTATAGCCGTTCTCCCTGAAACACAATTAAAATTAGATGATGTGAGTTAACAGTAGAGGAACAAAGGACATTAAAATGACATTAAAGGAACAAAAGAAGAAAGAGTGAAATTCACAAGGGAAATGGACAGATGGGAAATGTCAACAGCGGTTTTTTTTTTTGGAAGGATGGGGGGAAAAGCCATTGTATGATGCCTGGGTGGACTTCTCTCTGCTCTCTCCCCCTGCTGGGGCCTGAGGGTGAAGCCTGGGACCAGGAGGGAACTGAACCTTTGTCCTACAAAGGCTCTGGAACTACTCAGCTACTGTGTGAAGGGAGGGGCAGGGGCCATGGGGAAACGCTAAAGGATTGGCTTGCAGTCTGGGGTAGGCAAGTACACAGCACAGTCCTAAGTGGGGCAAGTGCAGGGATGAATTTGTGCCACCGAGGGGTGCTAAGTATAGCCCAGGCTGCGTGGGAGTCTGTGCTGCAGTAACATTCACCAGAAAACCCTCCAGAAGGTCAGTGGCTCAGCACAGCGGAACTTCATTCCCTGCCTACAAAACATCTCATACAGGCCACAGGACCAGCAAGGCACCTTTTCCTTTCCTTACCTTTGGCTCTCAAAGCTGCTGCTAAAAGTAGGAAAGGGTTTTGGGGGTGGGGCAGTGGAGGCGGGCTTGGGGGCATGTCTCTCTGATGGTGAGTGCTCCAGAGCAAAGGTGGTGACACTTCCCTCCCACGCATGTACGTCTAATTACCCACTGCAAAGAAGGCTGGAAGTACAGAGCAGCGTTTGTGGATGTGAGGCTTCTTGAGATGAAGTGGAGTCTACTGAGGGAAGAGCGAGATTGCTGTCCATCTGTCTGCTGAGCAAAGCTGTCCTCAGCTACCTTTGACTTGCGTGAAGCTGCCTACTACATAGTCCCCACAGTGGTGAGGGGGTGATGGAGGCGCTGGTGTGCAAGTTCAAAGCTCAAGAGAAAGATAATCCCCGGGGGTTTGGGTTGGGGTAGGGCTTCTTTTGTAGCCTCTCTGATAGTCCTTTATCGAGTGGCTGTATTGCTAGGAATGTTCTAGATGTTGTGCATAGTAACAATGGATAAAATGGACAGGATTCAAATGTTGGGTGGGGGAATGACACAAAACTGTGAATAACGTCTTTGCCTATAGTAATGACACCAAATATCTCTTTTCATATTTATTAAAGACTTTGGGTACCTTCTTGGTTGAAGACTTTGCCCACTTTTCATTATGTTGTTCATATTTTTCTTAATTATTAAGTTTTGTTGTAAATGAACCCTCTGTCAGTTTATGTGGCTGGTTGGATATACATGTACATACATGCACAAACACACAGATACAGAAATATGTGCATATATTTATTCTGTTTAAGCGCTAGCCTTTTTCACTTCAGTGCAGTCTTTTGGTGTCATAACTAAAAAGGAGTTTTTCTTGTCTTAAGGTGACAATGTTCTGTCCCCTGTTAGTGTCAGATAGCAGCATTAGCTTTCTCTGTGTGTGTAGAGCCAAGACTTAATTCTTAAAATTTGAAGAGCATAATTTCATCTTTTTATATGACTATCCAGTGGATCCAGGGCTATTTCCTGAAGAGAAAGTCCATTCCCACAGCTGTGTGTTGGCTCTGTTTCTTAACAATTAAACTTTATTCTACAACCCAACTTGTCCTGTCTAGCAGGACCAGTAATTACGGGGTCGTGAGGGGAGCCATACCTGAGAAATGGGATGGGAAAGAAGAGGCGAGACCAAATAGCGTTCCTATCAAGGTCTGTTTATTGAATCAAAAGCAAAAGTTTATATGGGGTGGAGGCAGGAGCTAAGCAGTAGGGGGGGCCGAGAATGCCTCCAGATGATATCATCAGAGGAACATCCGGTGGTTTATCTCGGAACACTATCTCTCAGAAAGTTCTGAGTTAATCTGCTAAACAGCATCTGCAGAGGCTGAAAGGAGGAAGTTCTGCAGAGGCTGAAAGGAAGAAGTTTAGCTTTGGAACGGGGCATCAGTATCTTTCCATAGCCAGTAGACTCTTTTAGTCTTGCATGACCCCGAGCTGGCTCCGAACACAACTAACTATCTTACACAAGAGGGAAAAAAGGTCAAAGGGAAACAAGAGTGAACCTTCTGGTATCCATTCCACGGGATGGGTCCCTAGGTGTCTCTGGCCTGCGCGCTGGTCTGGCCTGTTCGCGGATCCTTTTCCTGATCCACATGTGCTCAAGCTCAGTCCGAACCTGCTGCCTCTTCTTCCCCTCTCTGCCTGTGTCTCTCACTGCAAGGGCTGGTCTCTTCCCCCACCCCCATCAAGGGTCAATTAGAAATACAATGATTTGGGTGGAGTCCCCCATCCGCGTCCTGAATTCCAGGCTCATGATGGCTCCACCCAGTCTATCTCAAGGTTAATCTCAGGGAGTATCTGTGGTGTGTTCAAGGATGAAGCCTGCCAAGATTGCTTTCACCTGTGACAAAGCCTGCAGTCCTTCCATAGCTGTGTGATGCTATTTTGTGATAAATGGTGTATCCTGTGTCCCTAGGTCATTTTGTAGGTTCACGGTTCAAATGTATTGGTCTGTGTGTGTGTGTGTGTGTAAGCTTGCATAAAACCTAATTGTTTCAATAACTGCAGGTCGATTCAAAAGTCTTTGCCTAGCCCTGTAAGGACTGTGCTCATCTCATCGCTGTGTCGAGCTATGAATGCTCTGTATGTTGTCACACAGATGTCAGCTTGCAAAATCCTGGAAAGATACCTGCTGGAAAGGACAACGAGATTGTGGTGGATCTGTAGAAAAGAATGAAGACAGTTGTCATCATGAGCAGAGCAAGCCGTCTAGGCAGGACTTCATCATTTTCACTAATGGTCTCTAGTTTTCGGAACAGAGGCCTTGGATTATTGTTTATTAATTATATATATAATTTCAAGTGCGTGCGCGTGTGTGTGTCCCATGGGATATGTCTGTGTCTGCTATGCGGAGTATATGGCATGTGGTGTGTGTGTGTGTGTGTGTGTGTGTGTGTGTGTGTGTGTGTGTGTGTGTGTGATGTACCGGTGTTGTTATCTACTACTGTACCTTAAACCACTGCAAACATCAGTAGCTTAAAACAACAGCAGCCTAACATTCCCCATGAGTCTGTGTGGTTTTCTTCTGCAGCTCCCCGCTTCCAGCCACTTACTCATGGGGCCTGGGAAAGCTTAATGGTCCATGTGGCCTTGCAAAATGGTGGAGCCCGCCATCCTTCAGCTCATGGTCTAGACTGGGCCTCTGTCTGTCTGTGACCAGAAACTGCCAAGGCAGTTCCAGAGGACACAAGCAGACAGCGCCAGCCTCTGGAGGCCTGGGCCCCAGACATACACTGGTAGAACCTCTGCCACATTCTGCTACTCAAAGTGAGTCACACAATCAGTTCACATTTGAGCATGGAGAAGCAGTTCCTGCTTCCTCATGACAAAAGTAGCCAGCCACATGAAGCCATGAGTGAGAAATAATGTGTTCATTTTTTGAGAAAATGAACCACATACATTTTAATTATATTTTCTGTTTGTTATCAGAAAATAGATATAAAACTGGTTTATGCATATTAACCTTTATATTCAAGTACTTTAATACATTCAGTTATTAACTGTAGCTCTTCTGAATTTTCCACCTATGCTGTGTTGTTTGAAAATCAAAATGATTTTCTTTCTAAATATGTCTGGCTTTTCTTTCTTTCTTTCTTTCTTTCTTTTTTTTTTTCTGACTCCACTGTCTGGTCTTCCAGTGAAATGTGGGCATGAGAGCCTTTGTCCTGTTTCTTACCACAGTGGGGACATTCCTGGCATAGCACAGTGAGGTGGGCTCTGTGCAGTTGTTTGGGAGCCTTCGCTTTCTTTTGTGCCAAGGCTGCTAAGCTCTTGTTGGACTATAACCCCATGTCCTGCCTTTCTTTTGCGAAGACCATATGAGGCAAACTCTTTCTTCTGGTAATGTGGTGAGCCTCTGTGATTGGTCTGTGAATATTGAATGACCGTGTTTCCTTACGTGAACTCATCTTGCTCATGCTACGTCTCTTGATTTCCACTGATAGTATTTAGTCAAGCTTTTGATTATATATTCATGAGGGAAGCTGGCCTTTGCTCTTCAGGTTTTAAAATGCCCTTGCCATATTTGTATACTGCAATGACATCTTTATAAGAAACACTGAGGACATAGCCTCTTTTCTCCCTCCAACCGTTTGTTTGGGATTGATGTAATGTTCTATAAACGGTCAGTAGACCTCACTAGTGCAGTTGTCTGGGTCTGGAATTTTTTTTTTTAAGTCGGTTTTAAAATTCTGTGTTCATAAGTTCCAGGGACTATTCACATTTCAGGGTCCTTATTAATTTTGTTTGGGTTGCATCCTAGGGTTTCCCAGTTTCCTCTGTGCTTGTCATGTTTGTTGGTAAATATTACGCGCACTGTTCTGTTGTTGCTGTTGGCCATTCCTTTGAGTAAGCAGAGCCTGTGCCTAAAGAAGCTGGAAACTGGAGCCAGTGATGTTGACAAGGATAGTAACAGGAATTGCGAGACCTTCCCCCTCACCCTACCCCCACCCCCCACCTCGCAGTTCAGGTTACTGCCATTGTCCCCATTGGGAGGATGTAGTAGAAAACCATCTATATTGGTCTAGCTTCTGTTACTATACTTCAATACCCAGAGGTGGATAGCTTATAAAGAAATGAGGCTTATTTAGCTCATGGTTTATGGTCCCAGCGTAAACCATCATTCAGCCAAGGACTTTATAGCAAGCAGTGTCATAATGCCAAGAGAGTGTGTAAGAAGAGAGGCCACATGCTCCCACTGTGAGTTAAGGCTCTCCCAGCAGGTCCTCATTTTAAAGGCTCTAAGACTCACGACATCACTACCCTTAGCACAAAGCTTTCGACACAGAAGCTCGTTGGAACAGGGAAAAGTCAGAGTCCTTCAGCAGGACTGACAGGTCCATTCTAGCTGAGTGGACTTAGCTTGAGCTAAGATGCCAGGAGCTCCCCACCACATAAAGCTTTCCCTTGGTGCTTCCGGGTTTGTGTCTTGCAAACTCAGAAGATCAAGCTCACAGACCACAGTGGAGCAGGCGGGAGCCTAATGGTTAGATCTCTGTATTGCAGAAGCCCATCCCAGAGATGGGTGCCATCAAGTATCTGGGTTAGGAGATTTATTTTTTTTGAATAGGGCTTCTGTCAGAAACAGGGAGGCATGGCCGGTGAGCTGGCCAGTGTAGTCGGCGAAGCCATGAGGTGTCTGTTCCTTTTCCCACCACAGTGGCTGGACTGGCCTGGCCACACCCTCACATGTGGTTTCTAGGCAGCTATGTAACAGAAGACTGTTCACAAGGAACTAGAGCAGGAACTGGAAACTCAACTCTGCCTTGCATTTGTAGCCTCTGACCAAGACAGAACCAAAGGCATCTCTAGCTTCTGACCAAGGGCAAGATTTGCAGCCCTTGTCCCTAAACTACCAGATTCTATCTCCCATTCTTACCTGCTATATAAAATGGATTCAAACCCTATCCACAGCACCATCTAACAAAGAGAAAAGCATCTGGGGAGATTCAGGTCCAGCAGTGGAGACCGAGACCAATGGCTGTCTCCACCTCCCCCAGTGTTGCAAGGCTCTCCCCTGAGCCTGTCTGAGGCCTTCCCTGCACTCTGTCTGTGTCCTGCTGCTCCTGTCTGTGTGTCAGAATTGTCTGGGCACAGAATTCAATGATATATTTTTTTCATCCTCATTTCAATAATCCTTATGACCAATATTAAGATCTTTAAAAACACAACAATGTCCACCCTGCCTTTTAATCAGTATCAGGATCCCATATATGATGGTCAGAATTTTATGGTAGTACCATAGGAGTGACAGAGTTGAAAACTCCAATCGAATGCCATTTTTATACCTTCTCTGCACTTAAATATAAAAGTACCACTGCGCTATCACTGATGACAGTATTTAGAATGTTGCACAGATGTATAGACAAGGAGCAATGGGCTAGCCTATACAGCATATGTGTATGTAGGCTAGACCATCTAGGTTTGTTAAGTCAGCTTTGATATGTAAGTCAAAGTCACCTGGCAGTCCATTTTCCTGCTTGTTGTCATGTGACATGTAACTGCACTGTACAACCCAGTGTTGACATCGACTGTTGTCCTCTTTCTCCTTCCTGGGATCCTAGTTTGCTTTGTTTCTGGTGGGGATGTGTAGGACTATTTTTAGTTTACAAGGGCCTTTGTTTCCTGACTCTGCGTGTCCAATACTCTCTTTTCTGTAGTAGCACAATGATAGGCCTCCCGGGTGGAAGATTCCTAGCTAAGTCTCTCTCCCCACCAACCTGCTCCCTGCTTCTCTACGATCACAGGTGAGCGCCTGAGTGTAAAATTCACCCCAGAAACCCACCGTTGTTTCTGTTCGGAAGCTTGTATGATTTCTTGCTACTTTTCAACTTCGCCAGTGTTTATCTAAACTTGGACTTTTCAGGTCACTTTTGATATGGGTTCCCTGTTTGGTTTCCCCCTTCGTTTACTCCCTGGCATGGCCTGGTGTTCTCCTCCTGCTCTGTTATTTACCCAATGTCCCCTGTTCCCACCCTCCATGTCTTCATTCGTCACTTGTATTACGTGGCGCACCGTTCCCTTGGTCTCCTAAAACAGTCACGTGTTTTCCAGTGGGCACCATGCCTTTTTTTTATAGTTCTGTTCCCTAAAATTTTAAATTCAAATACCAAGCACTGTTCTGTCCTGGTGGCACTCTATCACACTCTGAATAAATGACTCCTTATGTGTTTCTCCTTATGTCTTTATATTGTAAACGCTACTTCTGTTTCTGCCATTAGTCGGCTCCACTGTAGCCATCTGTTCTAGAACGTGGCTGCCTCCTTCCTTCAAACCACTGTACTTCTGGGTGACATGCACGTCTGCTTTCTCTGATCCTTGTTTTGGGCGCAGAACTTCCTTGGTGCTGGTTTGGGCTGAGCTCAGAGTTTGAGAGTTACAGCACACATAAGGTCACATGGATTACCACAAGGAGCTAGAGGCACGTGGGAATAGCTTTCTCTCCATGGTGCTGTAGCAAATGAGCCAGCTAACCTCCCTCTCCTTCCTTTCCCTCTTCCCTTCCTTTCATCCCCCCTCCTGTGTGTGTGTGTGTGTGTGTGTGTGTGTGTGTGTGTGTGTGTGTTGCTAGAACTTACAACCTCAGACATGCTAGGCACTCTACCAAATTGTCTCTTTCTTTAGCTATATCTGGGATGGGACGGGTGAGATAGTTTCTCTTCAGAATCATTGTCAGGCCTCACTTACAACTTACCTTTCAAAGAGGGCAGCTGGGCTCATCTCCTTAGTTTCCTTGCGTGGTTCTTGTCCCTGTCTTGCTGCTCAGGAAACCATTGGATCAGCTAATTCACCACACTCTGTCCTGATGCAGCTGCTCCCCCATCTTGGGCTCTAGCACAGACATCATGGTGTCTCTCCAGGTCATGTGACCTATGACCTGCAGGTTGTCGATGAATTTGGATCCCTGGCCTTAACTGTCAATGCTGAATCTGTGCTTCTATCATAGATTGTGATGACCAATAGTGGGCAACTCTCTGGACAAAGATAGACCTTGGGCATCAAAAGTGACCACTTGAGACCAGGAGATGGTGCTTGGCTGGCTAGGAACTTTCTATGCTTTCCTGTGCCCTGCACATTACAATATAGTGGCCAGAAAACAAGAATCCAGGTATCAGAGACATTCATATTCCTGAGGACTTTCAGACATCAGATTGTAACTTCCTGTTTCCTCCTAAAGGGAGACCAAGGTGAAGCCTCAGAAGGCTGGGGTCAGCCCTAGGTGACATCCTGGTGCCTATATGTCAGCCCACTAGGTGAGTGCAGAAGTGGTGACTCCAGGGAGGGAGAAGGTGGCTCCAAGGACAACTCCTGAGGCCCAATGTCCCTTGGGAAGCTCTTCCTGATGGGTGTTCTCAGGAATAACTGCTGGACCCCAGGCATTACTCATGCTAAGATTATGTCCACAAAGCATGAAGAAAGAGGGCGCTTTTTTTTTAAAAACAAATTCTGTCTTTCTCACGTACAGACATTGGTTACCTGGTCAAGCCATGAAACTTTCTCCTTCACCCAAGTCCTGTGTAACAGCTAGAAAGAAGTCTTTTTGCCCTAGAGAGGGAAGCTGACTGCCATGGGTTGTGCACTAAGATCTGAACCTCAGCAGCAGTTCAGGCTCAGCCTTCAGCTTGTGCCCAGAGCTGAGACAGGAAGAACAGTTGGCCCATGGGCAGAGGCTGGGGTCCCAGTATTACTAGAGGGAGCCTGTGTGCAGCGGGGTGCCCGGTCCTCCTGCTAATCTATAGTTGAGCAGTTTTGCTTGGGAAACTTAACAGTTGCACTTATCAGCAAGTGAAATACAGCATAATTTACAAAGTACTTAACCAAGGAAACTCTGCCAAAAACAAGTGGAGAGAGACATTGCTACAGATGTGGCATCACAGCCTACCCTAGTCAAAGACTTGCATTCCTTCTGGTTCTCCATTGTTGTCACTTTTAATGTGTTTTTGATGTGTTTGTTTAACTCTTCTTAGACACAAAGGGATTGCCACTGCTTAGGAAAATATGTGCAAATGGAAATGGCCAGTATGAAAGAACAGTTTTCTTTTTTTCTCTTTGCCTATAAACCTCTTTTTAAGAACAAAAAATGTAGCTCTCAAATGAAAAATATCCCCCAAAACTCATTGGTTTGAATAGGGTCACATGCCTGTGCCTCAACCACCTGCTTGGTACTTAACATCCATGTAATAAGCTACATAATTTGTTTATGGATTTAGGGATATCATTTTTTTTTCTTTTGGTGCTGTGACTCAGATAGAAATATCATTCTTGAGTAAGGCTTGTCACATGACAATGTGAATGGCTGTTAATATCAAGTGTCGGTGAGTTGTGTTGAACCCTGTAAGTTGCATCTAATAATTGCACTTAGACACAAAGGAATAGCATAACAGATGTATCCACATCAATTAATTACTATGTGAATTTTCCCAATACACAGCTCTTAAATGTCCAGAATAATAACCACATTGAATTAGGTAATTTGCTTAGAGGTAAATGTGCTAGGGGAAAAGACACATAAACAGCATGGACCACTTAGATAATTATAAACATCGAGCCGTTCATGAACATTTCATTGGCATGTGGTTAGTGATTGGTTGGAACCAAGGAAGCAGCTAATTAGTTGCTGTTTGGTTTTCCCATACTTCCTCATTCAAGCTTGTGTGTGTGTGTGTGTGTGTGTGTGTGTGTGCGCGTGTGCGCGCGCGCGCGCATGCGCGCGCGCGCCTGCGTGGTGGGGTAGAAGGGTGGGGGGGTGGGGGGAGGTGGGGGCGGGGACGGATGAGAAGTGAGTCTTGGTGTATCCAGCCACATTAGGGGATGGTGCTGCCAGCTTCAGGGGCCAGGAAAGCTCCAGAAAGTCTAGATGCTGCTCTTTTGTGCATTTAGAGTTACACTTCCGAGGGTGGTCCCCTGAGTGATGGGCCGGGCTGCAGGCTGGCCAGCTGTGGCAGAGCCAGGAGGCAGGCTCACGGGAGCCTCACTACAGAGCTGTCTCCCTCTCACCTTCTCAGTAGTGGTGCTAACATACATTTGTCCTTTGTCATCTTTGTATTTCTCTGGTGTTACAGGATCCCTCTTGCTTTTTCCATTTTCTGTCTTTTCCTTACTCAAACTTTCTTTGTTCCTTGTTTTGTCTTGCCGAGATTGTTGGTTTATTCCCCAGAATGTCTTCTGTCTTTCTTTCTTTCTCCAGGTTTTTGACAGCTTCATATAGCAGTCAAAAATATCTCATGTAGGAAGGGGAGGGAGAGATTAGAGAGAGGAGGTTGGTGGAACAAACGTGATCAGAGAACAATTTATAGGTATAGGAAAATGTTAAAACAAACTCATTGTCTTATATAGTTGATATACACTAATTAAAAATAAAATCATGTGATGCAAGCACAAGTGGCCACCGGGGAGAAACTGACGCTTCCTTTAGTGATGGGTTCCTAGAGACTGCCCACTGCTTTATAACTGATGAGAGTTGGGCAGCTTTGCTACTGAGTGAGGTTGCTAGCCAGCATACGGTTTACATGTCGCAGGGAATTGGAACTAGGCCTTTTAATCCTATGGTAGAAGTGATCCCTCAGCCAGGGGTGTTTCAGTGTCATATACACACGTGTCCCAGGGTTTGCGCTGTGACGTGTAAGTGCATCAAAATAAAAAATGAGGCATTGGGACACCAACTTTTCTGGTTAACAGTTTTCATGCTAGGAAAAGGAGGGATTTTACACATTTCAGTAGGACCTTTATGTTTTGTCCCTTGGAACATGAGACATCCCGGAGGAGAGTCTGGGTGGCTCAGGTTCCTAGCACAGTTCTCCTGGAGCTGGTGGCCTCCAGAGACGATACACGCGGGTGGATGTACAGTTTGCCAGTAGTCTCAGGGAGACAGTGCCATATTTGCTTGTGTACGCTAAGCAAACGAGTGATCATTGTTGTCGTTATTATTGTTTTATAGAAAGTCCATCATGCGGTGCCAAGTGGGCAGTTTCCAGACAGAAACCTGGTCAGTCAGCAAAGTGTGCAGGCTTCTCCACCATCACTTTCGTGTTTCCAGTTTCTCCCATTTTAGGGTCACTGTGTTTTCCTTACATACAGAGCCTCATTGTTCTCAGCAGGCACATTTAGGAAACCATTGGCACTGAAATCCGCTAAAGCAGAAGAACATGGTTTATGTTATGTTGCCTCCGATAAAAAACACAGGGAGGGTGGCTTATGGTAGGTCACAGTTTTAGGGTTTTAGTATGTGGTTGCTTGGCCCCCTTGCCTTTGGGCCTGTGGCAGGACAGTACATCCTGGGGATGTCCACAGTGGAGGAAACTGTTCTTCTTCTCATGATACTCAGGAAACAGAGGGACAGGAGTGGCCAAGGCCCCAACATCCCCTTCAACGGCAACACGCTCACCCCATCCCACCCGGCCCTAACTTCTTTCAACTATGCCCCCTTCTTAAAGGCCTACCCTAGCACCTTTCAATCACACAGTGGTCTGGGGCACTCAGGTCTTCAGCACTCAGGGCTTTGGGGGACATTCAAAAGTCAAACTATCACAGATGGCATTGGAGTATGTAAAATATAGGAAGATTTGGGCCAGATGAGCAGCAGATGTGCACATACTTCTGTGTGTGACTTGCTGAATCCGTTCTACTCCAGCAGCTGTTTTGTTTTTTGTTTTTAACTACAATAGAGGTTTCTTCAGTGCTGTTTGTGGAAATCAAAAATGTGACTATAAAATACAGGGAAAGGATTGAGTTTTAGATCATTAGTCATAAGCTTATCTTCCACAGATGTTCACAGATGTTAATTTATTTAAAAAAGTTCAGATTGTTCTGCATTGAGTTATATTTGCTGGGCTTTTGAGGCAGGAGCTTGCTCTCTGAAGGTGGTAGGTGAAATTGGCTCATGATAAAAGCAGCAGGCTACTCAAATAAATGTCAGTGAGGACAGGGACTGGGGTTAGGAGAAAGATTAAGGGCTAAAGGAGCAAAGGCTGTGGAAGATGAATAAGAAAGCATATGGCTAGCTATAAGATAGCTAAACTGAGCAGGTCAGAGGAAGCATGGAAGCCAATAGTGAGTGGTAGGCTCTTACTAGCTTCCCCCAAAAGGCCTCCCCTTCCGTGTGTGTGTGTGTGTGTGTGTGTGTGTGTGTAACCAATGCACAAGATCCATGCTTCAAATGCATCTAATTATAACAGTCTAAATTGTAAGGAAGGATGATTTATTTATTTAATCACTTTACAGCCTGATCTCAGCCCCCTCCCACCTCACATTCCTTGACCCCTCCAGCTCCCTCTTTCTTTCCTCCCAATCTTCCCTAAAACCCTCCAAACTCGGCCTATTGTTTCACTGTGGGTCTCTGCATCTGTTTCCATCAGCTGCAGGATGAAGGTTATCACAAGACAGTTATGCTAGGCTTCTGTCTGTAAGCAAAGCAGAGTATCCTTAGTAGTGTCAGGGGTTGGGTCTCTCTCATGGAGTGGGTCTCAAGTTGGGCCAGTCATTGGTTTGCCATTCTATCTTCATCCAGCATTTCCTGAAGG
>OU015752.1:84944278-84966444 GCA_907169655.1 Acomys percivali | reverse complement strand
AATAGAATTGAATTAAAGACCCAGAAATAAACCTCTATACCTACAGACACCTATTTTTTGACAAAGAAGCCAAAACCATACAATGGAAAAAAGAAAACATCTTATTTTTAATTCACTGGTGTAGAATTTTGTATATAGATAGAAAATAAGTTTAATTCTAGATACAGTAGTATAGAATTCAAATGTAAGTTTATTCTTCACACACATTATATATAAATATTTCTACTCTAATATGAGGTATTGTACCCAGATATCTCAATTATAATACAAGGTTTACTTCCAATACTTTGAAAGTGCTAATGCAGGCTGTTTAGGATAAATAAGTTATACAAGTTAATTGTTAGCTGATCAAATCATGGTCATGTCAATCACTAGTCTACTTTTATCACAAGAATATACATCTTAGGTCCAGCAGATAGATATGATTATATAGAAAGGTAAGGTAGGATACTTAGATAAGGTCTTCAAAAACCTCAGAGATATGCAGAATATGCCATTTTAAAATGTTTTTGTTATTTTAAAGATTCACTGACAATGAGACAGGTTAACTCCTGGCAACACCCAGCCTTCCTCAAAGAAGATGATGAGCATCAAAGAACCTCCTTATGGAGATGGCTTTAAATGTAGCAAACAAGCCACTGGGCAAAATGTCCTCGTTTCTACCACAGACAGAATTCTGCCTAAAAAAGGGCAAGCTTGGAAGCAGGCAGAGTTGATGGCCAAACTCTGCCAAGACAGGGTAAGAAAGTCCTCAATAGTTCCTGCCTCACATATATGTCTGTCAGATATATTGGGCCAGAAGGCTGAAGAAGATGCTCCAACATAATAGAGAGTTTTGGGTGACTATTCAGGTAGAAAACTGTCTCTGTCATCGTCTTATTTGGAAAGCTACTAACTGCACTCCTGGCATATTTGGGTAATCAAGTTTATTCCTTCTCAAGTCTCTGATGGAGTTGAAGACCAGGTAGCTTAGTTTTACAATGAAACTTAGTTGTTTAGGAGTTTAGATGTTTTTAGGTCTAGACAGATGTTTTAAGTTGATAATGACAAAATGTGATGGAGATTGATTTACACTCAGAATTTTACGCACCAAGAAAGGAAAGATGTTTTCTTCAAGGCTGTCAAATACAAATAGCCAAAACACTAAGGATGTAACATTTATATAATTCCTGATTGTTTCATGGTTCTTCTTGTTGTATATATGTGTAATAAATATAATGTGTATGCAAAAAATAAAAAAATTAAAAAACAAACAAATAGATAAAATACAACAAAAATGAGATCATAGGCAATACACAAAACCAATGAAATAAAACTAGCCAAGATCACAATGTTAAGATGGTCACTGGAGAAATATTTATTGAAGTATTATATTTTATGAAAAAAATTAAGAAAAAAATCAAAAGACAGTCAGAAGGAAGATAAGAAGTGTCTGAAGTGTTCCATTATGGCTTTCTCCAAACTTTTCAGTTCTGTAGCCCGGGACTCATTTTCTATTTTCTAGTTTGACTGTCATGTACACACAACCTGAGGGGGGTTGTAAAAAAAAAGAAAAAAGAAAGCACAGTCAACAAATGGTGCTGGTCTAACTGGATGTCTGCATGTAGAAGAATGCTAATAGATCCATATTTAGTTTACCCTGTAGGTCTTCTTGTGGTGTCCTCAACCCCTCTGGCTTCCTCAATCCTTCCTCCCATTCTTCCACCAAACTCTCCAAACAGGCCTGTTGTGCTGGGCCTGCATAAAACTTAAGTCCAAGTGGATCAAAGACCTCAACATAAAACCAGATACACTAAATCTATTAGAAGGGAAAGTGGGGAAGAGCCTTGAACTCCTTGGCACAAGAGACAACTTCCTGAAAAGAACATCAACAGCTCAGGTACTAGGATCAACAATTAATAAATGGGACCTTGTGAAACTGAAAAGCTTCTGTAAGGCAAAGGGCACTGTCAATAGGATAGAAGGCAGCTACAGACTGGGAAACACCTTCACCCACCCTACACCTGACAAAGGACTAATATCCAAAAATATATAAAGAACTCAAGAAATTAGACACCACCAAACCAAATAGCCCAACTTAAAAATGGGGTATAGAGCTAAACAGAATTCTCAACAGAGGAATCTCTAATGACAGAGAAACACTTAAAGAAATGCTCAACATCCTTACTCATCAGGGAAATGCAAATCAAAATGACTCTGAGATTCCATCTTACACCTATCAGAATGGCTAAGATAAAAAACTCAAGTAACAGCACATGCTGGTGAGGATATGGAGCAAAGGGAACACTCCTCCATTGCTGGTGGGAGTGCAAAGTTGTACAAACACCTTAGAATCAATCTGGAGGTTTCTCAGAAAACTGGGAATAGCTCTACCTCAAGACCCAGCTATTCCAATCCTGGGCATATATCCAAAAGATGCTCCACCACACAACAAGGACACTTACCTAACTATGTTCATTGCAACCTTATTTGTAATAGCCAGAAACTGGAAACAACCCAGATGTCCCTCAACCGGAAGAATGGATAGAAAAAAAATGTGGTACATTTACACAATAGAATACTACTCAGCTATTAAAAACAGACATTGTATAATCTGCAGGCAAATGGATGGAAGTAGAAAAGATCATCCTGAATGAGGTAACCCAGACCCAGAAAGACAAGTATGTATATACTCACTTTATAAGTAAGTGGATGTTAACCATAAAGTACAGGATACCCATGCTACGATACACAGACCCAAAGAAGCCAAGGAGAACCCAAGAGAGGATGCTTGACTCTCACTCAGAAGAGGAAATAAAATAGACACCTAAAGTGGATGGAGGGAGGGAGCTGTGTGGGAGAAAAGACGGGGAGGATAATGGGGTGGGGATCAGGTGTAGGGAGGATGACTTTTACCTTCATGTCAGGAAAGAGACCTGGACTCTCCCTTAGGCAGTGAATTAAATAGAGAGAAATGAGGGAGGTAGAGCAGGTGGCAGCCAGAGCTTCCATTTCCTTTTCCTCTAGGCTTGATACTATCCTTACTGAAGTCAGCCTCTCTTTGTCCTAGAAGTCACAGTGCTATGTCACTTAAATGAAGATAGAACCAAGATAGGAAACTCACTGTGTCTCATCAGATGCTGCCAGTGACTCTCCCAAGAAATATGGAAGTAGGTGTTCATTTAAGAACTGTTAGCTGCTGGGCCTGGAGAGGTGCCCAGTTGTTTAAGAGCCCTTGATGCCCTCGCAGAGGACCCAGGTTCCATTCCCAGAATCAAGTTACAACTGCCCTGTAACCCCTGTTCCAGGGCACCTAACCCTCCACAGACACCTGCATACTTGTGATAAACATAAGCTCTCACAGACAGAAAGACAGACAGACAGACCCCCACAAACACACATCCATAAATATTTTTAAGTATTTATTGACACACAATTAATACACCATAAAATATACCTATTGAAAGTACTATTTTAAGTGTTAACTATTTAGAGTGGCTTTTAATTTTTTCCAATACTTGTGTATGTTTTTTTTTTAATTCTTTCATAGGATAATGTACTTTAGAAATACAATATATTACCTGCCCAGGCCCTTCCTTCTGCAGGGAAAGACGGAGGCCTAATCAATTTTAAGACTTTCCTCCTGGACCCATAGCAAGTTGGTGCCAAGAGCTCTGATGAAATCACTTTTCTTAAACAATGCAGTATATTTTAAAGATGCCCATTTTAGATTTAATCTAAAATGTAAATAAGCATGCTTCCTGATTGTGACTGAAATTATTTCCACAGGAGACTCTCCTTTGTTGGATTTTGATTGATTTTACAATTCAAAATGTTTTTTCATTATTGTTAATGCAGAAAGTCTTGGCACATGACTTGATGGTCTCAATGCTGGTTTATTATGCTATTTTGTCTCACTATAACTTATTAGAGATTTTTGGCTTAATCTTCAACTTGTTTTTAATAGGGTTTATTGAGTCACAATTAATACAACATAAAATATACCCATTGAAAGTACTGTTTTAGGGTTCTTTAAGCATATTTATGGTTATTGAAGCATCTTTTTATTGTAGTTTCACCACTCCAAATCACATACCCGTGGTGAGTTGCACTCATGTAGCTGGGGTCACAGCCCAGAACCACCAGGCCCAGCCTTCTTAGTCTTCTGGTTTTATCAAATGTGCTCAATACCAAGTTCCCATAAATGTTCTTTTGTATTTCATTCTGTAGTTCTATAGCGCGAGCTCTTGCTATTGGCATGTGCCCCATTTTACATAATTTTGTGCATGATGTAAGGTCAAGGTCAAAGTTCATTCTTTGCTTTGTGCTGTCCCATGTGTCTCCCATCGTTTGTTGTGAATCCATTGGCTTATTGTAGCCTCTCCTGGAAATTGATCATAGATGTGCAGCTTTATTCCTGGGCTCCCGATCCTGTTCTCTGTCCCTATATGTACAATAGTTGGCTATAGCAACCGTAACAGAATACTGCAGACTTACATGGCTTACACGGTAGAAACCTTTCTCATAGATCTGGAGACCATAAATCCAATCTGAAGGTTTGATCTCTCCTTATCTCTTCTATTCTTAGCATGAAAAATGGCCACTCTTCACTATGATACCTACTGGCCTTTTCTTTTGTGCATGTACATTACTTATCTCTCTACTTTGATAAAGGCACCTGTCCTACTAGTTAGGACCTCACTCTAAATGCCTCATTTTAACTTAGTATATTTATGTTAAATATACCTCCAAGTATAATTATAGTCTAGGGCACAAAGAATAGAACTTAAGCATACAAATTTTGGCAAGAACACAGACAAGGCCATGTTAGAGCTAAGCTGTGCTGTGTAATGCTATGTTAGTAGCCTTGGTTAAAGTAGTGTTATTGGGGCATTGCCTGCCTCTCAGCATTTTCTTATAAATTGTTTCTGTTGGGTCAGTAGTGATGTCCTATTTTCATTCTAGATTTATTATTTGGGTGTTTTCTCTCTGCTGGCATCAGAGGTTGGTCAGGGTGGCTAAAGTTTTGCCAGTTTGACTGTTATTCAAGTTCTCGGACCACCTGTAATGAGGTGTCGTTCCCTTCATTCTCTTATGCAAGGGTTTTGTTCTTCTTCTCTTTCGCTTTTAGAGCTCGTTGCTGGAAATCACGAAAAGATTGTTAGACTGACAGATAATGAGAGCCCTGGGGTTTCTGACAGCATAGATGCTAGCCTCATGAAAAAGCCTCTTGGAGCCCAGGACTTCTGAGGGAAAATGGTTTCTCTCCCCACCTCAAGGGCCTGGTATATTTTCATTTGCCATGTGGTTTCCCCTGAGGGCTGTTAATCAACAGTCCTGTGCTGGGGAGGGGGGCATCCACAAAAAACAAACAAACAAACAAACAAACAAACAAAAAACCAGCTGGTTGTAACAGTTCTTAGAAAGGAGACATAGCTTCTCCTAGTGCAGGCCCTACAACATACCCAATACTCCTGGTCTCCCCTATCCTTGCAAAGTGGCTTGCTAGTTTAACAACTTAAGTTCTCAGGACGGAAGAAGCCTTCACTTGTCCCTTTCTCTGCAAACCTCGGAGAACCCATGGCCCTGATTATCTCATGCTAGCCCCGAAAGCCTACCATTTAGCTTGCTAGTCAAAGGGAGGGAGCCAGAAAGGAGATGGGACCAGAGGCATGGGCTGTGTAAATTTACCACGCTCCAGGATTTCATAGCCACATCTGCTTCTGTTTCTCGTTGTCTCCCTGAGGACCACCAGTCATGCACAGACAGGATCTTGACTGCCTTGAATAGGTTTATTATTTTTGCTTTTTTTCATTAAAGTTTGCTCATATTTATAAGGAACTGCTATGGTTAATTTAAATGGTATGGCCTAATAAATATTTATTATTCGGCTATAGTGATTATGGTAGTATTATCTAACCCACTTTTACAATCAATAAAGACACAGACACTTGATGTATTTTAGAACAGCCTAGTCTTACCTGGGGCAAGGCAGGTATTAACTCCTAAGCCACCTTCCATTACACCCTAGCCTCCATCCCATGCCATCTGCTCTAACAATTTATATCTGGGCTACCTCTCATCCATAATCCCAAATACTTTGCCATTTTTGTTTTTCATGTGGAACTTCAGAATTCCTCCTCTGAGCCCACATGGCTCTGTTTTATCCCATGGCGATTTTCCTCCCTCTTCTGGTCCCCATCTGCCTCTCCTTGCCAGGATTCTCCTGTTGAAAGCCTGAGAGCCTTCGCTCCTCCCCTTCCTTCTGCCCTGCCCAGGTGTAGGCCTTTTAGTCAGCCAATCAGGGAGGCAAGGTTCAGGGCAGCAACTAGGTCTTGAGCCAGTAATTAGCATCAAAATACACAGCGTCAAACCAACTTCCAACAAGAAACAACGGGATGTTTGGATTCTTTAATTTTTCTAATATTTTCTTTATTTCTTTCTGCTGACTTTCACTTTCCATCCCACTGTGTGTGGCTTTCGCAAAAACTATCCGCGTTGTCAGCCTTGTGAGTTCTCTTCAGTGCCCTTGCCTCATGAGTATAGCTCAGCTGCAGGCCAAGGTGTAGTTTAAAAGATGGAGGGCGTGTTGCTTGCATGGCAGGGCCTTTGGATAAATGCTCTGTATTAAAGAACATGGATAGTCCGGAGTAGCTGATGAGTTAAAGCAGGGCCACACATCACACAGTATAACATTAAAGTCAGCCACGGACCTCACATGTCATAATGACCCTCTAAGATTACATTGCCTTGTTCCTTCATGGCCATCTTAATTTGTGTAAATACACTCTATGTTTACTCAGGGACAGAATCACCTAACAGTACTGTGTCACTAAGTGACATATGACTATGTGCTCCAAGCTGTCTGAAACTCCAGGGGCAAGTGGCCAGAAAGCACACACATATAATTTATATGTAAAATGTGGCCTTTCATTGCTCAACTCCCGCTGCCTGTATTCCTGACAAGTAAAATAATAAGCAAAGCCCCCAGTTACAGAACACTATGTTGGGTTGTTCTCAGTTATTTTCCCACGGTGTAAAAAAGGTCTTCAGAGGAGGTGTTTGCCTTCTTCACCTTCATTCGTGTACACCAGTCTCTTCCCCCCTGCATCCTTTTTCCCCTGAAGATTTAGTTTACCTGCAGACTTAGCTAAAACTCACCCGTTTCAAATGCTGGAAGGCAGCTCAGGTGAAAGATGCCCCAGTGTCCAGGTATCCGCGGAAGTCTAATCCTGAACCCAGGGCACAGAGATTCAGGCTCATTCTCTCTCTCTCTCTCTCTCTCTCTCCCTCTCTCTCCCTCCCTCCCCCCCCCCCCCCCCCCCCCCCCCCCCCCCCCCTCTCTCTCTCTCTCTCTCTCTCTGGTATCTTTCAGTCAGTGTCTCCATGGGGTGGGGGGTGGGGTGAGGAGTGGGGGGGGGAGGGGCGGGGAGGGAGGCTTCTGTTTCTAAACTATAGCAATACTGGCTAAGTGTATGTCATCCTTCAGCCTGTTAACACAAGAAAGAGGACCTGTGTGAGCCCCTCTTTTCAGATGCTGGTGGGATGGCATAATTACTGTGCTTGGCACAGATCATGTGCAGCAACAATGGAGGAATGAGTAGGCTCAAGGTCTCCTAGAGGTGGAAGAGGCCATCTCTAAAGGGGGCGGAGGGGGGGCCCGACAATGCATTGGGAGGAAGAAGCCAAGCAAACAAATCAAGGCTTATTCCTGTTTGAGACCTTGTATGATCATAATTCAATACACCTTAATGGTTTTCATGAAGGCCCTCGGGAACCGTGCAGTTTCTATTTCTGGAACAGAGAGAGGTTAGTGAGAGGCTCATTGCCAAGTGGCTGCTAGCCTAGGAAGGCACTGTCTCATCAGCCCCACCCCTTCCGCCAGCCAAGGGAAGCTCTGCTAGGCTCGGGCAACTTTTACGAGGAACAAAATGTTCTATGCAGCCCACCACGCGGTGTACCCTGGAAGACCTTTTGTTAGGCATGGGGTACCAGGAAACAGTACGTGGACGTGAAGAACTGTCCCGAATCCTTTCAAGTAGCTTGGTTGCCACTGTTGTAACCTAGCACCCAAACCGGTATTTGTGCCTCAACTCCTTCGTGTGCCTGCTGCGCGCTGTCCAGTGTCCTGTCCTCTGAAGGAAGGGGCAGGGGAGCTGCTCCAGCGTGCTAGCTGCACGCTTTGGTCATCATCCCACTTCTTCCGAAAAGATCCTCGCCCGCTTTCAGCACCGTGTTGCTGTCAGAGAATTTAAAACTCCTTTTTCTGGTTCTACAAGAAATATCACTGAACGCAGAGGAGGCCCTGGTAGATAATAAAGATGATTAGAGCTTGTTGGCAGGCATGTGCTGCCAAGGAGATGGAAGAAAGCATTTAATTACTTGGAGGCATCTGAAGAGCTCTGTGTAGCCTTGCTCAGTGCCTTTGAAATCTTAGCTAGTGTGGGGTTTGCCTCAAAGAATTTTTATTTTTCCTCCCTTTTGGGGTCTGGTGATAAATGCGAAGAGGCCGCCAAACACAAAGCATTCGAGGTTTTCTGTTTTAATCATTTATCTGTGTGACTTCGAGGCTGCCGCCGAAAGTTGCGCTTGCCATATTGTAATCACATTGGATTTACTAAAAGTTGAACCGCATGACAGGCGGAGCAGTATGTCACTGCTGAGTGAGGCTTCCCTGAAGGGATGATTTTCATTTATCTCCTAAACAAAAAAAACAAACAAACAAAAATCAACCTTTTTGTATTTCATCGTGTGCAGCCTTAATGGCACAGTGATGGCTATATATTTCTTTCTGACCTCATGGTTTTTATATGTGCACGCGCTCCACTGAGATGAACGCCTTTCTAGTACAGGGTAGCAGGAGATGCCCCCCTGAACATGCCACTGTGGCATAAGGATTACTTTGAGCTAAAGCACTTGGAAAACAGCGGGTGTGAGAAGGGCAGCCTTAGCTCTTCTCTTCCTGAAAACAAAAGGAAAACAAAACAAAACAAAACAACTTCCAGGAGTTAGGTGCCTGCCCACAGCCAGAGAAAAGAAGCCATGCTGAGCTGAGCCCCAGCCGAGAGGTCTCTGAGCAGCCTTCTTTGATGAGTACCCTCCAGTAGCGTCCCACATAATTTACTTACATTTCCACAATTACTCCTCTTTGTTCAAATACAACAGCATCTGTGTCTTACCACTTTTGATTTGGTTTGGTTTGGTTTTTTTTTTGAGACAGAGTTTCTCTGTGTAGCTTTGGCTGTCCTACACTCGCTTTGTAGGCCAGGCTGGCCTTGAACTTATAGAGAGCCACCTGCCTCTGCCTCCCTAGTACTGGGATTAAAGACGTTCCTGGTGCAAATTTTTGTCCCGAAACACTTGGACTAAAGGTGTATGCTTTTAGCTATTTAATGTGTCTCATGGGCAGTGGTATAGCTCAGTTGAAGAACATTTGCCTAAAGTATGTGAGGCCCCAGGTTTTACCCCAGGATTGCAAAAATCAAATTGAACTGAAAAACTGTCTCATAAATTCAATTCTGCTGCCCAGCCAGGACCCTAAGCGAGTAAGGCCTTACCTCCTTTACACACAAAAAAACTTTGTATCATCTTCAGATATTTCATTAACATAAGCCCTCTGGAAAAACAAGCAAACAAACAAACCAACTAACAGTAATCCAACACACCGCCAGTCCTTAGCAAACAGATCTTAGTTAATGCCTTGACTCTGGATTAATGGTTGCAGATTGTTGGTCTGGAAGCTGAAATTTGGGGGGCATCGGTAGCTTTTTCAGAATCATAGTCTAGAGTCCCTGCTGCCAAAGCTTCACTCCTTCAAGGTCACCATGTCTTTGTTCTGTGTTTCTCCTTGGGTGAGAGTGTTAGCATACTGCTCCAGTCTGCCTAGCAACCTATGATGTCATCACCTACCCGCCACTGGGCGTGCCCCTCCCCAAAGGGCAAACCCACTTTGTCTCTCTCTCTCTCTTACCTCTTTCTCCTCTCTTGCTGTCTCTGCTTCTCTCTTCCCCTTCCTCTGTCTCTCTCTTTCTCTCTGGGGCATTCCCCCTTCCTTCTCCACTCCATGCTCATATAATAAACGTCTCCATATTGTATCTGTTGTGTGGCTCATATTTCATATTTAAAAGAAAGTATTACACTAACTTGCCTCAAAGGGTTGTGGGGCAGTATTTACAGCTACCTCTGTAAAGACATTACCTGCTACTATTTGCCACTGTTGGTATTATTGCTGTCACAGGTTTGAACTAAGCCTCCACCACTTGCATTGTCTAGTTGAAGTGGAATGTCGGGTTGGGGGTGACTTCCTCACTGTAATTTCTAACCTCCATTTTCGTAACATCTTTTCAGTTCTGTGTTTTCTCCCCCTGCATCCGGGACAGCATGGAGAAACATGGTTTGAGACTTAAAACTGATATCTTTCTTCATGTGTTTTGAGTCAGGATCATCTGCTGTCTGTGTGGGGGTGCTGCTAAAAGATGCTGCAGTTTCTAGTCTTGGGTGCTAGCCTGGCTGCTGGAGCTGCTTGGTGCTTTGTGAAGAAATTAACACAGAAAATACTGAAAAAGGAAAAAAAAAAAAAACCAGCCTGATTGCCGACAACAGCTCTCGTCTTATTTTTCCATTTCTCTCTTATCTCTTGGCTGCTGAAATTATTTGGCTCAAGGCACAACTGATCCTTCTGGAGGGACCTTTCTGCGGAATTTTAGATTACAGGAAGCTTCTATGAGCTTAAATACAGATTTCAGTTTGCAGGGAAACAGAAGCAGATGAACGGCTCCCTGGGGAGCTGAAGAGGGGTGTCATGATGCTGTGTTCTATTTGGTTGATCCTAGTCCCCTTTGTTTTGCTGTAAAATAACACCACAGAGCGAGTAAATGAGAAATAGCAGACCTGTGTTTCACTCATGACTGAGGAGGTTGGAAGGTCTAAGGACCCAGGTGCCACATCCGTGGAGGGTCACTATGTCACGACACGGTGAGAGAGTACAATGGCAAAATAGACTTACACTTAACCCATTACAGAGAATACGGCATTCTTTCACTCGCGAGGATGCAGCCCTTCCCAATGCTGCTACATTGGGGGTTACATTTCCAGCACGTGACGTGCTAAAGGACTATAGCATCCTCCGTGACTGAGACCAGTGCTTGATGTTGTCTTGCTGAACCCTGTGTGAGACAGAAAGTTACTGCTCAAAGCTCACTAGATTTCAGAATTACTTGCATCGCAACATGGAATGGGATTTTACATTAGCATTGCAGGTCCCATTATCAGACTGCATTTTCATATTGAATTATAAACAAAATTTTTATGCTGCTTACATTTAATGAAATTTTAATAAGGCCATGTTTTGATGTTATTATTCAAATAATGTGATCTGAATTGCTTTCCTCTGAATATATTTGCATTAAGGAGGAAATCAATTTGAGTTTGTTCTTTGAGCAGTGTACCTATTTTCTTGGTAGCTTTAAAAAGACAGAGGAGAAATCAGTTTCTTTGTCAGTAAATGGAGAAGAACCACATTTACTAAGATCTGCAGCAGTGATGGCAACAGACTGCTGATGGTTTGAGTTAATGAAATGACTCATTTTGTCTATTAGAGTCGCACAATTTAAACCATCTAACAACGGCACACATCCCAAATTGTAAGAAATGATAGCTCTTTTCTTTCTTATTGGGATTTTTAAACCTTATATACTAAGAAAGAAATGAAGAGATTCGCATTATTGCTACTCCCAATCATTAGCAACCTAAATTAAATGGTAATCTCTTGAGAGAGCAAGTGTCTCGGGGCGGGCTATAGCATCCTTCTAGCATGCTTCTGCTAAAATTGTGGGTGTGGGTCCAAGGCTGTTTTCTCAAACATATCTTCCAAAAGATCAGCTCACATTACAAAGTTAAAACACGTTATTGGCAATGCTTATGTGGTTTCTCATGGTCGTCTAACTGAAATTTAATGAAGAGAATGTGAGTCTTCAAATCGCCAGAGAAGTCTTGCTTTTGAGAGTAACTTCCTTTACAGACCCCAAGGGATTGCACAGAAATAACTAGCCAAGAAGGTATGAACTCTGCCAAGGAAAGGTGCCCAAACGGGGTCGTCCCCCTCTCCCGGGTTTTTCATGTCCGCATCTGACGCACAAAGAAATGTTTTTTCTAGCCTTCCCTGGTCTTTTCTTCCTCTTTTTATTTCCCAACCCCACATATATTTATCCTTTGTGTTCATATACAAACTTTCTTGTTCAAAAACTCAGCAAATGTGTCTAAGTAAATGTGCTCTAAGATTTCTCTGCACACTTGCTGAGAGATTTTGGTTCTTGTTTTCTATTTATAAGATTTCATAAACACCATTTGATTCTCATTAAGACCAAGGCCTGAGCCCACAAGCAGCATCCGCCGCCAAGGCCTTCCGCATGCGTAGTAGGCGTGTGGATGCCACGCCCCCGCAGAAGGCCTCCCAGTCCTTCTGCTCCGCCTCCCGGGACGCAGCGCGACGGCGCCGTGACGTCACGCGCGCGCCGCTGCCCCGCTCAGAACCTTTCCGGCGCGCTGGGCACAGGTTTCTGGCGGTTACTGCGAGCTGAACGTGTTCTTCTCTCCGCCGCCCGGTGACATGCTGCAGAAGCCGAGGGGCCGCGGCCGGCCCAGCACTCAGTCCAATCGGGAACGAGACGAGGGAGGCGCTGGCGAGGAAGCGCCCAGCACGTCCCGCGGCGCGGTCGGCTCGTCTCAGGGCTCCTGCGCCTCCCTGTCGACCCCCACCGTAGGGCCGCGCACCCAGAAGCAGCTGGAGCTGAAGGTGGCGGAGTTGGTGCAGTTCCTGCTGATCAAGGACCAGAAGAAAATCCCCATCAAGCGCACCGACATCCTGAAGCACGTGGTGGGAGACTACCGGGACGTGTACCCCAACTTGCTGAAGCTGGCCGCTGAGCGCCTGCAGTACGTGTTCGGATACAAGCTGGTGGAACTGGAGCCCAAGAGCCACACCTACATCCTTATCAACATGTTGGAGCCCGTGGATGAGGATGCTGAAGTGAGGGGCGATCAGGGTACACCTACCACGGGCCTGCTTATGATAGTCCTGGGGCTCATCTTTATGAAAGGCAACACCATTACCGAGACCGAGGTCTGGGACTTCCTGCGGCGGCTCGGGGTGTACCCCACTAAGAAGCATTTAATTTTTGGCGACCCAAAGAAACTCATTACTGAAGACTTTGTGCGGCAGCGCTACCTGGAGTACCGGAGGATACCCCACACCGACCCTGTGGACTACGAATTACAGTGGGGCCCGCGAACCAACTTGGAAACCAGCAAGATGAAGGTTCTTAAGTTTGTGGCCAAAGTTCATAATCAGGACCCCAAAGACTGGCCCGCACAATACTGTGAAGCTTTGGCAGATGAGGAAAATAGGGCCAGACCGGCAGCTAGTGGCCCAACCACTTCCTCTTGAACTATTGAGATGCAGTCTGAGGGACTCCCGAGATCCAGGATAAAAACTGGGAAAGGGGGTCCGAGGAAGTGTGATTCTGCCAAGCGTAAATGTCTTGTGGCATTAACATGTTGAAGAGGTTTTGTTTGGCTTATTATGGTTTTGGCCTCTAAATTTTCATTGCTAAAGAGATGGAAGAAATATTTCATTTTATTGTCTATTGTTGAAAGAGTTTTCTAGCTTTCTGAGCTTAACTGGAAAATTGTAGTATGATGTCAAACATATTTAAGAAGGAATACAGGTAAATTGGTTTGATGTTCTAGAAGATAAAGGCTTTTTAAAATTGAAAGTTAAATTGTTTTAACGTCATGTATTACAACTTTAAAAATACATATTCTGTATGGGTATGAGCACTGTGTGGTTTTAAGAAATCTATGATGTGTTTTTCTGACATTTTTATATTCATAATTAATACTCTTATTCTATGGGTTCCACTTAAGTTTTTTTTTTCCTGTTTATAATAAATACTGTACTTTTGAGTCAGTACACCATTGTATTTTGTTGTTTCCCTGTTAGAAATTGTGGCTCTTAAGAAAATGTCATAATTTCAGCCGTTTTTGCTATGCTACCAGCTGAGGTCAATGGTGTCGCAGAAGTGTGTGAATGTATGTTGGATCAAGTTGTAAAATCCCGCACTGTAAGTCTCAGGTTTGTAAACGTGACTAGTGATTACCTGATTAGGAATCACACTGCCCAAGTGCAGATCTTACCCCACTATAAGGATTTAGCTTGTATACCCATAGAATGGGCGAACTCCCTTATGAGTGTGCCATTGTGGTGAACAGATACGGAACTTTGTGAAGTTCAGCAAAGGCCCAGGTATGAAAACGTAGTCACTTTATACCTGACTTGTACTCTTGTTTTGAGCTACTTTTCCTTCTTCTATCATGCTGGATCATTTTTAGAGGACCGATCACAAGTCCTGGGGCTAAGACATTCCTCCCATGTTCTTTGGAAGAACTTAGCGTGATGTCTGATGAGGGCAGCCCGACCAGTGTGAACAGATCAACCTCAAGATCCCCTGGGCTGTGGGAGGTTTAGAGGTCATCTGACCGCAGTTTGAACTAAAGCTCAGGCTGGTCCTCTTGGGTGTAACTTTGAGCTCTGGTTCTCAACTGTAAAAAGGGGGGTGAGGGACAACTTGATGTTGCTATAGATGAATCAGAGGAGACAAGTTCCCAAGAATCCTTGGAGTTGGTACCAGTTTTCAGCCAAACTCTGGACACAAGTAGTAAGTACCGTTGTTCTGAGGAGAGTTGCTATAAGCTCATCAAAGGAGGCAAATCTTTCACAGAGCAGTGAGGGGGGCAGGTGACTTTCATCAGCCCTGACCTAGGGGTCAATTAGAGGAATTTGTGATCCTGACGAGGTATGAAGGAGCGAGAGGGGCTACCAGTAGTTGATTTGTGTTGTAGTTGTGTCCTAGTTTGTGTTCTACTGCTGTGACAAGTACCATGGCCACAAGCAGCTTGGGGAGGTAAGGGTTTATTTAGTAGTTGTAGTTCATGCCTGAGGGAAGTCAGGGCAGGGACCAGGAAGCTGGAAATAAAGCCAAGCCCATGAAGAACACTGCTCACAGGTTTGTCCAGCCTGCATGAGCAGCTCAGGGCCACTTGCCCATGGCTGGCGTTGCCAACGGTGAGCTGTTCCCACCTCCCCCCCCATCACATAGCAATCAAGAAAACGCCCACAGGCCAACCTGATGGAAGCAGTTTCTCAATTGAGGGTGCCTCTGGCTTATGACCCTGGCTTATGTCAAGTTGACAAAAACTAGCACAAGTAGATTTGGAATTGTTTTTTTTGTTGTTGTTTTGTTTTTTTTTTTAAAGGAGTAGTTTATCCTTAACAGTCTCTCCTTGGTCTGCGTTTTATGTCAGTGTTTTAATTACCTTCTGCCCGCTGGCTGCTGACCTTTCTGAGTCATCTTTCGATTGTGCTGTGCTTAAGTCGTCATCTGTACCCACTGTCTCATAGAACTGCCAGATACAATCATGATACTGCAGTTTCCTGAGGTCTTCACAGTTCACTGTCAAGTTACTTTGTTCGAGATGCTGTGCTACATGAGAGGCTGGATCGAGCTTTTATGTCTTTCCTTTCTCACTAGATCCCAGGGCTGCATATCATGCCATGATAACGTTTTTATAATGTATATGTGTGTGCATGTTCATGGAGACTACATGGCTTCTTTTGTGGGTTTTCACAGTTAATGTAGGTGGCCTTGGGTCCCTCATCACAGCTGTTGTTAACCGGCTGTTGTTGAAGTTTATATCAGTGTAGATGCGTGATCTCACTTGTTCATTTTGATTTCCTTTTGTGAAGGCAGTATATGGCCTCCTAACAGCTAGGCAGGCTCCTCCCAGCATTCTACTTTTGCAGGCAAATGTGTGCACAGAGGCCGTTATCAGTGATACTTGCTGAATGACTCTTGAGCTCATACCAAGTTGCGCTCTTGCCAGTGCCTAGGCAGTTTCTAGTTCGTTTTCGCCAGTCGCCCCACACTTGGCCTTTGCAGCCCTGTGGTGGTGAGTATGCCGTCAATACTTCACTGTGACATTAAGCATCAAGCTGTTGTTCACTTTCCACTGTGACCATCAGATTTTAAACATCAGATGTCTTTTCTGTGTATTGATTTGCTAGAGCTCTTTGTGTCTTCTGCACACCAGATCACTGCTGAACCCAGGCACAAATACATGTACAGTGTTCTTTTTCTCGTGTTTGGCTTTAATGTGTCATAACTATTAGTATTGTAATCCCTGTGTTTTTGTGCTATGCTTTGAAAAGTTTTCTCTAATCTTCCATATGAAAGTATTAACTTATTTTTTTATTTTTGAGAATTTCATACATGAGTACTGTGTTTATATCATTTCTACCCCACTCCAAATCCTCCTGTGTCCTCCCTCTTCCAAATTCATAACTTTTTGTTGTGTTTCAAGACAGGGTTTTTCTGTATTGCCTTTGCAGACCAGGATGGCCTTGATCTCACAGTGATCCACCTGCCTCTGCTTCCTGAGCACTGGGACTAAAGGCGTGCGCCACCACACCCGGCATAAAATCATGACTTCTTTAATTGATATATATATATGTATATATAAATGCAGCCTGCTGAGAACGTTGGACTAAACAATTGGTATTGGACAATCAATTAGGGCCTCATTCTTGAAGAAAACTAATTCTCCCTTTCTCAGCCTACAGTTCTTCATCTAGGGGTGAGGCCTTGTGAGATTTCCCCCATCCACATTGGTATGTCAACTAGTGTTTTCATTTTGGGCTTTTGTTTAGGCAGCCATATTGTTAGGATTTCATAGGTGCAGAGGATACAGTCTCACAGCAGGCATTCTGGGTCTCTGGCTGACCTTCCTGCCCACTCTTGTGCTGTTTTCCGAGCCATAGATATAGCAGTTGTCTTGTAGATGTGCCAGTAGGGGTCGAGCACCCAGAGGTCAGCTGATCTCAGCATCCTGACCACTTGTAGATCTCTGTAATAGTCTCCGTCCACAGGAAAAAAGCTGCTTTGATGTGGGTTTAAGGATAAGTGTTTAGAAATCAGTTAGGAATTATAGTGATTTAGGAAAGTGGCAGAAGTGGGTTCCCTGCTAAGGTCCATGTCCTCACCAGCCACAGGTGGTTGGCTAGCTTGATAGTACCAAGCATGGATTCCCTCCATCGAATAGGTTTTAAGTTCGCTAGACAAAGGTTAGTTACCCCCAAGATAATAACTGCCTCTCTTGCACCCTTGGGGATATCTTGCTTTGCTGGGCATTAGTATGGTTCGTAGGCTTTACATTTGGGTAACGTTATTTATTGCTTGTCTCCCTTGGCAGTTTTCATAGCATGTTTGGGTACCATGAAAGCTAGTCTTCAGGGAGATGGCTTCTAGGTCAGTGACAATAGCCTATCCTTTGGGGAGTCTCTTTGATTCCCTGGACCAACCACTTAAAGAGAGGAGATTTCCCATAGCTGGCACTGTGGTTTTCATTAGGTAGTCTCTGGTTCTTATGGGGGAGCTTTGTCACTCCAAGTGGCATAACTTCATTCAAAACACACACACACACACACACACACACACACACACACACACACACACACGTGCATGTAGTGTTTCGGTAAACATGAATAGTACGTTTCAAACATACTTAATGTCTTTTTTTTCCTTCTCCCTCCCCCTCCCCCACCCCCTCCCCCTTCCCCTCCCCCTTCCCCTTCCCCTCCCCCTCCCCCAGTGTTGCCCTCCCAGCTAATCCTCCCCATTCCTGTTTTTTGATTTCTAGGCGCTCATTCTCTGCCTTCCCCTGAGCCCCTCAGCCCACTTTGTTTTCCTGTTATCTGCAATTGCTCCAGTTTATATACTCAAATCTAAGGATTCAGAGTTAAGATTCACAAATAAGAGAAAATGTACAGTGTTTGTCTGTACTCAGTATAATATTCTCTAGTTTATTTCATTTGCCTTTCAGTTTTTTTTTCTTTGCATAGTTGCATTATTTCCTAGAGTTTATATGCCACATTCTCACTGTCCATTTATCAGTTGAAGGACACTTAAGTTGCTTGCATTTCCTAGATGTTGTGAATAGAGCAGCAGTGAACATGACTGCTGAGCAGTTAGCTGTGAGGCAGGGTGTTGAGCGGGGTATTTGGCCCATGCTGTAGGGCTTTAGCTTTATAAGGATTCTCCACACTGACGTCTATCATGGCTGCCGCAGTTTGCAAACTCAGTAACAATGACTGTGGGTTCTATCCCTTTTCCCATACCCTCAGCACTTGTCAGCTTTTCTATTCATTTTACCCATTCTGACTGAGGCATAATGAAATCTCAAAAGTAATTTTAATTTGTATTAAACATTTTTGTGACTTTTTTTTTTTTTTTTTTTTTTTTGAGAATCTCTGATCAGATCCTGGCTCACTAAAAAAAAAGGGGGGGGGTTGTTTTGACTCAGCTTTTTTGGGTTCTTTGTAGATTCTGGACACTTAAATCTAGGCCACCGATTGGTTGATTTGTTTGTAGTAGATTAGTCCTTAGCCCAGGTTGACTGCTGTGTTGTCTTGATCAAATGTGAATTATGCATCTCTGGCAGGAACGTGGCAGAAACAGTGGTGTGTTAGGTTTTCTGGATCTTATCAGATGATGTAAAATTTCAGTTTGTACCACCAGTCTGTAACCCTGGTCAGCGAGTGAGCTGAGAGAAGCATCTGATGGTCCTTTCCAGTCGCTGTGAACTTTTCATTTCCTTCTTTACAACCTGGGTAAAGATATTTTTGAAACCCAGTAGGTATTATATCCCCCAACTGATCTAGGTGGATCCAATGAGTTGGTCCAGTGGGTAAAGGCGTTTGCCACCAGGGCCTGAGGACCTGAGTGGAACCCCCAGAACCCACACTGAAGAAAGAAAAACCGACTCCTGATGCTTGTTCTCTGACCTCGACACATGTGCCCTGCTATAGAAATGCCGCCCTCCAAATAAATGTTAATAGTTTTAAAAGTTAAATGTTTCTAATTGAAAAAAAATTTTTTTTCACCTTTCCTCCAAAATTTTACATTTCAGCGTGTTTACCTATTTCTATTTGCATTCACTCTTGGGTTACATCACAGACACGATCACAAATTCTTCTTGACTTTGCCCGTGAGAGCCCTTTCACCTGATTTTGTGTATTTAATGTTCTCCCTTTCTTGTTGTGCTACTTTTATTTTCTTGTTTTCCTTTTGAGTACGTGAACATCGGCCTTATTTGAAGCTTTGCCTGCTCTAACCCCCAGGGGAGTTGCCTCTTTCTCTTGGGAGCTCTGGCACCTTTTGAGGGCTGGAGTTTAGAAACAGAGTTGCTGGGTTTGCTCATGCTTAGAGAAGTGGCTGGCAAAGTTGGGGCAGGGGTCATCTGCCAGCTGTGTACTCAACACTGAGGTCACATAGATGGTGCCATGTGTGCCCTAGTGCCACAGCGCTCGGTCTGGTTCTTCCCTTCCCACACGTGTAGATGTCTTCTCCAACAGAAGTCTGTATCCTCAGCGTTAATCCTTACGATGCTAGTGAGGCTTCTAGTACCTCTGAGGGTATTTTGGCTACATCTCAGATGTGTGGGGGGGGGGGGGGGGGGGGGAAGGGGAGGGGAGGGAGGGAGACAGGGAGGCAAAGAGAGGAGAGAGAATGTGAATGTGTGTATAAAAATAGTGTGTATATATATATATATATATATATATATATATATATAGTGTGTGTGTGTGTGTGTGTTTGTGCATGTGTGTGTGTGTGAGGAGTAGTAGTAGTAGTAGTATATAATCTATCAGTACTTGTGAAGATGGGATAACCTCAGGCATCATCACTTCTCTGGCACTGTCTGCTGTTTCTGATAGGCCTCTTCACTCCCCTGGATCTTGCTGGCTAGGCTAGGCTGGCTGGCCAGCAAGGCCTGAGGAGACTCTGGTCTGCATCCAGCTCACAGTGAGGTCATGAGCACGCGGCACACGTGGGACTTGCCATGAGATGAAGCTCAGGCTGTCATGCTTGTGCTGACAGCTCCTTGCTGACTATGAATCGCCCCATTCTCTCTTACACTTTTCATAGCTGGCACAGTGCATTGTTCAAGAAACAGAAAATATTCCGGTCTCAAAATGTACTAAGGAACTCCCTTTTGTCATATTGTATAAAAATTAATTATTGTATGCTTTTGGATGTTTAGAAGGACCTCACCTGTAAAACGTTATGGACCCAGTGATGTTTGTGTGTGCATTAAAATATATATTTTGAGAATTTCATACACAATATATTTGGATTGCATTCACCCATGCTCTCCCCCTAATTCCTTCAGGATCCACTCACAATCCATTCCCAACTTTGTGTCCTTTAAAAAAATATGTTTAACACACTGAGTTCAATTTGTGCTGCCCATATACTGTTGGGCATGGTGTCATTCAGTGGAGTGTCGTTGACCGACCAGAGGACACACCCTTAAAAGAAATGACTTTCTCTTCCCTTGCAGCCTTCAACTATCAAGATAGCTCCTCCACTAGGGACGGGGGCTCGTGAACCCCTCTGCATTCCATGCTAAAATGTTCACTGGCTTGTGCAGGCAACCATAGCTGCTGTGAGTTCATGAGTACAGTGGTCATGCTGGGTTCAGAAGCAATGGTTTCGCTCTGGTCCTCCCCATCTTCTAGCTCTTACCATCTTTCTGCAGTGGTGAACCTTTGAGGAAGATGGTGTCTTATTTAGGGCTCGGCACCCCACAGTCACTTATTTTCTACTCCTTATGAGCCCCTGTATTTGCCACCATCTACTATGCAAAGAAACTGTTGAAATTTGGAAACTGCACCAATCACAGGGTGAGAAATATAAACTTAGAGGACAGTTTGATGCTATGCCCACTTAGCAGAATTATAGTAATGGACTCACACCTGGGCCTGTGAGTACCCCACCATGGGTGTTTTGACCAGATTTACAGTACCAGGCATGTGTTTCCTCCACTGGACAGGCCTCAGTTCCAAACAGACAGTAATGGGTCACATAGATAACATGTGTGCCACTATTGCACCCAGGGGCAATTGTTGGATCATTAATGTAGCTCCAGGGCTCATAGCCGAGTAAGGCTTGATGACCTCCCAAGATCCCACAGTCTGCATAATGCCTTCCAGCTCAGAAGAGGCTTCCTACCCAATATCAACCTGATTTCTCTGTATCCTGTGACTAAAGTGGGGAGTGCCTGCACCAATGGGGTCTTACCGTTAAGTTCTGGTGAGCCTGTTCAAGCTGGCCTTGAAATCCCTGTTCTCTTTTCTCAGCGCCCCACGCTCTGGTATTACTGGTGTGTGGCACTGTGTCTATAGGGGCAGGAATACAAATATGTTTTTAATTCGTTTATTTGCAAAATTCCATACATGTAAAAGTAGAAAACCAATGTAATCATTTCACTGCATGGGTAATTTTGTTCCACCTGTGTCTCCTCCTAGTCCCATTCTATCATGTCATATGTATATATTTTAGATGTGTCTTTAAAGGATACTAATTCTCACAGCGGGACAAATGGTTTTTTGTATTTAGTGCGATGCTGGAATGCCTTTCCTTTTCAGCATATTTATGTTGCTTATCACACTGACTGTCTATTCAGAAGCACACAGCCCACTCCGCTGTGGTACAGATCCACTGCCAATTGTCTTCTGGTGATTTCTACCTTTGCTCCATGTTGACCAGAGTATGTACATCATATAATTAAAATTTTTCTGTATTTGTTGAGGATTTTCTCTTCGACTGCAGTTTTCTCTTTGGTTTCAAGATAACGACAGCCTTGTATGACAAGCTGAGAAGTCCTCTCTCTCCTCCAAGTTTGGAAAAAGTAGAATTGTTATTAACTCTTTAAGTGCTTGGAAGAACTCACTGAGAACATAGACAGGGCTGAACTTCTCACTCTTTGCTGGGATTTTGATTTCTGATAAATCTCTTGTGAATGTATCAGCATTTTCTACTTCTTCATCCTATCCAAAGGTTTACTTTTATGTGGTGTGTGATTGTGTGTGTGCGTGTGTGTCTGTGTATGTGTGTGTTGTGTATGTGAGCACATGTTCACATATGTATATGTGGTGTGTTTGTGGGGGGGTATGTGTCTATATGCTGTGTGTATAGTGAGTCTGTGTGTATGTAATATGCATATGTGTGTGGTGTAAGTATAGTGTGTGTTGTGGTATGTGGGCATGTGTGTATGAGTATGTGTGTGTGGTATGT
>OU015752.1:84900208-84936258 GCA_907169655.1 Acomys percivali | reverse complement strand
TGTGTGTGTGTGTGTGTGTGTGTGTGTGTGTGTGTGTGTGTGTGTGTATGTATGAATATGCATCATAATTAGGTTTAGTACTGCTGTGATGAAACATGGTCAAAAGCAACTCGGGAAAGAAAGACTATATTTGGCTTATATATCCTGAATCTCAGTCCACTGAGGGAAGCCAGGCAGGAACCTGGAGGCAGGAGCTGATGCAGAGGCCATGGAGGGGTGCTGTTTACTGGCTTGCTCCTCATGGCTTGCTCAGCCTGCTTTCTTATAGTACCCAGGACCACCAGCCTAGAGGTAGCACCACCCATAATGGGCGGGGTCTTCCCACATCAATCACTAATTTTAAAAATGTTCTACAGGCTTGCCTCCAGCTCAGTCTTACGGATGCATTTTCTTAAATGATGTTTTCCCCTCTCAGATAACTCTAGCTGTGTCCAGTTGACATAAAAATAGCCTGTACTGTGTGTGTGTGTGTGTGTGTGTGTGTGTGTGTGAGAGAGAGAGAGAGAGAGAGAGAGAGAGAGAGAGAGAGAGAGAGAGAGAGAGAGAGAGAGAGAGAGACTATGTGTGCTGCCTCAAAAAAATCTTTGTATTAAGAAAACCACAGGCAGTGTGGTGCACCTTATAGAAGATCAGTAGGTGATTTGCTGGGTAGAATTATCATCTCGAGATAAGTCAGCTTGTGATTCTACCCTGTCCCCTCTAGAAAGAAATTAAACTGTATCCAGTGACGTTGACATAGGCTCCCAGAAGGACCATGACTCCCATGACTTCTTCATCTTTAAGATAGCACTGGGCTCCCCTTTGGAGCTGCCCATCGGTGGTCAGTCTGGGGAGTCAGGAGGCAGTATCCTGAGCATCTCTTTGACAGAGCTGTGCTGCCTTTTCTTGTGGCTGGGCAGCTTGGGCTTAAGGAGGAAAACTGACACAATCTCAATGCTGAGGGAACCTACTGAATCACAGTGTTGGATCTTAGTATTAGCCATGGTCTAGAGATCATGAGCTGGGTTTCTCCACTGTGACATTCACTTCACCATCTCCTGCAGGTGCTGTATCCTCACGGTTATTAGGAAACCACACAGCCTGGACTCCGTCTTTATCACCATGGGGGCTTGCCACCCTGTCTCCGTAGCGTATCACTCTCTTTGTTCCTAAGTACTTCATGCAGTGGGGTGTTGGACCCTAGAGTCTACCAGGGTGGGGGGTCGTCGCGAGAGACCACTGGAGAACCACAATGTTGATGCAAAGGCACAAGGTTTACTTCTGACGTGCATCAGGGGGCCCCGACACTCTCTCGGGAGGGAGGGAGGGGGCGCACCCCGGGTCTCTGTAACAGTGACTTTTTAAAGGCTAAAACCACAAAGGTTAGGAGGGGCCGCGTGCCCTATGTTAGGATTGGCTCTGGTGGTCGCTAAGGGTGCTTGTCTAATTATTATTGGCTATTGCAGGGAGGAGTGTTGGGGGGAGTTTCCAGAGAATTTTCAGATGGTAATTGTTTACCTTAATTGAAATTGTTTATCTCGGTTGGCTACCTTGATCTCAGAAACTGAAGCTGAGCTGGCCTTCAATTCTTTTTGATTCTTTTTGGGTCATTTTCCCAAGCTTGCCTGGGTCACGTTCCCAGGCTGGCTGAGAGAGAGAGGGCCTTACAGGGCACAGCATAATCTAGCCTTTTACAGGGGTTAGGCGATTTTGTTTGGGATTCTTATTCTCCTGTGCAAAGCACTGTGGGAAAGCAAGTGACTGGAACAGGGAGAAGTGGTGGTCCCTGGCAGCTCAGATAAAAGTGACAGCTCACACACACACACTGCCAGGTCCCTCCAACCACACCCCCCACATGTTCTTCTTAGACTGCCCCTGATTTGGAAAATCCAGCACTGCAAGAAAGAACAAGGAAGTCAGATCCCTATGAGGAGAGCATCATATGCACATGGGGGCCCTCACTGGCGCCCTCTCCCACAGGCCTTTCTGGCTAAATGATGCTGTGAACACCTCACCTTCCGTCTCACTTAGAGGGGACCCAAAGTATGTCTCTGCCCAGGCACACAAAAGCCAGGCCTCTTAGGCTTAGGGGACATGGCCATGGTAGTGAGAACTCTATTTTTGGCGTCATCAGCTTCTGCTAATATGATGTGACTCTTCTCTCCCCAACTTTACTTCCCCTTCCTGTTATATGTGGTGACTTCCTGCCCCTTGTTTTTCATAGGGTTTTCCTTTTCTTTTTTTTTTTCCTTTCTTTCTTTCTTTTTTTGTTTTTGTTTTTGTTTTTGTTTTTTTGAGACAGGCTTTCTCTGTGTAGATTCACTTTGTAGACTAGGCTGGTCTTGAACTCAGAGATCTGCCTGTCTCTGCCTCCTGAGTGCTGGGATTAAAGGTGTAGACCACCATGCCCCACTCTTCATAGGGTATTAAATGAGACAGAAATTTACAAAAAAATGTGAAAATAGGCCCCCTTTTTCTACTATAGAAATAGGAAAATCAAAGTTCATTCATAATATTATCAGCCAATTGACAGTATCTTTCTAGCCTTTCCTGTGTACAGCACATGTGCATTTGTACAGATATGTCTATATGTAGTGTAGTCACATATGCTCTACAACCCATGCTCCTTTGTAATTTGCTTTGCAACTGGTCATGAATATTGTTTCACGTTTTAGAATACTTTTCTATGGCTAACTGAATTCAGTAGGAGTCAAGCGGTAATTCACCAACACAAAGTCAGGAGCTATGATGAGTAGCATTGTGAACCTCACAAGGATTAGAATCTCCTTTGAGGTAAATGTAGGGTGCATCCACAAGAGTGGGGGTCTCTGGATTGGGTTAAACGAGGGAAGAGCAATCCTTAATGTGAATGGAACCATCCTATGGGCTCGGGGCCCAAACTCCATTAAAAAGAGAGAGTGGACTGGGTATCAGAGTTTACCGCTTTCTGCTTTCTGGTTGCTAAGTAACCAGCAGCCTCTGGCTTCTGCCATCATGCTTTTCCCACTATAAGGGATTGTGACCTCAAGTCACGAGCCAAAGTAAGCCATTCCTTCCTTAACTTGCTTGTTGTTGAGTATGTTGTTGCAGTATTGAGGAAAATTGGCACAGGTAAGAAATGTATGACTGATGGTCTGCATATGACCAATGTCTACCATCCCAGTACATTCGCCTCAATGAACACATGGAAACTTAGACCAATTTATCAACTTGGGTGCTTCTTATTTGGTCTCAGTCTTGTTTCTGGCCATTCATCAGTTTCTCTTTTATCTTCTTGGGGTATTTTGCTTTGTTTTGTTTGTTTGTTTGTTTGTTTGAGATCAGGTCCCATTTTTCTAGCCTTGGCTATCCTGAAACTCATTGTGTAGACCAGGCTGGCCTCAAAACCACAGAGATCTACCTACCTCCACCCCACAAGTGGAGATTAAAGGTATGCATTGCATACGTATTGGAGTGATCTTTTATGCACTGTGTATAGATTGTCTTTGTATTTTTCACACGCTGATTTCTGTACCAACAGAGAGCTGAGTACAGGCCTGACTTTGTATTGTTATTCCTATGGCTGCATCATATTTTGTAAACACTCTCTCCAGCCCCTTCTCATTGGTTTAATAACGAGCTGAATGGCCAATAGCAAAGGCAGGAGAGGAAGGCAGGACTTCTGGCAGAGATAAGAACTCTGGGAAGGAATCAGGCACGGGAAGAGTCACCAGCCAGACATGGAGGAGGAAATGGGCACTGGTAGGATTAAATAAATGGGATGATTTTAGTTAAGAGCTAGTTGGGGTTCAAGCCTAAGCTAAAGCTAAATCTTTATTAGTTATTAAAATGTTTCTGTGCCATGCTAGGGGTCCGAGGAAAGTCCCATCATAATAAGCCCCAAACATTTTTACATGCCCATCAAATTATCTTCTCAATTTCTGTAAGTAGTTGGAAATCTTTATTCCCGTAACAATCACAAACATCCAGCCTACTTCATAAAAGCATTATGGCCTTTTCTCAAATGTTTAGTCTCCATGATAAACTTTGGCATTTTTAGGGAGTCAGGAATCAAAAGAAAGGATCTGAGATTTTAATCAGAATCAGAATGCTATATATAGCCAGTTCCTTGCCTTCCCATTCAATGACACAGTGTATGTTTTATTTTACCTGAATTTTCTCAACTAATTAATTGTGGTTTTTAGTTCTCTCTAGAATAGCTGATATATTACCATATGGACATATAGTGATTATGTAACTTTTCTATGCATAATTTAAAACCATCTAATTTTCTCTTCATAAAAAAAGGATAAGTGAAAGTAATTTTCTTACTACAAATTTTATTCATTTATTTGTGTGTGTGTGTGTGTGTGTGTGTGTGTGTGTGTGTGTGATTATTACAGGTGTAGCAGTTTACACATAGGCACACTGCTTTTGCCAGACAACCGTGCACCTTGCTGACACTTCCACATGATGTCTTAGAAAGAATTTTGGTGTTAAACAGAGACCAGTGCAGAATTCTGCTGGGTGGATGTGCAGTGCTTTAGTTGTTATCCTTTCACAAAGGGATCTAGTCTTTTGATCAACTGAAGATGACTGAGAAGGTAACCTTTCTTGCACACTCACTACTCAACACATGCAGAGTGGGGGTGCCTGCTGCAAGGGAGCTGGCCTAGGTGCTGAAGGCGTGGCTAGCGTGAGGCAGGGAATTGCAATCAGGCATGGAGAAGATGCACTTAGAGTAGTCTCCGTTAATGCACATGCACTTCAATTTGATAAAGTTGGTTTGGGGGAATACCTACAATCCCATCACTGTGAGCCTTATACAGAAGGATCACAAGCTACCTTGGGCTACGTACTGAGATTTTATTTCAGAAAACCAAGAGTAGAGCTCTTGCCTAGTAAGCTCAAAGCCATGGCTTGAATTTCACAACAGGCAGGAAGGCACACACGCACGCACATGCACACACACACACACACACACACATACACAAACACATGCATGCACACATGTGCACACACACAAACAAATGAGTAAAATTTGTGAACTTATTTCTTAATTGGTCTTCAAAAGCAAGGTACCATGTAACAGTTTTGCCAACATTGTGCAACTGTGTCTGGTTGTCCATTCCCATGTAAATACTTGTATATATTATTGTTAGAAATGTGCTTTACCAAGCTGGAAAGAAAAGTGAGGTCTCACTATATAATTTTCATTTCCTTATGACATTTGTTTGTCATTTAAATTTTATGGCAGTTGCCAGTGTGTGGTTGTGTGTGTGTGGTTGTGTGTGTGTATACATATATAAATGTTGTTTATTTTCCTGTTCTGTTGTCACCTTTATAATTAATATATACTTACTTTGTTAAGGAGCCTGGACTTTGTTGAATGTGTTATAGTTGTTCTGTTCCCCCGAGGTTTGTTATTTCCATGTTTACATTTGTCATGGTGTTCTTTCTGGAGGAAGATTTTGTGTTGTCTCCGATTCTTGTCCGCCTGCATCCCGTCCTGACTTCCAGATCATGTGGTTTGCCTAGAAAAGCTTCGCAACTTTAGGCTTGTGAACAGTTTTCTTGCTTCTCTACATTTTAGAGATTTTTCTTAAATACTGATAAATTTTGTGGATCTTGGGTTTGTTTTTTAAATATTCATGAACTTTATGTGTATGTGTGTGGGGCTGAGTGAATGTCTGTAAACCACATGCATGCAGGAGCTCTTAGAAGTCAAAAGAGGGCATGAGACCTCCTGGAAGTGGAGTTACCAAAGCTGCCGTGTGGGTGCTGGAACATGAACGCCGATCCTCCTCAAGAGTAGCAAGTGCTCTTAACCACAGAGTCATCCCTCTATCCCGTGGTATTATTTTTATGAACATCACTATACTTTTAGTAGTGACATTAAAGAACACACAGGTGGGCAGCACATGAGAAGTCAGGTGAGTGACACCCTGTGGGACAGCTGGAGTGTAGTTGCCAGCAGGAGTGCATGAACACGCTCCCCAAAGTTTCTTTCCTAAGAGCCCCCACCCCATATGAAGTTGAAAAATCACTTAGAGATTTAAAACAAACACGCTGTTTCAGTTAAATTCATGGTTTAAAAGAAAAGACATATTGATGTTCAGTGTGTCCCCAAATGCCTCCCCATGTTGCTTATTCACGGGCATCATACTATGATGGCATCAGCTTTGTATAAATGAAGCCGTATTTATAATGATCAAATCGTCCCAGTCTGGTTGGGGTTCCTGTCACACCTTTTCTCTGTCTTTAAATGAGGAGTATAACTGAGAATACCTTCCAAGTGCAATTTGATACATAGGATGATGATGATCATCCTGTCTTAAATGAAAAGACACTGGGGGGGGGGATTGTTCATTTTTTTCCTTTTAAAATGTGAAATAAAATACAAATCAAGTCTCACATAAAAGATGCAAGCAGCACATAAATTGGAAGAAAGCTGTAAGTCCCCTTATCTTTCTGTTTCTCTTTCCAGCCTCGCAAGCACTTGCTTAATGATACAGCCATGTTTTTCACATTCTTAGATGTGTGTGTATATATGTGTGTGTGTGTGTATATATATATATATACACACACACACATATATACACACACACATACATACATACATATACACACACATATATATGCATAATACATACACACTTGTGCCAGATATAACGCTTTATGTCCAGATGAGGAAGCTCATGTATGGATATTTGTATGGGATGCTTTTCCCAATCAGGGCTCTGTTCATCCTTACAATACAGGGAGAGGAGGTCCCCCTCAGTCACAGTCATAGAGGAGGGGAGTAGAGGGAAAGCAGGAGGGAGGGAGGAATGGGAGGATACAAGGAAGGGGATAACAATTGAGATGTAATATGAGTAAATTAATAAAATATTTTTAAAAAACAAAAACAAAACAAAAAAGACACAGGGTGGGTGCACTATGCTGTTCTTCACCACTGCTGCTCAGCCTTAGGAACAAACTCTCTTCTCTGTGTGTGTGGTAAATGTGGATGCAAGCAGGCAATACTTGTTTTAATAAAGAAAAAAACTCCACCACTGTAGAGTAGAGTGAACGAAGCTATTTCTCCTTGATAGTGTCATGGAAACTAAAAATCCAGGTGAAGAGTGAGGCATATGCTTGACTCATTTCATTAAGTTCCAATCTTGAAATGTCCTGTTTAATGCTTTTATGCCAACCTACCGCTGCCTGACACATGGTGACAATGATGACTGTGACGGCTGCTGCCTTTACTCAGTGCACGCTGTGTGCAGGGCACAGCCCTCAGCCCAATGGTTCACAACCTTCCTAATGCTGTGACCCCTTAATATAGTCCCTCATAGGATGACCCTAGCCATAAAAGTATTTTTGTCACTACTTCATAACTGTAATTTTGCTGTTGTTATGAATCATAATGTAAATATCTCACATGCAGGATGTATAATATGTGAACCCCTCCCCCCATGAAAAGGTCATTTGTGGGGGGGATTGCACCCCACAGGTTGAGAACCAGTGCCTCAGCCCCTTGCCTGCACTCCCTTATCTATTCCTGGCTACTCTGAACCCAAGACAGTTACTGCTGCGCCCCATCTTACAGGTGAGAAAACAGAGTCCTTGCCAGTTAAGTGCATTGTTCCAAAGTCATGGTGCTATAGGTATGAGCGTCAGATTCCAGTCTGGGTTCTTAACTGTTAGCAAATTGTTACAGTTGGCCTTCAGAATTGTGCTAACTATTAAAAGATGGGACACTAGCTGGGCTGCTTGTCTGGCCTCAGTGGGAGATGATGCACTTAGCCCTGCTGCAACTTGATGTGCCAGGATGGGTTGGTACCCATGGGAAGCCTCCCCTTCTCTGAGAAGACACGGAGGTGGGGAGGATAGAGGGGGGTGTAAGGGTAGGACTGGGAGGAGAGGAGAGGAGGGCCTGCGACTAGACTGTAAAGTGATTAAATAAACAAATGGGGAAAAAATAAAAGACGAGGAAATAATGTGACGTGCTGGGCAGCAGAAGGCAAATAATCATTTATTGTTTATTTTTGGCCAGAGTAGATTTTAAGATGAATTAATTAATAACTTACTTACTAAATTATCTTTGTAATGGTGGGAAATGGGACCCAGGACATCACAAATATTGCACAAAAAGGTAACTCTCAAAGTACATACACCCAATCTCCACATAAAACAGAGTTTCCAGGAGCCTGAGCCAAAGCGGACGCCACAACAAAGAGGTGTGGAGTCGACCCTGTGCAGCTTTGCGAGTAGCAGGAGCACTTCCTTTGTAGTCACATCAAGCCCGTAGGAGGAGAAAGGACGCCTCCCACCAAGTAAATAATAGTGTGCCTCCCATTGTTTACACACAGATACACCAGTGATTTTTGGCTGTGATTAAATTAGACTGGTCACACTGCAGGGATAGTGTGATCTGTCTTTGTTAGCTGGGGAGCCAGCGCGTCCGTATCCTTCCTGTGACCACGATCTGCACACTAATTAGATGCCTCTCCCGTCGCTATCCAGGCTGTCCGGTATGCACCTGTGTCCCCCCAGAACAAAAGAGGTGGCCCAGGAGATCTGACATGTGTGCCGTCGCTGTTTGGATGCAAAACCAGCAGCAGCCTCCTCCTTCCCGCCTGGGCTTCTGTCTGATGAGCTTAACCTGGAACTCTCTGTCTGGGCCTCCCATGTGTGGTGCCTGATTTCTCAGCACAGAATGCAGGCCATTTCCTAGAAGTAATTGGCGAAGGATTCTTTTTACAGCCCAGGGGAGCCGGTGGCAAATGAAGATCAAGCATTGCATGGCACTGCAAGAAGCCTTGGTGTGCCTGGTTATTATAATTTCTAAGCCACCCTTTTTTTTTTTTTTTTTTTTTTTTTGAGACAGGGTCTCATTATAGCCCAGGCTGACTTTGAACTCACAATATAGCCAAAGATGAGCGCGAGCTTCTGCTTGCACCTCCCTGAGTGTTGAGATTACAGGCACACGTTCAATTTCTGTGCTGCTGGGGACTGAGGCCAGGCACTCCACACACGCTAGGAAGTAGTCTATCACCATACACCCCAGTCCAGTTTCCACCCATTTAGTTATCTTTTAAATCTTTATGTGTTGTCAATTTAAAGTACTTACCAAGCTAGTTGCTGTGTTGTTGTTTCTGTCCCATTGGCCTGTGTGTCTTTCCTTCAACACAGCACACCACCTTGGTCCTTGCTGTGGGCTAAGATGTAATTCTGGATGCAGCGGCTCCTCGCTGTGCTCTGTGTTTTCAGTGTTTTTAGTTGCTCCGTGGGCTGGGATATTCAGAATAAATGGTAGAACATATTATTTCCAAACAAAATTCTTGCTGAGATTTCGATGGGGATGATACTATAAGTTTGAGACAGACTGACATCTTTCTATTTGGTGGCTTCACAGCAATGAACAGAGTATCTCTTGCCATTTGTTTTTTTTTTTTTTTGTCTTGTATTTACTTGTTAGATGTTTACCTGAGGATTTCATCCTCTCTGTGACTTTAAAAAAATCTTTTTATTGATTCTTTGTGAATTTTACTCCATGCCCCCCCCAATCCCACTCAATTCCCCATCCCCTTATAACCACCCTCCACCCTTGCAACCTACTTCCCAAAAAGAAAAGAAAAACATCTCACTTTGAAGCTGTAGTGTGTCACAGTGTGTCCTATAGCCTACCCTTTTGTCTACACTTATTTACTTGTAAATGTCCGTAGCAATGAGTCACTGGTCTGATTCCAGGCCTGTGGCCTCTGCTGCGCTATCAATACTAGATCATCACTGGGGCCTCTTCTCAGATATTCTGTTGTTGCCCCGTGTCATAAAGATCCTGCAGCTTTGGATTTGTAGAGTTGACCCCTTCATGCACTCCAGCAGTTCATCAGTGGGGTGGATGTTGGGGTCAGCCAACTCAAAGCCCTGGATTTGAGCCTGAGAGGTATCTGAGCTGGTCAGCCCACCAGCTCTCCTGCACCCACATCACCAGGGAGAACTCTACAGCCCTGCCCTGGCTAGGTCATCCAATACAATAGCTAGCAAGACACAGAGCCAGCTCTCCCGCTCTCCTGACCCCAGGGCCAGCTCTCCCACCCACCTCAGGTGACAAGGGCAAGAGAGGGGGGCATCTCGCCCTTTCCCAAGCCACTGTACAGCAGACAAGAGGCAGAGCCGGCTCTCCCATGCTCATGTCCTCAGGTGGCTCACTCATAAACCCAGCAACCAGGGCCAGCTCTACTGTGCTGCCAAGGTGAGGTGCAGGGCCCACTCTCCCAAGTGCTGCAGCCAGTATGGGGCAGGGACAGCTCTCTGCTCTCATGACCCCCGGGGCCAGCTCTCCCACAATGGCTAAACAAGGGGTGGGGCTGGTTCTGTACAGCCCTCAAACATCAACATGGCCCCAGATGGCAGCCCAGACTAGAGCAGGGACATTCGCATTGCCTTTGATGGTAACAGATCCCCACTGTGGTAACACCATGGTCTTTGATGGTAACAGATCCCCATTGCTTCAGCAGATATGGTCCTCTAGGACCACACAGGCCAGAACCTCATCATAGCTTCAGGTGGCATCACTGGCTATGCACATCAGGCTGTTTCTCACTAGGCAGATGTCTCCAGTTCTGCCTCTTTATTATGTCCACATCCTTCTGTTTCTCTTTCTCTTCCAGTTCTCCACCACTCACTTGCCCTCTTAGTGGTGCCCAGGGCCTATAGGCGTCTGGGGTCATCTCAGGAGTGGTCTCGGTAGTGTTATGCCATACCTGTGAAGTGTGCCACCCGGACCTGTGCAACACTGGACTGGTGGGTGTCTCAGGTTAGCTTCCTGTCCACGCCCCATGGCACCAGATTGGTGATCGTCTTGGCTTGCTTCCACCTCTTTGTGATATTTTAAAATAATATTTTATTTCAATTTTAATTCATGAATGTTTATATTTGCTGTGTGAAAATATTATTTTTTTTTACTGATGATTTGTCTACTGTGACCTAGATAAATTCATTTGTTTGGGATTTTATACATATTATATCGTGATATTTTAAAAATGAAGACGTGGTTTTGTTTTGTTTTTACTTTTAACTTGTTTGCTCTTTATTTCTTTTTCCTGCCACTAGCACTAGCTAAAATATTTATTATTATGTTTTGTGTGTATAGAGGGAGTAGACAGGTTGCTTTGTTTCGTGTATATATGGTACTAGGCATTTAACCCGTGAACTCATACATGCCAGCTAGGCAAGCTATACCCCTGAGCTAAAACCCTAGACTCCTGTCCCTTTAAATATATAGTTTTGTGACATACTGAGCATTGGTGGGGACTAATGTATTGGATCATGGGCAGCTCATCAGTGGCTACACCTCGGGAGAAAATGACACCACCACCAGCAGCAACCACTAAGTGCCTATGACTCCTCAGAAAGGGATGAAACCTCATTAGCCCTCTCACCCATCCATGAGGAAATGTTGACAGACTCTGTCTTGTGAAAGTAACTATAGCTGCATTGAGTGTGTTAGCCACATAATCTTCAAAAGACATAATTTTCCAACACTCCTCCTTTTCGGTTCTTATACCCTTCACAGTCTCTCTCATAGTGTTCCTTGTGCCTTAGAGGAGGTAATATAGGGGATGATCTGTAGACCAGTTATGAGTTTCTGCATTAACAACTGCCCACTGTAAAAGAATCTTCTTTGGAAGCCTGGCACGGTGGCGCATGCCTTTAATCCCAGCACTTCGGAGGTAGAGGCAGGTGGATCACTGTGAGTTCGAGGACAGCTTGGTCTACAAAGTGAGTCCAGGATAGCCAAGGCTACACAGAGAAACCCTGTCTTGAAAAAACAAACAAACAAACATACAAAAAAAGAATCTTCTTTGACCAAGGCTGAAAACAGCACCAATTAATTAAAAACAGAATGAAAACATGCCAGCACAGCAAACACTGCTAATGGGTTCCCTACCAGGGTCTGTCATCTCTCCAACTGTGGACTCTTGGCCAGGTTTCCCACACCAGGCATAGATTCCCTTCTGTAGAGCTGTTAGTTACCCCCATAGCAGCCATACCATTGAACTATATACACTGTACACTATCGTGCCAGTGGGCATATCTTGCTTGGCTGGTCAGTATTGTAGCTCACAGGGTTCGCAGACGGGTAAGACTTCTGATGCTTTTCTCCCCAGCAGTTGCATAGCACCTTCCAGCCCTAGGGAAATTAGCCCATAGGAAGGAAGTGTTGTTCATCTAAGTTCCAACTAATTGCTCTATGCCCTGCAACCCAAATATTTGGTGTTTTCAGCGGTAAGGTCTAATTGTTTAGTTCTGTTAGGCAACCGAGAGCAATGGCATAGCCTATATAGTTTCAGGGGCCACTGAGTTTTCCATGACCAACAGTGTGTAAGGAGCTATCTCATACCTGGCACTGGAGTTTTAATTTAATAACCTATGGCCTCCAAGGGGAGCATTTTTTAATCCATGCAAGTTACCTCTGTTCAAACTATTTTTTTTCATTGTATTTTAAAATATCCCTTCAAGGTTTACATATATCCTTATTGTTGGTTGAACTTTTTCCCCCTACTGGTCCCTTCTCTATCTCTTCACCCCACCTCCACTTAAACCTTTCTACCCCTAGTATCCCAACATCCCTATTATATGTGTTCTATAATGCCCCTTACGTCAGAGCCGTAACCTACCCTCCTATCATAGCTTCTTGGCCTTTACGTACACTCCAAGTTAAATGCACTAGTCTAAGACTTGAAGCTAAGATTTGCATCTGAAAGGGAGGATGTGGCGTCTGTCTTCTGGGCCTGCTACTTCATTCCAAAGATCTTCTAGTTGAAGTACCTGCAAGTTTCACTTTTGCCTACAAATGAATAAGATTTTGTTACGCGTACCCCAATTTGAGTATCTCTTCCTAAGCTGGTGGACGTCTAGATTGCTTACATTTTCTGCCTTTTATGAATAGAGCAGCAATGAGCTCAGATAAGTAGGTATCTCTGTAGTAGAATATGGGGTCTTTTGGGTGTATGCCCAGAAGTGTTACAACTGAGTCATATGGAAGGCCTATTTTTAGCTTTTTTGAGAGCCCTTCACACTGTTTTTCATAGTGGCTGCACCAGGTTATGTTCCCACCAGCCTTGCCAAGATTTTATTGTCTTCGTTTTTAAAGTCATTCTGACTGGGGTGGAATTGTTGTGTAGGTACCTATTAGGTTCACCTGACCTATGATGTCATTTAATTTCAGTGTTTCTTCATTTATTTTTCTGTCTGCTTCATCTGGTTAATGATGAATGTGGCGTATTGAAGCCACTATTACTGTGTTGGGATTCACCTGTGTCTTTATACCTACTGCTTTGTTTTTTTGAAATCGAGTGCACCTGTGTTTGCTGAGCATGTTTAGGATTGTAATTTCTTCTCAATGGATATAGACCTCTCAGCTTCTCCTCCAGCACTCCGTCTGCCTGCAGGATGCCATACTCCTGCCATCATTATGACAAATGGACTAAACCTCTGAAACGGTAAGCCAGCCCCAATTAAATGTTTTCTTTCCTAAGAGTCATCTTGGTCATGGTGTCTCTTCACAGCAATGAAACCCTAACTAAGACAGTGTGTATATTTTTAACTTCACCCCAAAGTATGGCTTCCATTATTCTCTGTGGGGCTGGCTTAGTGGTCATAAAGTCCTTTAGCTTGTTTATTGTAGAAAGGTTTTCTTTCTCCTTCAGTTATAACAGAATAGTTTTGCTGTTAGGCTGGATTGGCAGCTGCAGTCTTTCTTATAGATTTAAATAAACTTTTTTTCTTTCATCTATCCAATGTTTTAACCATAACACGATGTGGTGAGTTTATTTTCTGGTCCTGTGTATTTGCTATCCTGTGTGCCTCTTGTACACAGATCAGCCTTTCTTTCCACACATGTTGGAAATTTTCTTCTGAGATTTCACTGAAAATATTTTCTATGTCTTTGGAATAGAGTTCTCCTTCACTTATGCACACAGTGGCATGTTTTGCTTTTTCATGGCATCCCAAGAAATAAAACAAGTTATCCTTGACCTTGACTGAATGGTCAGACTCCTGTGCTTTGTCTTCAAGCCTGACATTCTATCCTCCACAGTAGCCACTCTGCTCACAAGGCTTTCTGCTGAGCTTTTTATTTGCTGGTTGGTTGTACTTTTCCTTCTCATTATCTCACTTTCATCTTTCTTCAGTATTTGTCTTTACTGAATTCTGTTTTGATATCCCGAATTGTCTTCCTTATTTTCCTAAGCTGTTTGTTTTCTCCTGGAATTCGAGAAGTTATCTGCATTTTAAAAAAATTCTTTGAGAGTAACTATGATCATTCCTTGATTTTGTTGTTGTTGTTGAGGGTTTAATCTAACTCGCTCTTTTTTTGTACATTACAATTGGGTTGGTAATTTTTGGAGGAGACTGTTGTCTTGGTTTTTCATGTTGTTTGTGTTTTTGTGTTGAGGCTTTACCCTCTGTGGTTAAGTTGTTGATTTGGTTTTTGCTGTTTTAAATCAGGTCACATTCCACATTCCACTGTAGGAGCTTGTGGCATTCAAAAGAGACCAGGTTGCAATATGGTTAGGGTGATATTTTCCCTGTTAGATTAGTGTTCTGAGCCTCAGGCTCCATCCCTTGTCCTCTGCTGGGAATTGAGTACTGTCTGCAACAATAGTCACTATTGAACCTCTCCCCTCCCCCACGACTACAAAGCAGCCACTCCATTAGTAGGGATTGATTTAGGGGTAAAGGGACACTGTGGGTACTGATAGGTGAGTTATGGTGGGTGTGAGTGTGGAGAAAAGGGATCTTAGTGTACTAGTGATTAGTATTAGGATGCTGGACAGGAAGTGTGGGGAACATACACAGAAGGGGCAATGGCAGCTCCACAAAAAAATGTTAAAGATGGCAAAGAGCAGACCAGAGAGAGAAGAGTAGAGCTTTGCAATTAGGTAACATAGAGTGGTCCCATCTCTCAGGAGGTCAAACCACAGAGACCAGGTAAACCAGGCCACGCTGTGTTATTTGAGAGAGGACAAAGAAAAAGGAAGGAAGCCAGGCATGCCTTTAATGCCAGCACTGGGGAGGCAGAGGCAAGTGGATCTCTGTGAGTTCGAGGCCAGCCTGGGCTGTTAAACAGAGAAACTCTGTCTTGAAAAAGAAAAGAAGGGGAAGAAAAAGGAAAGAGTCTAGAGAAAAGGGGGAAAGAGAGAGGAAAAAGGCAGCGTCAAACAATGGGAGCCCTGGGTAGGCTGCTGTTGATGCTGTGTGATACCTAAGTAAGGGAAGCTGCGGGTGTCAGAGCCAGATAGAAATACAAAACAACACGTGATCGGCTTCAGTACTGGCTTTGTCTCACCACTGGGAGAGCCTTTCTTCATTGTCTCCTCTAGAGTCTGCTCCAGACTGTACGCCATGTCAATTTTCACTTTTCAGTTCTTCCTTGGAGATTCTCTGTGTGAAATTCTCTCACAAATGTAATTAGCTTTACGCCAGGAGTTAGGGACATTTAAAAGAGCCCCCACCTAGCCAAGGTTGGTGCAGTTGGGTGAGGATACGTGGCAGCTGGAGGTGTGTGTGTGTGTGTGTGTGTGTGTGTGTGTGTATGTGTGTATGTGTGTGTGTGTGTGTTTGTGTATGGGTGTGTGTGTGTGTGTGTGTGTGTGTGCTTGTGTATGGGTGTGGGTGTGTGCAGCATTATGTTTGGAGCTTGGGCAGCCTTCCCACTGTTTCGTGGTGCTGCACTGGGCACTGAAGACGGTCCTGTGGCAGCGATTTACTGGAGGCGCCTGGTGTAAAAGCCTAACTGAAGAAACTTCTGGGGAGAGGGAAGGTGTCCTTGAGGCTCATGTGCTTTCAGACATCCTAGTGGTGCCTCCAGCTACATCCGTTGTAGTGGCAGCAGTGAGTCTGATAGTCAGCGATTTCTTTGGGGACAATAAACCTTGGGATTGTGGGGACAGAAGAACACAGTGATAAAATATTCTCTTTGCCTTTGTTCTCCATACTTTAAGCAGCCATTTGCTCCGTTGTAACTTCTAATCCACCATTTTATCTGGAAAGTCACCCTTAACTATTTTTTTTAAAACATATCTCACAAAACTGCTCAAGCAGGCCTTCAATTTATCATCCTCAGCTTTAGCCTCTGAAGTAACTCAGATTATAAACCTGCACCACCAGGTTCCTAGTATTAAACGGCAAATGTTCAGTCTTCAGGCATTGATGAATGTGTGATATTATCTGTCGGTTATGTGTTTCATACACAAAATATGTACACAGGCTAGCAAACTCTACAGATAGTCAGTCCTCATCATTCCTGACTTGCTAAGAGGTGTTTTTTAATAGTATAATAATTTAATTTTTTAAAGATTTATTTATTTATTTATTTATTAATTATGTATTCAGTGTTCTGCCTACATGTACACCTGCATGCCAGAAGAGGGCACCAGATCTCGTTATAGATGGCGGAGAGCCACCATGTGGTTGCTGGGAATTGAACTCAGGACCTTTGGAAGAGCAGCCAGTGCTCTTAACCACTGAGCCATCTCTCCAGCCCCCCCCCATAATTTAATTTTTTTTAATGAAAATTTAGTAATTTTTGATAACTACATGTTAGGGTTTTCAAAAATGCCTTTTCCTATTTATGTCTAGTTTGTTGGTGGTGATGCATTATGTTGACGGATTTGCAGAGGATAACCAGTGGTCAGGGTTTGGGCAGTCTATTGCCAAGGCCTTGGCCTCTTATCCAAATACTTGAAACTAAGGCTCAGACAGGTACACAGAAGCTGAAAGATAGCTTTATTCAGAGCAGAATTATAGTGCGTGGTACAGAGGGGCACAGCGAGGCGTGCTCAAGGGCCACGAGTGATGTAAGAGGAAACCGAGCTGAGTGCTGAGGGTCACGGTGCCAATAGTTCTCTATTTTGATTGGTAGGCCGGGTCATTTGTTCATTCTTCCTACTGGGCATGTACCTTCCCACGATGCTTCTGATTTTAACCATATGCATACCATACCCATAGTTGTAAGACAGTAAATAGAGGATTCTCTCTAAAAGGTACTTGAGGACCTTTCTGCACTACACCCCAAACCAGTTGAGACCAGATTGTCCCTTTAATTCTTCATATCTAGATATGTCAGGAATACCCTTGAATAGAAACTGTTTAAATCTGATTGTGTTACCAGGGTGGAGAAACTTATACCATTATTTAGAAATGGGAGTACATACATTGTTGGGAGAGTGGTGTGCGGGTATAGGACATGCAGGTGAAGAAAGTATGTTGCCAAATACATTAAATCAATCCAACAAACAAAAAAGTTGTGTGTGCATAACTCGAAATGAAATGGGGTCCCATAGTACTAAACTATGTTACTCGCCACAGTTTAGTATACTGGTTAAATGAGTGTCACTGGATTGTAGTCTGTATAATTATATATTATAATATATAATCACTTTTATACATCATTGGATGCAATTTTAAATGCGTTGTGGAAGAATTTCCTCCCTCTCCCCTATCTATTCCCTTCTCTCCTCTCCTCTTCCCTACTATGGTTATATGGCTTTGGCAGCAGGAGAATAGTTGTTCTGTTAAATGCACTGCAGCAGATTCTCTCCTCTTTTCTAGAAAAGTTAGTGTGTTATTTTTCTCATCGCTGTAATAAAGTATCTGACAAAAGCGACAAGGAAGGAGGGGCTTATTTGGGCTCACAGTGTAAGGGTTCAGTCTATCACAGGGGCAAGTCACTGCAGCAGAGCCAGGGGTGGGGTGGGGGTGGGGTGAGGGGTGGAGGTGGGGTGGGAGTGGGGTCAGATTGCATCCACAGTCAGTGAGCAGACCACCTATGGGTTCTGAAGCATTCAAGATGAATGCCCTTGTTTATCTAGCTTCCTGAGTGAGGGACTGGGATCCTCATAAGAGACCTTTGCTTGTCTATTACCTAAGCATCTAGTGTGATAGATAGTCCTCTCATATTGACCGGGCTGGTTCAGGCAGTCCTTAGGCCTCGGCTTCCCAGGTAGCATGGACTGCAGGTGTGTCTCACCATACCCAGCTTATAGGATTCTTTAATAAATGTCTTACAGTATTTTTATGTATTTGAAATCTTTTTGTTCTTGTGCATGCATGATTTTGATCTACTATCCCATTGATAATTCGTACACTTTTTTTTTCTTTCTATTTTTCACTGGCTTCGCTTGTAAACTAATAATTAAATGGTCTGCCATTCTGCTTATGAAGATGAGAGTGGGTTTATTGTGGTAAAATAGGCATGATATAAAAGCTTCAATTTAACAATTTTACCTGTAAAAAGTAGTGTCACTAAGAACATTCATACTGTGTGCAGCCATAGCACCTACCCATTTCCAGAACATTTTTATCATCCCAAACAGAAACTTGATGGTGATGTAACAGTACGTCGTCCTGGTCCCCTCCTTCAGCCAGTGAGGCAAATCATTCTGCTTCTGTCTTGTGATTGCCATTCTAGGTAACTCGTCTAAGTAGAATTACACAGTGGCTGACTCTTTTTTTTTTTTTAAGTATATTTTTAAGGTCTTGATTTTCTTATTGTAAAGTTATTTATGGGTACTGTTTGGATGTGATCCTATTGACATCTCTTATTCAAGAGTAGATAAAATTCACACTATGGCTTAGACAGGCAGAATCATGTACCGTGTTCTCTATGGCTCACCTCTGCATGGTGAGACAAAATAAATGTGATTCTTACCACTGCAAGGTGGTTCAGTCTGCTGGTCTAAAGCAGTGTCTCTAATATGGACTCTCTCTGGGAGGTAGTTAGCCTTTCCCCCTCTTTCCTTCAGCTCCTCTTTCTCGCTGATGGTTTCTGGGCATAGGGAAGAGGCCAAGAGTTATGGCAACGCTGTGTGCTGTGTGCCATCCACACTGAGCCAGACAGCCCTTATGGGCAGTAGATTTCACATGAGTTTGGCATCACAGGCAGAAGACCAGGCTCCTGTCTTAGGCATAGCTCCCTGGGTGCTCAGGAACATACCCTAGACTTCAGATCTCTAAAGCCATTCAGCCTCTGTCTTGTCCTCAGCCTGGCAGAGCCATGAGCTCCCCATCTTCCTCCTACTAAAACATCAGCTCTGGGGCCACATCTTTATCACTTGCCAGCTCGCCTATCCTCCAAGCTGCTGTTCCCCATCCCCTCATGTCTGTATCCAACATGAGGCTGTGACAGAAGCTCAGGAAACATTTGTTGAGTGGTGATTTAGACAGAATATTCATGGCACATTCTGTGTGACAGTCCAGCAGGTGGCTGAAGTGGCCTAATTAGCTTCATAAGTCCATTGTGGTCTTTTTTTCCCCCATCATTTACTATTTTCATGATCCACTCACTCTATAGACTACTGTGGAGAATGTCAGGAGCATGGGTGGGGACAACTCAGTGACACACCTTGAGGAAGACCTTAATCTTTGGACTGTCACATTTTATCCAGAGCCTGTTAGTTTCTTCCTGGGGCTCATATCAGCATTTACTATCAGTGCTCTCAGCCCTGAGAGCATCCAGTAACCAAGCCAACACCAATTACACAGCCACATCCCTCAGAAGAGCCCCTCAGTAACCAGGGAAACCCTGATTTAGTTTCAGGATGATGAATAGTACATTAGAAAGGGACACAGCCCCGGGCTGGGACAGTTAGACATGCCTGCTCTGAAAGTAAAGGAAAGCCTGGTAGATGTTAGAGTCCTCCGGAGGGCTTGCAAGCCAGTGATTCATCATGGGTTTTTGGAATTTGCTAACAGCTGGTTTTGTATTTGTTATTGTTGTTCTTTTAATGTTTTTTAGACTAAACACCAATCAGGAATGATCTTGACTTCTCTTGGCCTCATGAGAAATTTAGAGTTTGACTTCCACTGGTGTCTTGTTATAACAACACATGATTTTTTCTCTTGTGGAAATATCATTCTCTTTTACTTTATCATTGAGTGAATTTGCCTTGTTGTGAACAAATAGATTTCCTGGCAAAAGCGATGCTTTGAAAGTTGCTTCCAAACTCAAAAGTTTCCTTGCAGAGAAAATATTATTAACAAAATAAACAGTTGAAGGTGAATGTTTCTCAGAATGCTGTACAGGTATGCTGTTCTCTTGTTCACTGAGCTGGCACATTCTGACCAAGGGAAGGCCCCATATCTGCCGTGTTGCTGGTCCTGGGTAAGGACTCACCTTCCTCAGAAAAAGCTGATGTTCCAACAGGGGACAGCATTAGGTAAATTGCTACAGGGAAATATGTGCAGAGAAGGGGCTTCTGAGCCAGTGGCATGTGAGTTAAGGGCCCACAGGTACCTGGGAAAGGCTGAGGGCTCACTTGTGTGGTCTGGGAACTGAAGAGATGGCCTTGTAGCCCAGTTGGAGAGAAGCCCAGAAGCCTTGGAGCTGAGAGACTGAATGTGTGCCATTGTGACCTTGCTGAGTCTGGTCTTGGCTTCCTCACTGGGTCCTAGGTCCCCTAGTAGTTTTGCTGTGCTTGCCGGGCAGCACTCTCAGCTCTGTATGCTGCCCTCTGGTGGGTTTTCTTTTCTGTGATTCCAGCCCTGGGACCCTTAGATCTTTCCAGTGTCTCTGCTGCCACCAGGCTAGAGCACCAGCTGCACTGTCAGAAGGATGTGACTGTCAGCCTCTCTCTCAGAGCTGCTCACTGAGGCATAGAAGGAACTTGAGGGGTAACTACCATCTACCTTCACAGCAGGAGCTGGGATTATTAACCTGTTAGCTTTCCAGGGAGCCCCCACATCACCAAGTGTGGTCCAACTCATCTGTTAAGCTGGATTTCTCCAGTCTTCCAAGTGTATTGGCTGGTGCCTGTGTGGGCAAGCTTTGAACTTCGTTGACCCCTGCTGGGACTTCACCCTTTTCAGGCCTCTGTCAGCTAAGTGCTCCCCAGACAGTGTCTGCCTTTTTTTTTTTTTTTTTTTTTTTTTGGACAGGATCTATGGAGTGGAATGGATGAGAAGCCCTCCCACCCCACCCTCATTCAGTGCTGCAGACGTGGGGTGATGTCCCTGTTCTCTCGACCTCTCACCCAAAGCAGAGACACTGCTGTAGCCAGGCCTTCTGGGTGGGCATTGTGTTTAATGGGGATTTTTTTTTTGAAGATCAAAAACCGGTTTGTTTTATTATACATGAAGAACTTATTTACAACTCTGATGCAGACTTTGTACATGACAGTACAAGAGGCATCTGTTCCAGGTGGTCACTATAAATTAGAATTATAAATATGAGGGGTTAGGTTGGCCTCACCTGCAGGCACAAAACATTTACTCTGATTCCTTAGAGATCCTTCCTTCTCTCCCTCTCTAGACAGGACTATGGCATCTGGAACTCGCAAGAATTGTTTTGGGGTTGCAGGTTCCGTGCTTGGGTCAGGGTGGTGATGGCCAGAGCACATATGGAGTACAGGCCTATGGCTGGCTACCTGGCAGGTCCCTCCAACACTCAGACTGGACCCCTTTTTCGTTGACAACACTGATGTCAAACACCCCTCATCCAAACACAAAGCTTTCTCAAGAGTGTCGTACTCAGTTGCTTTTCTTTCTCCGGTCCCTCCTCACTAAGTTTCAGTTGGGCTGGCACAGGTTCTGTGACTTGTCTGAGACTAGATGGTCCCATCTTCCTGTCTCAATGGACTGCTGGCTGGGAAACGGAACCCCAGATGAAGAGTGACACTGTTTCCATTGGGGCTGCTTTTATGGAGGCAGCAAAGTCCACAGAGATGATGGTTCTCCACAGGGTCTCCTATCACAGCTAGAAAGGGCTTCAGCTCAGCCCTGGTGGGAGGATATGTGTGTGTGTGAAGGACTTGGAGAGGGACTTGGGCATTCTGGGATTAGAGCTGGGCATGTCCCGGAGTCCCAGAATTCCATGGGCATGGAGGAACAACCATAATCTGTAGGTGCTGTGTGATTGTTTTCCATTTGCCCAGAAATACATTCATTTCCGTGAACTATGCTTTCCCATGGAGAGTTCCAGAAGTTATGAAACTGCACCCACATTATTAAGTTTGAGACTAGAAAGAATTTAGCTCATAAAAATGGCATGTTTTGTTGCATTGGGTTTACAATCCAGGAAGGAAGAGATGCACTGGCAGGCATTTGTGAGGATTGAGAGGGCCAGGGCATGAGGGAGCCTGTGTTCTGCATGCGCCCCATGCAAACAAAGCACCTTACCAGCATGGGAGGCACCAGCCAAGCTTCCCCTGGCTCCTCACTCTGTACTCCCCACAGCACAGCTCCTGGGCTAGTGACAGGGGAGTGGGCTAGTAGGCATGGAAAAGAGAAAGATGAGGGGGAAGGGGAGGGGGAGGAGGAAGAGGAGGGGAGAGGAGAGGGGGAGGGGCAGGGCAGGATAAGCTTGGTTCTTTTCCTGGAGGTGATGTGCTCTAGAATGTGACCAGTCAGAAAATTTGAGCTGGAAAGCCATTTATTTTTAAGCCTTGGGGTTTATTTGTTGAGGCAAGGTCTGTCTTGTATTCTATAGTGGAGGAAGACATCGAATTTCTGATCCTCCTCTACCTCCCAAGTCATTAACCTTCGAGAAACACTGCTTTTCTAGATAATGTGAACACAAACCTTCCTCTTTTATGCATCTCACTATTTTCCTTTCCTTTCCTTTCTTTCTCCTTTTCTTTCCTTTCTTTCTTTCTTTTTTTCTTGAGTCTGCATCAAGAAAGACATTCAGTGCTTGCTTTTCCGTTAAGTAGCAGGATCCTCTTCAGACCTCTCTTCATTTGTGGCAGCAGAGTACAGCCATTCTCTGATGACAGTGTTAATTGGTAAAGATTTTGGGTGAAAGTGCAACCAGGTCCACACAATTAACAAAAGCAGTCCCGGGAGGAGATGGAGGTTGCAACCTCCTCTGCGGCTCCAAAGACAGGGGTCTCCATGTGGAGCTCATCAGTTCCTCTCGTGAGATACAAATGCTTTGAGAACAGCAGCAGCAGCCTGGCTCTTCCGCTGAGCTGACTTAGTGACAGATGCTGGTCTTGATGGTGCCATCACATACAGAGAGGTCTGTGAGAGCACCCAGAACTGATGCTGCGTCATGTGAGGATAAGCCTGGATTCATGGAGAGCTGATGGGGCTGGCTGGCTGGCTAGGCCTCTTGAGTTCCAGCTGGCATCCCCCAGTCTCACATCTCTCTCCATCTCTTATCAGGATGGCACATGTGTGCTAAAATATTAAAGACTCTAACTTGAAATAGACTTATTGTTTCACAGATAATCTGGGTGCTTAGCAAAGACCCAAATGAAGGCAAAGGAAACAAGAGCAGTATGTACATTTCCACCCACCTCACCACGAGGTTAAGGACAACTTCAGGCTTGATTATCTGACTTAAAGAACAAAAAAAAATCCTATTTTTCTGGAATATTTCTCTCAAGAGTTAACGCACACGCAAATGAATATGAAACCCTAGTGCTGTGGTGTGGATTACGAGTGTCCCTCAAAGGCCTCATGTGTCCAGCCTGTGGTGGTATAGGAGAGGGTCAGGCGGGAGGAAGTCTTTGGGGGTGTGGTTTAGGGAGGGGATATTGGAACCCAGGCCACACCCCCTTCCTTTGCCCCTCCTGCATCAGGGCTTTGATCAGTAAGGCCTCCTTTGCCACATCGCTTCACCAGCTATTGTTTCAGCACACTTCAAAACCACATGGCCAATCAACCAGGAGCCAAAATGCATTTTCCCTCCTTTTGGTTCATTATCTATGGTTCTTTATCCTAGCAATGGAAAATTAACAAACCTAAATTCCCTTCAGATTGTCCATTTTAAAGGAATCAATTTTTTTCAATGCGTTATCCCACCATCCCCACTTGTGTATGCTCTAACATGCTGTTAAGAAACCAAAGAACACAGCAGCTTCCGGCCTTTGAAAACAAATGAATGCTTTTCCTAGACTGTCTTCCTGTCTTCTGCGGTGTGAACATCAGAATATAGGAATAGCAATCGGTTGTTATCAGCAGGCTTCCCTGGTGGCCTGAAAGCAATACAGCAGCGAACACCCACTCAATTTTACGGGGGTACATTTCAACTTGTGAGCTTAGAAGGTGCCAGGCCGAGGCTAGCAGCGTCCTTTATTATTCTGGCACCCCTGAATTCACATGAGCTGGATGAGAACACCCAAACACCAGTGTTGAGGCAGCCCTGTCCCCAGAGCCGAGGGGAGGGTGATGCTAAGCAAAGCGCACACAGACATGGGCTGGGCTGGTGTGGCGTGGTGGTCCCGCTCCAGTGCAAAGAAAGTGCTGAGAGAATGCAACATGCTCTAACTATCGTCATCTTGCTGTGTGACAGAGCTTGAGATGTGTCCCTTCTGCCTGGCTGTAGTGACTGAGTCTTTGACCAGCAACACCCCGGGCCCCACCCAACCAGTGATCCTCAGTCTGCCCTCAGCATCCGGGAGGTCAGTGCTGTGCCATCGCACTCACACATGTGTTCTGAAGAAAATAAAAGGAATGACTGTTAAGGGCTCTCCCCCCAAACGCTGTAAATATGTGAGGTCACGTGTTGTTAACGAGCTGCATTAAAGCTTCCCGCTCTGTGTGTGTTTGCAAAACATCATGTTGGATACGATAAAGACATATAGTGTAAATATATAAATACCAGGCAGAACAGCACATGCCTTTAATCTCAGCACAAGAGGTCAGCTTGGTCTAAATTGTAAATTCCAGGATATCCAGAGTGACATAGACCCTGTCTCCTCAAATAACCAGTCACTCTGTCTCTCTGTCTCTGTCTCTGTGTGTGTGTGTGTGCGTGTGTGTGTGTGCGTGTGTGTGTGTGTGTGTGTGTGTGTGTGTGTGTGTGTGTGTGTGTATGCAGAGCTGAGGGGCATGCATTAGCATAAAGTACAGAAGCCCTGTCTACTGTTCCTATGTTGTCTTTCTCATACAGCTTAACTAAAGCTCTATTATTCCATTTTCTCAGACTATCATATGTGTGTATATATGTCCATGCCTGCACATGTGTGTGAGTATGTGTGTGTGTGTGTGTGTGTGTGTGTAGGCCAGAGGTTGATGTTAGGCTGTCTCTCACAAAACTCAACAGTCACCAACTGGCTGCTAGTTAGTGTGGATTTGTGTGTCTCTGTGCCCCAGCTCTGGGGTCACTGGGGTCACAAGTGAGTGTTGCTATTCCTGCCTTGTTATATGAGCTCTGTGAGTGCAAACTCAGGACTGCTTGCTTATGTAGCAGGCCATCTCTGCATCCTGAGTAACTGCAGGCTTTACACAAGATCCTCCCCTGCATGCCTTCTGAGCTCGAGCGTTAGAGAACTCCGCGATGTTCACATACTGCCCTTGTGAACTCTAGCATCTACCGTGACACATTTGAGGCAAAAATGCTTGTGAAGATCAGTCTGTGAGGAGAGAAGGTTTATTTTGGCTCACAGTTATAGAGACACCCGGTGCCCTTGGGATGATAACAAGGCAGCAATATTAAAACAGTAAGATCTAGAAATCATAGGAGGCCCCCTATAGAAAGCGAGAAAATAGTTTTCAGGTTTATTTTATACAGATAGACGTGTCATCTGAAAAAAATATAGATACCCTGACTTGTTCCTTCCTGTTTATATTCCTTTATTTTCTTCTGTTGTCTTACTGGCCTTGGTAACATTTTAAGTACAATATTGAGTAAGTGTGGAAACAGCACAGCCCTTGTCTTGATCCTTATTTTGGTGGGAATGCTTCAAGTTTCCCCCACATGGTGTAAGTTGTCTGTAGGTTTGCCACACGTAACCCTTGTTGTATTGAGATGTGTTCCATCTATCTGCAGTATCTTCAGAGGCATCATCATGCATATATACTGGGTCAAGAGCCTGTTCTGTGTCTATTGAGGTTATAATGTAATTTCTATGCTTGAGTCCATTTGTGTTATCTATTACGTGTATTGATTTGTATATATCCCTGAACCTCTGAGATAAGGCCATTTGATCATGGTAAATGATCTTTCTGCTGCGCTTTTGAAACAGGTTTACTTGCATTTTATTGAGAATCATTTCATCTATGTTCAGCACAGAGATTGACCTGCAATTGTCTTCTTGTTACTTTCTAAATGTGATTTTGGTATCTGGGTAATTCTAGCTTTATAAAGAGGCGGGTTGTGGTTTTTTTTTTTTTTTTCCTTGTCTGTTTTACGAACTAGCTTGAAAACTATTGATATTAGTTTTGCTTCAAATGTCTGATGGACCCAGTAGTGACTCTGTCTGGGCCTGGATTGTGTTTGTAGTTGGAAGATTGTGGTTTTAATTGCAGCTTCTGTGTGATTGTTTGTTGTAGGTCTGTTTAAGTAATTTATTTTGTGTTGGTTTAATTTTGGTAGGTTCTATGCATCTAGATATTCATTCTTTTTTGTTTGTTTGTTTCGTTTTTGTTTTTGTTTTTTGTTTTTGTTTTTTTTTTTTTAGATTATCCGAGGTACTGGAATATGAGTTAGCCATGCTAGTAAAGGAGTGCAACAGAGGATGAGTCAGAAAACACCCAACACAACAGAGTCAACAAAATGACCGGAATGGATACATGTCTTTCAGTATTAACTCTAATTATTAATGATCACAATTTTCCATTCAAAAGACAACAACTATCAAATTCAGTTATAAAATGGGATCCATTTATTGTTGCATATAACAGACATGTCTCGGTGCCCAATACACATGCAACCCTAGGTTGAAAGGATGAAAAAGGGATTGCAAGCAAGCATTTCTGGGAAGCATGATACTGTTCTAATATCTGACAAAATGCATTCCAAACCAAAACTAGTCAGAGGAGAGAAAGGTCACATTATGTTAATCAGAACAAACCATCAAGAACACAGTACAACTTTAAATTATGTACACAGCAGACATGAGCACACCCAGTTTTACAGAGGAGATGGTACTAATGGTAAAGTTGTATTAATGACACCATAGTAATAGTGGGTCTTGGAAGACTAACTGAGAACATGTGTGTGCCTGACAAACTTGCCCTCTCCTTTAGATGCATAGTTGGGATCCCTGTGGTACATACCCTGAATCCATGTGGTGTACACCTTGAGTCCCCTCTCAGCTCATCAAGGTGTCAAGTCCTGGAAAAGTCCAAACAGCACAGCATTGCTCATAGGATTCCTGTTGACTGAGCAAGCACCTTGCACCAGGCGTGCATGCCATCGGTGGTCACATGCCCTCCAAAGTCTCCTCTGGTTTAGCACTAGTCAACCCACACTAAGAAATTACAAGAAATAAGCTGTATTGTTGATTTTCTCTTCTCCCTTTCCTTGTGACTATATCAGTACCAGTCAAGACCCACTGTCAAGTTTGTATTTTACAATAACTGTGGGCAAGGAGGTGGGTGTGGTTGGCTTGGGACCACTGCAGTGGCACTTGTGAGCCTGCCTGTAATTTTCTGCAGCTCCTTTACTGTCCTTTTGTTTTATTTAGTTTGTAGAATGAGTTCAACTACATAGGGCAGGCTCTCTTTGAACTCACAACCCTTCTGTCTCCTACCTCTGCTTACCCAATTCTGGAATTGCAAGTGCACACCACCACACGTGGCTCAAAGTTCATCTTTTAATTTTCAAAAAAGTTATTAGTTTATATGTATATATGTTTTTGCCTCCATGCATATGTGTGTACCACATGTCTGCCTGGTGCCCACAGAAGCCAGAAGAGGGGCTTCTTGGAACTGAAGTTACAGGCTGCTGTTAGCTACAGTATGGGCGGGTATTGGAAATCAAATCCCTGTCCTCTAGAAGAACAGCCAGTACCAGAACCTCTGATCCATCTCTCCAGCCCCCAAAGTCCATCTTTAAAACAGAACAGAACAATCCCTCTTATCTGTGGGCTCTATCAAGCTGACTCAATCAACACTGCATTTACATTGCAGTGAGCATTTATAAGTCACGTAGAGATGACCGACGCATGCAGGAGGAGCTGCACAGGTTGTACAGGGGAGCCTCACAGGTGTGCGCGTTCTGAAACCAATGTCCAGTAGATAGTAATGAGCAACTGTAGTTTATTCTCAACGTCTTATGAATGAGTAAGAAATGATTATATAATCTCATCTCCATATCTGAGCTCATGCAAAAGGCAAGACTGTGTCTGCAGTGCAGGATGGTCCCAGGGCAAGGAAGGCAGGCTGGCTTAGCTGAAAAGCTTGTTTTGTTCCTCCAAAGAACTTTCCAGCGGCCCCAGGGAAGAGACATCCAAATAAATCTTTTCCATCAGTTATTTCGCCGAGTTTGTGATTAATTCTGAAAAGAATTTGGGAACCTTCGTGATTAGTTCCCTGACCTTGACATCTGGATGTGCAAGCAGCTGACAGATTTATTTCAAGAGTGCCCCTTGGCGTAGGGGTCACTGGGAAAGACACAGCAGAGCTTTGCAAATGAAACCACAGTAATTCTCTGTGACTCTCTTTGGAGCATTTAAAAGCTAACCTGCCCCCTTATTTATGGTCCATCAGCTTGTCTGGGAGCAGAAAGGGCTTACACAACAAAAAGAGGGATGCTACACCCTGCCATTCTCTGATAGAAGCATAAATGAGCTCGATGTGACCTTTGGATGTTGCCAAAAGGACAGCGTTGGGGGAAGGCTCCTCCTCGCCCAGGGGAGGCAAGGCAGGACAGGGGGCCAGGGGACAGTGAGTGAACCGGTGATTCACAGAGGGCATGCCAAAGTCACAACTTCAAAGTTTTCGACGTTGTCAGTTGAAAGCCCATTGTGTTTTCCTTTCATTGTTCAATAGATTATATAAAGCAGTGAGGCAGTGACTGTTTTTAACTATGCCCGATCGTAGGCTAGTGTGAGCATTCTGAGCACACGTGCTGTATAGGTGAGGCTGGACTGGTGCTATTCTGTAGGCTCAGCAGAAAGCCATCTGTGGTTGAACTGTGTTCCTAACCACATTGTTTATTAGGATGTAGCTGTGGCAGGCCCCAGAATGTCCAGAGTATGTATCACTTGCCACTTAACTTCTGAGCCTCAAGTTTCTGGGACCCTGTTAAAGACCGGAAAGAGCCAGTATCATTTACAAGTGCTATCATCATCATTTGAGCAGGCCTGTGAAAACTAGAAATTGATTTTCAATTGTGAGAGAATACACAGAACATGACATTTCCTACCTTAGCCTTGTGTACAATAGCATGGAGGCCACTGGCTGACATGCCCCCATCACTTCTATCGCTCTACAAGTTTCCCATCTTAAAAAACAAAGGTAACTCCCTCATCCTTCCTGTCCTGTGAGTGCGGTGCTCCAGGTGCCCCATCGGAATGGGAACCCTTCTGTGACTGTGGCTCCTTTAAACACCCATGTAGACTTGTGGGATGCAGTGGTAATTCTAATTTAAGAAGAAATGCTGTATTGCTTTCCACAGAGGCCATACCATTTTGCACCTTTGCCAGTAATACACAAGAAAATTCCAATTTCTATACACTCTTGCCAAAACTTAAAGCATCTTTTTATTGTTGATACCAATTGTATGTTTATCTCCAACTGTGTGTTAAACATTAAGCAATGCCCACGCCCCCCACAGCCGATCCTCTCTGCCTTCCTGTTAGCTCCTCTGCTCACTCCTATGGCTTTATTTCTACTCTCATGTCACCTATATGTATCTGTGTAAGACCTAGGAACCCCAAGTGCAAGAGAACGTGTGATGGTGTGTGATTGGTTTCCTTCATTTAATGTGTTCATCTCCAGTTGCATCTAACTTCCTGAAAAGGCCTATGCTGCCTTACCTTTATCCATGCCTCTGTTGTTGGACACCTACGTTGGTTCTGTAACGTAGCTACTGAGAGTAGAGCCCATACAGCTGCTGGAGCTCAAGCATGTGTGTGATGTCTTGACTTTAAAGTAGATGGACAGGTGGAATAGCTGGGTCACAGGCTGGGTCTATTTTTAGTGTTTTTGAAGGCTTCCCCTAGTGACTTCCATAGTGGCTGGACTAGGTTACCCCATCACCACCACCACCACCACCACCACCATCAAGCTCGGATTGAAATGTCATATTTCCTGTATTGTTAGGTCATTGTTCCTCCTTCTGACACTCTCTTGCTGGTCTCTATTTAAAGCCATAACCTTCCTGTTTCGATTTTAGCACCTCAAATATAGATTAATATCCACCCCCTCCCATGGTTAGCCTTTGTAAATGACGTTCTAGGTAATTCTTGCACACATTACTTTTCTATAAAATCTCTAAACTAATATCTTCTCGTTCCACCTGTGGCACCAAGACTCTGACTAGAGCACCAGCACACAGGCATGCCTTCCTCAAAAACATCACATCCGTAGGATTTGCCACTTTCTCCATCCAGGAGCCACTTGTACACCTGCCCTGCTTCTCAGTCTAACAGTGCACATTGTTTGTCTGTGAGAACTTTTAAGAAACATAGTTTTTTTCTCCTGTTCTTAATTGGCTTAAAGTGATGTTTGCTTCTTCAGTTTATTGAAGTTGTGCACCGTCTGATTGGCAATATTTACTGCAGGTGAGAATACAAATTAATGCAGCTACCATGGAAAAGAGTGTAGAAGTTGCTTAGAAAATGAAACAGAACTGCCATGTGATCTAGCTACCCCAGTTTTTGGTCTGTGCCGAAAGGATATGACCCTAGAAGGAGCCTAGATGATCCTAGAAAGATGGCAACACATTTAGGTTCATTGCTTTTCACCATAGCAAAAATAGGTGAACAACATGAAGGTTTATCATTAGATAGATGGTTTTATCCGTTGAAAATTAATACACCCTTAAAAGACGGAAATTTTATTGTTTGTAACAAACATGAATATTGTGCTAAGTGAAATAAGTCAGGCCCAGAAAAAAAAGCGCCACCTGAGCCACTTACATTGGAATCCAAATAATGAATTCATAGAAGCAGAACAGAAGGATAATTACTGGAGCATGGACAAAAAAAAGGTGTGTGTGTAATGATCAGAGGGTACACAGTTTTAGTTAGAGCAGTGGTTCTCAACCTGTGGGTTGGTGGCCCCTTTGGGGGTTGGACAACTCCTTCACAGGGGTTGCCTAAGACCATTAGAAAAATCATATATTTACATTACAGTTTGTATCAGTAGCAAAATTACAGATATGAAGTGGCAACAAAAGTAATTTTATAAGGAGCTGTATTAAAGGGTCACGGCATTAGGAAGGTTGAGACCCACTGAGTTAGATAGAAGGAATAAGCCTTAGTGAGCTATTGTGCAGTAGTGTATATAATAAATGATAGTATTGTGTATATTTCAAATTTACTAAAAGCCGATTTTAAATGTCTTACCACAGAAGAATTGGTTTGTAGAATGATAAATTTGTTAATTAGTGTAATATAATAATTCACAATATAAAATCAACACCACATTGGATCCCCATAGACTTACAATATATACAACTAATTTTAATTAAAATATAGAGACACTGAGGAATAGCAAAATCAATCCAAAGCAATTGACAAATATCTAGCAAAAAGAGAGATGGAAGACACTGATGGCCAAGATCTAGAGTGCGAAGAAGAGTGTCTTCAGACCCTGCAGACATCAAAAGGATAATAAGGTAGTGATATGAGAAACAGGCACAAGTCTTCCAAGCTATGTTCAAGTCACCAACCTCCTAAAATGATGGGTACCATAACTGATGGAATAGGAAATGTATCAGAGCTAGTGAGGGAATGAAATTCATAATTTCACAGCTCCCCAGAACAAAACACCCAAAGCCAGAGGTTTCACTGAAGAACACACAAAATATTTTAAAAATTAATATAATTTCTAGATGCTATTTGAGGAAGTAGAAGAGCAAATTACACTTCTTAATTGAGTTAATGAAACTACTATCATTCTATCAAAGCAGATGCAGACAGTTCAAAAAGGAGCTCCAGAGATCACTCAGTAATAAGTGTGCAAGAGTACTTGAGAACAGCAAAAGGAAATACATGCATATTCATGTTTATAAATTATACACATCATTACAAAGTCAACCAATTTAATCCACTCTTTTAACAGGACAAATAAGAAACACCACATGGTTATGTTAGCTGATGCACAAAGGACATTTGGTAAAATTGGACATCCTCTTGTGATTCAAAAATAAGTTATCAGAAAATATTGTATAAAAAATCTATTTTCCATAAAAGGGGGCAGTCAGAACTCCCTGATCTAATCTTTAGAATTAGAAAACAGTCATGGCTATTTTGAAAAATTTTATTTTGTGAAATGACAATTGTGTCTAATCTGACTGTGGTTTACGGTACTATGTTCCAACTGTATTAGCATTTTTCTCATTGAATAATGTGTAAAGTAGTTAAAGAAAATAAGCTCATTTTGAAGGAAAGTATAGTAAAAATAAGTTAGAAAAATAGGCATAGGTAACACCCTCAAGCTAGAAAACTGACCACAAAGTCCTATAATTAACATAATTGGTGGTGAAAGATTGAATACTTTTCTCCTAAAAATCAAGACAAAAGCAACCATGTTTATTCTCACAGGGGTCACCCAACATGGACATGGTGTGGAAGTGAAAGCCAGTGTAGCCAGACAAGAAAATAAGAGACATACAAAGTGAAAGGAAAAATAAAACCAACTCAGTTTATGTGGCATTGCTATCAATGTATAAAATCACAATGAAAAAATTTAAAAGATTACGACAAACAACACAAATATTTAGCACCAACAAAAAATGACTGATGGCTTTGGAGCTGTTAAAGGGCACATAGAAACACACCATCTGTTGTATTGCTCTATCTTAGAAACGAAAAAGGAGACACTGAAATTTAAAATGAAGTATCATTCATAGCCACTCAAAATAAATATAAATCTACAAAAGCATATATCAGACTCATTCACTGAAAACTCTGTAACAGTGATGAAATAAATCAAGGTAAGTGGAGAGACGTAATCTATTCCTGAATTTGAACATAAGAACAGTGTCCATTCTTCCCAAATTGATGTGCAGGGTCATTGACTCTTATCAAAATCCCAGCAAGAATTTTTATAGACATTGACAATCATATTCTAAAGTACATACAGAAAGAAGAAGAAAAGAATAAAATGGGAAAAAACACATCTATTCTACTTCTGGATTATAGCTACAGTAATCAAGACTATATGTGATGGAGACAGACAGACAGACCAATGGGACAGAACAGAGAAGCCAGAAATAGCTTCACACCGATAGACCACAGTGAGTTTTGACAAAGAAATGCAGACGAGAAGGCCTTGCCACAGACAAGAGTTAGACATCTCTAGGCAAAATCAGCCTCAACCAGAGTCTTGTGTCTTACACAAAAATTAACTTAAAATGTCTTGTGAATCAAAAAGCAATAATAAAAATATAAGTCCTTTAGAGAAAACCAGTAGGGTCTAGGGCTCAACCAAAAGTTTATACATTAACGATGGGAATGCAAGAGCGAAAACCTGAATATTACCAAAACTGAAAACTTTTGCTTTACCAGTAATTGTCTTAAGATGATGAAAAGAGAAACTGTGTAATATGAGAAGCCGTAGAATTTCCAAGCGGCATATTTAACAGAATCACGCACTTGTGTGTACTTGGTTTGGATTCTGAAGTTTTAATTGTTTTATTTTGCTGCGTTGAGTATGTTCCTACTGCTAAATCTCCTCAGTCGCTCTGAAAGTACTGAAGATTTGTCAATGTCATCCTGCCCCAGGGGCTTTGGCAAACTGTGCCTTCTTCTTTCAGAATAGTTCCAAGAGCCCCTGTCTCCTGCTTCACTGTGACTTGCTTGGTCACAGGGATGGTCTGTTTCTTTATCTCTTGTCTGTGTACATCACATCTTTTCTTTCTCCTCCTCCTCCTCCTCCTCCTCCTCCTCCTCCTCCTCCTCCTCCTCTTCTTCTTCTTCTTCTTCTTCTTCTTCTTCTTCTTCTTCTTCTTCTTCTTCTTCTACTTTCTTCTTCTTGGCTTAGTCTCTCATTTTGGTAAACTTCTCCCTTCATTACTTTTCTTGCCAAAATTAAAAAGCCAAGACAGACGTGAAATTTAAGGATGCTGGCACTGTTCTGGTGGCAGAGAAACTGGTAAAACCCACAGTGGAAGCTTTCCTTTCCTGCTTTATCTGTTGCAAAGATGCCCCAGAGGCCCAGTAGCTCCATTCAGTGTGTTTACTACATTTAAATGAAATGCCACATGTGGGACCTGGGACACAAACACTGAGTGTCATAGCAGCTTACTCTTAACTATCATGCACTGGCAACAGCTGAGATGCCCATCACTAGACTAGGCATAAAAAAAAAAACCCAAAAACCCAGAGTGTATTCATGCTAAATAACATGATGCCAAGCACCACTCACCCACATCTAAATAGAGTAACACTCTCAGAATGTGCAAAGTTAGGGAAGCACGTGAAATTAATCAATGTATCAATGGTAAAAATACACAGATGGAAGCATGGGAAAGCCCACCAAAACATGGAGGGAGTGGATGAGCTTCCTGGGCAGTGTGTGTTTACTTTGCAAACAGCCTCATCTCCTAGAATGTGGTGCTGTTTCATGATATACCCCGCAGACAGCAGTGTGACTCCAGTGTCACCCAGGGAGCAGGTGAAGATGCAGGTGAGCTTGACTGCTTATAACCTTATTGTTGGATGTTTCCTTTGGGTAATTTGAAAAGTATTAGGCTTTTCATAATAATGTCATGCATGCATGTACCAATGGGCAAACCAGATATATAGCTATACTCCATGAATTGTGCTGAGGGGGCCGGCCTGAGACCCCCTCCATTTCCCCAGGGCTCAGCCTTGTCTCTTTGTGAAGGTCGTTAATTCTGGAAGGAGGGTAAAGAATCACAAAGTATAGGAAGACTGGGACTCAGAAGTCTCATCCTACCCCTGGTGCCCACATTGGCTGGTGAGACCCAGTCACAGAGCCCCCATCCCCTGTCCTGGGGTGCACTGAGGTGAATCTGAAATGGTTCTCCTGTGGGTTGGTACGGAGAAGCTGGGAGTACAAGATAGCACTGGGAAAGCAAAGCTAAAAGGAAAAAAGCCCGTCTGAAAAAGCTAGACACGCAGGTAAAAAGTATGATGGGCGGGCCATAGGAGCTCAGAGAAAGGGTGTGGTATAGACGCTGTCCTGGGACACGGCTCAAGTGGGTGCAAATGGAAAGGCAACATGGCATCTGGGGAGGTGAGCTCCGTAACTGCAGGGGACATGTCTGATAGGGAAAGCTAACCTCTGATGAATCCATGCATATCCCTTAGCTCTGTGGACGTGGCCTGGCATCATACCCAGTGATAAGGACTGACAGGCGTGATACATGGACGTCTGTGGCCCCATGCTTTGCAGTACATCATATAATGAAAATCATTTATTACCGTTACACTAGGCCAATATTTGTCTGGGAAAAAGAGAATATGGGCAATGAGTTACCTGGTGTGGAATATTTATCAGGATTTATTGGAAGTGGGGTATCTGCTAGTCTAAGGAAAAGAATTCGTTTTATGTTGCAGCAGCTTTGAATAAAATCCTATAGATTTAAGTGAATGTTTTTCTCTTTAGATATTTTATATCCAGGTTTTCAATTGTTTTTATCCCCTTTCCTCTCAGGCGCTGGCAAATCTGTTCTCTTTTTCTTTTCTTTTCTTTTCTTTTCTTTTCTTTTCTTTTCTTTTTTTCTTCCCCTGTAGTTGAGAATCTCATATTTTTTCCTGCTTTACCGTTGTTTTTCCAAGTTCTTGGAATGCATTTGTTTCCCTCCATGGCCCTTAATTTTCCAAGCTATTTTTTTTTTAACATTTTCAGAATTTCCTGACAGTGACTGTTATTCTGAACTGCACATAGTATGACAATAAGTTGTAACCTCAGCAAAACAAAACAAGTGCATAGAGGTGAGGATGGAAACTGTGACCAAGCCTTGAATATTAAGACAGCTTGAGTATTGATGGATGGGAAGGAATTTCCGGGGTCTTGGAGTGACACAGGGACTTTCTGAGAGAAAATTTGCCCCATGAGAGCAGGTAGCAAAGCACATTGCCACAGACTGATAACTGATAACCATGTGTGATTTTCAGATTATAGGTATTTCTGTAATTCACCTGCAGTTTCGTGGAAATTAAAGAGTCCTTCAAAAACATTTCCTTTGTGTGTGTGTGTGTGTGTGTGTGTGTGTGTGTGTGTGTGTGTGT
>OU015752.1:84855892-84900198 GCA_907169655.1 Acomys percivali | reverse complement strand
TTTTCCTTTTTAATCATTACTTTAAAATTTTTGAGGTAATCCATGGTGTCATTTGTGGCCTTGGTCAATGAAATGGTTTTAGCTCTAATGGTAAGTTTTCAGTGAAGCTACTTCAAACGTCCTTACTATCTCTTTCCTCAGAGGCCAAATAGCGCGTGCTAATGGTGAGGCTTGTCTGTGTTCCCATTTAGATCAAGTTCGACAGCGTGGAGGTGTGTGTATGCTGTGAGCTGCAGCACCACTCGTCTGGATGCAGCAACCTCGGGGAGACACTGAAGCTGAACCCACTGCAGGAAAACTGTAATGCTGTGAGGCTGACCTTGAAGGTGAGGCTGGGCGCTGCCTGTGCCTGCATCTCTTCTCTCTCCTGAAGACCTGGGGTGCGGGGGGGGGGGGGTGGGGGGGGGGGGGGGGGGGGGGGGGTGGTTCATTAGCATATAGATTCCCTTCAGTTCGTGATTGATTTAGGTTGCTTGGATGCTCAGGGACCATCCTTCAGGAAAGAGGACTGTAAAGGGCTGTAGATTGTTACTTGGAAGCTCTGCTTTCTGGACCTTGTTTCCATCTTCGCTGTGTCATTTTCCCACCCCTGGACAGACGCGGAGTAGGATAAGAATGGCTGAAGGAATGACTCACAGATAAGGTTGCCATGGCGTCTTCTGTTTTCCTCACAGTCTCTGCTGTAACTCCATCAAGGGCTGCATGGTTATTCATTTTACTTTTAAAAAGACATTTAGGGCAGGTGAGATGGCTCAGTGGCTCATTGTCACTAAGATAATGACCTGAGTTAGACGCCCCTTCCCAGGACCCACTTAGAGGAAGGAGAGAACTCCTGAAAATTGTCTTCTCTCCTCCCCATACCCAGTGGCACACTCATGCGTACCCACCTATGAATAGTAAATAAATGAATAAATGTAATTAAAAGAAAGTTAAAGAAAGAAGTCTTATAATCTCCCATGATAATCTATGCTCATACGAAGCATCTGATCTTTTATAAAGGGGACAGAAAACCCAGGCATGATGGTACACTTTTAATCTCAGCACTCAGGAAGCAGAGGCAGGTGGATCTCTGTGAGTTCAAGGCCAGCCTGTTCTTCATAGAGAATAATAGGCCAGCCAGAGCTACACAGTGAGACCCTATTTCAAAGCAAATGGGGAGGGCACATGGAGATGCTATCTGTATTATTCTTCCCCCTGTCTGTCTTCTTACAGGGGTTGTTTTACTGAAACACAAGCTGGTTGCCTAATAATAAACATGGGCAGTCAACCCCCATCTTTTCTTGTCCCTCAGTAAGTGTCTGAAATGTTTGAAAAGCTGTGCTACCATTAAAGGACCTCTTGGTTGGTGGTGAGACTGTGCTTATAGTATGTGGAGAGCTCTGGTGTATGGCAGAAAACAGGGTTTCCAAGGACCACAGGCTCCAAAGATAGGTGTCTCCAACCTGGGGGAAAGGAAGGAAGGTTGGACGTACCTGTGGTTAGTCCATAGGCATTTTGCCTACCTGCCTTGTCCACATAGAGAAATAGGCCAACCTCAGTGTCCTGGTACCCACCAAAGTGACAGCCTCAGTGAGAATGGAGGAAGCCAGAATTGCAGGTGTGTGTGTAGTCAGGGATGCTTTTTCTGGGACCAACTGTCTCTTGTGGTCCTACATTACATGCCATCATAGTCCTTATCACCCTAGATGCTGGGGTCTGCTCAGGAGCAGTGCCCAATGCCTGCATGGCTGTTGACAACCCACTGCAACAGGGATGGGCAGGCTTTGCTAACTGGAAGATCTCATTCTGATGCCCTCTAAGTGAGTGCTCAAGCTCAGGTGTGCTTTCTTTCCACATTTAAAGGAACATAATCATAAAGAACAAGAATCATAATCATATGAAGAACTGTGTAGCTCTGACTATAGTGACAGTATGGCCACCACTTCCTGGGAGAGCTACAAGCTCCCAGGGAATCTAAGGCTCTGAGGACCACTTGCATGTATCAATCAACTTTCTGGAAATATAAGGAAAAATATCCAAGTAATCCACTTGGAAGAGAAAAGGTTTAATGTGTTATATAGTTTTGGAATTTCAAGTGTGCGATCAAATGATGCCTTCTTCTCTGGGCTGTGGTGACCCTGTATGACAGGTGAGCACGAGAAGACCATGTAGTGGGACAAAAACATTCATCTCACCACAGGCAAGGGAGTGGAAGCAAAAGGAAAGGGCCAAGCTCCCATAATTCCCATGGAGGACATCTTCCAGTGACCTAAGGACTTCTAAAGTCTTGCCTCCTAAACTCCTAAAGTCTTAATAGTTATTGTATGTACAAATGTTTGCCTCTGTTTGCCTGCTGACCACAGAGGCCAGAACAGGGTGGGGTGGTAATCATAGATAGTTATGCTGTTGTGTGAGTGCTAAGAATTGAACTCTGGTCCTCTATAAGAGCAACAATTGCTCTTAACTGCTAAGCCACCTCTACAGTCCCAAGGACCCATCTTTTAACAATGGACCTTTGGCAAATAGTTAGCCAAACCATTATGCTGATTTTATTATTATATTATATTTTATTTTTAGCTAATGGGTTATATACAGCATTTGGTCTGTTGCTCCAAATTCCTGGACTTCTTGGACTCTTTATTCAGTGAGACCCAGGACCCACTTTCATGAATGCTCTGAAGCGATGTGAATTGAAAGGAAACGATAGTTTGGGGCAATGATGCTTTCTTTAAGGTGCACACTCAATCCCAGGGTGGCCTGGACTGTGCAGTCTTGTTGTCATGTGCTATTCTATGCTTTGATGAACAAAGGTAATGGGAAATGTTTTTATGAATTAGCCAAGTGAGGTCCAGGGATTCAGGTCAAAGCTGGCTAGCCTAGCTGATTGTTTGAACCTTGCTAAAGACTCCTCCTCATGTAGATACAGATACCCAGGATACTGGTAAGAGTTGAAGGCAAGAACCAGGCAGTGCAGTTCACGCCTTTAATCCCAGCACTCAGAGTCAGAGGCAGAAGGATTGTTGTGAGTTCAAGGCCAGCCTGGTCTACAAAGGAAGTCCAGGACAGTCAAGGCTACACAGAGAAACTCTGTCTCAAAAAATAAAACCAACGAACAAAAACAAAAACAAACAAACAAAAAAAGAGTTGAAGGCAAACGCAAAGTTCTCCCAAACTTCTTATTGATCTTAAAACAAAAAAAAAACAAAAACAAAATCAAAAATCTCTCAAGGTAGAGGCTATCAGAGCTGATGGCAGGAGGCTCAAAGGAGCCAGGGTTAATGATCGAGGTGGGAGGGACTTGGGATTAGAAGAAGAACCTTGCCCCTGCCTGCCCTGTCTCCTTCCCCCTCCCCACCCCCCCCCCCCCCTAACCCCCCCATCCCCCCCCGCCAGTGAAGGCCGCTATAGGGAGTAGTAGCGCTGGGATGAGACCACGCTTTTTGCCTGAGATCAGCAATATGGAGACCACGGGAAGTGATTGTCTGTCTGTGGCTCATTGCTGTCTTCCAGTTTTTTATTTTCTGAACTCGTTCCCATTATCCAAGGTCTTTAGCATTTCCATATACATTTTAGAATATGCTCGTCAGTTTGTCGGGTGGTCCTGCTGGGATTTTGATTGAGATCGTGAAGAACCCACACGTAGCTTTGAAAAATGTCTATTTAGGTTTTCTTTTATTTCAACAGTGTTTATCATCTTCATCAGCATGTGATTTTCAGTTTATAGATCTTCACCTGTTTGGAGTTACTTGTCCTTTTCCCCATTATTGTTGCTATTTTCACAATGCTTTAGAATCATCTCTTATTGTTATGTACAAATTTGGTGCTTGTTACTGACCTTGGATCCTGTGATCTTGCTAAACTCAGTTAGTAGGAGCAGGGTCTCTTTGGTAGCTGATCCACCATTTTACATCTCCTATTCTGTATTAGCCACGGCTCCCCAGACAACAGACCCAGCAGGGCCCTTGTAGACACAGACACAGGACAGGGCATGTAACTGTCTCACTTGACTATGAGGGCTGAGAAATCTCATAATTGGCTGTGCACAAGTTGGAGACTCCCAAGATTCTGGCAGGGAAGCTCTGTCCAATACCAAAAGCTCCTGTGGGTGCGTGGTGCAATGCATGTGCTCAGGGGCATGCACACATACACAAAATAAAATTAATTAATTAAATTTAATTTTGAAAATAAATTTTAATTAATTAAATTAATTCCCTCTACGATGGAAACTGAAAATTGTAGATGGCTGCTGTCCCATCAGCTGGATCGCCACAGGAAACAGAGCCTCCTGCAAACTTACCCAAATTGGATGAATAATGTGAATGAAAAATAAGATTTTGTTGGGGGATCTTTGTTACTGCAGCATAACCAACCCATCTTGCTTCCGTCTGCCTGGCCAGTTACCTGCATGGTCTTACTCATTGTCCATCTTTTCCGTTAGAGTTGGTATGACAGTTTGGAAATGTGATTTCAATAGCGGTTTTCAATGATTAGCTCTATTAGTTTCACTAAGGTATGTCTTGATACCATGAGCCCATGTGTATGTATTTAAATTTTGCTTTTTTTCCGACAAGTCATTTTTTTAAAGGATTTATTTCTATTATTATGTTAAAATATGTTTCAGTGTGTGGATGTGTGCATATGAGTGCAGGTACCCGTGGAATCCAAAAGAAGGTGTCAGATCCTCTGTGGCTGGAGTTACAGGCAATTGCCAGCCACCTGATGTGGTGCTGGGAACCTGGGAGCCTGACTTGGGTCCTCTGCAAGAATAGTGTGCACTCTTAGGCCCTTAGCTAATGAACCATCTCTCCCACCCCACACACATTTCATTGAAGTGTGTATTTGACTTTTTTTTTCCTTCCCTAATTCAATTTATTTACAACAGTGGCACCGTTTGTGGGCCATTTTTATACCTGTTTCACCACTACCATTTTACTCTCATTTCAGACTGCATTTTCCACTCCAGCTCACTCTGTTTTTCTGAAATCTCTCTCTCTTCTGCCCCAGAAGCACTGCCTTTCCCGCTGCGTGCAGTGTGATGCTGAACCCTGGCAGCCCCCTTGCCCATCTTCGTTTTAGCCCTGGAGCCCTTGCACCCCGGGCTGGGCACTTGGACCGCAGCTGTCTTCTTCACCCTTTGTCTGGTCCTTCCTTCCCTGGCGGAGCTTGTACCATTTCAAGCCTTTCTTGGATCTGTCTTCTGAGCAACATGGCTACATCAAAGCGCTAAAGCAGAATCCTGGCCCCTTGATGCGAACGCAAGCGTGTGCTCTTTAAGTAGGCTTTATTTAAGACTATTTTTATTTTCTTTTTACAACTACAGAAACTTCTTTCTCTGAGACACATAAATCTAATCTTGCTGTTGATTTGTCTCGTAATTACTGGTTCAGTCATTTTTAACATGATGTTGCTGTTGAAAACTTAAGACATGCCATGATGGATAACTTCCTCCTAGGAAGCAGGGGTCCCTCGGCGGGGGGGGGGGGGGGGCTTGTGTTGCTTTGTTAGTATTAAAGTCTCAGAACAAATCCGGGTGGTGGAGGAGTGGGGTCACTCTGCACAGGACTGATCTACACTGATGTTCATGGGAGCCCTGTTCAGCCTTTGAAGAGGCCTCTTGATACTCAGCGGAGGAGGAGGAGAAGGAGGAGGGGGAGGAGGAGGAGGAAAAGGGGAGGAGGAAGAGGAAGAGGGGAGGAGGAAGAGGAAGAGGGGAGGAGGAGGAGGAGGAGGAGAAGGCAGTGTATAGAGAAACACTTCCTTGATTGGTTTCCTTGATCTCTCTGATTAGGTCAGCAATCGCAGTGGGTTCATTGATCTTCTGTAGCCTCTCATTTGAGGTCTTACCTGATTAGTAACCCTCCATGTCTAAAGTCTCCATATTAAATTATAGATTACCCATCCTTTGGTAGTTAATGAACTCAGTTGATGCTGGTAAATCCCACATAATTGGCTTGGCAGTCAAAGAGCTTTGATTTTGAAGGTGTTAGAATGAACTGGTACTGACTTAGTGAAGGATGGCTAAATGCTTGCTGCCTGAGTGGTACCAGGCATTCATTACACTGGAACAGTCTGCCAGCCAGGGAAGGTGCCCAGGGTTATCTCTGTGGCTGATGAGGAAGGGACTTGGAATCCAGAATAAGATGCAAATATTGAGTCTCTCATCCTGCATACAGTCTTTGCTTGTTTGGAGGCTCTGAAGCCCCCAAATCTTGCTGCCTTTGGCCATGCCTTGCCCTGCCCTGCTTTGCCCAGCCCGAGACCCCTTGAAGCATTAGTAGAGAACCCTGGAGGCAGAAGCCATCTCTCTCAAAGGTATTGACAGTCTCTTAAAGAGAACACCACAGGCCACAGTAAACTGTTTGGTTCTCCAGCCACCAAGGTGAGGACAGAACAGAGCTAACAACTGACAGGAACCCAGAACCCCATTGTGTCAGGCTGGGGTTCTTGGATCTGTATGTACAGGAGCATCATGACATCCTACTGCCCAGGTGCTTGTTGTGTAGGGGAGAAGACCACAGCCTGGGAGAGTTTAGGGCGGACCCCCTGGGTCCCCTGAAATCTAGGCAATGAGCAAGTGTCCTTTGTGGGTCTCAGTGCCCCACAATTCCTTCCACTGCCTCTGATAAAAAGGCATTTCCCACTTGTTGTCTCTCTGTTTCTCTCTGGGGCACCCCACTCCCCTTTCTGCTCTCTCATGCTCATTTAATAAACCTCTCTATATAATATAGATATATATTTAAAGGCATTTCATGATAATCAGAATTCCCAGTGACAATGGTGAGTCACTGCAACTGAAAAAAATCAAGTCTGTGGATCTTTCTAGATGAAATACCATCTATTCTTTTGTAAGACAAGATGATGAAGAAATGATAAGCTTTTTTTTAAAAAGAATAGTGTTAAAATATTGTATTTTCCAACCCAAACCCAACACAAACCTGTGCCATTTTCAATTCAGCGTTAACATAAAAATTTAAGGTTATTAGAATCAGAATTAGTTAGTGGAATATGCATCCTGTGCTGTACTGTACTTACCCCCCCTCCCAAAACTCCTGGCTAACTTCAAAAAAGTCATTGTAGTTTTACTGTAGTGACTATTCCAATTCTAATTCAAAACAAAGTGGAAAACCATGTTTCATGTACCTGATTTAATTTATCAAGCTACACTAAACCAAATCACCACGGAAAGCTAACACAAGGGGAGGAAATCAATGTTCCCCCAAGAAACCAGTGAGTTCCCGAGCGCATGTGTGCTCTGACCTTAAATATGTCTTGTCTGAGAGAGAGAGGGGGCTGGTGGGGGGAGGAGTTAACTCACCATTCAATCATTCAGTCTTGATCATGTTCTTACTCCTGCTAAGGAAGTGAAAATAGCTTGTGAATAAATAAGTGACCACCATTCTGTGGTAAACCGAGCACTGACTGGCAGTATGAAACAGCGGACCCACACACCCCAATTTATTAAATACTCATACAACCTTGCACACATGCACACACCACATATACCCCTCAAATGCACACACTTGCACACACACACACACACACACTCAGGCCTACACACATAAACAATTTTTACACCATGCTTATTGCACACATGCCACTCACCTCCACACCCCTTCTAGGATTGCCCACCCCATTTCCAGAAGTGGGAATCTACAGAGGGCTGCTGGACAGACGAGGCACACCTCTACACAACTTAAGAACTCTCACCCCTGAGTTTCTAAAGGAGACGCTGGTGCAGCCCTCTGGAGAAGGGATATAGTCAGGCATGAAAAAGGTTCCATGTTCTTCTTCCCCGTGTGTACTAGTAACTAGAAGCTCCCTGTGAGGCGAAAGCTAGAAGTGGTGGGCTTTCCTGACCATTAAAGATCACTTAGCCCGGAAGGCTGTCTCTCCTTCTAGAATAGAGGAGAGTACCTCAAGCTCCTGAAGAGCGCCTCTTTCGCCTGCTGCTTCCTGCCCTGCGATGTTAGTGATGTCTACTTTCCCCTGTATGGTAAAGTTACTATGTTTTGTCTGGCACACACACTGACAAATGCTTGTGGCGCTGGTTGTATTGGCTGCCCTTTGAGAGAGCTGCATTGACTGGACAGTTTACTGTCCAGTTCTCTACCTATTGAGCTCACACTGGTCCAGACAGTTCAGAGGTTGAGGTAAAAGTGTTTTTGTGGCATATGTATGGTGTATGTTTATGGACTGTGTACAGTAATCTCATCCTATTAGCAAAATTGGGGTGGGGACAAGCTCTCAGGGAGTAGCCCGTGAGGGCAGCCTAGTCAGACTGTCTTTCTGTTCTTCTAGCCCCATGTAGCCGGACGTGTGGTGTGGATGGAGATCAGGAACACTCGTGGACTGTGCTCTCACGAGTGGGACCTGAGACACCCGACCTAGAGGAGACAGGGCAGAGGGCCACTCACTGCTTAGGACCAGTGTGGTGATGTGACGAGGAAAGCTACCCTAAGTCTCTTTCTCTTTCTGGAGAAGATACATAACGGTCAAGGAAGGGAGCCAGGCAGAGCCCTGGAATGCCCTGCTGTTAGCATACCTTCTCCCATAAGAGCTTCCACCATCCCAGCACAGAGCGTGCCCCCCCCTCAAGGTTACCTCATGACCTAGTTGTTCCCCTGCACCACACTGCCTCCAAATCACACCAGGGCAGCCTAACCCTTAGGCCCTGGCCTCCTTGCTTTTTAAGCTTCTACTCTGTTGAGGGTAGGAGAAATAAGCCCGTGTTTCTTGCTGCCACACATCCCTCCACACATGACTTCTGACACTAAATATGTGGCAGATGCTTTCCCCAAATACCACATACATTGTCCTGAAATTCAGTTTTATCTGACCTTGTCTACCTGGGCTGTGTCACCAAGACAGCCCATGGAGGGTGCTAGTCACTTGCTGAGTTCCCACCCTGTCTCTGGAGGCTTGCTGCAGCTGCAATCTCATTATTTCAAATGCCCACAGACATTTTGAGGTCTGATGTAATGTACCCTCCAAACATACCTTCAAGATGTGATGCCCCTCTCAGCCTCCTGCCCCCCTCCCCGACACCATCCACCCAGATTCTTGCCCTAGTCCCTCTTGTAACAGCCACCTTAACACAATTGCTGTGACACAAAAAAATTCAACCAACTCCTGGGGGGGAGGCAGTCTAAGGAGGGTGCAGGTGCACTGTGGGAGAAACAGGTGAAATCCATCTCTCCTCACAGGAATCCACTGTGTCATCCTTCCTGTTGTCTGCGGCACACCTAACATTCCAAGGTCTGGGGACAGGGGGATTAGTAATGTATTGGTAGTTGGGGCTCAGATCTCATCTGTACACTCAAAAGTACCACAGTCTCTCTAGTGTTGCAATAAGGGGCTTAAGGGAGGATCTGTTACCTCGAGCAGGAGGCTGATGTGAGTAGAGAAAGTGTATGGGCCCAGCAAGCAGCCTGCGGGGGCGGGGGGGAGGAGGGGGGAGCATGGCTCAAACCTGGAAATGAGAGGCTATTCTGAGGGCTGTTCCTTGTTTTCAGGGCTTGCCGTTAGGATTGGACTGGGAGGAGACTGGGATGTGGAGAGGTAAATATGCCATAGAAGAACTGGGCAAGAAGGAGGGAAGGGTGGGACCCTCTAGAAGGCAGCAGGACAATGGTGGAAGGGAGACAGAAAGCACAAAGCGACTCCCAGGAGTAAATTGCATGAACAAAATATGTGGAGTTACTGTGTATGAGTCATGCCAAAAGAAAGCACTCACAGGTGAGTGAGTGAGTGAGTGAGTGAGTGAGTGAGTGAGTGAGTGAAGAAGGAAATCATAGAATCCAGAGGAGGGGGAGGGAGGGAGAGGAGGGAGAGAGAAAAGAGAGAGAGGGAGGGAGGGAGAGAAGGAGAGAGAGAGAGAGACAGAGAGAGAGAGCTTTCTTTGGGGCATTGATACGATTCAGCAATCAGCAGGCAACCGGTTACAGGAACTTCCGAGGAATAATGTAATCACGGAAGAGATGAATAAAATTATTGTGTGTGGCTTGTTCTATCAAGGCCCGCAATGGAAGTAGTCAAATTGAGAAGGGCCGCAGGAGAAAGCCGAAAGCCTGTGGCGTGGGACAAGCTGTGTTTAGGGGTAAGCTACTTATGGACAATGAGACCTGATTTTTTTTTTTTTTTTTTTTTTTTTTTTTTTGGCTTCTGAGTGGCTTCCTTTGTGAGCTAGCATGCATAGCCCTTTTAGTACATGGTGTTGTTTTCCAGCCTCAGTGAGGTTAGTGGGGGTCGGAGAGCATGGTGAATTTCTTTATTTTCATTCTAGAGGGGAAGACAAAGGGCCCCATAATATGCAGGGACAGATTTGCAGTCTCACAAATGGTGGTAGGTCTAGATTTCTGGCTTCCATGCCTGACTTGGTCTGTTCTCCATCCCCAGGGTAATCTACCTGCTAGAGACACAGTGGTGCCTGGAGAGCTGTGACCGACCTGTGGCTAGCCAAGGAGGCCTTGATGCTCAAATGAATAGGATGCCTCCAGCAGCCCCTTGTCCCATGCACCTGCTGGCACATCTGAGAATCAATTACCACACACCCTACCCTGAGCATTGATTAGCGAGTTCAAAACACACACACACACACACACACACACACACACACCATGAGAATAGTGTAATAAATAGCTCCAAGCTTTGCCTATCTGTGATGCTTGTATTAGTATGCTTCCTGTTGCTATAACAAAATTCTTGAGACCCAGTAATTTATAAAGTATAGAAGAAGCTTATTTCACTCATGAGTCTAAACACTGGGAGGCCCAGAAGTATACTGTTTGATCTCTAGTAAGGCAGAGGATGTCACATGATGAGACAGAGCAAGCAAGCTAGCTCAGGTCTCTGTTTTTATTATATAAAGCCGCTAGTACTGTCATGGAGGAGTTCTACCCACAAGGCTTCATCTAGTCCTAACCATCACCCTGCCCCCACCCCCCACCCCCGCCAAGGAACCCATCTCCCCAACTCCCTTCAACATATGCATTTAGGGTTAATTTTAATTATTTATTTTGTTTCATGCGTATGTCTGTGAGCTTGCTTGAGTTTGTGGACACCGTGTGTATGCAGGAATTCACAAAGGTCACATGAGGGCGTAAGATCCCATGGACCTAGAGTTACAGATGGCTGTGAGCTGCCATGCGGGAGTGGAACCCAGGTCCTCTGCAAGAGCGGCAGGACTCTTAACCACTGAGCCACCCCTCCAGCCCCATGGAGGTTAAGTTCTAAACAGAGGAACTGTAATGCCCTATGACATACCCAGATGAAGCCAGCTGTTTCAAAAACAATCTTAGCCTTCTTGTATAAAGATATCATATTTTGGTTTGTTTGTTGGCTGGAAACTTTACTGAGCACACCCTGCTTTGGCAGGTTCACCCACTTCCTCGGTCCTGTGAGTCCTTATCTCCGTGTTGGTCCCTTCCTCATTTGAGGTGACTCTTAACTCAGATGCACCCACTTAGGTTCTAGATGCCTTTCACCTGCAAGAGGAAGACTCAACACTGGCTTCCCTTCACCGCCCTCTATGGCTCCACCCTGTGGTAGGTCTGCCAGTCATTCCACAACCAGAGATGACTGAGACACTTCTCACAGATGAGGCTCCCCAAGCAGGTGAGCTTTTCTTTTACTGGTTTCCATTTGATGGAGTCACAGAGGCTCAGCAGGCGAGCAGGACTCTTTGGGATTGGTACCCATCTTCATCCCTTAAACAGCTCCCAAGTGGAACTGTTCATCTCAGCCTCTGCCTGTCTCTCCCCAAAACAAGCATCATCACTCCTGGTGGCTTAGGGTAGAGAGCTGGGTGTTGTCACTACTCTTACCTTTCTCTTCCACCTCTTCCTCCTCATCTCTTTTCTGTGCATCCTCAGGGCCCCTGTCTACCCCCTTCCTGCATGCGGGTACATTGCTTTTATTCTAGCTACTTAGGAGACTAGGGCAGGAGGACCATTTGAATCAAGGAGTCCAGGTATGGCCTGGCAACATTATGAGACTGTGTGTGTGTGTGTGTGTGTGCGCGTGTGCGTGTGCGTGTGTGTGTGTGAGAAAGAGAGAGAGAGAGAGAGAGAGAGAGAGAGAGAGAGAGAGAGAGAGAGAAGCTGGGGCTCCGGTGGAAGCCAGGAAGTGGTGTCAGAGGGAAGAAGGCAGGGTGGCTAGATTTGTTAGGGGAACAGATCTTCTAGCAGCCGTGGGGACAGGCCTAAGCTGTGCGGCTCACATGGGAGGCCAGGAGCTGATGAGGCTGCAGCTTCAGAAGCCACAGCAAAGGAAGAGGAGTGTAGGAGTCGATTCAATAAATGTCGCTCCATCATCCTTCTTTCGTTTTCGGAGACTTTAGTTACCCCACAGTCAACCTTGGCCCAAAAAGATTAATTAGGAAAGTCCAGAAGCAAACAACTGAAAAGTTTTAAACAGTATGCCACTATGCATAAAATGGTGAAACTTCATAGCATCCCACTCTGTTCCGCTGGGAATGCGAGCCATGCTTTTGTCCGGTACATCCATGCTGTGTGCACAGTCTGCTCAAAAGTCACTTATGCTATCCAGCTTATAGGATCACCTATTGAGGGACCACAGTTCAGGCAGCCATCATTTCACATAGCAGTGGGTCCAAGAGCAAGAGTAGGTGATGCTGGCCACAGAGGGAAGCAGAATGTCATATCCGTGGGCTCCCGACATCCACTGCGGGGCTTAGCGTGGACCTTCCACAAACACTGCTTCAGAGAGGAGACCAGGAAGCAAGCAGGAGAAACATTTGAAGGCCTCCCGGCCTGGCCTCAGCAATGAAGTGCCAGGGCTATCTATCAGGTGGTGCCAGCCCTTTCTTGGCCCTTGGTGGTTTTTTGTTATCTGTTGTGTGCTGTGGTGAGACAGGGGAGAACACACCTGACCTGAAGTAGACCCCAGCTGCTCTCCCCTCCTCAGCCCCACCCTCAAGCACAGGCCTCCCTGCCTGAATTTGCTTCCATGCTTGGGCTAGGCAGATCACTCAGTTGTTAACAGGTTTGCCATTCATCAGGACCTAATTTCACTCCCCTGTGACACAGATGTTGGCCCTTTGAGGTAGCACAATCCTGCTCTGGGGAGATGAGGCAGGAGGATGGCACTGGTCAGCATTGGCCATCTCCAGGTCAGCCAAAGACCCTGTCTCAAAAAATAAGGAGAGTGATGGGGAAAGATAACCCAACATTAACCTCCAACCTACACACACACACACTACACACACACATACACACACACACACACACACACACACCTCACCATGATCCTTAATGCCACTTGCTTCCTGTATCCCAAAATGAACTGCTATTTGCTTTGGCCAGGGAGTGTGATACTACCAGTTAAATAGATTGGGAATGCTACTTCTGGTGCTAGACATTTGCCAAGCACTCAGGAGGCAAAGGCTATGAAGATCACGTAAATGATGGTTTGTGTGTGTGTGCGCGCGCGCGCGCGCGCGCGCTGTCGCTGTTTCCCATGAGTGCCTCTTCATTCTTCTTAACTTTCACCTTAATCTTTCTAGGCTTTAATCAAATGGCTTTTGCTTACACTTCACCTTCTCAGGGGTAAAGCAAGTCACCATGAGACAGAGCATTGAGGAGACAGAAAACAGTAGGATAATGAAAGGTGAGAGAGCACCTGGCATTCGCTGGATCATTTGATCAAGAGGAGAAGAGGAAGAGTCAGGCCCCGCGCTTTGGCTACATGTGGTTTTAGTCTATTTTCTGTGGCTATAATAAAATACCCAAGGCGGGGTAACTGATAAAGGCTAGGAATTAATTGTCTCAAAACTCTGGAGGCTGGAAGTCCAAGAGCCTGGTGTTGGCACGTCCCTCATTGGTGAGGGCCTGGTGCTAGGTGCTGACAAGGCATGTTGTAGTGCCAAAGGCCGACCCAATTGTCTCCTGTGACAATCGGCTCTGGAGACAGCATGTTAACCCACTAATCAATCTATGTGTGCTTAACCTATGCATGGCCATTAATTGCCTCTTACGGGTCCCACGTCTGACTACCTCCCAAGAGGGGGATTGCATCTGGGTAGGTTTTGGTGGGCACACTGGAGCTGCCCAGCTGTCTAATAATCAATAGTACTGATTGACTTGAGCATCGGATGGAAGGATGGAAGGAGCTTGTGAATTCCTTCTCACGTGCCTCTGTTTTTAGACCCGAGCACTCGGGTGATTAACAGTTTGCAGTAATTATAGGTAATGTTTATTGAGCCGTGCTGTGTGCCAGGCGTTGATGGAAGCACACTTCTGAACTAATATTACCCTTGAAACCAGGCTGCAAGAAACCAGCGTTATTGTTCTTATTTAGCAGATGAAGACCCCGGGGCGTGTGACATTAAATCCCAGAATCACACAGCATGGGAAGGTGGAGCAGGGATTCCCGGCCAGGCAGGGTAATTGCTCAGCTACTGCAGCTGCGTGGGGAGAGGCTGGAACAAAGCAAAGCCAGCAAGGGACTGATTCCCTTCTGAACTTGTAAAATAAACTTGCTCATCCTTGCATATGTTCAGTATCTTTAAACAAAAATACCTGGGAACAAACAAACCATGGTTCCCAACAGAATGCTTCCTGATGGGTGTGTTGCCCGTGCTGAGATTTCAGTGTGTTCTGGATTCTGTCTGGGAAGTAAATAGCCATTGGCTGAAGTCTATACTTCACAATGTAATGACAAAGCTCTGTGGTTTTGAGTTTTGACAGACTCCTTGGAAAAGGCAATGTGTCCCTTCACCCTGGGTGCCTTTCTGTTGTCGTGTGAGGGATAAATTGTCATTTTGACATAGAGGAAAAAGTACACTGCCTCTTTGGTGAAATGGACATTACTGCCCAGGACTTAGGAGGTCACAACTCCTAAACCAGCAGCAGGCTAGATCAGCAGGTGTCTGTCTTGGAATTCATGAATGTGATTTTACTAATATCCCCACTTGCAATTTTTTTCTTCAAGGGCAAAGACTACATGTCCTCCCCCCCTCCCCCAAAAAATAATGTTTGAAATAAGCCCTGTTATTTTCCTGAGTCTTAAATATTCTTCAATCATCTAAATAAAAGAGTGGGATTTTCTTTCTATTTTTGGCTATCGAGAGATTAATTTGAACTATAGGGTTTCTCTCTTATGAATAGTTATCAGTTGCTGCTGTAATTGCTAATGAGAGACTCCAAGGCATGCTTTAAAGCAATTAAAACTCTACTTCCACTCAACAGGAACTTAAACACAGGAATAATCGTCTCCACCAGAACTTCCTGGAAGCCCCGCATAATGGCTACAGCAGAATAACCCAGTTGTCATGTCTGCTTTCTGGGATGAGTTTATGGATGAGTTTCTGAGTTGACTGAAGTCAGTCCCTCTGTGACAGTCAATCACAGAGACAGGAAAATGAATGGCCCCCCACCCTCCATGGTGGCCTAGCCCCCCCATAACCCAGACCGCTCCCCTCCCCCAGTAACAAGCATCTTGACTGCCATGGAAGTAGTCCCAGGTACTGGTGTCGGAATTCTGCACTGCTCCCAGCCTCACAGATGAGGAAGTCAAGCCCAGAGCAGCAAGGAAGCACTCAAAGCCACACTCCCTGGAGTCAGAGAGACAGATGAGGGAGGCTCCCTGTCCAGGGGGGGCTCTGTGTAACACGGCCAAGAACTGAGTCCCTGGGGGAGAGGGGGTGGCTACAGTGCTGTCTTCTGTTGCAGTCACATAGAAATGAGGCTAAAGAATTCTCAGTGGTACTTGTTCAGTACTGAGCGCTAAGTCACTCAGGCTTGGTGAGCACTCAGGTACAGGCGCTCCTCCTACCCGTCAGGTTGTTGGACACAGCTCACTGGCCCAGGAGTGAATACTTAACCAGATGAGGTCAGTAAGTGAATATCCTTCCTAAGCTGGGGACCGGGGACCAGAAAACTAAGCCAGTGTGCAGTCCTGGCAAAGTAGGAGGTCTCCCTGGGAGCTGCTCTACAGAGACACAGGAGAGTGCAGAGTGAATCCACAGTGGCTGGCCACCCTTTGTAGACTATAGCCCGCAAGAGACTGAAGTCAGCTTTTGCCGGAGCAGGCCCAGTGATGCTTAGGGAGTCTGCATCACAACAGGCAAGAGTGGACCCCGGTGTCAAGTTCTGCTTAGAATGTGGAGGTTTGGCTGGTGGGCAGGTGAGTCAGAGCACCAGACATACTTGACCATGACCTTGAAAGGCTGTGTGAAGGAAAAAAATGACACAGTGAAGACTCAGGTCTCCTCAAGTGGGGTCCGGGTGTATCAAGAGGCTTTTGTACTCATGCCTGCTAAGGGTTAAACTACAGAATGTCCCAGTAGACTTAGCTAAACAGGTGAAGTGAAGTCTCTGAGATCAGCAGTTTCTTCAGCTAGGAATAATAACTTGCTACCCAATAGGAAGGGGCTTGAACTTAGGGCCTCTGGACCTAACTGGTGTGTAAACACTTCGTAGGAAACATCTCTAGCATTCATCTTAGGGGAGGACACCCTTCAAGTCTTCTCTATCTCAGTTTACCCAGATTATAAGAATCTCCCCTCCCTCGGCCCCCCCATAAACGTTGCTTTCCTTGACCTCTGTGTCAGTCTTATAGGTGTGGACTTGTAATGTCATAGGCTGAGAGGGAATACTACCACCTGAGTCCTCCCCTTGTCATAGTTTCTCTACCTGCCTGACTTCTCTCTGCTTTTAAGGCCCAATCCAACTGCTGCCACTTCTAGGTGTTCCTCCTGGTGCCCTGTCCTCCCCATAGCTCTCCCATGGGCCCTTGCTCCCCTGTTCCCACTAGAGGTTAGATATTGGGGCATCAGCAGTGGCTGAGAAGCCATCTCCTGCCAGAGTGCATCAGACAGTGGTGAACACCGTGTCATCCCAGCTGTCCAGAGTTCCCGCCCTGGAATTAAAGGAGGCGGGACACAGGGAGACTGAATTACTTCAGGACTGCCCTATTACACAATGGATCTCTGCTCCTCACTGCGAAATGAAGTCAATAACTAACGAAGGGGCAGAAATTGACTGCTTTGCCTAATTCTGAAATCTAGAGAGAGCCCAGCCTGAGAGCCATGGGCTGAGAGGGCTGACTAATTGAGTTCTTCAATATTGACATTTTCTTTCAGTCGTGCCCAAACCTAATTGGCCTTCAATTCCTTAGTAAAACAGGTACATTCAAGGTTGTTTTGAGAGCAAACATGTTGTGCCTCTGTGCGTCCCTGGGGTATTATTTGGCAGTGGGAGATGGTACACAGTAATAGAAGGCAGTGCAAGTTAAAAAAACCAATGTCCCCACAGTGCTACAGACTGGGGCTGTGAGTACACCTGCTCAGTGCTGGCTCCCAAGCATGAGCACTCTAGGGTGCAGTGAGGAGAGTGCTTTAACAGGCAGGCCAGCACCTGACTGGCCTCATAAACGCTCTGTGCACTACGGTGTTCTCAGCCTCAAAGCCTTTGTTTTGTTAAATTTTTTTCCTTTTAAATCATTCCACGTGAAAACCGAGAAAACACCCCACGGCTTGTTATTTTAGCCAGTGACTAATTAGCATGGAACAGCTGAGACATTTTAGGAGCACCTTCACCCTCACAGGAAAGGGGATTGCTAATGAAAAGAAAAGATCTCTTTCTGTCAAGATGAAAACGGTTGTTAAAATAATATCTTGTTTCCAGGACCTTCCTGGCTTTTCCTGCAGGAGGATGAGAGAGGGAGAGGTGCCTGCAGGGGGGATGGGCTGACTGTCTCACAGTGCACTCAGGGGGACCAGGTGTGAACCTTCACTGGATTGCTCAGCATGTGCAGGTGGATGTCTTGGGTTTTGTTTGTTTGTTGTTTTTTGGTGGGTGCATATGTACCCCCCATGAAGTACAGAATGGCCCAGGCAGTGCAGTCAGAAGACAGGTGGCTTTGGGGACCATAGAAACACTGCCTGGTCAGTGTGGGCCACTGCAGCCGAACGCTTACACTGAATGGGTTGAACAACAGAGCGTTGTTTCTCTTTGTGAAAAAAATAACCTGTGTTTGTATATAGGGTGTGTGCATGTTGTGCAAGTGCCTTTTCCCATGCGTATGCTGTGCAGGCCAGACGTTAGCATCAGGTGTCCTCCTCCGTCACTGCTCACTGTGTGCTTTGAGACAGGCTCTCCCACTGAACCTGGGGATTACTGTTTCAGTTAGACTGGCTGTCCAGTAAACCCTGGGCATTCACCTGTCTCCGTGTCCCCTCCAGGCTGCAGACACCCACTGCTATGCCTGTAAGTAGGGATCTGAGCACAGAACACATGCAGCTTATATGCTAGAGGTCTGACCACAGCAAGCTTGGAGCCATCTCCCCAGCCCCCAGCAGGCCACACCACCCCCATTGTCATCATTATGGGAGCTAAAAGTCCCTGGTGTGAGAGCCAGCATAGTCAGGCTCTGAAAAGGGCTCTCTTCCTGCTCATGAGTGGCTGACATCTCATTTTCAGTGTCACACACCAGGGAGAGAGGGGAAGAGTGGTTGATCCATCAGCTTTCTGCATCTTTGCACATGGGCACAAATCCCACGGGAGCTGCATCTCCCTAACCTGTTTTCCCAAGGAGCGGGTATCCTGAGATCATTACCCAAACAGGAACATTCTCAGAACAGGGATTTCTGGGGGGTACAAATATTCAGGCCACAGCACTCATTAACACCACAAAGCACTTAAACGAGCTGAGTTAATTTCTTTCATTTGTATTCTTTCCCCAAACATCTATATTATTGACAACTAAGTCACCATTCATTAATGGTCTTTTATAGGTACTGTTTTTGCTTTGAACTAAATGTTTTCAAATGTCAATATTAATACAGCAAATTGTATCATAATTTCTGGTGACATACTTTCTTCCTAAAATTTAATAAATGCATTTTATTTATTTATTTAATATGAAACACCAATTCCTTAGTGACTAAGGCAGAAGATTTGAAATACAGATTTTTTCATGTTTGGGAAGGTGGTCTTGGTGCTTTAATAAATGCATTTTAAAGGAATTAATGGTTCAGAAATTAATGGCATGGGCATTTTTTTGGCAGATGCTATCACACCTGCCTATTCTCATACCCTTTTTGTGACCTGTACCTTACTCTTCTCCCTCAGGTCTTCTTCACATAGCTCTGTCCACAGGTCACAGGCAGTAGGTCATAGGTTACCACTCAGAGCTCACATCTCAGTCACTACTTCCAGTGACTGTTCTTGGGGCATAGCCACCACTCATAAGGCTGAGGTCATGACCTCAGGAGGACTGTCTTGCCTGCTGTTGTGCAGGGATACGAACTCGATCCTGCAGGTTTCCCTGCCTCTGCGGCAGGCTCTCCATGGATGGCATGCCTCTGCACTGTGTCAGCTTGGCCTGGTGGCCTTATTCCAAGGGTCATGAAGGTCCCTCCTCCCACCTTAACAGTAACTGCACCCCTAACTCCTTTCCTGGGCTTTGTGATATAGGAGTGACGTCGCTCCCCCCTCCCCTCATAGACATGAGCAACAAACCTCTCTCTTTTCAGGACCTTCCTGCTCAGGTGTCTTTATGCCTGGACATCATGAGTGCCTCACCTTCAGTCAACATCTGAAATCTTTGTAGAGCCAGACACACCCATCTCATGCCACAGCACACACATAGACACATATATAGGCATGCATACACACATACACACACACGCACATATGTACACATACATACATGCAAACACAGAAGCATGCACACATGCACACACATGGGACATACTAAGGATCAACATGGTCCCACTCCAACAACCTGGTCCGGTCCCTTCTGGCCCCAAGCCTAGCAAACCTCCCACTGACACCCAGGTGCAGCCATCCTTGCTGTCTCCAGCCTGTCCCCAGCATTCTCTACAGGACTGTCAGGATGGTGCCCGCGTGAATACCAAACACCCCAAGGATGGTGGTCCCACCAATGGCATCTCCCGGGTATGAGATCAGGAATAGCTGAAACTATTGCCCAGACAAGTTTGGGGACCTCATTGGCTTGGTGTGGAGCACTCCACAGAAGGTGACTCTTCACATGGCGGGTCCCCCCTCCCGGCTGTAGTATCGGCTGACGTCTCAAGTGACCAATAGGCTGCCTTTCCATTTTTATCTACCCTTGTGTTGGTGAAGAAAAAAACCTAAAGCTAATCACCACCATAGAGTCACAGGGCAGAGAGGCTCTAAACGTTTGTCATCTGGAATGTAATTAATATTTTTCTTTCATCATTTTTATGCTACCTTGGCATTTATTCGAGAAAGACTGTGATTTTAAGAGTGACTCAGTCTAGGGCTACAGAGTTATGACAGAGTCCCACATTTGTCGGAGAGTAATTCTGCACAGTAGAAGTTGTTTCCCCAATATCTAATGATTACAAAATGAATCATCTATAATCGCTGAGCATGGAGTAGCTTGGTGTGGAAGATTGCATTTGTTTTCTCCTATCTCTGTGATAAAACACTAAACCCAGGGAACTTACAGAAGAAGAGATTTATCTGGTCTTACGGTCTCAGAGGGATAAGTGTGCACCACCATCACGAAGAAATGGCAGGCAGCAAGTGAGCTGAGAACATCTGCTTTGAACCGAAAGAACCAAGCAGAGAGAACAGAGCAGGACAAGGCCTTAAACTCTTAAAGCCTGTCCCCAGTAACACACTTCCTCCACCAAGGCCACACCCCCATAAGCCTTCCCAAACAGTGCCACCAGTCAGGGACCAAGTGTTCAAATGCATGTGCCTATTATGAACACTGCATTCGAACCAATAGGGATGAATTTTTTTTCTCATTATAAAAGCAGCACCTGACCACTGCAAAAACACTAGCAACTAGTTAGATTATAGGTAGTTGCATGCATGATAAATTAGACTGGGTAAGTAGGAAATCCTATAGTATACTAATTCTCTTTTAGATGTTTCCCTATACAACAGCTATTTATATACATAAAATGTTTAACCCAAAGCCAGAGCCACTACATTACCACACAGCAGCATCCTACATATGTGGAAGATAAATATCAAGGCCCCAGGAGATATATGAAATCACGGATGGTTCCAAGGAACATATGCCCACACTACGTTTTTCCCTGTACATATGTGTTTCCATAATAGTTTGATTTATAAAGTTAGCACAATGAGAAGTTGGCAGGAACTAAAAGCAAAATACAGCATTTGTGTAAATATTGTATAATACGTTATTTTAAATGTGTGGTAGGTTTTCTTTTCTTCCTTTCTTTTTTTTTTTTTTTTTTTTTTTTTTTTTTTTTTGGTTTTTCAAGACAGGGTTTCTCTGTGTAGCCTTCGCTGTCCTGGATACGCTTTGTAGACTAGGCTTGCCTTGAACTCACAGTGATCCACCTGCCTCTGCCTCCTGAGTGCCGGGATTAAAGCCACCACACCTGGCTATTTTTTTTTAAGATTTTATTTATTTGTTTTATGTATGAATGCTCTATCTGCATGTGCACCTGCAGGCCAGAAGAGGGCATCAGATTCCAGCATAGATGGTTGTGAGCCACCATGTGGTTGCTGGGAATTGAACTCAGGACCTCTGGAAGAGCAGACAGTGCTCTTAACCACTGAGCCAACTCTCCAGCGACAGGTTTTTGTTTTTTTTTTAATAGAATTTTCTATTTAACGTTTTTGGGCCACAGGTAATTGAAATAAAAGAAAATAAAAGGAGAAGGCTCTGTTAACTGTGTTAGCAACATTGTTGTTTCAACTAATGTATCATGGATAGAGTCAGAGAGAAATAGATAGACTAGTTATTTGTTGCCTGCTCATCTGATCACTTGTACCTCAAGCCTCTCTGTGAGCTTCAGGGCAGACCCTGCGGACTGCATGCCCTAGGGTCTTTTCCATCAGGCATCTGGCTGGGTTTGCCCCATGTGAGACACTAGTAGGATAAAGGGTGAAAGGAGCAGGTGGCAGGCTTGTCTCCACCTGCCTGTTCTCCCAGGCAGCATTTGGATACAGACCCTGCTCTGTGGATGGGCACCTCTCTCTTGGCTATTCTTTGGCTGGCTCTTGATAATGTGGCTCCCTCCTTTTTATGATCTGGCCTCTGATGACAACTGCCCCCTACTATGGCTAACTCTGGGATTTTCATATTCTTTGCTGATTTCTTTTACTTGCTTTCCTTCTTTCAATCAACATTTGAGCATGTGTATTAGTGTGCTTCCCTATCACAAAACCCCTGTTAGAAAGTGCTAAGAGGAAGGTTTTATTTGGGCTTATGGTTTTACAAAGTTCTGCCCATGGTTCCTTGGCTCTGTGAATCTGGACCCGCTGTGAAGAAGAACATCATAACCAACAGGGGCGGGAGGGGGCGGGGGGGCGCTTCCTCTCTGTGGTAGACAAGAAGCAGTGAAAGGGGAATACGGAAAAGCTGAGTTTCCAGGGACACTACTCAACAACCTACTTTCTTTATCCAGGCCAAGTCTCCAAATCACTGAACTTGTAGGGCTCTCTAGATGACTCAAATCCATGGCACTCTGCAGCCCTCCCCAAACTCCCTGCCCTAACATCTCATATGTAGCCTTTGTTATACCCTCATTAGTCAAATGCTACAATAAGACCTGAGTTCCTCTAGCAAATTAAGCCCAGCCAGTAGGTTGCTGGAAGCTTGGTTTCTAGCCAGCAGATCAAACAGCCTGGGACTTGAGACTGACATCTAAGATGGTGGGTGGAGGAGGTCATGTGGGCTGAGCCTAGCCTATGACATCTGAGCTATCTCTGGATAATTTGGAACTGTACTAGATCAGACAATCCCTTGCTAGTGCCTGATGCTAGAGGCCTGCCTGCCTGTTGCTGGTGAGGAGGAACCCCGCAACATGTGGGGTCCCAGGAGCCTGTGTTGTTTTTCTTGAGCTGCTTGTAAAGATGTGAGTTTCACATTGCACATAAATGTTCTTTGTGTTTATCTTTACTTCTGTCCTTGCTTGTGAATTATCGTTCTTGGTGGGAGGGATTCTAACTCACTCTTCATCTCTATGTTTACGTTTACACTGTGTGATCCTACCAGCATTTACTTAACGGAAGTGTGCACTCTGGGTGTGTTCTTATTTTACAAACAGTAATACACAAAGTATCTCATTTGTGTCTTCCCGGCACCTCAGGAAATTACAATGCCCGGTAATTCAAGCATCTTCTACTTTACTGAACACTGCGAAATTGTTTTCCAAAGAGGTTGGATGGATTACTCGCATCACCATTTGGCCCAGGGCCCCATGCCTCTATCAGTTCCCCACACCTTCTGCTATGGCCACCTGAGAGAAGGACCTAGCTTCATGCCAAGGATGGTTCATTCATCCCCTCCCCACAGAGAATGCCCAAGTCTTCGTGGTCTAAGGTCATTGAGTGGCTTTGTTCATCTCTTTCACTACTTTTTCTTTTTTCTTTTTCTTCTTTCTTTTGGGTTTTCAAGACAGGGTTTCTCTGTGTAGCCTTGGCTGTCCTGGACTCTCTTTGAGGAGCAGGCTGGCCTCAAACTCATAGTGGTCCACCTCCCGAGTGCTGTGATTAAAGGCGTACACCACTGAGCCCAGCTTCCTTTCACTACTTTTATATTGAGTTGTCACTTTGCTTTTAATTCTTAAATGTTTCTTTTGCCTTCTGCTTAATAATCATTTCTTCTTTGAGTGTACTGCAGACAGAAACTCCATCTGCTGCCTAGTTTTCTTTCTTTCTTTCTTTCTTTCTTTCTTTCTTTCTTTCTTTCTTTTTTTAATGCTTTTTTTCTCACTAGACATCTTCTTAACATCTTAATATAATCAATCATGTTCATCATTTTTCTTATAATTTATGTCTTTTGCCTTATTTAAGAAATTCATTTAATTTTCTTTGTTCATAGTAATTATGTTTTATGAACAAATCCCATGGAAAACAATTACTCTAGGTAAAACAAACAAACAAACAAAACAAAACAGGGTTTGGCTCTTTCAAGCCCCTGGTCATGACTTTTTTGCTAATTGATGCATATGTTTCTGTTTAAAGACACCTTATTTATTATGTGTTATTGATTCATTGGCATTGACTTCATGGCCCACTCTGCTATCTGACACATTCTCCTTAAGGCATGTCACAGTTTTCTTACACATAAGGACCCTAGACAGTACTGCAACACAGCTCAAGGGACATGTATACAGTGAGTCAGTCACAGAAAAACACAAGGCATTCAACACTAAGCCAACCATGAAACCAGCATCGCATTGTTCAGCCTTACTGGGGATGGATGTATTAGGTATCTCAAAGACTTGATCTCTCTTCATATCTCTGAAAAGAGTTGCAAAGCACCCTCGGAGCAGGGGTGGGGCTGAGGATATGGCCCAGTAGGTATGAAACCGTACTATGTGAGTGTGAGACGCCAATTTGAGTTTGAAGCTCTATCGCTCAAGTAAAAAGCAAGGATGACTACAGATGCGTGTAGTCTCAGCATGGGGAAGAGCATAGCTAGGCAGGTTCTGACTGCTCACTGGCCAGTCATCTAAGCCACAGGACAAGTTTAGGGAGAGACCCTGTCTCAAGTCAGAGAGTGATAGAGGAAAACACTCAACATGCTGCTGTGGCCTCCACATGCATGCACATACTCATGTGTGCATGCACCACACTCACACATACCACAGATGCACACAGTACAGGGTGCACATGCATCCAGAGAAGGAGAGAGAGAGGGCAGAAGGAGGGAGATGAAGAAGAAAGAGATTTAAGTTAAAAATAAATCTTAGCAAGTAGCCAAATTTGCATATACAAAATTCACAAATAATGGGGAGCACCTGTCCTCTTTCCCCTCAGCGCTGCAGACTGGCTTTATATATTTCATTCAAAAGTTTCATCTGCATATTGCAGATTAATGGTTTTTAAATGCTCCCCTGTGAATCGTGTGATACAGCTGATGGTTCTCCATACATAGACGATGGGCCTGGAGTCCTTTAATGTGATCCCAGCCTTTACTATTGATTTGCCATGTGTCACAGCTCTTGGCTCTTTTCATGAGCTCTTCTGCTCTTTGTCCTTTTCCTATTTCTTATCAATTCCATCCCACCTCACTCACTCTGTTTTTATAACTAGCTCATTTCCACAAATTCCTCGCTTGTGCTCTGTGTGTTGGGCGCTTAGTTTCACTGCTCTGGAATTTTCCATCTGTGTACCAACCACAGCATGTTCAACCTGCCCTGTGGAAGGAGACTTGCTGTTGGCAGTAGAGCCGGCCAGAGCAAGCAATTGTGTGCTCTTCTTGCAGGCCACAGGTGAGCGCATCTCAAGAAGATTGGTGGAAACACACAACCTTAACAGATAATTGCAAATTATTTTTCACAATGAATATATAGTTTTCACTCCCACCTGAAATGTCTTAGCATGCTTGTTGACTCAATTCCAGTACCTGGCATGACTATTTATACAATTTGTTTGTCCAGTGGGGTTTCTTGTAGGTTTGATGTACATTTCTCAGCTATTACTGAATCCAGTTCTACTTTCCAGTGTGTGTGTGTGTGTGTGTGTGTGTGTGTGTGTGTGTTTATCTATATATCTGTCTTGCATGTCTGTGTGTCTATGTGTTTGGTGGCAGTGAAGAGCCCTAGCTATGTGACTCCATTTTGTCAGCAGGCACCATCTTGAGCCTGTCCCTAAGTTCACCTCTGTTACTGGAGAAACCACAAACTGTTTGAGGAAAGGAACCATCCTAGGCTAGAACCAATCAAGTACCTAATGTCCCCAGATGTTACAGATAGGTTGCTTAAGCACTTCCTGGTCAGGCTCAAACAATCCCCTACTGCCAACCTAACCTTGCTTAATGCCCACCAATCCTATAACTGCAAAACTGGTATATAGCCACAATAACCTTGCTATAACCACAATAAAAACCTTGCCTAATGACAGTTGGGCTCTTATTACTGATCCGCTGTTTCAGTGAGGCTCGAGGGCCCTCAAGCTTGAGCTTGAATAAAGACTCTTTGCTTTTGCATACGGCTTCGGACTCCTGGTGGTCTTTGGGGATCTAGCGATCTGGGCTTAAGATTAGGGCCTCACTATGACTCATGTGAATGCTGTGGCTGGTACATGCATGAGGTCTAAGGGCAACTTGCAGGAATCAGTTCTCTCCTACCACATAGATCTAAAGGATCAAACTCAGGTCAGGCAGCAAGTGCCTTTACCCCCTGAGCAATCTTGCCATCTTTGGTGATCTTTTCAGATGTTTATCCACCATCCCCATTTCTTCTTCGTCTTCTCATCAATTTCTGCTGATGAGTTTGTATTGGTTATTTGCATTTTTAACTTGTGTGACGTTTGTTTTTGTTTGCTATTTTCTAAGCATAATGATATGCTTATATATTTATTTTCCTTTCACATTCACCCTCTTAATCTATTTGGCATTGCTTTTCATGCGTGTCGTATCAACAGCTATTTCTTTTGGAATTGTTGGCTTAATTTATTCTTTCCATAAAAATCTATCTTTTTTTTTTTTTTGCCTTGTTAGTCACACATCAAGATCTAATATTTCTTTGTTCCTCTTCTGTTAAATATGTCTTTATTTTCCCCTCTCTGCCACATTGTTTTTCCTTGGTATCTGCAGGGGATGTTTCAGGATGCCCAAGGACCTTACAGAAAATGTAGCGTATTAGCATATATCCTGTGTTCTCGTGTAGACTTAAAATAACTCAATACCTAGCAGCATAAACACTATGCAAATGATTGTTTTACTGTATTGTTTAAATATTAATGACAAGAAGAAAAGTCTATACATGGGGTAGGTGAGATGGCTCAGTGGATAAAGTGCTTGCAAGTCTGTCAGTCTGGGTTCATCTCTAGAGCTCACAGTAGGAGAAAATTGACTCACCAAAGTTGCTGTCTGACCTCCACACATGCATTGTAGCATGAGTTTAGTTGCACTTCCACACCCCCCCTGCAATAATTAGAAATAAATACATGTTCCAAGCCTATATATGTTCACTATAGGTTCATTTCCCCCTGCATTTTTGCCATCCACAGGTGACTGACTCTATAGATATGAGCTGTGACTGTGCCTCACTGTCATGATTGTCACTACTACAGTCTCTTTCTTTCTAAGTGCTTGTACATCTTCCTGTCATTTTCCATCTTTACTCATGAGTATGTTCCTGCTTTCATTGCTAATGTGAATGACATCCTTTGAAGAATACATACTGGCTCTGGGCAGTATAGAGAATGCAGCCCTGCTATTGGCCTTGTCTAGAACAACACTGCTCATGAAGCATACTTAATTCAAATACTTGAATACATTACCGGGTGTGTACAGGTAATTATATTCTAATTTAAATACTTCTTTTCTTTTTTAATTATCTCATCAGCCTCCTGCCCAGAGTTGAATAGCAAGTGCTGAGAATATTGCCCTGTGTCCTTCTACATATTTGCTGTAGTGTTTCTTGAGTTACATAAATCTTTATTGGTTTCTAGTGTGTTAAAAGCTCTTAGCATTGAGCATTTACTACTTATATACTTAGTATTGAAAAAACTCATTGTGTATGTTCAGGCGATTATATCATGTTTTTCATTTAATATGGTGAGTAGAATTAAGAGCTTAAATTATATTTAAACAGGAATAAGCTAAGCATGATGCCAGTGTGGGGTTTTTATATGTAGTAGATTTCTAGCTTGTCAACATCTTGTGTAGGATATTTATACTTCTTAAGGAAGAATATTCTTCTGTTTTTCTTCTTACATCTAGATCTGTTTTTTTAATCTTTTTTTTAAACTCCAACTGTCCTAATAGAGGCTACATAATGTGCCATTTTCCCCTCTCTTATAAACCAGTTCCTTGGGAATTCCGTACAGTGTATTTTGATCATATTCACACCCTCCCTTTATTCCTCCAAGATCCACCACCTTCTCTACCAACCCAGTGTTAACATTTCAAGCTCATCAGGTACTGCCATGGCTACCCATATCCTCTTGCGTGTTTAGCCTTCTACTAGAGTGTCGCTGACTCACCAGGGACCAAACTTAAAGAGAAAACTGACTGTCCCTCTCCTCCTTAGCCAGAGGGCCACTGCCCACACAGCATCCCTGTGAGGAGCAGCTCAGAGGCAGGCCAGTTGCCTTCCATTCAGCAGTCCTTTGTAGGATGCTTGTCTACAGCTCACTCAGACCCTCCCTGGCTGGCATCACTCACGTTTTTTGGGGGGGAGAAGGGCAGCCTAATTTTAGCTCCTTCCCTAGGATCTGATCTTGAGCTATCCAGAAAGACTTCGGTATCTAACCACTGCCTTCTACAAAAGCAAAACTACTGTTCAGGATCTGCTTCACGATTGTCAAATTCTTTCGGGGGGGAAATGTGGAAAATGGAAGTCGTGGCATACATATGCACACATGCATTGATTATACTACCCAAACCAAGAGGGTTGGTTTGTATGTCTTGCTTTACTGAGATATTTTCTGAATTACTTCATGTCAAAATTAAATTGAATTTTTCTCTGTGTGTGGTTGGAAATGTGGGAATTAAATACTGGTTCCTTCTAGTCTGAGGTTAAAATTTGAAGGAGCAATGTGAGATAGCTTATAAATTTTCAAATGAATGTTTGGCCCCTCCTAGTTTGAATAAGTCACTCTCCCATCTACAGTGGTAGAAGACGTGGCCTCTGGACTTGCTGTTCTTCAAGAAGGAATTCAAGTGGGAATGTTTTGTAGTCCTACTACAGGCCCCGAGACTTTGCCTCCTTTCAAGCTAACAAACCAGCCTGTTCTAGCTGCTGTTCTTTTTCTGACAGAAGACAGGGAGACTTCTGGTTCAGAGACAGGGAGTCTACTTGTTTGCAGAAGAAGCACCATGCAGACTGGTCGATCCACGCCTGCCCTGGGTCAGAGCCCCCAGATCATCACCATAGATGCCTGTACACCCAGTGATTTGGGTGACAGAGGAGGAACGTGGAGCATGGGGAATCTGTGCCTACGTAGTAACCCTACACATTGTCTGGGGTGGGGGACATGTCACCTCTCTCCATCCTCTCTCTTCAGAATTGCTTATTGCAAGCTCAGCCTAGGAAAGTGAACTGTGCAGAGCAGCTGAGGTCTAAGCCAGCAGGAACTGGAAGGTGTGCCTGCACCCACAGCCGACTGCCTGCCCTGACACAGATTAGTGAGTGTCAGGGAAGAGTCCATGGCCAGAGTCAGACAGGCCAAGGTAATAACCAATCTGAGGATTACGTATCTAAGATGATAATCCAGGTAAAGGCCAGCCCCACCCCACATCCAATTACGTCAGATAGTTATTGGCCCCACCTCTCCGTTTCATGTCTGAGGCCTTACAGCTTGACACCTTGGCTGATAATGGCCGACGGAACCCCTTCCATTATTCAAAGAGAGGAAACACGTCAGAAGGGAAAACCTTAGCCACTAAAGTGTAAGTAGAAAGGAATACAGGAGCTTGTCGTGGGCACAGGGACATTTCCAGAAAGACAAAGGAATCAGAGGCCTGGCTTTGAGTTTCCTAACATGTAGGCATCTGCGAGTTCTAGCTGGCACCTGCCCCTAGTAATGCTGCTGCTAGTAGAATCCAGATTTGCTTAGAGTGGAGAGAATATTCTGAGAATTCATCACGTGTAGATTTGTCCAAGAAGCTCGTTCCCTCTTGTTTTGGTTGCCTGCGTGATGTGCTCTGCAGGAGAGTTCCTCGAGTGTCAGTAGCTTTGGACGTAAGTGCGCACAATGTCCAGAGGTCAGACTCAGTATCAGCAGTGACATCTGCTTTCTTTCCGTACTTGTCATCTCAGCCGGCCATGGAAAGGGACTTTACAGACCGTGCCTTTGAGCGCCGTGGAGATGCCTTGAGAAAGCTGCGGCGGCGGTAAAGGCGTTACTTGAAGCAGAAAAGAACTGTAAAAGAAACACTTAAACCTAATTCCCCTGGCGTGCGGTTAGCAAAAGGCAAACACTGAAGCAACTGGGAGCCGGTGGGAACTAAGTCATTTTGGCCTGAGTTTTAAATAAACACACTTCACAAGCCGTACAGCAGGACTTGCCTCAGGATGCGTATTCATAGGAAAGGTTATGAAGCTGGTGGGAGTGTATGCAAAATTAGTGCTATTTTGAGGACTTTCATTTCAGTGACAGTGGAACATGTGGTCATTAAAGTTGACATTCCCGGTGTTTTTATTCTGTTTCTTGCTGTGCTTCATTGATAGGGATCACTGTTTTAGTTATAATTACCCTCAGAGGCATGTAAAATATGTAACGAAGAGTCCGGTACAATCTTCCAGAGTACTGATCTCATCACAGAGACCCATCTTCTTCTGGGTGTTGGCTGGGGAATCTGGACCCCTGCAGTGTGATGGATCTAGAGAGGAGAGTGAGTGAAAATAGGCCGCATGGGGACCATCCTCAAGGTCAGGGTCATGGGACAGCTCCTACTCTGCTCCTCCAGCTCTGGTCACCAGCATGAACCACACACCTACTTTTCCAATCATTCTCCAGCTTGTCTGGGGAACAGCAACCTGGCACTGAAGCCTCTCCATGTTCCAGACTGTGATTGTTTCAAATGGTCATTTCCCACACACACACCTGGCCCCCGGGGGCTGGTGTCTCATGTTTACACTCACCAGGATCGCCTGCTACCATCTCTTCCTCCACATTCCATTCTCCCCCTACTGGATTGGCTTGAGCTCTGAAGTCTGTCTCAGACACTGTCTCCATACCTTTTCTGTGGACCCTGATTCACACCCCTCTCTAACTTCAGTGTTTCCAGACTTGCAATCAACAGTCTTTGCAGAGCCCTGTTGAGGCTCAGGTTCTGCCCTGTGCCCTTCAAACGACTTTCCCATTCATTTATAAATAGAAATCTTCTTCCCACTTTTTCCAACATCACCTATTTTCCTTGGTTGCCCATTACCCACAAAATATGGTTCAACCTCCTTATCCTCTCTCTGGCAGTCCATACATGTTCTGTTCCATGACCAAGCTCTTATGCTGCTGTCTTTAGTGGCTGAAGGAGCAGATTGAGCATATGACGTGGCCATGGCAACTTTTCACAGCCTGGTCAGCTCTGCCACAATCTGAAATTTAAAAAAAAAAAAAACACCTAGAGCCTCTTCCCAAGATAGTGTAACCAGGGACTCAGTTTACCCTCTGCCTGAAGCAAATGGACAAAGTGTATGAGGTTGTAATAAAGGACTGCGGTCTCTGGGAGAAGGTCAGCAAGCAAAGGAAGTCCCACAGTCCCCTCTCCCGCTAACTTCCTGGAGAAACTCCCCAGGGCTCAGTGCTAAGGAAAGGAATCTAGGGTTCCCCCCTGAGATTTCCTGGATGAAGAGACACAACTGAAAGCATGAGAGAGCCAAGCCGTGGGAGTAGAGTTCTCAGGATAGAGCGCCACAGAGGGGAGAGCTGCACACAGATGGAACCATGGAGGTCTGTGGAGGGTGCCCACTGGGTATTCTGTGGAACACTGATAGCATATTGCTGGGGAAGAAACTACTGGGAGCCAGGGAAAGAATGCCTGGAAGGGTTACAGACACAGAGCCTGGGCTGGGGTGGGGGAGGGGCTGGGCTGAGTCTGATCCTCACATTGTTTGGAGGTGTCAGGATGGATGGCCTGACCCCCAGAGTGAGCGCTGCTTAGATCTTAAAATTCAGACGCCTTTCTCTGACTGCACCTCTGCCCTGGGCTGTACAACCGTGAGATCCATGAAACGCTGTGAGCTAAGTTTATCCTGTGATACTGTCATGATCACTCCTCTTTTGTATCTAACAAGTGGGCTCTGAGGTTCTGAGGAAGGGGATGAGACCGTGACTTCTGCAGTGACAGACAGCTTGCAAGAAAGTGGAAAACTTCCTAGAGGGTGTTAACAGAATAGAAAGCCCTGGCTCACGACTACAGACAGGAACAGGCTGGTGGCCATGACTACTGGAAATGCTGCTGACCTAGTTACTCAAGAGGGCATCGCTTATTTCCTCTCAGGGAAGCTTACCCTTTGATAGATGATCATAGCTAACCTCAGTATCGATGTCATTGATCATAGCTAACCTCAGTATCGATGTCATTTTATGAAAAGATAGTCCTTACTGGTAGCTTTTTGAATGTGTATAATATTTTGCCTACTCAAAACAGATGGAGTTGAGTGATGTGTTATCGGTCGGTTTTGTGAATCTTTGGTCAGTTTTGTGGATCTTTGGTCAGTTTTGTGAATCCTGTATATGGCATGGATTTGAGAATGAGCTTCCTAAAGAAGAATGAATTACCTTTAAACCGTTAAATACCATGAAGTAGACCCTTTAAGACAAAGAGCATTGCTGTTAAGTAGATCCTCTAAGACGAAGAACAAGGCAAAGGTGTCTGCTTTTGTCATCTCGTTAGACTTATTGCTGCTGCCACCAGTCAGAATCCCAGCCCGTGCTACAAGGCAAGGAAAATAAGCAGCAGATAAATTGCAGAGAAACAACATTTGCAAATGGCTTTATTCTCCGCATGGAAAATGCCAAAACACCTTTAAAATTCTCTAGAGCTGATGAATTCAAGAAAACAAGACACCACATAAACACACACACACACACACACACACACACACACACACAATATCACATTTCTATGTACTCACAATGAGCATATGGAAATTAAAATTAAAATGGCAAAAATGAACTGTGGCCTAAACCTTATCCAATAATTAACTCAAAATGAGTCATGGGCAGGAACATAAACAGCATAGTTAGGAAAGAAACATGGGAAAATGGATAAGTATTTAGAGCTTGGCAGACTTGGCACCAAAAGCATGACCCACAAAGGGGCGGAGGGAGAGATTGCATATTAGAACACAAAAACATGTGCTGTGTGAAAAGTCCAGATGCAGTGGACTGAATATTTTCTTCCCCCAAATTCCTCTGCTGAAACCCTGACCATACTGTGATGTTATAAGGGCACCAGGCTTCTAGTGATGAGGTCATAAAGGTGGAGCTCACCGAGTCCCTGTTAGGGAACCCAAAGAGCTTGCTGTACCGTCCCCGTGAGATGAAGCTCAGTGAGAAATTGGCCACCAGACCCAATGCCTTGATTTATACCCTCTGCCTCCAAAGGTGGGAAACAAATGTCTTGTTGCTGAAGTCATTTTTGTTATTAAACCCAAAACTCAGGCACCATGAGAAGTTCTTGGAAAGATACACTGCAATTTGAAAAAAATAATAATAATTTGCAAGTCACATGTCTGAGAAAGAACCGGTATAATGAACTTTTAAAAGCCAGGAATGGAAAGGCTAACAAGCCAATGGGAAAATGAGCAAAACCTGAAAGATATTTTACTAAAGGGGAGCCAGATGGCAAATGGCAAGCAAGGAGAAATTGTTCAACGTCTTTTACGCAGCAGGGAAATTGAGAATAGAGCTGGAGTGGTAAACCCACACATACCTATCAGAACAGTTAAAATAGAAGTCGTACAGAATGTTTGCAGTGATGCAGGGTCGCTCGTGCATCATGGGTGTGAATATAAGATGATCCAGCCATCCTAGAAAGCAGTTTGACTGTTCCTTACAAAACTAACTATGCAATAACTATACCCAGCAGTTGTCATCGTGGACAATTACTACAGAGAAATAAAAATTTACCTTCACATAAACACTTAAATGTTTTATTTCTATGAGACCCAAATTGCAAATCACCAGGTACTCCTTAACTGGTGGTGATTAAACCAATTGTGGTACATCTATATAGTGGAATACTACTCACCAATACAAAGGAATGAATTGTTAATGTATACAACAGTCTTGGTGGGTCTTAAAACAATTGTGATGAATGGGAAAAAAACCCACTAATTGCAAAAAGCCTCATGCTTTCTGATTCTATTCATATAACATTCTTGAAATAAATATTGAGGAACAAGCTAGTGATTGACCGAAGGTATTTGGATTGGGAAGTGGAGGAGCAGGGGATTGTTTATAAGAGGAAACATGGGAGACCTGAGGTGAAGGGGTATACTATGCTTTCAGTATCTTGACTGTGATAGTGTGGAAAGCTGTGGTTTTGCATGAAACTACCAATGGGTACACACAGTAACTCTGCATTATTTCTGACAATTGCATGTAAATGTACATTACCTATATATAAAAAAAAAGTCATTTAAAACTAACATTTTATTAAACACTCATGAGAGTGTCAAGCAACACCTTGTGATTGATAAAAAAAATTGCCCATCTTCTTATATAAACATCTCAATATTTTCTTAGCTATTTTACTGCCCTCCTAACAATTATTAAAACTATGAAGAATATATTTTAGTGTCAAGAATAGCCCGAGCAGCACAGTAAAAAATAAACAAATGTGTGCATTTTAAAGGCTAATCTTGAGTATGAGTAAAAGACAGCCACACACAAAACCAACCTTCTGTGAAGCAGGTGGCAGCTGTCCGCACTGCGCAGGCTTACGTAAGTGTGCCCTGGACTCTGTGTCCATGCAGTCCTGAAGAACTGACCTTTCTCTGCCTTCTTTTTTTGCAGGACCTCCTCTTCAGCGTGTGTGCCCTCAATGTCCTCTCCACCATCGTGTGTGCGTTGGCCACAGCCATGTGCTGTATGCAGATGGTTTCTGCTGATGTCCTACAGATGGTAAGGGGCTCCATTCCTGCCCAGGCCCTCTCAGAGGGGCCAGCCCAGCCCTCCCTCCTCTATAGCTTGAATCCAGTGTAGAAGTGTGGAAGTGGCTGCCTCAGGTTGAGAACCAGTTCAAACTGCCCAGAGACCTTTGGAGTCATCTTGTGCTGCATTATGAAGAAGGGGACTTGTCGTCATATTTGCTGCTGTTGCCTTATTTCAGACATCAGCAGAGTTGTGATATGTTCCTACCACCCCCACCCCCCAGAATGCTCCAGACTGTGTCCCTGAGTGAGCGGAAGTCCTGCCGTTCTGGACACGACACCGTGCAGACTCAACCTTCAGAGCAAGGCCTATGCTTATTCTTTAGCATAGTTTGAGGTTTGTAGAAGATTTCTCAAATTGAAAAACTGCTGTGCTTCACTTTTGAAATTTGCTAATTAACCCTAAAATCATGGTCCAGTGGCCCCCATCTGGTGTCATGGCCAGGGTCTTTAAAGAAAAGGCTTTCTGCTCCCATGAGAGTGGTGAGGCCAAAACAAAGAGCCACACACTTATTAATAAACATCTCTAAACACACACTTCATGAATCACCATGGTGCTTTGTTGTCTCCGCATGAGTGGGCCACAGCCCAGGGCTCAGTACAGCATTGTGAAACCCATAACAAAAAGAAGTTGACACTGGTTTTTGGTTAGGAACCCCTCTTGTGCCCATTCTCCCTTCGCCCCTCCCATCTGCCATCTCCCTGGCTGCCCTAGTTGTTTTTTTTTCCCCCTCTTACTGTAACAGACTAGCCAAGACCAAGTAATTTATATAAAAAAAAAAAAAGCAGTTTACTTAGCACCCAGTTCCAGAGGGTAGGGAGCCCAAGACTGCACAACTGCATGCATGCGGTTGGCTTCCGATGTAAAAGACCTCATGGCAGATGGCAGACAGGAAGAGGCTGCGCGTCGGAGACAGAACATAAAAACTAGCCCTGCTTTATTTTTCAACAGCCCTGCCCCCAAGTGGTAGCTCACACTGCTTACTGGAGTGAGTCTTCACCCCTCCACACACATAGTAATTATCTATTCAGGAGGGGTTGGCCACTGTTACTCAAGCACTTCCCACTGGGTCCACCTCCCAATACCACCATTTCAGGCTGGGCCAAACTACCACGTTCAAGCCAATGCTCTCTCTCTATCTCTGTATCTCTCAGCCTGATCCAGAAGGCCACTGTTCCCTCCACCCAATGTTTTATGCAATTCATGACAGACAAGTTATTCCTATAGTGGACTTTTCTTCTAAACCTTCCTCCTCACCCACCCCTTAGCAGCGCATCAAGACGCGAGGCCAGAGAGCACCATTACCAATATGTTAAAACTCCGCCGGTCCTAATTGTAGGTGGCGTGCAGCCTGGTGCCGGCAGCATACATCCACGCAGCTGTCATAGCGAGCTGACCTTTCTGAGAGGTCGCAGCGTTCTGAAAGGTGTCTAATTAAGCAGCTATTCAGCAGGATGAACTTCTGGCCTCATTCATCGAGGCCTCGTGTTGGCAATTTTCTCCAGCATGCTGTATAAAGGAAAGGTTAAATACCAGAAGGTTCTACCCATCTCTGTAGATTTTGCTATTGATCTGTAAATATCACACCAATTCAACCAAACTAACAGAACCAGAGGCTGCAGAAGATAGTGATATGCGTCCCCTGCTTCTAAACACTAAAATGAAAACTGCCAGCTAAGTAAGAATACGCTATATTCTAGCTGTGTAAGCATTTAGAATTAAACCAAAGTATGCATTGTCCCTACTGGTGGCCATGTGCAACAGAATAGGCCTGGGGTCGTGTGCCCAGCATGTCTGCATCTGAGTCCCATTGCTTCTCATATGTGGTGACTCTGAGCACCTCACCAAACCTACTCGTCCATTGGTTTCCTCACACATGAAATGGGATTCATAAGACAACCTGCTGACCTCTGTTGATTCTTCTCTGGTATTTTTGTTTGCAGTGCTGGGGATGGAGCCTTGCACAGGCTAGGAAACATCTCTACCACTTTGCTATGCCCCCAGCTTTATCTTCATTTTTTTTTCCTTTTATTTTTATTGAATGTGATTTATACATCATGCACCAAAATATCTCCCCTCCCCCCAGTAAAATAAAACAGACAAACAAAAAAATCTTGTCACAGAAGCTGTAGTGTATCATGCAGTATAGCCTTTTGTCCACATATGTTTACTTTCAAATGTTCATTGCTATGAGTCATGGATCTGGTTTGAGGCCTACACTACCGTTACCGGATCCTCACTGGGACTGCTGTCAGCTATCCTGTTGTTGCTGTGTGTCAAGGAGATTCTTAGTCTCTGAATCTGCAGGTCCGGCCCCTTCATGTGTTCCAGCAGGTCACACATAGGGTAGATGTTGGGGTGAGGTGCACTCAGAGCTCTGGATCAGGGCCCACTCCCTTGTCCTCAGGGCAGAGCCCGCTCTCTGGCTCCCATGTCCTCAGGGGAGGGCCAGCTCACCCATTCCCGTGTCTGTCACATCTATGACTTCAAGTAAAATACTGATTTGCCATACTTTGTTAACTGTGGAACACTGTAAACAAACAAACTAGACAGTAAGTACAAAGGCTGTGTCTTAGTCTTCGTAATAACAAAATGCCCTAGGGTAGACTCCTAGAAAGACCTCCCAGAAGCACCATGCTGAGGTCAAAGGCTCCCACACAGGGACAGTGGAGAACTAAACATACCCAAGGCACAGCAATCTGCCACCAGATACCTCCTTAGAAATAGGCTTAGAAATAGGAATAGTTGAGCTGCCTGCTGGTGAGGCCTTGTGTGGCCATGTATTTTGGGACAGGCAAGGCTCTGGTCTCCTAGTCAAACTGAGTTATGTGTGCCCCAGCATCATGGGACGCCAGAGGGAAGAGCTGGTTATGGCCATGGTGCCTGCGAGACCAGCTTATAAACCTGTGGTCATGTCACCACCTACTGGCCTTTGTTCTTTTACACTGAAGGCCATTAGATATTTGAGCCTTTCTATCCTGCCAGAACTACTGAGAGGATGGATCCTATAATATAAAAAGATGGGTTTTTGGAAAACGGTGGCCATATGGAGTGTGGCTGGCCCAGGCTGGCTGTCGTGGCTGCACCCTACAAGAAGTGGGCTGGCCCAAGTTCTTATGGACATACCCAGTCAGGTGGAACCAGGATGTTTAGGGGGATGTCTTGAAATGTCTTTTCAGGCTTCTTCGTATTTCTTTGCATTTGGCTATTTAAGTAAAGGAACACTACATGATCACTGGAAGAAGCTAAATTATATAGCAGTGCATAAGGAAACGTTACTGACCTTCCTCACCTGCCCATGGAGGAGACAGATGCTGAAGCTCTGCAGCAAGTCCTTCCGCTCATCCATTATATCTAAGTGCTTATGCCCATGCTTATAAATAACAGCCTTTCCTCCTGTCCCCTCCCCCCAGCCTAGAGGATATGAGGCGGTATTCCGTTGTAGTTTAGATTTCCACTTTTCCAGTGATTAATGATGTTGCTCCTCTTTCAGTGCATTTAATGGCTACTTATAGATCTTCTGTAGAGAAATGGACCCGACTTTGCCCGTTTTTAAAACTTAGTTGTCTTTTATTGCTGAGCCATAGCATTCTTTGTATACTCTGGGTACGCGTCTCTCTTCAGATGCTCGGTGGGCGAGTAAGTTCTCCTGTCCAGGTGATTAACTTTACACTTAGTGGAATCTTTCAAACTACCACATTTTAGTTTGAATGAGGGTTCCTCCCCACCCCCTTGTGTGTCTCTTTTTTCTGTTCTGACTTTTGCTTTTGGTATCCTGCCTCCCTGTTGCCTAATCAAAAAAAGGGAAATTATTCCTTCTGAGAGTTTTGTGGTCTTAGTCAATGTTTAAGATCATCTTGAGTTGATTGGCATGTACATTGTATGGAGGTCTAGTTTTGTGTGGTTCCTATCGCCATTTGTTGACATGCAAATATAAACCATTGCGTTGGCTAGTGTCATGGGTGGCAGCCAGTTGACCATAGTTTGTGGACTTATCTGGGGCCCCTCAGTTCTATTTCATCAGTCTACCGTTACAGCCATTCCACAGAGGCTTGGTCACCATGATGTTATAGGAGCTTTGAAGAGAATCCTCAGCTTCATATATTCTCCAGCTGGCTGTAAAAACTCTGCCCCCCTGTATTTCCCTGTGAATTTCAGAGTCAGTTTGTCAACTTCTGAGAAGTAATCACACTGGGATCATATTAAATCTGTGTGGCAGTTCTGCCATGTGCCACTCACCACAATCCCAGTATTATCTTCCCTTGGGTTGACATTTCAATTCTGGCTGGATTTTTCATTTGTTGAACTCAGTGGTGTTTCATGTTACTTGCCAATCTGTTCTTTGGTTCTTCTGTTATTTTCACTTGAGATTCTTAAATTTAGAGGTATTATTTAAGTATGTGTGTCTGTGTGTGAGTACGTCTGTGTTAGGGGGGGTTTGTGTTGTGTGTTTGTGTATGTGTCTGTGTCTCTATGTGTATATCTGTGTCTGTGTGTCAGGGGGAGTCTGTGTGTGTCTCTGTGTGTGTCTCTATGTGTGTCTGTGTCTGTGGGTATGTCTGTGTGTGTCTATGTATGTGTGTAGCTGTGTGTATGTGTGTGTATGTATGTATGTATGCATGCATGCATGTGTGTGTCTGTGTGGTACTAGAGATCAGACCCCCCAGGTCTTGTACATGTTCGGCAAGTATCACACCACAGCTCCAGCTCTTCTAAGAACTACTAATTCATGATGAGAGCGCTATGGAATAGCAGACCCTGTGAGCTTGTATGTGGCTCCCTTTTGCCCACTCCTATAACCAACACTAAAAGCTGTTTTCAGAGAGAACTGTGGGGGTACTCCTGAAGCATGTGCCCAGCTCCTACTGCCATATTTAATCATCTTCCTAACCATCTCTCCACACAAGGGTACTAGGTTGAGTCCCAAATATGTGCCATAGAGCTACACAGTCATCTATTTGCCCTGTGGCCTCTGTAGTTGATTTTATGAGCCACCAGGCACCTCTGTAGTTTGCTCATGGATGTAGGCAACTCAAGGTCATTACCACACCCAGGAGCTCAGTAGCACTGTTAGGACTGTAGAATCCTAAGTACCCACATTGTCCTTATCATTTGAATACATCCATGTTGGGGATAATTAGCAGCAGTTGGAGCTAGCATCGTGTGCGCATGAGATGGCAAGTGTTATTCCTTTTGTCAGGACTGCTAAAGCCCAGAGACTCTAACACGTGCAGAAATAGCAACTGCTCAGTGATACAATTCTGTTTATTGGCACCGCTCCGTAGAGATGGTGCTTTACCTCCTAAGTGTCTCAGTGTCGTTTCTAGTTGTGTTTTTAAATGCAATCTCATTGTCTTCCCCATTTCCCTCATCGCCACCTTAAACTCAGGAACATCCTCAGCTGCTGCACGGCTTTGCTTGTCACAGTCATCTCCTACTATTACCCCAAAGTCCTCACCTCTGCCCACTTGAGTCATTAAGTAGAACCCCTTAGAAAGTGCAGGTGGGTGTGCACTTTGCACATGCTCCTGTGAGCACAGAGCTAGAAGGCATGTGGGACACTCAAGGTCATAACCTACCACCCCAGGAGATCATCAGTCAACCAAAAAGCCAGGATGCTGAAGGAAATCTGGGGATTGCTTGTATGTCTGGGATGGGGGGAGCAGGGGCAGGGAAGGCAGTGCTGAGCAGGCTCCAGGCATATCCCACCACGAGACACCCAGACTTTTCCTGCCCAACCTTGGCCTTCACCCCTTTCTGGGCAGCAGGTCAGACATGGAACCGGAGAGCTAGTAACTGTGGCAGAGGCTCTCATTTGAGCCTTCTGACACTGGTGAATGGGTCTATGACAGGATGACATTTCATGTTATAATCCTGGTGGCACCAGGAAAAAGGACTGTGACACTGATAGGTCAGTGGGTCTCAGTGTCTGTGGTCCTGACTCTGACTGATAGTCTTAGGTCTATTAACGTCCTCAGGGTCTCCTCCACACAGTAGAAGCTAGATTGTGTGAGCTGAGCCATAGTTCAGGCACTCCATGTTGTTAGGATGTGGGAAACTACCTAGGGCCCAGGAACTGCAGCTCTTAGTGAACATGCTTGTTTTGGGAAGAAGCCCCCTCTCCCATAACAGACAGGGCATAAGGTCTCAGGTGCACACTGCTACTGTCTGAGTGACAAACCCTGGGTGAATGTGTGAACACTTCAGCCAGTCCCCACATACCAGTGTGCTGGTGTCTTCATATGGTTTAGACAGAACCAGCCAGGACAGAAGAGATGGCTCAGAGCTCTTTTCCTATTCTCTTGAGGAGGAGATGTAGAATCATGCTTTATACCTGACCACGGAGGTGTAGAAATGAGGCCCCCAGAGCGGGGAACCTGAGGTGGGCGGGGGGGGGGGAGAGTAGGATGTGGGCTAGCAGACAGGCCTTCTAGTCATGGACATTCTGCCTAGTCCTGCCGGAGGCCTGGCACGTTGCCAGGTGAAAAGGAGCTAAGTTGCTAGGAAGAGGAAACCAAGCACGTATGGTGTAAAGGGTGGCTGAGCAGACCCTGCTCAGAGCAGAAGGGTGTTTGGCACTGGCTGACAGGAAGCTGGAAACCGACTGAGATGCAGCGTGCAGAGCCTTGATGGTAAAAAGACTTTTCCGACAGCATGAGCTCATCTGGGCTGGGTTTAAAAATAGCTCCTGCACAAGATGGAGATGCATTCCAGAAGCAGAGCTGAGGCGGCTTGCTCCTGAGCTGCTCTGTTGGATGCTTCTGCGGGGGCAGGAGAGCAAGGGCATCACAGAAGAGAGGTGCCCATCCATCCATCCATCAGCCTATGTTGGCTGAGTGTGTGCTGTGCCCCATGTAACAAAGAGCAGGGGATAAAATGCAGGCAGCCTCACAGTCAGGGCACTCATTACTTTTCTGTTGCCGTGACTGAAGCGCCATGACCACGGCAACTTATAAAGGAGAGAGAGCATCCTGCTGGGCTTACAGTTCCAGAGGATCAGAGTACCGGACAGTAGAGTGAAGATATGGTAGCCGAAACAGTTGAAACAAGAGCTCACATCTCAAACCACAAGCAGGAGGCAGAGAGAGGTAACCAGAAATGGGAGGAGTCTTTTGAAACCTCAAAGCCTGTCCCTATTGGCATACTTAATCCAGGAAGGCCATGCCTCCTGATCCTTCCCAAACAGTTCCACCTAAGTATTTAAATTTTCATGGGGGCCATTCTTTTGCAAATGACCACAGTAGGGGACAGTAGCCACCTGTGGTGTTTCTGACAGTTGGTTATTCAGATTTATGAGGGTTAAGGAACACAGGGAGGTGCTGAGTTTTCTTGGGACACAACTACCCCCACTTAGAGTTGAGAAACAGTGGGGAAAGGAAGAAACTGCTGTAATTCTGGTCCTGAGGCAGCCTGTTAGACTCTCTAGCACCCCCTATGGGTAGGGCCTCAATGGAGCTGATTGGCCAGGGGGCTGTAGTTGGCCAGCTTCCAGCCACAGCATCTCAGAGCAGAAGACAAAGCTGGTGACCTTGAACTGTAAGGAGGACCTGGTCCTCACTGGACACACACTGTTGGCGGAAAGGAGAGAATCGCGTGAGACTGGCAGACTTATTGCTAGGGAGGGTGACAAGCCTAGGAAAAGGCTCCATTTGCCAAGACTCTGGAAGTTTCTATAGAGGTGGGGGTGGGGCAAAGTCATTCACTGCCTTTTAGCCTTTGTCAGGCCTCTGGTGTTGGGTGCTTTTGCATCTCATTAGTTTTGCTTGAGTCTACTCTTACTGATTTCTCTCATTTATGACAGAGACTAGCTCAAAATAATAGTTCCTTATTAGACCTCAAGAACACTTGCCCTTCCCTTGCCGCCTAGCTTGTATGCCGCAAGCACAAGAATTAGCAGCTTCTGAGGCAGAGGATGGCAGCACATATCCAACGTAGTCACAGCCACCAATTCCCCCCTCTGATTTCCAACAACTAAAGAAACAGCAATGGGTCCGACTAGCTGGAAGACCAGGCAATGTGCTATGTGTTAGGAGGCTGGTGGGGGCCATTTTTAATCCAATGTGTCCCCCGCTCAGACGTAGCCGTCGACCCAGGGCACGCTGATTTTACGGCATTTGATCATATTTTGAAGCCCGGACTCACCCTTGCTCATACAGAAATTCTCCAGCTGCCTGGCCCCTGTCTGCACCAGCCCACCTTAACCCTGCCACCACAGGGTGCTCCCCACCAAAAGCCCCAACGTCCAACGTCGTCACTGGCTCCTGCATAGCCCCAGAATTAAGACTTGACTCGGATCCCTTACTGTTTTGTACTTCTGAAACACGTTCACCGCTCACCTGTTTTGGAGCCTGACTGCTCGCCCAAGGCCCCAGCCTTTGCTAACCCTCCAGTCTTTGAAGGCCCACTTCCACTTCATCTGCTTCACAAACGGAGACCTGCCCCTGTCTCCACATGGGTTGGAGGACTGTATTTGCTAAGGTATCTGTTGTGCTTCGCTGTGTACAAATGATTCTTGGTGTTCCTTTCTTTCTTCTTACATCACTGACATGCTACGGGAAGGCTCAGAGCCCTAGTAGGTGAAACAGTGTCTCAGGCATTTCTGTGGTAGGAGTGACCCTGGGGTACAAAGAAAAGCAAGTATTAGTCAATACTTCAGGTACAGAGATCCAGGCAGGCAGCATTTGTTTTATTAAAGCGTGCGTTCCCCGTGATATTTTTTAAGAAGTATCCAGTGTGCACAAGAGCCCCATGGAATATTCTGGAGCTCATGGTAAACATTCTTCACCCTCGGGGCAATGTCCTACAAAGTGTGTGGATCTCCTGGATACTAGTATGCAAAGGGCCTTTAGTGAGCTGTAAGGAGGTGTGTGAGCCATCCTGGGCCTTCAGTGCTGGCCTGGAGGACTTTTCAGGGCTCTGGGAAAGGGCTTGTGTGGGGAGCACGTGCCAAGTGTACTTCACGAAAGGAACATGCTGACTGAGCGTGCTGAGAGTCTAGCCTTTCCTCATAAAGTGCTGTTTTGATGCATGCATGGCAAGCATCCGTTAACTGCAGTGTGTAAGCATTAAACAGGGTGGGGGGCGGGGGGCAATCCCCAGTAAGAACTATGTTAGAAACTTCCCATTCAGCAGTTTTTAACCTCCCCCCCTGCCAAAATCAAAGGCATCCTGCACAGCAGTGTAGGAAGCCGAGCAGAGGGAGGCTTCCAAGGTGGGCCTCTCTGGGATCCTCTATGAAGTATGTGTTCAGTGCTCATGGCTTGGTAGGTTGAACTAGGCATTTCACCGTGAAAAGTGAAGTGCGTGCAGTCAGCTCCATGAGCCACCAACCATACAAGATCTGGGATAACGCTGGTTCTCTGCGCTTTCCAGTTCTTCCCACAAAGGTCTCACTCTGCCAATGGCGCCTGCATGACTCCCCACGGGACCATCCTCCACCAGACCCTGGACTTTGATGAATTCATTGCCCCCCTCCCGCCTCCACCCTACTACCCTCCAGAATACACCTGTACACCCACAGCGGAGGCCCACAGGTACAGTCTTCCTCTCAATGTCCCATGATTCGTGAGAAGCTGCAGACAGGAAGCATCTTTGGGAGGAGGAAGTTGCACTGGCTGGGGAGAGGGAGGTGTGGAGTGGGTCAGTATAAGAGCCAGTGTGGAAGGACAGGAAATGAAGAAAGAAGCTGTGACCTAGAAATACAGCAACAGTAAGATGTCTTTTCTTTTCTTTTCTTTTCTTTTCTTTTTTTTTTTTTTTTTTTTTTTTTTT
>OU015752.1:84834681-84849634 GCA_907169655.1 Acomys percivali | reverse complement strand
CCCTCCCCACAGACATCCTCCCTGCTCACAGACATCCTCCCTCCCCACAGACATCCTCCCTCCCCACAGACATCCTCCCTCCTACAGACATCCTCCCTCTCCACAGACATCCTCCCTCCCCACAGACATCCTCCCTCCCTACAGAGGTCCCTTCCTCTCCACCCTCTTTACTGCCTCTGCTGTGCTGCAGAACCAAATGGCCACTTTCCTCATTGCTTTGTGCAGTGAGGTGGCCTCTGCCATCAGATTCAAATTAAATCCCTAACACCCTACTCAGAAGTGAATGAAGCATTCCCAGGAACGAATGGTCTCTTTTCCAAACCACATTTCCTGGTGCCTGAATACTGGACCCAGAAGGAAGTGAGTGATACCCTGCAGAATATGAAGCAAATCTAATTTCCTCTTGACCTTGTCCCTCTGTGGATTTTATTTCTCTTGTTTTATTTATATTTCTTTATTGCCAAAGCTTTCTTTCTCAGGCAGCAGGTTTCTAGGTTTCTTTTTTACCTTTACCTCCTCCCTCCCCCCCTCTCTTCATATATATATATATATATATGAGAGAGATTAGATATGGGAAGAGAGTTCTAGAGTGAAATAGCCCTTTAGGCAGCTTTGTTGTTGTTGTTGTTATTTAGTGGAGAAGTCTTAGCAGACATAGTGACTACAGTGGGGGTGAGGGAAGGTGTGTGTGTAGATGCTGATGACGGTAAAAATTTTCTCTCCCTCAGCCCCCTCCCCAGCAGGACTAGAGGGGCTCAGGTAGAAGAATAGCTGCTCCAGATCATATCAGTGGGTGAGAGGCAGCATGAGGTGGCTCTCCTACCTGGCCAGAGCTAGATTTTCAGCTCTCCTCAGCACCCCACTTAGCCATCACTGCAAGAGGGAGCAGCTCACAGCCTTTGTGTTGGTGTCACAGCTGGAGCTACCTGCCCTAACTCCAGCACAGTTTGCAGAGCAGAGATGAGGAATATCAGCTATCTGATTGAAGCGGGCGGGTGGGCGGGCGGGGCAGGAGACAGGAGTGTAATTACCTGAGCTGGAATCCGACCAAGCTGCAGGGGCTTGCCTCACCTTCCCAGGTCTCCTTGAGAGCTTATTACTTGCCCGTGTGTCCCCAAAGCCATTCCGAAATCACACAAGAAGTCAGATGTTGTTTTCAGGGCCGGCAAAGGGGCAATGAGGACAGGGTATTTTCAAGCCCAGGGCCTGTGCCAGATGCCTAAAGCCCAGTTGGAAGAGTTATGCCTATTGGGGTAAATTGCAGCACGCACAGCACAGACAAGGTTAGATGGGGCTGGAAGCCAGGGAGCGCGGCCTCCTGCCTCCTGTTTCCTCAGGTCTCCATAGGTCAGAGTCACTCCAAGAGGAGTTTGCATGAGCTAAACTTGAGGAGACCTCTCCAGATGCATGCTCCACCAAGTCAGGGTGGCTCTTAAGGTGATGTCATCACTATCACCCTGTGGGTTGCCACTGGGACTGGCACCCTACCCTGTGAGCACCAGGATGCTGACGCAAAGCTCAGAGGGGGGAGAGCAGCCTCAGAGTTTCCTCTAATCCCATCTGCAAGGGGACAAAAGGAAGAAGAGGTAGAGGCAGAGGCAGGTCAAGGAGAGGCTGCAGGCTCACTCGGGACGCATTCATTTACCCAGTGTTCATTGTGTGCCCTAGCTGTGCTGGTGTGTAAGCCAGGTCTCACAGACGTTTGTCCCATGCTTTTATTCTTCCTAGAGCCACAAGGAGAAAGCGAGTGAAGGAAGGTAGTTGGAAGGGGGTTGGGGGCTGGCTGTCCTATGTCCCATCATGACAATGAAGAATCTTCTGTGGCTTTTTGTCTTAGTTAGGGTTTCTATTGCTGTGATGAAACACCATAGCCCAAAACAAAAGAAGTCAGGACAGAAACTCAAGCAGGGTAGGAGGAACCTGGAGGCAGGAGCTGATGCAGAGACCACAAAGGATGCTGCTTACTGGCTTGTTCCTCATGGCTTGCTCAGCCTGCTTTCTTATAGAATCCAGGAGCATCAGCCCAGGGACGGTACCGCCAACAATAACCTGGGTCCTCCCCCCTCAATTTAAAAAAAAAAGATCTACAGGCTTGCCTACAGCCCAATCTTATGGATGTATTTTCTCAATCTGGTTCCCTCCTCTCAGATGACTTTAGCCCATGTCAAGTTGACATAAAATTATCCTGCACACTTGTCTTGGTTCCATATTGTGCCCTGGTGGAAGGTGAATAGATTCGGAGTATCCCAGGCCCCTGGAAAGTGCTCTAAGTACAGGAAGCCAGAGAAATGGGCTTCGATCTTAGCAATGATGGCTTGAACTCTGAATTCTCACATCCCACCCCATAAATTTGGGTGAAAAGAGAGGAATCTGCGTATGTTTCAAATCCTTCTCTCCAGATAAGCCTTGTACCCAACCAACACAGTTTGTCCTCAAGGGATTCCTTCTGGGATGCCCCCCTACCCACCCAGATACCAAAATCTATAGATGCTCAGGTCCCTTACATAAACCTGGGTACCATTTGCATAGAATCTGCATGCATCCTCCCCTGTACTTTAGGCTTAACCAAATACATCCACATGAGCTCAGCATAGTTCAGACGCCCTAGTTGACCCTTTGGAACTTTCTGGGAAGTTTTGCCCTGCTCATTTGGAATCTGTGTTGATTGACTCAAAGGGATTTGAGGGCCCAGAGGACTGGCTGTGTTGCTGTGTTCTCTGGAGCAAGAGTGATGCTTTATGTTGTTTTGTTACAGGTTGCAAGTGTCGATCACCAGGTGGCTGACTCCAGTTCTGGGGACCCAAACACTGCTGTGGACTTCAGCACACCAGGTATTCATACCTCCCTAGGTCTGAGGTACTGCTTCTGTGTTTTCCAGGGATGTATCTTTTCTGCTGTTTCTTCTCTCCCCCTCCTCCTACTCCGTCCTCTCTATCTTTGATGTCTTAGCATGGTGCTCCAGCCACAGCATTCTGCACTAACCCCTATCCAGGAAGTTGTGTTCCTGGGAGAGCTTACACTTCCTCAGGGCTGCATTTTGCCACCTTATCCCTTGATGTCCTTTCACCTTCACTTGAGGATGTGAATTTGGAGAAAAATGAGGTCCACACTTTCAGAGACAAAAAGGAATATTGAGACCATCTCTGGCTCTCAATGATTTGACTCAGGCTTTTTTTTTAACCTTATGGTGGTAGAAAACTGATATGCTATTCAGTAGAAACTGCTCTCAACTCTAAGATTTTATATTTTCAGTAAAGTCCATGACTTACCAGTACAGTCCTAGGAAAGAGACTTTGCATTAGACAGCTGTACTCAACTGTAGGCCATTGTGTGTGTTCTAAGCATGTTGAGGGCAGGTGAGGCTGAGCTGTGATGCTCTCCCAATGCTGCACTGTTTGTGAAGCAGTCCTTGAATGGGCTGAAAAATCTGGAGGAAACTCATCCCCACATCTTTCTTTCTTTCTTTCTTTCTTTCTTTCTTTCTTTCTTTCTTTCTTTCTTTCTTTTTTTAAAGATTTATTTATTTATTTATAGTGCTCTGCCTGCATGTATACCTGCAGCCCAGAAGAGGGCATCAGATTACCTTATAGAAGGTTGTAAGCCACCATGTGGTTTCTGGGAATTGAATTCAGGACCTCTGGAAGAGCAGTCAGTGCCCTTAACCTCTGAGCCATCTCTCCAGCCCCGCCCCCACATTTTTCTTTAATGCAAGTCCTGGGGCCTGTGCTTTTCCATATGCATTTCAGAATGAGTTGTCTCTACCTTTAAACGCCATTGCTGGGATTCTGTAAGAACCACATTAAACCCACAGAACAATCTGGAGCGACTCTGCTCACCTACGCTGTGCATTCCAATCCAGGAGCTCAGTCCCTTTTCTACTTCTAGGATGTTTTTCTTGTTTGTTTGCTTTAATTCCACTTGATAGTGTTTAGCCTCTAGATACTTACTGTCCACCCGTTGTTAGTTACACAGTCATCCCTTGGCATCTCTAGGGACAGGTTTCAGGACCTTTGTCAGATGTCAAAACCCAAAGAGACAAGATTTGCGTCCCTTGCAGATGACGAAATGCTTCCATGTAACACAAGCATGTGTTCCAGTCTACCTTAAGTTATCCCGAGAGTACTTATCAGTGTTTTGTAAATGGTTCTACAGCATGGTTTTGGGGGATGACAAAATGAAGAATATATGTGGTTAGCATAGGCGCAAACATTTTCAAGTTGAATAGACAGACACAGACCACATGCGCATGGAGGGTCAGCTGCCTGCCTGGGGATTCCGTTCTCTTTGCTCGGGAACAGTATTGTGTTTGGGATGTCCAGGTCCCTGTGGTCATTAGTATTGAATGTGATGGGCCATGCGATAGGATGTGACGCACTCCTCTGTTAATCTTGTCCTTTGTTGTGGTGCTCAACTCGCTCTTTAGTTTTACAGTTCTTCATAGATTCTAGTTCCTTTCAAACTGTCATGAACAAGGACATAGTGATGAGAATTAGACATTGGCAAGATCACAGAGAAGCCACCACCCAGATTGTTGGCTGGCGTCTTACAAAGCATCCTGCCAGTTTAGGCCTCTTTATCTACAATCCATGTTTACATCGTTAGATGACATAACCTCCACTTTTGGAAATGCCCTAGAGTCTAACACATGGAAAAGAATTCTCCAAAATGAAGATGTTTGCATTCTTCCTAATACTGAAAACCTGGCGGAACAGTGAAGCCCTTTAATGTCATAAAGAATATGTGGCACGCCCTAGATACATTATTCTATGTTAATTAAGAAAAATGGGTGGGTTTTCAGATGAAAAATTGGAAGTCCATTAGGACCATAACTGTCATAAAAAAGAGGCATGCAGCGTTACCCTGGTGACAGCAAGCAAAAACAGTCACCAGTCTTCTTGGGCTGCGAGCTTTTTCAGTAGCTACTATAATTTTATGTTTCCAGTAATTATATATATTCAGAGTGAAGTCATGCTTGTCTATCTATGACTTGATTGTGTTAGCACTGATGGTAAGAAAATTGGATCGAGAAGAGTTGGGAAACATGAATCGAAGCTATTTAAAATATGGTTTTTGGTGTTGGTCTAGAGAGATGGCTCAGCAGTTAAGGGCGCACACTGTCCTTGCAGAGGACCCATTTTCAATTCCCAGCATCCATATCAGGCAGCGTGTAACCACCACTCCAGCTCCGGAGGGATCGGATACCTCTGGTATCTGCAGGTACCTATATTCAAATGCACACACACACACATACACATTTAAAAATTTCCCCAAAAGGTGAATATATATACATACACACACACACACACACACACACACACATATAGGAACAGCACTAGCATTTGATGCAGGGCCTTGCACATCCTAGGCAAGCATCCTATGATGATCTACACCCTCAGTGTTCTCTTTACTTCTCATTTCAAGACAGGTTCTCACTAAGTTGCCTAGGAATGGCAGAAAAAAGTACCATGTAGTCCAGACAGGTCCTGAACATGCAGTCTTCCTGCCTCAAGCCTCTTGTACAGCAGGGATCACAGGCCAACCCCACACAGCTCAGCTTATCCAAGGTGGTTTTGGTATACCACTGAGGAGTGCCCAAGAGAATGGCTAGCAGAGGTTGGTTGCGACTAATAAATGCAGTTTCTGTCTTTGAAGTTTTCCGATATGATAAATTATTGCTTTTTTTAAATACAATCTATTCATCTCTGAACATTTGTCAAATTATGTCCAGTAATAAATTCCTGGAAGCAATTGCTAAGTTCAAGGGAACATTATTTTAAGTGTTATTAGAGCGGTCAAATTGCATTATGAAAAAGGTGCACCAACCGGTGAGACCCAGCACACCTTCACTTCCCATGAGGTCTCTCGCCCTCCCAAGGGAATAACCACTCCCCAGCCTCGGCTTTGGGCAACTTTTTACAGGTATGTTGCCCACTTGTATGTCTGGATTTGATTCATTCCTTTCACTTGAAGTGTTTTCTTTTTTAGAAGATATTTTGAGAGCAGATTCATGAGAAATAGTGCTTATTAAATCAAGTCATAAGCCGGGTGCGGTGGCTCACTCAGAGAGTCAGAGACAGGTGGATCGCTGTGAGTTCGAGCCCAGCCTGGTCAACAAAGTGAGGCTAGGACAGCAAAGGCTACACAGAGAGACCCTGTTTCAAAAAAATAAATAAATAAATCAAGTCGTGAGAAAACGTGTAAGGCCAAGACCTTCCTACGCATGGCGGGGACTCTCAGTCTCTGCTTTGCTTCCACTCTGATAGCACCATGTTCCTTATGCAAGCACACAACTTTTAAAAAAATTATTTTTCTCATACAATACATCCCAGCCACAGCTTCCCTTCTCTCCTCCCAGGACCCTCCCTCACCCCCCAAATCACCCCCACCCAACCCTTGTATTCTCCCAGAAAAAAAGCAGGCCTCCCAGTAACATCAACCTCCACCGAACAGAGCCCAAGAGATGACAGGACTAGGCACAAACCCTCACAGCAAAGCTGGGAGAGGCAGCCCCCAGTAAGAGGAAAAGGGTCCCATAAGCAGACAAGAGACTCAGAGACATCCTCACTCCCAATGTCAGAAGTCCCCCCAAAACACCAAGCCAACAACCACAACACATATGCAGAGGACCTAAACCCATGCAGGCTCGGTGAGCCCCCATGAACCCTGCTCAGCTGATTCCATGGACCAAAGCATATTACATTCAGTTGTCAATTTCCTTTCTTCTCTTTGCAGTTTCTACCATAATCATGACGTTTCTGCTTCAAGCTGCAGATATACTGTCATGGTTTTTTGTTGTTGTTGTTGTTGTTGTTGTTAATTTTATACCCTCAAAAGAGAAGGGTTAATTATCCCGAAGATTCGGGTGGGTGTTTGTATATGATGTATGTAGTACCAGTTATGTTTTTCAGACAGGTTACTAACTGTCTCCAACTATTTATACAGGGGGTAACCCTACTTCTTGGCAGCTCAGACACTCCTCCCTTCCCTGGGCTGCCTCAAGAGTAGCCAGTGAGTACTGAGTGGCACGTGGTTCCAAAGTCCTGGCCTAGGGCAGGCTCATGGACACAGGAACACATGGAGCCCTGATTGGGCCGTGTGCAAAAAGAAGGAAGGAGCAAAGCTTCATGCTTCCCACCACTGATGAAGTTCAGGTTGCTGTGGTGGACCAAGTGCACCTCAAGCAGGCCATCACCTTGCAGTATCTGCTCCAACGTGGAATGAGGGCGCTGCTGTGAATTCCAGGATATCTATGCACTAAATAGCCTCTAATGCAACTCACAGGCTTTTGGCCTCTGCATGGGAAAGAGGCACAGACCTGACCAGCTTCACTGGTCCACGGTGGTGCTGCTCACAATCTAGCGATCATCTCAGTCCATCTGAGACTTGAATGGCAAGGCTACTCGAGATCCTGCCATTGCCCCCACCCCGCCCCCGCCACTTCTCTGTGTTCCGAATCAGAGCTCATCACCCGAGCTACACCCTGCAACTCTGGGTTCATTTCTGACTTGTTCCTGGGTGAGGTTGATGCTGCAGCCCAAGGCCCTACTCTAGGAACCAAGGCAAGCATCATCACACGGGCCGTGTCTGTCCCACATAGCTGACCTAGGGACTGCACTCCAGGTACTGGGTCACACTTCCTGCCTGTCCTGGTGCCTGTTCTTTCCTGTCGGAGTCCTGATCAACAGGCCATTGGTGATCAGAGCACATGAGAGCTGACTTCAGTGTCTCTGGAAGTGGGAGGGGCCTGATCCTGGCACCGCCCCCCCTCTTCCTGGAGTAATCCCTGGGAGGTCATCTGCATCCCCCCCCCAACCCCCTACCTGACCCCCACCCCATGCTTTCTCTCTGTGTAGCACTTCTTGATGACCTGCCTCAGTATTTTGTCTGCTTCTAATTGTAGAGTTTGTATATAGGTTGGGTTTGGAGGGCAGGCAGCTGCCCGGTTCTACATCCAGGGTGCCTTCGTAGTCACCTATGCTAATACCGTGTTCCTTCTCTTGCAGTGCCTGCCAGCAGCACAAGTCTCCCAACATCAGAGGGTGCTACCTCACTGGGTCCAAGCCATCCATCTCCTGATGGCACTTTAGACACCCCACCACCCCTCCTGCCTGCTCCAGTCTCTCACCACGTGTCTCCAGAGGCAACAAGCTTGAGCAGCACACAGGCACAACCAAGCCCAGGGCGTGTGGCCCGCTCAGCCAGTGACCCCACCTCCTGCACGTCCAGTAAAGCAGGTATGGCTCACTTGTATCCTCAGGGCATACCCAACTTGTAGGGCAAGTGACCTCTGACAGGAGAGGCCCAGCCCTTGGATCCTCGCAAGTGTCATCTGCATGTTTGAGGACCCTGAGATGGGAGCATCAGGCTCTTGCTGTGTTCCTTACGGAGGTGTCATTTTGGTGAGGGAGGAAGGAGTCAAGAACTTAGGATAATGAGATCCCGTTAGGGGACCAGCAGCTCTGACATGAATATGAGCACCAAACTACATGCATGATCCAAGGTCCAGGTCAGAGTAGGTGACCCACAGGTGATGACTGTGCAGGTAGTCTGTCCTCCGCCCTGAGTGTGTTCAAGCAGCACTTGGCCACCAGCTGTTTTGATTTCCCTGTGTGACTACAAATGAGCACTGCCCAGGACTACAGCATCCCTGTAGCCAGGTGCCCAAGGGATGCATATACCACATCAGCTGCCTTGAGAGTCCTGTGTGCCCGAGGCTGGAAAGTGTACGCATGACCCTTGGTATTCTAGGGGAATAATTCCAACCAACAATTACTGGCCTTTGACTTTGACCAAGTCAGAATAGGAACCTTTTCTGATGTGATTTGAAAGAACCCTACAGAGGATACAGGGATGCTTGCACAAGCTCCCCTAAGCAGTCTGAGTCTGACCGTGCCAAGCAAGAACGCAGTCTTTGGAAGGAGCCAGGAGAGTGACAGGTGCCAGATATCTGGAAGCTCCTTCCTGGATGAAACATAAGATTTTGCACCTGTAGATTTTGGGTACTACAACCCCCACCCCTTGTACCTCCCATGGAGAAAGATTGGTCCAAATCTGGGATGCTCTCTCCTCTCTGCTGCTTTCCTTGGAGCCACACAGACTTCTCTTCTGCCCCAAGGGCAGAGTGAGGGCTTCTGTATCCATCCCTCCTCATGGAGCTTTGAGAAAGGACATGATCGCAGGGGACTGGATCCCTTCTGTGGCCTTCTGATAGCTTTCTTTGGCCCGTCCCTCTCAGTGGAACTCACGGTGTGTGACAAACAGTCTCAAGGATGGAATGAAGGAGGGGTGGTCATCATCCCTTTCTGAGGTCCACACAGCAGCCCATTGCCTCAGCCTCCTCTTGGCCAGATGAGACCGCCATTGTTACCTGTGTTGAAGGCCTATGTCTTCTGGGTCCCTTCAGAGCCTCAAAATTGGAGGGTATTCCCAGGCATCTGCTGGGCTCCTGTGTGCCCTGGCCCTAGACAATGGCAATGCGGTTTCCTTGCCACGTCCGCCTGTCTGCCATCTAACACACTGCTCAACCCTAAGAAGCTGGTGAATTTTACCAGTAATCTCTTCTGCCACTTCCCGTGGGAAGTCAATGCTCTTCCGGTTGAGGTGCAGCCAGGACCCTGAGACAGGACCATCTTGGGCTGCTCTGGGGAGAGGGAGATGGAGATGTCAGACATTTTGACATCTTCCTACTGTAAAGGAGGGTGGGTCATCACTAAGTGGCCTTTTGCTGCCTCTGCATTCAGCTGCTCCAACTGTCACCCAAGAGTGTGAGTTCCTGACGCAATGTAATCTTATCAAAGCCTGCAGCTGTTAGCATACATATGGCCTAACGTACATGCTTTACATCTTGCTTTGTCTTGAGACAGCGTCTCACTAGGTAGCCCAGACTGACCTCAGACCCCAGGGTGCTGGCACTGGGGCCATTGCCTTATTTTGCTTTACAACAGCAATTTTCTTAGGCGGTCATTGGCCCTGCCTAAGAGGCTTATATACCTTCTCATACTTAATTCCTAAGCTTGCTTGATGCCACCCCCATGACCCCAGAACAGACCACCCAAAATGTGTCTATTTAGGGAGGCATGTTAGCCCCCCTCTCCCCACCCAGCCTAAAGGATATTAAGAGAAGACCCTGGATAGAGGCGGATATCCACACCTGACATAGCGGTGGAATCTCACGCCATTCTGCCCCCCCACCCTCACCCCCACAGCTGTCTCTAGGTGTTCCTACTCTGTCCCAACAAGCCATCAGACTACAAAGGACAGAGGCCATGGAGCTGGAGAAGGCTGAGGCGAGCCCTTAGGCCCACCAGTCCTTTGAGGTTAACACCAACTTCACGCCAAGCTGACAGGGAAACAGTGAAACAGGGAGCTGGGTCACCCGGTTTGCAGCAACTCTTCCTTGGCACGCTTTTGATCATTTTTGTTTGTTTGTTTGTTTCCAGCACTTTGGTTTCATTCAGTTCAGAGTTGCTTTCAGATTGCCTCTTTCACTTTGATTTTTCAGTCTCCTCATCATGCCCAACCGTGGCTGCCTGTCAGCACCAGCTCTCATCCACTGGCGACCCAGATACCTGGAAAACGGACCAAGGGACCAAGCCAGAGACCTTACAGACCGTCTCTAAAGAGCGGCCGCACTCCTTAGTGGAGAGCAGGGCCTATGCAGACACCAGGGTTTTGGTGGCTAAGTTCTTGGAACACTCACACTGCAGCCTCCCGTCGGAGGTGCGACATGTGGTGGGCACCATCCGTTCAGCAGTCACCTCAGAGGAGCCCAAGGCAGAAGAGGCCATCTTTGGTGCTGGCGTCCTGGACCAGCTATGAAGCAGCTATAGGCCTGGATGTGGACACTGTTGAGCCCAGTGCCTGCAAGGTCCAGTCCTGCAGGATGCCACCATACTTGATAGAGAGAGAGGCCTTTGGCCTGCTGGGCCGAGAGCATCCAGAAGGCTCTCTGGTGGCCCAGGCAGAGAACTGTTACTATCTCCCAGCAGTTGTCTTCCTGGGGACTAACTGTTCCCTGCCCCATCAACAAACATCTCAGAGATGTCTCTCTCTTCCCTTTGCAAGCTCTGGTTGCTTCAGAGGTACAGCACCTTGAACTGATCGATGTGACGGGAGTACCAATCCAGGGGCAGGTGACACTTGTGAAGCATAAGGACACTGCGTCTGTCTGTTCCAAGTCAAGGCCTTTAACACAAGATTCTCCTCTGTGCCTAGTTTAGGTCAGTGTTAATTGAGTAGAGGGTAGTGGCAGCCTTGGAGTCATGTGGCTGATATCACTCCGCAATGAAAACCGATTTCAAATTCAGACCCATTACTACTTTTCAGAGGAAACAGGTAATGTTAGCACAGCCTGGGACCACCTTTTTGCCCACTGGGCTACTGTGCAAATAAATCCACAGTGGAAGCTCTTCCTAGGCACTCTTGGGAAGTGAGCAGGCGAATGCTCACCTCCTCCTGTCCTGGGCCTCCCCACTAGGCCTCTGTCTGTGGGCGGCTATCCTCACTTCTTTTCTGGGCTCCTCCACCTTTGGTCTCCCACCCTTTAACCACAGCAAATGGTTGTCACTTGTGTCTTTACCACACACTCCTCTCCTCATCCCTTGGAGGGCTTCCCCTTGTAGCTGGCCTCACCCGGGTGAGTTGGGTAGGTCACAGTCGGGGCCTAGGAAGCTGTTGTCTCTGCTATATGTGCACCACAAGCTAAGGTATGCCTCTCTCAATCCAGAGTTGTTCCTTCTCAACTCAGCAGGCACGCCTACGTTGAAGGATGCAGATGTTCAGTCACTTACTTCTGGGGGAAGGCCAGTGATGGAACAGGCTAACCCAGGGGGGCACAAGCAGGTGGCTTTGGGCTAAATGGCAACCCCAGACTTTCTTGGCTGGTCAGAGCTAATTTTCTAGCAAGCTCAACAGCAACCACTTCTCAGCAATAGGTTTGGAGCAACACTGCCTGCAAGAACTTTCTGGGGCGGGGGCGGCAGAAACAAATGGAAACACTCGCATCAGGTTCATCAAAAGTAGCAGCCACAGCATGTGAGATCACTGCGCTCCAGTTTGCCCATTGGCACAGAAGCGCTAAGTCTGTGGGAAGGGCCAGGGTGGACCACTAGAGTGTGCCCACCACTGTTCAGGCAGCTCTCCTCTCCATCCGACCTGCCCTTGCCTGTCCTTCAGCCTTTACTCCCCTGTCTCAATCCCCAAATTCCCTGCAGCCAATATACCAAGGACTTGTGTGTGTTTGGAAGATGTGGGAAACTCCTGTGGCTGTCAGCTGGCCTATGCCCTGATGGCTTACCCATTGCCGTAAGTTGTTGCCTTCCTGTGACTAGAGAGCTGGAAAATAGAAATCAGGCATTTGACGGCAACCTTGCCTTTTCCACAGGAGATGTAATAGAGATGAATTTTTGAGCACTTTATTCAGACTATAAAATTCTCTAATTTTCCTCAAGTGAGGATTTTGAAAATCCCCCAGAGTAAATCCCTTATAGGTAGAATGGTGTCCCCTGAGTCTCTCAGCATGAAATACTTTCATAGCTTGAACCTGGGTGCTGGGCATTTTCATCACCTCAAAGATGAAATACAGTGAGGCAGCTGCAGGGTGTCACACGATTGGAGGGTCGGTGCAGCAGCATGCCTAAACACCTGTGGATCTCAGAACAAGCTGTGACCCAAGAGAAGCCAGGACTCACCCCATCCCAACTGACCCAAGCTCTGGGGCAGGGGAGTTTCATAGTGTGTCCAGGGTGGGAGTTCCTGGACACAGCACAGGATTCTGTGGCCTTCACGCTGCCTCTTTGCAGCAGACCCTCATCTATCTGTCACGTGGCACTCCTGCCTCAAGCTGCACCTCCCCTCAGGTGCACGCTAACACCACCACCAGGAAGCCCCAATTCCCAGAGATTCTCGAGAAATGGTATGCACAGACCATTCTAGCTAAGTTGTGAGATGGCTCTCCTTCGAGTTTATATTATGGATAAAGAAACGACAGCACTTCATGCCCCTGGGTGGGTGAGAACCTCTTCCTCCTAAAACAAGGCTATTAGATGACAGACAGGTCAGTCAATCTCTGCTTACATTCTCAGGGCCCTGGGTGGCCCATGTGGGCATTGGAATTGCCCATGCTTCAGGATTTCGGGAAGTCAGAGGTTCTGGTTCCAGACCCTACACAATGTTCTTGGAATTTGACTTGTCTCTTCTGGGTCCCCTTGGCCCTGCCTCAGTGGTAAGCTAGTATTAGGGACCTCAGGAAGTTATGTGGGTCCCCTACTGAAGCAAAAACTGCCCTCTTCCCCACTGCTTGCACATCCTTTCATCTTGGAAGACTTGCTTCTTTTGCTGATGTGTGAGCTGGGCCTAGCAGCGGTCATTTGGGAGAAGATGCTTAATTCCAGGCTTGCCAGGTCCTGGGACCCCAGCGTGCACCCCCCCCCAATGCCAGAACCTTCTAGAACATCCTTCAATTCTGCCTGGGTGGGAGTAGGAAGATGCTGATATAAACCCACCTTGGGCGACAGTTCTACTCTGAGGAAGGCGGGAGACTGTGCGACAAGAACTTAAGGTCTTCTTCCCAGGGACGCCGTGATCAAATTTGAAATGCTTGCAAACCAACCCTGGAGCAGAAAGTTGATTCTGGATCTCCCCTCCCTGACCCTGCTTCTGCTGTGTCAGCTCCCAGATGCTGCTGAGGCAGAATTTATAGGAACTTGTTTTCAGGCCACCGGAGACCTGTTTGTACAACTTGAAAGGTTGTACTTATTTAATGTACCTCAAGGTGTTTTAATAATGATCAGTGTTTTAATAAAAAGTATTTCTGGTCTCTGAGTCATAACTGGGACTAAGAGGGTCTTGAACAGGCTGGATTTGGGGGACCACGGAGCTGCCATAATTGCCTACTAAGAGCCTAGTGCCAGGGGCTGAGCAGAGAGGGCAGTCCCTATGTCCACAGGTCCAAAACACAGCTGCTGCCCTGTGGACCTGATAGTCAAGGGTGCCTGGAAGTGTGGTCCTGTATCCCAAAGCCTTCCATTTAAGATGCTGCTCCATGTGTGTCAAGGGCTGGGAGATGGCTCAGTGGGCAAGTGCTCATCAGGCAAACATGAGGACCAGGGTTTGCATTCAAAGAAGGAAGGCAGGTGCACACTGTAGCCTCAGTACTAGGATGTGAGGAGACAGGCAGTTCCCAGGGGCTTTCAGCTGAAATAGCAAGCTCCTGGTTCTGTAAAGGACTCTGTCTCAAAAAGCAAGATGGCATGTGACCGAGGATGATAGTCCACACACACACACACAAATGGTCACACGTGTCTGCGCACAGGTGAAAACACATGCACAGGCTGCACACGCTGTATAGCCCTTGGTGGACATCGCCATCTTTAACTGTGCATCTTCTCTGTGGAGTGGGGCACATGCTTGTCTAGGACACTCAGGGGCATTCCACTGGCCTGGCAGGTCTCCTGATCCATCTCCTCACTCCCTAAAGACAGAAGGGCGGAGAACATTTCTCTTTGCTGTTTCTCACCTGTCTCTGATGGCCAGAAGTGAAGGGAGCACATGGCTTGGGGCCCTCAGATGGTTCCCATAGAATCAGGAACAATGAAAACACCTGGGCAACAGCTCATGGGTATGCTCTGCTGTGGCAGGCCAGAGGGGAGAATGATGCTTGCCAAGGTCCCCCGCCCCACCCTCCGATTCCCCTCTCGTCCCTCTCGTGTCAGGCCAAAGCAAGCCTGTAGCAAGGTACAGAACAACAGAGATGCTTGTTAACATTCCAATTGTTAACATTCCACAGGTATGGCTCTCAAAGGTGTGGAGAAAAGCCAGGAGTGTGGGCCAACATCCCTCAATCAATACACACACAAACACAAACACACACAAGCCAGGGGCGTGGGCCAACATCCTTCAACCAACCAACACACACACACACACACACACACACACACACACACACACACACACA
>OU015752.1:84797136-84834671 GCA_907169655.1 Acomys percivali | reverse complement strand
CACACACACACACACACACACACACACACACACACACACACACACACTTCTGAGGAAATGGATCCGGAGAATCCTGAGTCTTCATTGCTCCTTTACAATCACCAGCAGTCTCCAGCCATGTCCTTCACGCAGCAGGTGAGAACTTGGAGCTGGCCTGGTGACCTCACACCACCAGTTGGCACCTGGTGATTTTTGCACCTGCCCTCCAACTTCCTGCATGATAGCTGCTAAGGTTCCAGACCAGGGATGGGGCACTGCTCTCACAGATTCACAGACTCAACAGAGCCACTGTCTGAAACTGTGGAAATGAAAGGCCCACAGGCCACGCACTGCCCAGCCGACAAATGAGGCACACAAAGTGCTTTTGGTCATGACTTCAGGTTTATTAGCGATATGCACGAAGTCTTCCTAGGGTCAGCTGCATGCAACACACAGGTTACTCCTCGAGTACAGTAATCCTAAAGCTTTAGTTACTGCGTGGTAAGGCTTCTTAAGTCACAGTGTATTCTTCAAGGCCTGAGCCAAAAAAAGAGACTGCCAGACAAAATGATGTTAGTTAACATTGATCTCTAATGAGCTGAGCCAGCCACCGCGCTCCTTGGTCCATACACACGAGCACGGCTCTGCGCAGCAGGTGTAATGGCCAAGCGCCTCCTCACTTGACAAGTAATTTGCACTCTCGCTGGTCCCTTCAGAAAGGGCAGAGGTGGGGTTTTCTGGTATGGGCTTCCTTTGTTGGGGACAGTGTGTGTGTACGTGTATGTGTGTGCCTACGTATGCGTAGGTAGATGGCGTTGTTGTTGTTGTTTACATAGGGATGGCTCCTATGCCTCTGCCTTTGTCCCTGGCAGGGCGTTGTCCCTTAATAGGAAGCCCTATGATAGACAGTCAAAGTGAGGATGCCCAGGGGACTTCACAGGGTCTCAGGGGATTCATAACAGGCTAGGACAAGAGAAGCAGCTGTGGTCACAGGTCGTCGGAAAACCTAAACATCTGAAGAATGGCTTGCCAAGGTCAAGGTCCAAACAGTATTATTTACTAAATAAATATGGAGTTTTTGACATCGTGACCATCTTTTTTTTTTTCTTTCTTTTTTTTTTTTTATTATTATTATTTTTTAAATTTAACTTGGGAGTATCCATCCCCTTGCTGCGTAAATACTTACAATCAATCACAGGTTCTCACGCTCGGCACAAGTCTCACCCTGGGAGCCAGGTTGCCCCTGCTCCTGTGCGGATGGAGGCAATGCCAGCCTATAGGCCCCTTGGGACTCCACCGGACCCCAGGTGTCCCAGAGAAGGCTGCAGCTGCCATCACAAAGGGCTCCCTTCACAGCCATGTGGCTGGGCACCACACTCACATTCTATAGCCTCAGGGAGGAAGGACACAGCACACCACACAGAAATACCTGTGAGCCCCCTTCATCAGCTGTGATGGCAATGTGGCAGGAGACTGGCAAGTTTTACAAAGGATTGTCCTGTGACTCTCCTTCAGTAAGGACATACCTTTTTTTTTTTTTTCTTCCCCTTTTTTCTTTTTTGGCAAAACCCAAAACAAACAAACAAACAAACAAAACAAAACAAAACCAAATCAAACCAAAAAAACCACCTAGGTGACAAGGACACACACCCTTCAGGGGAGCCAGAGTTCTCGGTTGGGCTGCAGGGTCAGGGGTCAGGGCTTTGTCCTGGCTTCTGGCTCCTCTGGGCCCAGGTTGGGGTCTGCCTGGTGTCCCTGCTCCATGGCGAGGCTGGGTATACCTAGATGTACAGCGGGGTCTCCTGGCCTGTGAGGAGCCTGAACATGGCTGCAGGCATGGTCTTCATGTGAATCTGTAAACAGAGAGGGAAGGCTGAGCTGCCCACCATTTGTCAATCAAGTGAAAACAAACAACAGAGGTGCCCCTCTCAGAGTGAGCCGGCTGAGGTCGAAGGGCAGCCTCCTGTCCTTCACCGGGTTTCATATACTCTGCAGCAACTCTTTTCCTCTCATCTCAGATCGATACCAGAAGAATGAAACATTCGACTTCTGACGGTGTCGGGATGCACGGACCCCACCCCAGAGCTGCAAGGATTGTGCTGTGTTTCCATGAGGGGAACACACCGAGGCCAGATGAGGCAAGAGTTTGGGGCCAGGAAAAAGCTGAAAAGGCAAAGTGTCCCCCAGACTCCATTCTCTGAGGATCAATTAACAAATGATCCTCAACCAAATAGCCCAGTTGCCCTTCCTGGCTCTGCAATGGGCTGGGCGTACAACCAGCCAGTCCTGAGGACTGTGTTCCAGGGCGATGGGATGTAGGAAGGCCCTGAGCCTCTGGAAGCAAATGGCAAGGGAGCCTTCAATGTCCCCTTTATCACTTCCTGTTCCCGGGCTATGCTCCTGGGCTCGGGCAGAAGCTGCCAGGGTCTCAGCTGCCTCCAGGCCCGCCCATATTCTGCCCCAGGCGAGTGGGCCCTGGCTCTACGTTACCCAGCTCACACAGGAAAAATGTGCAGATGTTTGGTGCATCCATATGTTAGCTCCTCCACCACGCCAGGCCAGCTTTGTCCTCAGAAGCTTCATTCTCCGTAATTCCTCAATTAAAACCTACCCCGCCCACAGCCCACACAGTCTTCTCAGAACATCGGCTTGTTTGCCAGTGACTCATTCTCCAAATGTGTTTGGAGTTGGTGGAATATGCAGGCAGACATTTTCATCTTCCAGCTGGGTACGCGCAGCCTCAGCCCACAGGCTGAGGGAGTTTGTCACCCCACCCCCAACCCCCACCCGTTCTGCTGTCTCCTCGGTAAACGGTAATCGATTCGTCTTGGGCCTAAGGCGGTGGGATTATTTCTTGGGGTCCCAGGCCCACTCTTCCTCAGGATTGATTTCTTTAGGTGTGACGCTGATCGCTCCCACAGGGGCGGTCATTTCCGAACGTCTACTTAGGGAAATTGGATTTTTTCCTTTCTTGGAAGTGGCCAATGGCCCCTTCCTGTCCTCTCCTTGAGAGTCAGCCATTGCTGCTGCCAGTCCAGGGAATGCGCCTCTTCCCCTTGCCCTGGGATGTCATAAGATGCTGACTTTGTCAATATGCCCCCAAGAGAGGTGAACTGAGGGACACAAACCAGGATCCCCTAAGGAAATAACAACTCACACCCTTCCATGCTCACAGGAAGTGGGAACCCTGTGACCGTCTTCCCTGCATGGCCACCAGAGGGAGTTTGGCAGGCTGAACCACAGGGACCATAGAATCTGAAGAAAATGTCAGCTGCCACCCAACTCCCAGCATACAGCTCCAGCTCACCTCAGCCTCTGTGCTAGCACCCACACTTTCCCAGAGACCACCCTGCCACAGCTCCCACACTCATACCCGCACCCCCATACTCGTGACGTTGAACTCACATACACCTACTCTCACACTCAGATGTACACATCATGAACACACACTTACCCCACAAGGTAACAAATGCGCACACGCACACATACACACACACACACACACACACACACACACACACACCTGCACTCATGCACACCCACTCTCACATACTTATGTACCCAATCACCAACACAGCCTTGCCCACAAACTCACCTGTATCTATACTCAACACCTGTGCTCATACAAACCTACACTCACACTCCATCTCTCATACACATCTATACACATAGGTCACAAACACACGCACATCCCAGAAATTCACTGATTCAATCACTCATATACATCCATAATCTTGTATATACACTAACTAACACCCATACACTCACCTCACTCCTCATAATCATTACAGATGCTCATTACTCTCCCCCCACCCCGACAGCCTCTATACCACAAACCTCACGCATACTGAGTAAGTCTCCTTTCTGTGGCATCCCCCATGCCAGCCTACTCTACACCCTGTGCTGTGCTGCTCACCTGTGAGATCCTTGAGGACAGCTGTGCCCCTCCACAGGGACCCTCCTGGCCATTCTCTTACTACCATGGCGATGACCCAAGAAGAGCTGAACTAGGCAGGGGACGGTTATAAACTAGTAAGCCAGGAAAAGAAAAGTACCCTGACCCAGGGCACAGAGGGGCAGCAATGACACACCAGCTACAAAGTGACCAGAACCTCATTGCCTAGGGGGCTGAATATATAGTTTTCTGTTCAGAAATGGTGCTGGGCACTGTGCCTGGAGGCCTCTGCCCTGAGATTCCAGAGAGACTGAGAGCACTGTCTCTCACTGTACTGGTCCTATTCAGGGACACTGTGAGGTGGGGGCACAGCCTGCTCCTCAGCTGACATCCAGTGGCCACTGGAGAGCAGCTGGCTCATAGGTCAAAGTGGGGTACACCCATGGACCAGCATGTAGAGGTGAGTCCAAGGTCCTCACATACTCAGGCTGTTCTGAAAAGGGCTGCTTTCCCTCAGAGACCCATGGCTCTCCCAAGCACATCATATGGTCCAACAGGGTTAGCTGTTAGACAGAGAAAATAGAGGCCCAAATCCCCTGGACCCCAAAATGAACGTGACGGACTTTGGGGGTGGATCAGAAGTCTCACCTCTCCCACTGAGTTAGACAGAGCCTGGACTATCTTCTCATGGGCCGTGGCTACCACACTCTGTCCGTTGATCTCGATGATACGGTGGCCGACACGGACACCACCTCGCTCCGCAATGCCCCCTCTCATGAGACTGCAGATCTACGGAGACAGGCAAAGTCAGTGTACATGTTCCAACCGCACCCCGAAGGTGCTCCATCACGTCCAGGGTGGGGAAGAGAAGCTACTGTTGCATAGAGGAGCCCTGCATTTCACTTGGTGACTGGTGAGCAAGGACAGCTGCAAGCTAGAACGCAGTTTGAAAGAGAAGGTCCGACACCATTGCGTAAGCGTCAGACCACCAGGGTAGAGCAGAGAGCTTCTTCCTGGTGCTGCCTAGAGCAAGCATCTCTCTGTCAGCCACATCCTGGTGTTCTTTCTGAGGAAGATAGTTGATCCCTCCCTCTCATACCTCATGAGAGTGGGGTGATAAACTCTCAAACAACAAGTTTAGGAAAGTGACAATGAGCCAGAAAGATGTCTCCACTCACTCACAAAACTCATTAAAAACCACGGCATGAGACAAATGGCATCCAGAGAGGCCAGGAAGAGGAAGGGAAGATGCTATACACAGGAGAGAAACACAGCCAGCTCCTTCTAGCTGCTGTTAAGTAGCCAGGGAAAAGGGAGCAGCTGCAGTGTCTCTCTCATCACCCTCCCCTTAACCTCTGGGCCCTCATGAGTAAGCGCCCAGAAGCACCTGCTAGCCACCCAGCCATGCAGGGACGGTGCTCACCCCTCCTGCCATGGCTAGTCTTGGTTTTCAACTTGACTCCATCCAGAATGAACTAAAATCCAAGTGGCTGGGGACATCCGTAAGGGATTTTTTTTCTTTTTTCTGGATTCTGAATCATTTGAATTGGAAAAACCTACCCTAAATCTGGATCTTTTGATTTCATTTCATTTCAGATGGATCTCTCCACCTCAAAAGAACCACACCTGGAAATCCACCTGAAACCTGAGCCACACCTGGCGGCAGCCTTATAAAGACACGGGAGGAGGAAGTGCTTAGCCTGCTCATGCTTGCTCTCCCTGGCAAGTCCATTCCACTGGTATATTAGAGTCTACTTCTTCATGATCCCAGGATTCCGGTAAAGACTGAAGACCAGCTGAGACATCCAGGTTCATGAACTGGATGGCTATTGGATCCCTAGACTGCCCATCAGACCATAACCTGTAAGCCACACTATGTATGCTGAAGTCCACTGCTGTCCCTCTTGTGGCCATTTCTTTGAAGGATTCTGCCTGGTTCCTAATACCACAGGTCTTCTCACAGCAGGGTGAGTGGGGGGGGGGCCTGATGCGGTACCCACAGTTTGACCTTCTCAGCACTCAGGATTTTTCCCTTCCTGGAAGGAGGCATATGCATGCCCTGGCTGACATCACAGCCCAGGGACACTGTCTATGTCAGGCCCTGGCACTCTGACTGATGAGGATCCAGCCGAGCTGTCGGAGGAGGGGCAGCCTGTGCCTGAGGTTGCCACTGTCCAGGAAGCTGGGGCCGGCTCTGTCCCACCAAGGCTCTTCTTACCAGGCTGCCTACCTACTATACACAAACATGTGCATCGACTTGCGTCTCTTCCCAAAGTGACTTACGGATAATTAATGATAGCAGCAACCGGTTCTCTAAAGATCCCGAGCAAGGTTCTGGGGTGGCCTGAAGATGCTATTTTGTTTAAATTCCTTGTGACCACTGACTTTTGGAAATTAGGGTAAAAAGGACAAAGAGGAGAAAGAAGTCAAGAGAGTGAGGTTTGCGCCTTAGTATGGTGTCTGCTGGGAGGAAACTCGGGCTGTGGAGTACAAGGTGTTGGGAATATGGGGGCAGGAGAGGGGGACTGGAGGGAGCTCTGTGTGCATGGCTCTGCAAAGCCCTCTGTGGGCTCTAACTGCCCAGTATGCACTCTAGGGATTCTCCCAGCTGGAGATTTATTGACTCCTTGGGAGACACCATGGGAAGAGAAAGAGAGTTCCATATGGAAATCGTCTTAATTGGGTCATCTGGGGCCTGTCTGCAAACTAATGCATTCTACTTGGGGCGCGATGAGGCTGAAAATGGAAAAAAGCACTTATGCAAAACCAGCTCTGAGGTGGGCAAGCTTCTCCAGGAGACTCTGGGGAATCTCAGTTGTAGGGCACAGCAGCAGCGAGGGGGAACTATGCTCCCTGAAGAAGGTTCAGGCTAGCCAGCCACTGGTGGGGGCTGACACACGCACCCAGGACCTTATAAGCAATTGAAATCCTAAGCCCTAAACACAAACACATCGGTCCTTCTGTACCAGTCCCAGGTGTCTCCCAAATCTATGCATTCCCTCCCACTGATCCCCTAATATCCACTCATGGCCTAAGCAGGGCCTTTATGAAGTATGGCTCATTTCTTGGCCAGGGAAATTGACATCAGAGGGGAAAATGGGATTCAGTGGCAGGTGGAGCTGGGTGCCTCACAGCCACCCCAGAGTTTCACAGACTCATTCGACTGCGGCCTGCCTCATCATCACCACTATCTCAGATGCTAAGCAAGGTCCAGCTCCACCTCAAAACCCCCTCCTACATGCCCATGACCTTTGGACACTCAACAGTTTTGTTTGTTTGTTTGGTTTTTTTTTTTTTTTTTGGTTTTTCGAGACAGGGTTTCACTGTGTCTCTGCCTCCCAAGTGCTGGGATTAAAGGCGTGAGCCACCACGTCCGGCCCACTCAACAGTTTTGTACTCAAAACTATACAGTAGTTCTAACAACTCCAAACCCCTCAGACAGAGGCTTCTGGCCTCTGTGTCCCCAACTGTCCACCACGCACCTCACTGCCCTCAACCTGCTGCCCTCCATCATGCAGGCCTCCTCTGTGAGGAGGATGCTGCAGATGCTTTGGTACCTCTTCCCCACCCCGAAACACACATGTTGCCCTCTGAGCTCTGGCAACTGAGGGAGGGGCTTATGACCATCCCGGCTTGCCGCAGGGGCTTCCTTCTTAATTCAGCCCCCGCAGGCTCAAGCCAGAGCTTCCCGGCCCCCACCACACCCCTTACTTCCTACCCTTTTTCAGCCCCATTGTGCACAGACAGCTTTGCAAGCTGTGCGACCTAAACAGAAAGGGACTTGGACCCTAGGCCTGTGATACTACCTAGGCTCTGCGACCCTACAGGAAACAGTGGAGACAACTTATCTCATCAGTAATTGTCTTTCTAGAATGTTCTCCTAGTGTTTTTCTTCAGGGCTGTTGGAGAACACCCACATCCCCTCTCTTCCTTACAAACTCTCTCCCCCTCCTTGCTCTTTGGTGCTCAGGGCTGATTTAAGCAACTGGGGCTACAGCCCCTTCTATACTTATTTGCCCTTCAGGAGAAGGAAGAGCCCAACCAAAAAAAAAAAAAAAAAAACAAAACAAAACAACAACAACAACAACAAAAAAACTTAGGCTTGGGAAGTAGGAAGATGCTTGTGCTAGACACAGAGCAGCGGTTTCACACATCTGCTGAATTGGATGGGCAAGTGAAAAGAAATGAAACAATGAACAAGTAAAGATGTGTATGTTGAGCACAGGCCATTTGTATCCAGGAAGCAATGGCTCCCAAGGCTTGCCACGCCCCCTTGCAAGTAAGCGCTTGACGAGAACAATCCTCTAGGGAACACGGTCTAGGTTTGAGGGATTCCCTGAGCCACACCCTGGCCCTCCCTGTCTGCCTTGGCCAACACGCTCCATCCAGACCTGTAGGGCCTGGACACTGGCCCGGTGGGGTCTCCATAGACAGAGTGGTACCCTGGCCTTCGGTGCACAGCCCTTACACTGGAGCGGGCAGCCCAGGCAGGGTGTGTGGGGTGGACTCACAATTCCATTCTGCACGCTGAAGCCCAACTGGTACTTGAGGTCTGGACGCTTGATGAGGACTGTGGTGACCGGGGGGCAGCTGACAATGTTGAGCTTTACCTGTGTTTGGTTCTTCAGGCCCTGCAGAGCATTGGAGACAAGTCACTGGCTGGGCCCTAGCCTCCTCTGCTAGCACACTAAGATGAACCTGGGAGGTCACACTCACACTCAGTGGGCCTGTGTGGAGCTGTCACCAGGCTGTATTACAGATGTGTAACCAAAGACCCTTCTCTTGGACTGCCCTCCAAGAGGAAGATGCCAGCTCAGTGAGAACCCAAGCAGGTGCTGGGGACTCAGGAGCTACATCGGGACAGGCTACTAGGAGCCAAGAGGACCTACAGGCCTTTTCCTGAGAAGACAGATCTTTCCCAGCACCCCAGGCCAGAGTGCCTTGACCTTTCATGACCACAGTTTAAAACGACCCAGAGAAGGACATGCATAGAGAGCTCCCAGGAAATATAGACCAGCAAAAGCTAGGCTGGGCCTGACTATATCTGTTCCATTGGACAGAGGCTTCTCTAGGTGGGCTCTTAAAGCCTCTTCCTGTAACATTCTAGTCTTGGAAAACTCCCTCATGTCGAAAGGATAGAAGTGCTTCCCATGGGAGCCAAGCACGGGTTGCAGTGTCACTACCAGTACCAGTACCCACAACCTTGAGTCTTGATCTGGGCAATATGACAACCTGGCCCCGTCTATTTGTTCTTCCTTTTCCTCAGCACCCTCCAAAGCCCCAAGCTCACAGGTCAGGTGGTCAGAAAGAAAGCCAGCCTCCTGCCCATAAGATGCAGCCCACTTTCCAGGCTGCCGTGACTAAGAAGGCATCTGCCAGTGCCTCCTGCAGGATGGACTGGGAATATCCCAGGCCCAGCAGGCTGAGACAGAACTCTACTTATGTAGGTAGGTCTTCAGCACCTTGCCTGGAGTGAGATGACCCCTCCCTCTTCCCCATGCTGAGGAAGCTTGGGTCTTCCTCTGACTTCAGGTATGTGCTAGCCTTAGGAGGAGCTCTCATGGACCCATCACTGGGAAAGTCTCTCTGACCTTCAGTGTCGGGTGACAGTCATGGGTCAAGTGAGGTAGGGCTGAGGAGACAGACCACCAGCACAAGATCCTAGAATACCCACCTTGATGATGCCCTGGCAGGTAGCAAGGGGCAGCCCCACCAGGCTGGTGCCATTGATGGACATGATCTGGTCACCAATGCTCAGCTTCCCTGAGCGAGCTGCAGGGCCGCCGTTCATCATGTTCGCCAGGATCACCGTGGGCAGGATGGAGCCCCAGCCCGATTCCACGACCACCACACCTAAAATCTCACCCTTGTGTTTCTCCAGCTGCAGCTACAGGAGAAGGGACAGTGAGAGAGCATCCGCTCGCGGCCGGGCATGAGGAAAGACTTGACTGTTCTCACTCTGCCCCAGCTTCTAACGCTATCCAAGACTCAGGAGCATCCTGAGAAATAAGAAGTATAGAGTACCCTCTTCTGCCATACTCCTCAGGGATCCAGGATGCAAGTATAGGTCCAGATGGAGCTCTCCCACCCCCTCAAACCCTCTGAGGCCAGAGAGATGCCCTCTAGTGCCTACTCCATGGCTTAGCTTTTACTCTCATCTTGAAATGATGAGAACATTTGATTTTTTTTTCTTTGCTTCAATAGAAAACTATTTGCCACACATTGAGGAAGCCAGGATCAGGCACGTACCCCAAAAGGATCCAGGATAACTCATTCACTCGTTCCTCCAATGAACACACAAACTCATCCATTCATTAATTCCCCAGGAACAGACTCATTCATTCCAAAGTCTCCAAAGCCTCTGGGATCTGCTAGGGCCTCTGCAACCAGCAATTTTAGAATTTCCCTGTCGATGCATCCAAGCTCCCTGTCTTGAAGACGCCTCCCACGGGCTTTTCAGAAATATCTCCTAGTGCTAAGTCCAACGGATGGTAAGAACAACATTAAAAGGCACATTTTCAGGGTCATTAGGACTGACTGGGATCTTTGTCTCTGTGGCAAGCATCTCCTCTCATAGTTAAGGGCCCAGCTTCAAAGGCAGAAACAAGGCACATTCTGGGGGCCCCTGTGCTGGACAACACTGGTGTGAGAGCCAGAGGAGCCTTGTTCTATCCTTGCCCAGTGAGCTGATGTGGGGAGGCACTGAGACAGCCCCACACCTGAGCCAGCTGGCCCATCTCTTCAGGGGCTCCGTTTGGAGGGCGAGCAGGGTCTAGCAGAGCGAGCCCCGGAGGCCGCAGCGGATTCGGCTTACCTCCTTGCAGTTCTCCGAGTTTGAGAAGTGGATGAGGTCATCGTTATACATCTCCTGGGTATTTATGATGTCGCTGTATTCCTTCTGGCTCAGGTCTTCCGGGTTGATGCCATTGGCCCGCAGGAACTCCTGGTAGGCCACACTGAAGGCCTGCCCAATAGACTGGGCTATCAGCTGAGCCTGTGGGGATGGAGCAGGCATGGTAGACCTATGGACACACACAGGCTCCGCTAGGTGCCCGTAAGTCTTCAAATGAGCCCTTGTTTGGGCTTAAAACTAAGGGGGTGACCATGGGCTCTAGGCTGGGGGAAGCTGTCTGCCACTCACAGCCCTCCTCAGACCACCATAATGAGCCTCACTGCTGTCTGTGTTACTTCATGTCCAGACAGAGGGACTAGCAAGGGTTTTGTAATATCCCAGAAACTGATGAAGTAAAGTATTTGCTAAATACCAGACTTTATTGCTTTAGTTAGAAACTGGAGCATATATTTCAAGACAGTGTTTCTCTGTGTAGCCTTAGCTATCCTGGACTCACTTTGTAGATCAGGCTGGCCTTGAACTCACAGCGATCCGCCTGCCTCTGCCTATCCCTAAGTGCTGGGATTACAGGTGCCCAGTTTGTAGTACATTTTTATTTTACCTATTTTAATCTAAAAATAGAGTTAAGGGCCCACCTCACCCCCCAGGAGTGTGGCGTGCATGGTTAGCTGTCTATTCTGTCTCTCCAGAATTACAAAGCCCAATAGGTAGAAACTGGTGTATGTGTGCCGTGTATTGCTCTAGTATAGAAGAATGTGCCAAGCTGAGGGCCACAAGAGGGATGTGGGATCCAGAACTGACTCCACATCACTGAGGAGATCACTTCTTTCTATGCCAGCAGAAAGAAGCCTATGGAAGCCTGGACACTGATGACAGGCAGGAGGGCCTTCCCGCCTGCTGTGTAAATGTGGCAGTGGGAGCCAAGCTCTAAGGTGAACACCTGGACCACACCAAGCATGCTCCAAGCTGTGCAGCCCTAGGAAGGTGGGGAACTTTTGGGACCCATCTCAGTGCAGAGCAAAACCAACATGCCCCTTCCCAGCCCAACCCCCTTGCTGTGTGAGTCCCATCTGGTCCAAGCCCTCCCTGTGCTCCTCCTCCCATAAACATGCCATTGAGGGGCCTCTGCAGGGTAACGCTGAAAACCTTGGTCCAGTATGACCTGAGAACAGGGAGTCTGGCTTCAATTTGTTGCTCCCTCTGCACAATACATGATTTAAGTGCTGGGTCACAGTCTCAGCATGTGGGGCCTTGCTTTAAATGTGCACTGGTTCTGAACTGAACTGCCTGCCCAAAGCAGGTCCTGAACAGCTCAGTGGAAGGATTGCCACATACTCTTTTGCAGTTCCCACATCAGCAGGTGAGCAGTGGATGGGTATGGCAGCCCAGGAACCACTAGGTGGCGCTGCTGGCCTACATAGGAAAAGAACTGGTACATGAACAGATGGAGCCTGGATGGCAAACCAGCTAAGTGAGGACTGCGGGACCCACCAGGGAGGGAAGGCCTTAAAGAAAGGCCACAGATTGGAGGGGCTGGCCAGTCTAACTGGCATCTCAGTGCTCCAGCCACTAACTCTTTCTGTCTTCACCTGGGAAGGGTGAACTGACTGCATCAGATGTCAGTCTTTACCACTAACGCATTTTAGTAACAGAAAAACGTAGGCCAAGATGAACCTTAATTTCAGGCTGTATCAAATTATTTCTTTGGTGAGATGGTTGTTACGGAGTTTAACAGCTCCGAAAGCACCTGCTCTATGAAGGGAAATAAAACAGTTCACTCTATTCACAGATACCAGTGTGAGAAGAACTTACTCCTCTCATGGGTCCCCATTGGGTGGATTCTGGGGCCCCAAGGCGTGTCAGCTGTAGGGAGAGTGGCCTCTTCCCCCCCCACCCCCACCCACCCCCCCACATCCTAGCTTTTACTTACGTCCTCTGACTCAAACACGTGACAGATCATTTTGTACTGCTTTTTCCCCTCCTGGGCCCCGGGCGTGGTCTCGATGCAGTCCTGAGAAGCTGACCTGGGCATGCGGCGCCTGGCCATCAGAACCACGATGTTCCCAATGTCTGCAATGTAGGAGATGGTGCGCAAGGCATGGTCCATCATGGTCTCCTGTCGGGAAGAGGAGAGGCCCACGTGAGGGAACGGCAACATTCAGTCCGGTCTGAGGTTTTGTCACCTTGGCCCTGCTAATATCTCTTGCAGGAGGCAGTACTGCTTTGTACACTGGAAGATGGTGGTAGCATCCCCGGCCTCTGTCCACTGGATGCCCAAACCAAAAATACCTCTGGTCATTGCCACATGTCCTGGAGAGAGGGGCTGTTGAAGTAGCCCCCTGCTGAGAACCACAGCTCTAGTTATGAGCGTTTTGTGATGACCCTGGACAAGGTGACCTGTGTGATGTGGGGCGGGGCTCTCCATCCTTGGAGAAGGAGCTGACCTTGTGCTGAAGGGCATCCCATCCCAGTAACGTATAATACTTTCACACAGGCTGGCTCTATGCCCTCCCAGCTTTCCTTCACGGAAGCCAATGATGAGTCTGTCACAAGTCAGGGGATGAAGTAGGGAGCCAACCCGTGGTCCTCAGCGAGTCTCCACAATGGTCTCTGGCCAGGCCCATTACACTGAATGCCTTTTGTCACTTGACAGGAATCTCCTTGAACATCTTGCCCATGATCCCTTCCTAACAAAGCTGTACACAAAGGCTCTGAAAATTGAATCGGTTCGTCTTCTGTGCCTTTGTTCTCCAGTCACAAAGGAGAATCTGATGTTTCTGAAGCTCTGACCTCTGGAGCCCTTTTTCTTTGCACAGAATCCTTCTCTAGCAGCACGCAATGGAACCATCTGTCGAGGCCAGTGGTTCTCAACCTTCCTGATGCTGTGACCCTTTAATACAGCTCCTCACATTGTAGTGACCCACAATTATAAAATTATTTTCACTGCCACTTCATAACTATAATTTTGCTACAGTTACAAATCATAACATAAATCTCTGAGACGCAGGTTATCTGACACAGGCAACCCCTGCGAAAGGATCCTTCAATTCCCAAAAGAGTCACAACCCACAGGTTGAGAATCACCAGTCTAGGCGGTGATCTACTTTTTCACCAAGGTTAAGAAGGAGGCTTCGCAGCCACAGCACGGGGAAGGTGAGGGGCCAGGTCTTCAGAGTCTGAGACGCTGTCCAGTAGCGAAAGCTCCCAGGTCACTCGCCAGCTCTGGATCCTCACAGACAGAAGCTGCCACTCTAGTGGCCTCACTGTCCTCTTGATTGGCTACTTCAGCCTCTACTCTCTCACCTTTTCCCACCACCAGCCAGTGTTTCAGCATTCCGTTCAGACCAGTTTCCTGCTGTCACCTCCTTTCTAGTTCATTCTAAACAGATACTTGAAGTAGCCATAAAATCATCTCATTGCTATTTCATAATTGTGATTTATCTACTGTTACATACTATAAATATCTGATATAGGACTCCAAGGGGGTCGTGATCCACAGGTTACGAACCCTTCTGTAGACTCCCACTGGCCAAACAGTGAGCCAAACAAACCTTTCTTCTTTGACGTTGATTGGCTGGGGGATTTTTTTTTTTTCCTATAGGAACAAGAAATTAACTAAATGGCCAAACAAAACAAAACACTGATGCTGGGAGCCAGGGTCCATACTGCAAGACAAAGGAGGGTGTATGTGAAATGAGGGGTGCACTATGACCGCAGTAAGGTTCTCAAGTGTGGTGGGCTCACAGCTTTCTGCAGCACACGCCACTGCCAGGGCTCAGGAGCAATGGCATGAGCATAGGCAGCAGCCAGGTCCCTGTGTCTGTGTGTCAGTGTCCACTAAAACAAACTACGGGGCCCTGAAAAAGATGCCTGTGGCTCAGGTCTGAGGAGCATAAAGTACAAGGTTATTGGCAAATCTATTAGGATTCAAACACCAGAGGGAAGATGCCGAGATAACGCCACAAACGGCAAGGTTCTCAGAGTGCAGCAGAAAAGTGACCAGGGGAGATGGTTTTTATAGAAAACCGTCAGTCAGCGAGAGGAAGCATGGAGTTGTTTTAAATCATTGTTCTGTGCTTTCCATGTTGCAAGCAATGCGAGGCTGAGACCATCAGCAGCCACTAGAACTTCAGAATGTAAGGACTCAAGGAGGGGGCTGGCTCAGGGGTTCTCAACCTGTGGGTCATGACCTCTTTACCTGACCTCCATTTCCAAAAATGTTTACATTGTGATTCATAACAGTATCAAAATTACAGTTGTGAAATAGCAACGAAAGCAATTTGTGTATAACAGTTGCAAAATTACAGTTATGAAATAGCAACAAAAATAATTTACGGTGTCACCACAGCCTGAGCTGTATTAAAGGGCTGGTCACAGCATTAGGACCACAGGTCCAGTATGTCACCTCCTGATTCCCTGGCAATGACAAATAAAGGTGCCTTTCCCCTGGGCACAGAAGCACAGGACTCCTGGGGAAAGCTCCTTCTCTGCAGCTGGCCGGCTGCTCTCTGAGGCCCCCTGGCTGCCGGGATGCTGGACCATCGTCTTTCCAGTGCTTACCTGTGTGTCTGCGTTCAGAACTTTGATCCTCTGGGTTGAGATGAAGAGGTCTACTTCTGTCAGGGTCTGAGCGTCGCCTTCGGAATTCTAAGAAAAGAACAGCGGGTGTCGGTACGACCCAAAGGCTCACCACAGTTCACTGCCTGATGTTTTACTATGGTGAGCCTGAGGTGACTCGGAAGGGGACGCCAACCCAGACTGGGGCAGCCACTGGGAGCCTGCGTGCTTGGTGAGGAATACGCTCTTAATTGTGAGTTCTCAAGGCACAGAACACAGTGAACAGAGGCAGCCTCCCATGCAGGTGCATGGGGTTGTATTGACCCTCGCTGGCAGCAAGCAGGGTCCCTTGGCTAATTCTCGCTGGATTTTAGTGATGGTGACTGTCATCACACTCCGGGTACATCCTTGAAGTTGAAGATTCTGGGAGGGCGGGGGGAGGTATTCTTAAGAAAGTTTCAATCAGACCTAGTGCTTCCCTTTTACTTAAATGTTCACAATCACATGGATGCTCTGGTCAGGTCTTCCAAAAACCACAAGAGACTGGAGACAGGGTGGAGCAACGCCTGACAGTGACACTCGAGTGTGGGGAGAAGCTGTCACAAATTGTTTGTGGCCTCCACTGGAAGCAGCTGAGTCTGTCAGCTAGGCTTCAACCTCTTGCTCTGTAGCTAGCTACTCAAGGCCTGCCCCTGAGGAGGGCGGCTGCTAATTGTTTTTCACACCTGTGAGGATTCTAATTACCTCACGGTGGCAATGAGAAAGGCCTGCCTCCACCCCCCCCCCACACGCCCCACTTTGTCCACTGGGGTAAAAAATTTAGTGCGGTCACTGGGGGCCTACAGTGGTGTCCTCTGTCACACCATAGCAGACAGTGTGATTTAATTACTCCGTAGACAACCTTCCAATCGAAATCCTCCCTGCAGACAAGTTCTCAAGAATTCTGAGTTGCAAGAGGCCCTGTATCTATCTCACTGACGATATACATTAGTTCTGTTTTCACAGGCAAAGGTCTTTTGGGGCTGCTGGTCTACCACATGGCGATACTGCTTTTAGATAATTAGAAAAAGTACAGACTCCAAGAGCATCCAGCTGAAGAAAATCATTCAGGACCACGAAGGGGCTTTTCTTCCGTTTGAAAAAAAAGAAACCTGGGTTATGTTTGACGTCAGTGGAACCCCCACCACCACACTTCCAAATTAATTGTTTAGGTTAGCATACAAGGTAATGGGTTTCAGCATGCCAGCATGCCACCTTCATACATGGGTGCTGCTATACTTTAAATGCTATGTTATGGGATTGTAGCTTTCAAAACCCTCTTGCTTAAAAGTAGGAAAAGCCGGAGGTAAACATTTGTAAATGTTACAGGTTGGCCTTGGTGGCAGGGACTTCAGTGAAGGGACCTGAGTGAAGACACTCCAGCGGACTAGACTTGGAAGGTGGGTAAATGGATGGAGGAGAAACTGCCCAAAGGGATGGACAGGGTAGGCCACTCATGACCTGCCCTGGCAAAAGAAGGAGAGAAGCAAAATCCTACAAAGAACCCCAGAGAACAGGGTGGTCTATGGCTCAGCCAGCACAGGGATCCCCACCATTTGTGGCCAGATCACTAAAAAAGGGCCCCCGCACGGTGACCTATTAAAGCCAAGGTGGCCTGGCTGCCGATACCTTTCTGAGAAGCCCCATCAGAGCCTGTGACTCTCTAGGATTTCTGGGCCTGCAGATAGAGAAATGTCCATAAGAGGCCCTGTGCTCCCACCTTCCACAATCCCAGGCAGCACAGGTGAAGACAGCAGACCACGAGCAAAGCTGCACTCTTCTGCGGGGATGCCTAATCCCAATCTCAGGCCTACAACCTATCTTGCTTTGCCTAGATGCTTTTAACATCCACCCTGACTGGGCAGAAGGGGAGGGGTGAGTCCACCCATCCACCCCCCACCCCCACTCCTAACCCTCACCCCCCAGGGGGAATTCACTCTAGCAGAAGAGAGCTCAGCAGCTGGGCTGCTATAGCTCTAGAAAATGTCAGTCTGAGGACGGGGGAAACTGGATCTCTTGCTGTTGAAGCATAAGCAAAGAAAAGAGGAGCCCAGTGTGGTGGTGGTGGTGGCGCACTCCTGTAATCCCAGCACCTGGGAGGCAGAGGCAGGCAGATCTCTGTGAGTTCGAGGCCAGCTTGGTCTACAAAACAAGTCCAGAACAGCCCGGGCTACACAGAGTAACCCTGTTTTTAACAAACAAACAAACAAAGACCAAACCAAACAAACAAACAAAAAGGGCTAACAACCCACTGCACTGAGTCTCCGTGGACTTACCCTGGGCCCTCTGCACCAAGCTCAACAGCGTTTTATATGAACACATAGTAAATAGCCAGCATTTACAAAGTGACCAGGTCATCAAACCCAATGGCTGCCAGCCCAATTTTCAAAAGTCTACCCCTAGCTTTAAAAAAAAAACTATTTTCTTTTCCTTATTTTTCTTCTTTATTTTTCTTTTCTGGTGTGTGTGCCCAGACCTTTGTTCACTGGGTAGGGGTTCTACCACTGATCCACATCTGGAAGCAAGGACAGTTCCAAGACAAACTACTCTTTGTCCTGATTTGGTGGATGAAAACTAATGGGCCCAAATATCAGAACAATGTAGTTGACCCTATACGGGAAGCCAGGTGCCAGACACACTACACTGTCATAACAAATGTCCTGTGTAGAAATGCCCTCACAAAACGGCTCTGAAAACGTGAACCACACTCCAGGGTATTGGAGAGAGTAGAAAAGAATGTTCGTTAAAGCATAACAACAAAATAAGCAACATGGCTTCATTCTAAACATCTAGCATTCTCCTCACAAGGCAATAAAGCCTAGACGCTCTGTGGTAGCATTGCAATTCCCACTGGAAGTCCCCATGCATAGAGCAACACACACACACACACACACACACACACACACACACACACACACGCACGCAAGCACACACGTAAGCACGCCAAGCACCACTGTCTCCAGCCCACCTCCTACCCACCGCTTTTTTCTTGATCTTAGCAGCCTTCTGCATCCTCTGCGCAGCATGGAAGAGAAAAGAAAACCAGGAAGGCAGCTGTGGCAAGGTTATTTTGGCCTTGTGCTTAATAGGAAGAACTCAAAATCTGCCAAAGTCCCCTGCAGGGACCAGTGGATGGTCACCACTGTGCTGAGAACACACAGGGAAGAGAAGCCTTGCCAGCCCAAGTGGTGGAACTGATTGTCAACCACTCCATAGACACAAGGATGGGCTCGGGTACCAGGGAACAGGCTGAGCTGCGGGGAGAGCCTTAGGGCCCAGAGCCTATGGGGGCAGAGGTAGGTGGGGCTCATCCCTGGCCCTCCTGCCTTGGCCACCTCTCCAGCACAGTCTCAAGGTGCCCTCTGCTCCCATGCAAGACAGTTACTATGTGGTGGGGTCAAGAGAGGAGGGATGAGGTTGTTCCGCATTCCGACAGGCTGACAGCATGTTCAGGCTGTCCACCTTATCCAGGGTGAGGCACAAGCTCATAGTGCCACGATCCCTCCCCCTGACCTTACTTAGCTTTTGCTGGTGGGGCCTCATGGGTCCCTTGCCCATCACCGCCTGCCAGAAAAACCACACAGGCCAAAAAGTCTACAGCGCTTTGAGTATGTCAGTTACCCTCCAGGCCATGCATTTGAGTGACACTTGATGGACTCTTCCTTGCTTCTACAAGCACTTTGGTGCTAAAAATACACTGCTGGGACAGGATTTAAGTCTCCATACAAATATGCTTAAAGACTGGAATGCTTCAGAACCATTGGCTATCTTTAAAAATTGTTTCCTAGGGACCGAACTGTTCGCGTCTAAGGAGCCAGTGATGACTGTGCCCAGCTGAGCATTTGCAAGCCAGGCTATATAGGGAAGGCTCTTTTGGCAGGCTGGACCATGCCTGCTTTCTATACTGAACATAGCACCTGTACCCCACTGTCCTCCCCCGGTTCAGGGATCCCCTTGGGGGCCCACCCAACTATCCCCCCGGGGCCCAGAAGTACCCCACCCACCTTGACCCTGCTGACAGCCTCCTGAGCCTGCATCATTCGGATGTTTTTGGAGGGGTTGCGCTCCGAGAGCAGCTGGGTGGAGCCCAGGTAGTTGGCCGCAAAGATGATTCCATCGATGAGGTCTTCTGGCTCACAGGGGCCTGGAACTGAGGAGGTGTAGAGTGAGTGGCTTCCTAAGAGAGAGCCACCGGGAACTCACATGCCCACCCCAGCACAAGGTACACCAGGACGGTGAAGCCGAAGGACTGAGCTCTGCAGCAGGACCCGCAGCACAGGGGGGCGCCAGTGCAAGCCACATGGTTGACACATAGCTGGCCAACTCCGCATGAAGGGGGTGATGAGGGGTTACTCCAGGACCCCAGATGACTGCCTCTCAAGGTAGCTCAGCCTCCAGGGTGATACACACCCCTGCTGTGTCCTGGAAAGGACCATGTCCCAAACACACAGGACTTTTCACACTCTCATGGAGGTTATGTGAAAGTCCGTGATGAATCCTCCTCAGACTTTTCCTCCTCCCCTGTGCAGTGGGCTCCTGCCAGCCTGCAGCTTTCTCATCCCACTCAACCCCAGGCTCAGGCTGGGCAACATGGTCCTGGTTCTATCTGCCGCCTCTGGACCATGGCAGCACAACAGAAAACTTTGCCCCATTGAACATTCCTCCTTTACTGTTCAATGCAAGGGCCATGGCTCATGAGTGGGGCATCCCAGCTCTAGTGAGAGTCTACTAACTAACATGCTCTATGAGGAGCAGATTGTGACCATTTCAGGGACTGGCCTGTCTATGGCAAGGACCAATTTCTGCAAGTCCGCAAGTGAAGACTTGAGATGCAAAAGCTGCCGTGGGTCATATGGAAATGAGTGGGCAGTGTGTATTCTATTAAAGTTTTATTTACAGTATTTGGTGGGACTAGAGTCAGCTGACAGGCAACCTGTTGTACAATTACAAGGCTGCCCATGCTGCTGGTCAGGACCTCCCTGACCAGCCTGCATAGATGGTTGCTCCAGTGACTTCCAGTCTGCTGGCATAGTCTTTACACCAGGGTAAAGTCATTGGCCTCTCTACCACTCCACATCCTAAGGGTGTGAGCCCAAGCACAGATAGAAGGTATTTGTGATATGTCAAGGGGGATGGGAGGTGGTCCTTTCTCAAGCCACCTCTGTGTCCAGAGATGGAGATATGTCCAGTGACCACTTAACACCCTTAGCCGGGCTCACCATGAGGGCTAGCATGACCTGGCTGACAGTTCCGTTTGGAGATCTCTGAGCAGGAGCCATGTTCCAGGGCTGGCCTGGGGGCTCTGCAGCCTGCAGGTGACGAGGCCAGGCTTTCTAGGTCCAGACAGGCAATCCAGCAACAGCACACAGATGCCTCGCAAGTGGTGACACCACGGGTTTCTCCTCCCACTGCCACTGTCACCTACTGACGGTTGATGCAGCTGTATCCTCTGCTGCTGGGGTGGCACCTCTGTTACGGCACTTCTTCCAGCCACCTACTCTAGCCTCTAGCTCGGTGATAGCTTGGGTCAGAAAGAGAAGCCAGGCTGGAGCTCTCCTGGTGGACGTCAGTCCCTCAAGGGCTCTCAGGGAGCTCTTTCCAGCTACAACTCCATCCTAGATGGAGTTCTAGCTATCAGTGCTGGTGAGTGATCCCTCACTAGAGCTCCAGTCTCATAGTACTGGCCACCAGTGCCTCATATGTATACACGCACGCATGCACAATGAGGGCACCTGCCGGGGCTGGGGGTGGCACATGCCGTAGCTCTGGACCTCACACCCTGGCCCCATGCTCCTCCTGGGCGTGGAGAGGTGTAAGCTTCTGGCAAAGAGGAGCTCTTGGCTCTGAGTGGAGAGAGAGGACTAGCTTCTGCGGAAAGCATCTTAAATTATTAAAGCAGCAAAGTGTCTGTGGGCATCTTAGCCCAAACTCAAATGAGAGCAGAAGACAGCTACTAGGTCTGAGGGAATGAATGGCCAGTGCCTGAGGGAGGCAAGTCTGGCATCTGAGCGCCAGGTGCCTAGTCCCAAGGCAATGGTGTTTGTGAGCCAGCAACTTCTCTCTTAGGGAGGATGGAGGGAGCAGAGGGCTCACAACACTCAGGGAAACTCCTGACATGAGAGTCATTCAGGGAAAGGACTCATGAAGGCAAAGCATCTGCGGTTACCTGCACAAGACTGAGTCCACCAACATTTCACCATAGAAAAGGGAGGGGGCTCATGAAGGTTCTCCTCCACAGGATCTATAAATGGTTTGCTCGGGGAGGCAGGGTCACTCTCTTCAGTGGGGTAACCACTGATCCAGTAAGTAAACCCCCATTCAGGCCATGCAAGCTGCCAATAAACTTAGTGGAGTTTCCTCTCCCTCTCTCTCCTCCCACACCACAAAGATGTGGAAGGGGGGGGCTTGTTAGGAAAGAAGGGTTTCAGTAGGAGGGGGGTAAGATGAGGTAACAGGGTGTGAAAATGACCTAAGTTAGTTATATGCATGTATCAAATTGTCAACGAATAAAGAAGAGGAATGGAGGCTTTGGTTTGAAAGCCTGAGGCTCCCAGGCCTCTGAACTTGCTCTGAGTGTACAGCTGAGACTTCAGGAGATGAAGGAAGGGTCCTGCTCAGCATCTGGGTAGGCCTAGAGAACTCAGTAAGCCCCATGATTGGGACAGGCATGCTCAAACTGCAAGGTAGCCACAGTGGAACAGGGCAGAACCAGGAGACTCCTCCCCAGTCGAGGGTTTCCCAGATCAAGCAACCTCTGAAAGTCATAGACCCTCACTAGTTTTCTCAAGCAAGGTCTCCCGTACCCTGCCTCCAAGGACAAAATGGCCTCACTGACCCTGCAGTTCTCCACGGTCAAGGTCTAGTCAGGCTCCTTTTTCTACCAAAGGCACCATAGCCCTAGGTCTGGAGCTGGTGGCAGTCTTGTGCCAGTGGACCAGCCGGGGGCTTCTGAGGCCATCCAACACAAGGAATAGGAACCATTGCACCCAGACTCTGCCACCCCGAACTCTAGGGCTCTAGGCTGAAGGACTTCGATTTTTCCACCGTAGGTCCCCTTTGGTCTTCATTCTCTTCAGAGAAAACAGGTCAGAGATGTCTTGTCTATCATTGGCCAGGGGCATCTCATAGGTCTGCATCCCAATGCAATAATAATGTCTCTCTCTGTCTCTCCTTCCCTCCCTCCCCCTCTGTGTGTGTATGTATGTATGTATGTATGTATGCATGTATGTATTATGCATGTAAAAGAAGAGACTGCTGTGTCCCGTGGATGGTGCATGGACTTCATCTAGCCTTGGTGAGACTCAGCCAATACCAGGCTCTACACTAGGTAAGAGTCCTCCATTCTGTATGGGGGGAGGAGGGGGAAAGGAAGGGAGGGGGAGAGGGAGGGAGGGAGGGAGGGAGGGAGGGAGGGAGGGCGGGCGGGCTGGACAGACAGGGCAGGGCTTGTCTTCTGAATTGGCCTCTGCTTTCAGAGGCTGCTTCTGTCAGTCCCCCGGGTGACTTGACCACCTCTCTGGGCCTTGATGAGGCTTGTGGTCCTGCTTCCATCCATGGGCCCAAGACCACTGTTGCCAGGGCTGTTGCTCCTCCCTAATCTGAGGCCAGTGGGGGGGCACAGACCCCCGCTTCCACCCCCCAAGTATGAGGGCTAAACTCTGCCAATGATCCTTAGCCAGCAGAGGGAGACTGAGAGCAGATTGAGACAAGCTACAAATGTTGGACAGACAGGTGAGCCTGAGTCCCCAGAGGGCAGTCCGCCTCTTCCTAATGTCTCATCTGTGTGCAGTTGAGAGGGGTGTGATACGCCATTCTTCCTTCACTGCACAAAGCAGCAGCTTGGTTAGAGAGCCCGCTGCCGTGCCCTGGAGAAGTTCTTGCGCTTTGTGTACGGCCAAGGGGTCTGTACTTGGATCTGAGCGAGGCTTCCTGCTTGTTCTGTGGACAGGGAAGTGCCGGGTCTTATGGAGCTGGACCTGGGATCACACACCTCTGCTACTTGGAGGAGGGCAATACATCCTTCTAGTAAGGAGTGGCCAGAGGTTGCCAGCACACCAGCCTATTTCCAGTTCTTCTCCTGAACTCCAAAAGTGTCCGGCCTTTCCCTGTGTCCCAGAGGCCATAGTTGTGGGGCTGGAACACAGCGCAAAACGGACAGAGTTCTGTGGAGCTGGGAGGCCCCAGGTGCGCTGCCACGTCTGACTCATCAATTTATGAGAAAGGCCATTTTAACCAGCACCCCGACTAACAGGACTTGTTTTGTCACATGGTATTAGCAAGTCAAAGAGAACTTTCTAGGCTGAGGCAAGAGTGGGCACAAAGGTCCTGGGGTCACACCGAGAGAAGCAATTCAAAAGGACTAAAGGGCACGCAGATGACCTGGTGCAAGGAATGAGCCAGCAGTTGAAATAAGCCAAAGTGCAGAAAAGGCACTGGCCAGACACAAGGAATTTGGGGCCACTCCAGAGACTGTCCCTCCAGCCTAGCATCTAGGCATGTAGCCCAGCACACCAGTCTCTCCAGAGAGACAAACAACAGAGAGCAAGAATGGAAAACAGCTTAATGACCACTGCAGTGGACCAGGCAAGCGAGGGATGGTGTAGACCGGGAAAAGAGTGGGAACTGCGAGAGTTGGTCAAATTAGGACTGAATGTGAGGTGAGGTTGAGGGGGTGTTGGAAAGAGGGACTGTGGACACGTGATTGGAGCTTCTACTCACTATGAAGGGTCCCTCAGGAAAGGACTGGCCTTTGGATCAGTTTAGCTGCAGGAGCCGGAGCACCTTCCAAGTACAGCTCAGGAAGCAGCCCAGGTGAGACACGAGATTGAAAATGAACTGTGAGAGGTGCCAATGGAAGCCACAGGCATAGGTGAGTCACTATGGGGAGGACAGGGAATGAGATGGCAGAAGGAGGTCCCCCCCCCCCACCCGGGAACCAGCTCTGCCAGGCCTCACGACGAGAAGGGGCTTGGAGAGAAAGAAAAGCCCATCTGTACCATGCTGGCAGGAGGCCTTCTACAAGAGGGCCTCATGTACTGGGCATCCTGACAAGGCAGCCAGCGGTGACCTTGGAAGCAGTTTCAAGGAATAGCAGGTGGGAGCCAGCCCATGGGGTGAAGAGTGTGGGTAGGTGTAGACTGTGAGCCATTCCCCAGTTCCGGCTCTAAGGAGAAGAGGAGGATTTCTAGTGTTCAGAGAGACGACAGACAGATGGGTGCAGTGGGAGGGAGGGAGGGAAGGAGGGAGGAAGGGAGTGAGGGAGGGAGGGAGGGAGGGAAGGAGGAAGAAGAGGCATAGGATCTTGTGAGGATTATGGTGCAAAGGAACACCTGTCCCCATGGGCATAGAAAAGCCACAAATCTGACGTGTTACTCTGGGGCGGGGTGGGGGCTCTTAAGTCCACATTTCAGGGCAGCCACTCAGGTCACTGAAGAGCCAACCCATGGCAAGGAGCCCCCAAGTGGGGAAAGGAATGGTGCTTTCCTCCTCACACCAGCCTACTCCAGGGCAAGGCAGGCTCTGCTCTGCAGCAGCTTGGGCCTCCGAGAAGCCCAGCCCCACCACCCCAGCAGAGTAGCTGTGCTCCTAACAGATGGTGGGCCTGACACACATAGGACTGTCATGGACAGGGACAACTCTCAGTGACTCAGTGTGGTATTTTAGACCTCAGTGAGTGACAAGGGTCGGTGCCTGCAGCAGGAGGTGAAGATGTGGCAGAGAGCAAAGGGTCAAAGCCAAGTGTAGTCCTGCCGAGGATACGTGGGGTCTGGGTGAATGACTTCTAAGAAAAAGGAAAATCAATCAATCAGTTAATCAACCAATCAATCAATCAATCAATCAATCATCAGAGAACCTGGCCAAACAAGAAGAGGCATTTTCTGTGGCCCCATTTGTAAAGGCAAAACCCTGGGAAGACCCCAGGCACAGCTAAACAGTAGCCATCCTACACTGGGGTCCTATGGAGCAGCTTGGAAGGCTGCTAGCACCATGCAGAACTTGAGCACATGGCTAGCACCGGTGTTCAGAAAGAAGGCATGATGGAAAGAGAAAATCTTAATTTGTTTCCACCTACCTAAAGAGGGGACAATAAACTCACAATCAAGATACATGAAACACCACCCATCACATGAACTAACTGTGGAAAGAAACATCATATATCCCCCCGACAAAATCCTATATAAAGCTTAGGATAAAAAGACATATATTTTATATGTCCTTTTAAATTTTTATACAAAGAATAGAGGATTTTATAAATCTGACAAAAACTAGGCGAAATGTTACAAATGGCTGTCTATACAGAAAGGTATCTACAGAGAAGGTAGGAGGTTAAGGGCACAGCCAGACACCTCTGCACATGCCCTGTATTGTGTGTTTGACTTTGGACTCATGCAAGTACTTTCCACAGCCACACTAACAAAAGCTTACTTCTAAGAGTTAAAAGACTAATCTAAATGTTCATTTGTGACATAATCACAAAACTAAAGATGACTCCCATGCACTACAAAAAGCTGCTACAGGGCACAGTCTGGGACAGGCTGCTGTGGGAAGGGAGCTACCTCAGGCCACAGAGCTTCCCCAGGGGGTCCTGGAGACGGCTTCTTCCACATGTGTGGCCATTTGGCGGTCCCATCTCTGCTGGACTCTGCTGCAAAGACAAGAATAAAAGCCAGGAGACCCTAACTGAGCCTACAGCCCTGAGTCCTTGGCAACGCGGCTACTATTCTCCTTGGCAATGGGGTGGGATTAGCCGAGTAAGACAAATGCACAGTCACGTTGAGAATCAGGACCCGGGACACAGGAAAAGGAGAGAACAAATGCAAGCGCCCTGAAGCCTTGGCAAAATATCAGTGTGAGTCAACTTTGAAAATACAGCACACTGGCCATTGTTTATTGTGCATAATTGCATAAAAATTACCTCCCAAATTTAGTGGCTTAAACCATCAAACACTTATTATCTTGGGAATCCAGCTATGGCTCAGCTGGGGCCTCTGGCTCAGAATCTCCACGGAGGCTGCAGTCAGGGGAGTTGCAAAGCCTGTTACAATCGCAAGGCCTGAACAAAAAGGACCAATTCCAAGTTCCCACCCAGAGTTGTTGGCAGAGACTTAGGCCCCTTGCCTGTTGGCCTCTCTGGGGGGCAACTTGGGACCACAGCAGAGCAATCTGGCTCCGTTAGAGACCAAGCAAGAGAGAGAGAGAAGCACACACCACTCTTCCTATAACCTAATTTTGGAAGACACCCTATTAGTCATTCTTACGAGCTCATGGTCAGGGTGAGGGACTTGCCTGGCCTTAACTATCAGGAGATAGAATTGCTGGGAGCCTTGCCACGCATGCACACTACATGGGCATACTTCCTAAGCTCTGCAGCAAGGAGCCCCCACCTCACGCAGATCTGAGTGTCCGAACACCAGCTATTTAGTGTCTGAACACTAGTATTTCACCTAGCTCCATGATGAAAGAGCTAGTTGATTCTGTTCTCAGGAAAAAAATTGCATTATGCCAGAATATTGGGACATACTAAGGCCATTAAGATTGAGGCACTAACCTCCAAAGGCCAGTTGGTTAGAGACATGGAAGTGTCCATAAGCAAGGTGTCCTAAGGGCCACCCCACCAGGTTGCAAGCAAAGGGTGCCCAGTGACAGTCCCTAAGCCCACTGTTTACCTTTACAGGGCAACCAAATACCCAAAAGCTTGTCTGTGTAGGAGCTCAGAGAATCAACAGCAGGGAACAGACGCTATCAGAATAACCAATGAACGGACCTAGACAACGCTCATTTCTCGCCACTAAAATCATCGAAAGAGAGACAGCCAGATACCACAAGCATCTCGATGGATGAAAAGTGTAATAATATCTATGACATTCTGCTCACACAATCAAAATCACTATGATTGCTTCGTATCTAAACCCTGACCATTTTCCCGGGTGTGGACCATGCAGACAACACCATCAGGGGGCGATCAACCAAGCTGAGAGAGTGCAAAAAATAGCCACTGGGTGAGTGATGCAGAAACTTAACCTGGCGTCAACAAGATCATTGTGAGAAAGAAAACAGGAGCAGACAGCTTTAGTTAACTTGATGCAGAGCTTTCCCTAAGACTGCGCCCGGATTATATAAAACAGCTGGGCGAGCACCGGGTCTGCAAGCAAGCCAAGCAGTAGCAATCCTCCGTGGTTTTTGACCCCAGCTCCTGCTTGACTGCCTGCTCTGACTCCCCTAAGGGATGGACCACCACCTCCAAGGGTAAACCAAATAAAGCCTGCCTCTCCCAAGGTGATGTATGATCGTGTCTTATGACAGCTACAGAAAAAAAAAAAATTAGAGGAAAAAAAATTAGTGTAGAATCTATAAGATATAGAAGAGAATTATAAAATGTATCAACCAGGCTCAGTCGAGGATCTTGTTTTTAGATCTCTGTTCAGAGGGACACTGTGCATGGACAAATGTAAACGCTGGCTGCTGGCACTGGGTGACACCGAAATGACTGCTAGTTTTACCTTAGTTGTGACAACAGCATTGCCGTTAGTTTTACTAGAGCTCCCATTTTTTTAAAGACACGTCATTGAAATACTTAAAGAAAAATGGGATTGCTTCAGAGAGCCAGTGGAAGAGTGGACTGGAGGTTAAGTGACGAGGAGGTGGGGACCGTGGGTCTGAAACCAGGGTGGTGCAGGGTGATGGAGATGATTTTCCTTTTAATTTTTTTTTTTTGTGTGACAATTTTATGATAGCAAATTAAAAGGATAGTCTTTCAAAAGGATGCTACTTTTTTGAATTTTTAAAAATTAATTAATTAATTTGCTTTACTTTTTAACTAGTGGCCATATCCTATTACTACATTACTACCACTGTTTCTTATTTCTACTCAATTCAGCAAGATAAGAGAAACACAAGAAAAGAAAATGGAAGGCATTCTCATTTGCAGACCGGTACAGTTGTATGCCAGGGAAAAGCAGAGAAAACAAATAAAAATGTATTTTGAGGAGGAAAAAAAAACTAAGAAAATTGACCAGACCAATGGTTTAGAATTTAATATTTTTTAAAAAATCAATAAGTTTCTTTGTACCTACAAACAAGCCAGAAAATGTAATGAAGCAAAAGATAACATTTATCAAAACAATAAATAGGATAAAACAGCAAAGGACAGACAAAAGGGGTGTGTGTCAGAGTTTATGAATAAGCTTTAAAGATAAACGTGTCTGGCCTGATGGGGCGGGAAAGCCTTTCTGGGCTGGGGAGATGTCTACACTGTAAAATGACGCTTTCCCTCTAACTAGATAAACTTAATGCATGCCAAATAAAGACGCTGAGAGAAATTTGTGTGTGTATAACTCCACAGGCTGACCCAAAAACTTATGTAGAAAAATAGCCACACAAAAGTCTCTAGGGAAGATGTGGGAAACAATGATGCTGGTGGGAAGAGGACCACGCCCCGCCATGTTATAAAGTGCACATACACCTTATGAGCAAAGCAGACTTGTTTGGAACCTAGGTGGACAGTCCGTGGATGGACTCAGAGCCAGACAGATACAGCAAAGGCAGCACCCTCCACCAGTGATGCTCCGACACAGCTAGTCAACTCCCTGGGTCCACGGTGCTCAAAATGTAACCTCTGTCTGTATCCATATACAAAAAAAAATGCAGATTCATCCAATTTAATTTTTTCAATCATAAAAGTTCTAGATGAAGCCAGACATGGTGGCACACGCCTGTAATCACAGCACTCTGGGAGGCAGAGACAGGTGGACCTCTGTGAGTTTGAGGCCAGCCTGGTCTACAAAGCAAATCCAGGACAGCCAACGCTAGACAAAAGAAAAAAAAAATTGATCATTTGAACCCATAAAATAATTCAACAAAGTAATACAAAAGTGTGTGTGTGTGTGTGTGTGTGTGTGTGTGTGTGTGTATGAGAATGTGTGTCAGACAAAGACAAAGGTTGGGTGTAATTGTTTACACCTGTGAACTTAGCACTGGGGAGACTGAGTCAGAGGCTTGGAACTTCAAGGCTAGGCTGTGCTACAGGGTGAGATTCTGTCAGAACAAAATAAACAGGCAAACCCAGGAAAATGTAGATAAGGCTAACCTCGGAAAACTTCCCACTGTCAACCAAAGAGCTCATTCCTTTTAAGTGAAAAAAAAATAGTACAAATCTGTAAGAAATATAAAGGCCAAGCCAGGGGTTTAGGGAAGCCCTGGTCAAAGTGTAACAGCATCAGGCACAGAGGCACAGACCCTGTAGACCTCGCACACTGTATGGCGACTAATGTCCATCTCCTACAGGTCCACAGTCCCTCATCTTCAGCTCAACCTACTGCAATATCTTTTAACGGTACATGTTCTGAAGCCATACAGAAATCTATTCTTGTCCTTAGCCCCTGAACAATACAGCATGACAGCCACATATACAGCACTTACCTGTGTTTGGAATGTATGTATGGACTTGCACACGTTCCAGGCATACACTACCATTTGCTATACAGATATCAAAGGACAACTGTACATTAGGGATTTGCTAAGTCCATGGGTCTTAAATGCTGTCTGTCTACTCCACACAGAAGGGGACTGTGACAGGTGAGGGTGTGTTAACTATCCTTGATTGTAGAGATTACATCATGTGTTTTTTATATAAAAACATGTTGCACGCACTTACAAACACATTGTGTATTTTCTGTTTATACTCCAGTAAATCTTGGGGTGGGGGGAAAAGGGGCAAGATTCAGTTGAGGAATGGACAAAGGATAAGTTGTTATTGTTGTTGTTTAATAACTGTAGTTCTGGGGGTGCGTATGTAGTGTATGTGTGTGTGATGTGTATGCACTTGTGGCTGCAGGCAGACATGTGTGCATGCGGAGGCCAAAGGTCGATACCAAACATCTTCTTGTATGGCTCTCCACTTCATGTTTTGAGGCGGGGTCTCTTACTGAACTGGAAGCTTGCTGTTCCAGATAGACTAGCTGGCCGCAAGCCTCCTACCAGCAGGATTTACTGCCGCTGTGTCGGGCTATCTGTCTGTTAAGGATCAGCGCTCAGGCCCTTGAGTTTGTGCAGTAAACACTGAGCCACTGAGCAATCTCCTCAGCCCCACAAATGGTATGTTAACAATCTGGGTCCCGAAGTAGCTTGCATCCCTCTGCCTTTCTCTTTTGTGTCTGTAGTTCAGCGAGCTGGTTTGCCCCGCCACGTGCCTGATCACCACAGGCCCACTGCAATGGAGTCTGGCAAGCATGGTCTGAAAGAGTGACACAAATCAAACCTTCCCTTAAGTTCTTTATTCAGGTATTTGGTCCCAGCAACATAAAAACTGATAAGCACAATGACCCTGGGTCGTGTCTATTGTCCTCTCTTGCAAGGCTCTTCGGCCATGTCCGCCAATGTTAGCATGCTCTACAGGTAAAGACGCTAACCCAGTTTTATGCAGGCAGTACTCCTGTAGAACATTACACCCCAACACGACGGTGTTCACCGCTGCACTGGCCAGAAACCTCCTGAGAGTTAGTTTATAATGGACTGGTTAATCCACCACTGCCCACCCATGGGTCGTGCTCTGGCTGACTGTTAGAAAAAAAAAAAAAGTCAGCTGGATCCGGGCACTCTTCAGTATTTACCAAGAAAAGAAAGTGCAAGCTGAAGGCCCAGTGTGGCCAGTGCAGTATCTATTTGCAGGGAGATCTGTACATAAGCTGGCATAAATCCCAGAAGCTTCGGGAGGGAGTCAAAAAAGATTTACCAGTAGCTTCCCCTGAAGACAAGACAGGATCTGAACTGAGTTTTCTGAACTTTGCAGGTACAAAAGGAGCGCATTCCACAGGGATGTCCTGAGGGAATTCGTTTTCACTCTGAGGATCTTCGCCTGATCCAAACTCTATCTTAACGAAATCTTTAAAGGCCATTGCTAAGCAATAAAAGTTCCTATTTTAGGACATGTGTAATACCTGTCATTGAGTACTAACGGAAAAAATGATCTTGTTTGTAAAAGAGAAAACCTGTTTGCTTTCCTAACACCTCTTTGAACTCCCATGACCCTTGTGGATTCCCACAGAGTCACCAGATTCCCAGCCTGCCAACACTGCCCTGGCCCTATGCCATCTCAGAAGTCTTGTAGCCTCACAGTCAAAGAGGACACCTCTATTCAGGGGTCTGCTCTGGACAGGCTTGCCCCAGGTGTTCATTTTAAAAGCAAGTAAAGTCTTAGATCCAAGCATCCAACAGGGTGGCTTGGTCACTATGAAGATGCCTCGAGAGAAGGAAAACTTGAAGGGTAGTCTCAGTTCCAGGACAAGAAGCCTCGTGCACTGGGGTCCCCAGCCTTCCACTTGGCGAGTTACAGATGGGCTGTTAAGGAACCCCTGGTCCTGACACATGAGGCCAAGAATTATGGCAGGATGAGCCTAGGTGGTTGGATGCTGGGATTGCAGACATCCCACTGGCTCACACACAGGGAGGAATGACACGTGTGAGGAATGGGGGTACGAGCTTCTGACCTTTGATACTTTGGACTAATGTGGCCACCATTAGGTGCTGTTGCTTTTGAGCGATACCAACCTTTGAGTTTTAAAAAGTGTACACGCAAGCTGGACTTTTACACGCGCTGAAACTCTTGATGCATCCTCTACCCCTGGGGTTATGTTGCTCCCAGAGAACATATTGTGCAATAGGGGACGTCAGGGAGGCACCTTCTATCTTTCATCGCTTTGGGAAGTCTTCCAGAGACATTCTTGACAGCTGAAGGGTCTTCTCCAGGGAACTCTCTGGAACCTGAACGGTGTGTCTTCAGTAAGCAAATGCTTTCCTCTCCAGTGGCTGCTGTTCTCGGAGCTTCGCCTAGGCAGCTCAGCATGAGGATGACGAGCAGAGACCAAAGCCTGGGTTCCAACTCACTCTGCCACTCCATATCCAGTGGCTCAAGCCAATTACTCGCTCTCACTGAACCTCTCTTCCTCTGCAATGGCGCCCATATCTTACTGCTCTCAGAGTAACTGAAGGCTTGGTATATTGGAGAACTTAGATCACTGTGCCTGACGCAAGCTAAGCACCTGCTGGGTTTTGCCTTCCTCCTTCTGCAGGTTTCCCCATCTTTCTATCCACCTACCCACCCACCTGTCTATTAATTTGAGTGCTGGGTTTGAAATCAAGGCTTCACACCTGCCACGCATGGGCCCTACCACCAAGCCACACCCCCAACTCTCCTCATTATCAAGGGTACATTGAATAGAGATCACAGGTTAAGAACTAATGACTCTAAGTGCAGGCATGGCCCCATCCCTCTTCAGCCATGGGCCATCAGCTACATTACTTTAGCCATGGGGCAGAAAGTCCATATTCCTTGTAGGGTAACTGGTCAGGTGACACGACACAGGCATAGTACCCAGCAAGGGGCTGGGCGACACCATGCGCAAGTGTTGTGGTGCGGATTTTATTTTGCTTTTGTCAACTTGACACAAGCTAGAGCCATCTGAGAGGAGGGAACCACAATTGAGAAAATGCCTACATAACACTGGCCTATAGGCAAGCCTGTGGTGCATTTTCTTGACTGATTGATGTGGGAGAGCCCAGCCCATAGTGGGCGGTGCCATCCCTGGGCAAGTGGTCCTGGGTGGTATAAGAAAGCAGGCTGAGCCAGTAAGAACTACTCTTCATGGTCTCTTCTGCAGTTCCTGCCTCCAGGTTCCTGCCTAGAGTTCCTGCCCTGACTTCCCTCGGTGATGGAGTGTGACCTGAGAGTTGTAAGCCGAAATGAACTCCTTCCTCACAAGTTGTCCCGGTCATGGTGTTTATCACAGTAATAGAAGCCATAAGATACCCAGTCAGTGTTAGGATGAAGATGCCCTCGCTTGAGTTTCTGCTGTCGTTCTCACGATTATAACCATCATCTCACATGAAATAAGGCCCGAGCTAGGGTCAAAGGGTCTCTCCCACTAACTTTCCAGAAAAGTGATCGTCCAGGTAACTTAGACTTTTGACTTCTCACCAGCGGTCTCACAGGCATTTCTGAGGTTTTTGGGATTTCTTCCTCAGTTCTCTTCAGTCTACAAGGCTTGAAATGCTCGCTAGCCAGAGGCCCTGGTTCAGCAGACTAGGGCTTGTTCAACCAATACCTTCCAGACCTTCCCTGCAGCCCAAGAAAGACATGCACACTGTTCCCCATCCAACACTGAAGCAGGGTAGGACCTGAAGCCCCATGTGGCACAGCTCTGGCCCATGTGAAGTAACAAGCACCCTGAAGAGCCCCTCCAGGTGTTTTGTTTTTGACACACAGTCTCACATAGTCTAGGATAGCCTTAAACTTGCTCTATGGAGGGAGGATGACCTTGAACTCCTGGCCAAGCTGCCACTGCCTCTTCAGTGGTGGGATTACAGGTCTGCATTGCCACACCCAGATTCCCTCCAAAGTCTTTTAATAAATTCCCCTAAGCATTCACACTCATGGGGTGTCCTATTAACTGCTGACCTCTTCCACAGAATCCATACAGAATTTGTCTGTGAACTGTCCATCGCTAGTCTAACAGGGCTGCCTAGTGGCTCACTTGTGAGGGTATGAAGTGCCCACTATGATAAGTGGATGGACCCCACCCCATGCAGTTGTAAGACCTCCTGATGCAGAGTTCTTACAGTCACTCCTTACATGTAGTTTCCAGGGACCCTCCAAGAGACACACTGAGTCACAAGAGTGGGGGCCATTATCCCCCACCAATCAGAACCATCTTTATCATAGCAACGCTGCTCATTAATAGAGATGACAAATTATTTCTTAGTTACCTGGAGAACAGGCTTAGAAAGCTAATGGAAAATATAATTCTCAGGCAGATAACATATTCACGTGTGTGTGTGTGTGTGTGTGTGTGTGTGTGTGTGTGTGTGTGATGTATGTGTTCATAAAAGCACATGTGTGTGGAGGCCAGAAGTCAATAGTGCACATGTTCCATGGTTGCATTCCACCTTATTTCAACATGGTTCAACATTGGTTGAGCAAGATAATTAACATAGTGGCCAATGAGTTCCGTGGATCTGCTTGTCTCCAAGCCCCCCAAAAGTGTTGGGGTTACAGACATGCATCGCTTCACCTGGCTTTTTATATGGGCACCGGGGATCCGCACTCACGTCTTCCTGCTTACTTAGTAGGCACTTTAACAACCAAGCCACCTTCCCAGCCCCTTTACTCACGCCTATTCACAGAAAGTCTTTCATGTAAAGGGAGGGACAGCAAAGTAGGTTTGGACATTTCCCTTTCTTCCTTCTCCCTGGGGAACAGGAAGCAATGGCTAGAGCCATCCAGACAATGAGGCTACAAGGCTGAAGATAAGAGCGAAGGCAGCAAGGGTGCTAGTCTGACACGGTCACTGAATGATCAGTGGCTCCCTTCTAGACTTCTCCACAGCATTCAACATGCTGCTCTGCTATATGAGCGACTGTCAAGTGTGTCCCTGCACCCAAGTCCATCCCAGCTTGTGACAGGTGTCTAGCACCAGAGAGTCGAAGTTTTCCTGGGATCTCATCACTACCTCTTTTTGTCCTTTCATAGGACTTTCGACTCATGAAGGTTTCGTTGGATATTAACTATCTACTATGAAGGGACAGGCTTTCGATTAAGGTTTCCGTATTTTCATCATGATCAACTAGTTTCCCTCCTGATTTGGGGCTAATTTTTGAGTTGCCCAGACTGGTGTGAGCTGTTTGCAAGCAGTTTACACCACCTGAGCCGCTGTGAGAGCTCCAGCTTACTCTGACATGGTTAGAAAGTCTCAAGTGGTCCCGACATACGAGCCTTCTAGAAAGCTACCAGAAACATTCTGAAGGAAGACGAGGGTAACTTCCAGAACGCCTTCTTCCCTCCTCCTCGTAGAGATAATACGGGGCTCTCTGTGCTAACCACACCCCCTCCAGAGACAGTCTGAAGTTCTCTCCACATGAAGCCATGATTTATTGACAAGTCCATTTCTTAGATCCATAAGACCCCATAGCCCTGATGGGCTGTGACAGAGTCATGCTCACCCTATCGTTGGCCCAACATGAAAAATGGGGCAGAGAGATGCAATATTTTCATTAATGTTGCCTCCTTCAGATCAGAACCCAGCCATACCCCACCATGGAGTGGCAAGAGGGGTGTGGTCTCTTCCTGCCAATCATTAGACCCTGAAAAACTATAGCCAGCCAAGCTGCTACAATAATATTGCCTGCCATTCTAATGTAAACCAGCTAGAGCCAGTTGGGCCCAGCAAAAATACATCTGAAGCCACAAGCAAATTGCTGGGCAAAATCCATTTGAGCCTATTTGCACTGGGGAACATTGAGTCCCCTCTACTTGGGTTTTAAATACGAGTTTTCACAGTTAAAACCAATTCTCTTCCAAATCAAATGGCATTAAGGTGCTTATAACAGTCAACAAAGTGAACCAATTGAAACTGGTTAAGCCTGGTTCAAACTCTTTCTTGACGGAGAAATTAGAACAGAAGGCTTCTGTTATTTACCATAAATGCAAAGCATTTAAAGCTTTCGGCTTAAAGCCATTTGTCTTGAAGATCCATTTACTTTGCGCCTATAAATATTCATAAGAATTAATTATCAGCTTATTGAAAGAATTAATAAAACTCACATTGTTTATTATAACACATTAGAGGCAGGAAACATCCTCCTGGCAAAGAAAGGGCCTGTTGAAGAGGTTCTTTGCTCTGATGTTGGACCCAACAGGGACTCTATGGGGACAGCTGACATGCCAGACCACTGAAAGTCAAAGCCATCAAAGCACCGAGTAGGAGTGCCCCACCCCAAACACTGACAGAGAACCAATAGATCAAGTCGGCCTGCTTCTGCTTTGCTCGTTATGGAATGTGAACAAGCACTGCTAATCTTGAAAAGGGTGGGAGGGGAAAGTGGAAGAGGATGTGAGAAGGAACAGCCTGCATTTGGATGCCATTATAACTACCCCGATGAAAAGTAGATCATAATGAGCTGCTTATACAGGCACAGCTCGATGCATTAATCCAGCCTGCGGTGTCATCTGTGATGCAGTTAATGAGGGTAAAACACACAAGTGGTCCTTACTGTTCCTTGCATCAAATCAGGCAGAGGAGCTGGAAGCCCCTCCTCCGCAGTGGTCTAATGCAGGAACCAAAGAACCAAATGCCTGGGGGCACCTTGCTGGAAACAGTGCTTTCTAAGAAAGCGTCTCAGGAGAAGCCCACACATAAAAGGACTATTTGCTTTGACATAAAGTGTAATGGCCTCCTGAGAGATAAAGTGTGAAGTCACTTACCAGCCACGAAGCTTGGAAACGATGCCACCTTCTTTGTCTGTTGAGAAATAACAAAGAGAATGAGCATAATAACTGCAAAGTGCTGACTCATGAGAACCATCTCAAGATATGTACCACCCTGGGCTAGAAAAAGCCTAACCCCATGAATGGCTGGTGTTCCCAAGAAGTTTGATCCACACAGCAAGTGTCTTCTATTGGAAACAGGATGCTAAGAAGGATCACGAAAGCCTACAAGCCAAACCTCAAGGATCCCTATCTTAGGATGCCATGATTAGAAGAAGCCTAAAGACCAGTAAACCCAGTGGTTTTCAAATCACTGGGCATGAGAACTTCCTGGGCATGTCTTCAAGACCACAATAAAGAAGATGGATTCCCATCCACTGATGACTACAACTATTTCAACAAGGCTAGAACAACGTGTTCTAACTACCCGAGAGAGGGAAAGGAACTTGCCTACGTCCTAATGTGAATAACTTAACCATGTTATTGGTTTAGAATTGTGGCTCTCAATCAGGATGATTTTTTTGTCCTTAAGAACACATTGGTCAATGTCTGGGGACATTTTGTTGTTGTAAGTGAGGTGTAGGGTAGCAGTGCCTGATATCTAGCGGGTGAGGATGCTTGTGGACCACCTATAGAACACAGGGCAGCCTGTCAAAAGAGAATGTCTACCCTAAATGTCAATGACTCTGATTTTGAGAAATCAAGACTACCCTTGAGTTTCTATCACATTAGAGAGCACTAGGGATCCCGGCCTAACACCATAATCAGAGAGCAGCAGAGATCCTCACACCATCATTAGGGAGTACCAGGAATCTGAACACAATCTTCAGGGAGCATCAGGGATCCTAGGCCAACAACCATAACCAAGGAGTACCACAGATCTCCATCATCAAGGACCACGAGGGATCCCATCATCATCATCATCATCATCATCATCATCATCATCATCATCATCA
>OU015752.1:84764405-84794027 GCA_907169655.1 Acomys percivali | reverse complement strand
TTTTGTTTTCTTTTTTGGTTTGTTCAGACAGGGATTTCCTGTATCGTCTTGGAACTCCCTCTGTAAACAGGGTGGCCTTGAACGCAGAGATCCATCCACCCCTGCCTCCCAAATGCTGGGATTAAAGGCATGTACCACCACTGCCTGGCCTGTTTCCAGCCTCTTAATACTTCTAAATGAGGTCTAAATGTGAACATATGTTCAAAGTAAACCAAGACCACAGCTGTGCTTATCCTTAACCCTCCTGAATTCTTGGGCCTGACCAGACCACACAGATAAAAACCCCAGATCCTGTCTTTCTGTCTTGGTATACCAGTCAGGCCACACAGGTGAGCTTCAGCCCTGTTCTTCTGTCCTGATGGGCCAGCCAGACCACACAGGTGACCCTCAGCCTTGACTTTCTACCTGGTGCATTCCGGGGCCAGCCTCCGGCTTGCCAGAACTGCTGGGAAGTTTCTTCACTCCCCAAATGCCTTCCAGGAGTAGAGCCCATCCTTCTCGCCACAGTAAGCTGTACTCACCCTGGACCCCAACCCCATCCAATCCCATGCCAGCCAAGCTGAGTTTGTAAACAGCTCCCCCTTCCACAGGGCTGATGCTGCATGGGGCCAGCTCTCTGAAAGGAACTGAAAGAACCAAGTTTCCCTCCCTGTAGGGTGCCTTATCTCATCGATCCCATACAAGCTACTGGGACGCCACCTCAACTGTGGATAAGATCTCCCTAAGGCTGGGGATGTCCTGATGCCTCCCCATGAAAGAGTCTCTGGGATGTCACCTCAGACACCGAATGATACCTCAGACATCTCTCTAAGGGAATGCTCGGCTGTGGGCATCCCCGATCCTTCACTGTTGAGTGTGCCTTGCTGTATCTCGGTGTATGTGGAGTGTGACTGGCCTGGAAGATGCCAGCACATGAACTCCTGCTGGACTCCCTCTGCTGAAGGCCCACCCCGCCTCCTGATACTGATCAGATTTACTCATCCCCAAGAAGCCCTTGAGAAAGCAACTACCAAGCAATAAACATAACCTACCACACAGGCTGCAGCTGGAGTAGTATGTGCATAAACTTCAAAAAGAGGCCAGATATGGGGAACAGGACAACAGGAGGCTGCACGCACTCCCCCCCAACTTCCCGGGTTTGAAACAGGCCAGTCTTTAGGCCTTTGGGTAGCTAGGCCAGAATGCATGACTTAGCCAGGGGGATACAGAAGAGGTGTCAACTCCCTCCCTATGCCATACCCCTGGGACCGCTTGATACAGGGCTCTATGATGAGGAACCCATGAAAAAGCAAGGTCTTCCCGAGGCACCATGAGGCACCACCCCTCCTCTATGTCAACACCTTCTCTAATGTCTTCCCAAGTGGGCCCGCTCGCTCATCACCATGACAACCACATCTTTCCATAAACAGCCAGGCCGATTTTCAAAGAGGAAGGAGGGTGAGCTTGTGATGTTTCTCTTCAGGAAAACCCATCAGCACTGACCCACACCTATGGGGCTGGGATGAGGGGGCTGGCAGCAAGAGAAGGCCCATGTGGATTTGAGGCACCAAGCCTCTTAGGTGAAACTGATACTTAAATCCTGTTGGCATTCCCTTGGATACAGAAGCCAGCCACTTATCAAAATAAGACAGGACCATGGGTCCTTCACCAGAAGCATCTCCATCCTTCCCAGTGGCCAAAACCATTGGCCACCCATCAGAGGTCTGAGAATGCAAGCGCCAAGCACGTAAAGTGAAATGCACTCTCAGGTGGAGAGCTGCTCCCCGCTGCGAGGACTGATCAGTGTGTGGTGTGGCACAGGCTGGTTGATCTTGCTGGGACCCGGGGACAGCTGCTCAGTGCAGAGATAAACACCCTTAATAAAAACACTAATGTGAATAAATCATCTGAATAAATATGCTGGCTCCAGTTGGTGTGAAATAAAGTTTGGAATTTCTCAAGTGTCGATTCTGATTTGTCTGCTTAACTCAACTGAAAACTCAGTAATGTAACCCACGCTGCTTGTGATGAACTCACAGAAAATTATCTCACACCCACTCAGCTCATGCCATCTGGAACAACAGCCTTCCCGTGAACACGAGAAGGAGCAGACAACATCAGCTTAGATCTGGAGAAGTCGCAGCATCTCACTGTGTCACACCTCCCCCTCCAACATGACCCTGCAACAGAGAAATCGCACGGCGGATGGATGACTCAGACAACCGCGTCCTCTGGGGACCATTTCCTACTTTTGTTTTCAAAACAGCCAGCCAGCCCTAATCATCTGATGTGCCTACAAAGATTTCTTCCTCCATCCAACTCAAGCGGGTCAAGCCAACTCTGCTGCACAAGGTCAGCTCTGAGTGGGGACAAGCCAAAAGCATCATCTGCAAGGTCCATCTCAGGGTTATGGACATTCTTTTCAAAAGTCCCTGGAGTCCACCTTTTGACAATAGAGGGCTCAGGTGGAAAAAAATTATGCTGTTATGCGTTTTCTATATCCCTCTTACAATTCGGGCCACTGATATAATATTTACCTTGAGGAAAATGGACTTAGGATAAAGTATTTATTCTTCTAACAGTCACTCCCATTGGGTGATCGCTTTTGCGAAGTGATGTGTAGCTTAAAATTGGCGAGGCAAACACACCAGGCACCAGCTGGTCAATCTGCCCTTTAAATCTTTAGTGAGGTCCATGAATGGGAAGAGGGAAGGGCCATGCTCCCCACGCCAAGCATTTCACGGATCGCATTATACTAAAAATTATTCATCATGTGCTTTAGCTTCGGTTTTTCCATTTCATACAAATCTGCCTTCTCAATTATGTGTGCCTACAGTTCAGTGTCACTAAGTGCATTTATAATGTTGAGCAATTATTACCACCATCTCTTCATCTTGTAAAGCCTGGACTCTAGACCCAGCTTCAGCCCTCTAATTTAAAAGGCCCTTTTATTGTGCTATTTGTCAATCTGGCTACCCTTCCGGGGACTGATGGCTGGTGCCTTTTCTCCAGCCTGGCTTTGGCCTCCAGGCCTGGCCCTCTGAGATCCTCTCCACTACCGACTAGCATAACTAGCTGGACACAGCATCTACTTTATTGCTTGTGGTCTTTCCATGGAGCCTGGTGGGGGTGCAGGCAGTGAAGGAGAGTGCCTGGCCACTAATTTCAGAACATAATTCCCTCTCTTTCTAAACTCACCCTTGCATGCCAACTTTTGTGAGGAGACTGTCCTGTCCACAAGTCGCCAATCCTGAGTAAGTGATTATTCGTTCTGCACCATTCAGGACACTCCTAATTTAGGTCAGAGAGATATGCAGTGAGTACTCTGCCCTTGACATTCTCTGGCAACATGGAAACTGGACTTATATTTTTTGTTTTGTTTTGTTTTCCAAGATTAAACCTTCCCTGGGAGAAGCCAGGTTATAAACAGATTTTCAGTGAGCAAAAGACATCCTTTAAAGATTAGGTCTAGGGAGTTGGAGAGGCCAAGTCCAGTTAGCCACAGGTTCAGGGCTATTAAATGTTTTTTAAGTTCAGAGTAGGCAGGACCCTCACTGACTGCTGCTGGGGATGAAAGCTGCTCTGCTACTATACAAGCCTAAGCACTCGTGACCACACAGCCCGGAACTTCTGCTCATCCCTATGCATCCCATAATGCTCAAAACAAGAGTCCCTGACAACTTGCACATGAATAACACCCTTGGCATTGGTCAAAATATAGAAAGAACCCAGGTGTCCATCAGTGGCTGAAGATTGTCACAACACACTATGCTCACCCCATGCAAAATCATTCTGCCCCAAAGGAATGAGGCTCCAATGCACTGCTGCAACAGTAAACTAGGGCAGGCTAAGGGAGAGGCCAGACAAAAAGGGTGGCATAGTATAGGACTGAAGTCTCCAGAATAGATGAATCCATAGAGAGAAAATACAAGAGGGTAGGGCAGGGGAAGACTGCTTAAGGGCAAGAGCTCTTTGAGACACTGGGAATGCCCTGGGATGAGATGACAGTGATGGCTTCAAAGCATTTATTAAAAGCCATCGAATAACCCTCACTTCAAAATAGGCCCCATGTCAAACTGTACATCACGTGTGTATTACTATACCTCCAAAGTAATGGCTGCTGCCCCTATCCAGCAGTGGTTCAGCTCTTGCCTAGCCTGAGTGGAGATTTGGGTTACAGACACAGCACTGCCAAAACAAATAAGTGAAAGGAAAATAGTGAAGAATGAAAAGAGTAAGCGGAACCCTCTAGATGTCTAGACATCCTTCTTCGTGGCCCTGTCCAGCTCAGCAGCACCCTGCTGCGTGAGGCTCACCCTGCAGCTTCAGCACACACAGGGAAAGTAGAAAGGGCAGCCAAAGGAAGGGGTGAGCCACACAGACCTCGCACCTGCCTCACGTGTGGAAAGGTCACACTAAGGACCTTCAAGGGGGCACAGGGGTTTCATGGTTTAACACAACGCATACTACCCAGCCAGGGAGAATCCCATTTGGTTTTGATCAAGTCTCAGACAAGAATATCTCCACCCACCCTTCTTTGCAACAACGCTGCTTCTTCCACCACCACCTCTGCCAGTTAGCTGTGAACAGCTGCCATTTTTCCCCTCCTGCCAATCTGAAAGGAAGAAGTCATCTGGCTAGAGATGCAGGGCTAGCAACCCACTGAGGCTCAAAAGCAATTGCCTGGAGTTATCCACAGCTCAAACCTGGAGTCCTCCCAAGAGCCTGGCCTGGACCATTCTGTGAATTTCCCCTAGCTGCCCTGCACTCAGCCCCAAGCCTTGTGCACACATTCTGAGAAAACTAGCTTGACATCTGAAAGAGGAATGCAACAAAGGTGCCACGTCAAAAAGAAAGTCGATGGCCAATGCCAAGTCAATATTAGGTCTCAATTTCCAGGGGACATCTTCCCTGCTTAACTTCTGTCAGTCCACATGGGCTGGCATGACTAGCATGGAATTGCTACCTCCAGAGCGGTGCTCCCTTAAGAGGAAAGGATCCTCAGCTGCAGTCAATATGATTAGCGCTCAGTCATAAACAAGTGACTCCCAACTCTAGGATCAGTCCAGTGCAGCAGACACTCAAGCTAAATCCTGTGATTCAGAATTTAAAAGATATTTCACCAAGTAACATAGTAAAATGATACCAAGGATCCAATTAACTTCCGCCTGCCAAGCTTTTGGGAATATAAAAATGGAGTGTCTGCTTTTTAAAAACTAGTGGTAAGGGAAAGAGTAGAATTAACTTTTGGTGTTAGATTTTACAAGACAGGAGGGTCTCAATTTATGACCAGACTTTTCTTTTTAAAAAAAAAAACTTTATATCAGGAGGAACTGTACTTTAGATCATGGCTTTGGACCCCCAAAGGCTGGGACCATGCAATGCAGTTATATATCAGGATGCTGGCTGCCATAGTAAGCCACAGCTCGCATTGGTTATGCAGGTGGGAGCAGAAAGCACAGCTATCCACAGCATCCTGTGCAGCTTGGTCCTGATGCTGGGAATGTGGTCTCATTTTTTACTTACAAGTTTCTAAATTGAGGCTTATGGGCTTACTATAATATAAACCCATTGTAATGCAAGGCATGTCTGTGTGCTGATTTTACTATTCACAAAGCATGACCTCTGCCACGCCCCTTTGCCAGCTGTCTGTGCTTATAACATTTTAAATAATCTTTTGTTTCACACTCTCCTGCCAAAGTGAGGTCAATGTAATAATGACCACAACCCAAGACGCAGGAGAGAAAGGGAGGCTTTTGTTCCATCTCAGGATGTGCTGATCCACTTAGAGATTGCAATCACCCTGGGTGTCCTCTAAAGAGATGCAGACCCACAACCTTATGACCACATACATGTTCTGTGTCCACAACCTAAATGGCGGTAGGGCAGTTCTTCTACTGTTGTTCTAACTAAACCAGTTTGATTGGTCCCAGTGGCTTTGTCTGTGTGTGTGATGCTGGCTACTGACATACAGACCAACTCAGCTTGGGGACTGATGTTCTAGACCAGCTCAAATCAGTTAGCAATAGTAAATACGTTTACACCGCCAACCATTTTTAAGTGGTATACTTAAGTAGCTTTGAACATATTCACCACCACTTACACCCAGCTCTCCCTTGCACAACTGAAAATCCCATACCCCTAAAGCCACCGCTCTCCACTCAAACCTCTTCAAGTCCCTGGAAGATATGACTCTACTTTCTGCTCTGGCAACCTCATGGATGTGCAGTCACATGGTACCTGTCCTTTCGCGACTGGCTCACTTCACTCCATCCACTGCCCTTAGGGCTCAGTGTCACAAATGATGAACCACATCAGTTGTAGGCCAATGCTTTTCTTTGTCCCTTCATCACAACAACTGAGGCACAAATGATCCACAAATCCCTGAAAAAGTAACCAGGCCATGATCTCTCCCCAGAAGCCGGTTTGCCCAGGTTGTAGGTTTAGGACTGGGTGGTCTTTCCCTTCTTGAAGACTGACTGGTGCTTCTGAAAGTGACTGTCATGCTATCTTTTACATACCAGGAGGTGAATGAGTGAATAAAGGAAGGAAGGAACAAATGGATGAACAACGGGGAGGTTAGAGGTATAAACCTGTGGTAAGTGTGTTGGTTTAGCATGTACAAGGTGAAGCACTACCCCCCCCCCAAAAGCATATTAGGGAACAAGTAAACGGAGAGGGAGTGGATCACACCAAGGAACGGTTTCTATCCTTAGAGACTGGAAAGAGCAGTAGCAAAGGAATGCAGGGCACTTGGGAGCCCTGGCCTTGATATGGAGTGGCCCCACTATGAGGCTCTTGAGTGGGGAGTCTATGCAGGAGTGCACAATGGCAAAACTCAATAGACACCCCGAACCCAGCACTCAGATAGAAGGTCAGTAACAGATCTCTCCCAGCTGCTTTGAGAAGAAGTGGGGCTGTGTGGAAAGTGTCAGGGAGCATTGTTAGGGTATATCAGAAAGTAGAGTGGGCACACAGCTCTCACAGGCAGAATCAGAGGCTACCTGTACACACACAAGCCAACGAAAATGCCGGTAAGAATGGGCAATGCCTTTCCCAACCCTGTGTCTGTCCAGCCAGAAAGTCATCTCCCTGAGTTGCTCTTGTGGATCAACAACTTTCTAACCAGCCAACATCCAGCGTGGGCTCACAGTCCTACATAACCAACCAGGTTGTAGGCAGAGCAGGCCACCAAGAGGCAGTGCGGCAATGTGTCAGCACCAAGGACAGTACCCACTGGGTTTCACTAGCTGCTCTTAGCTCAACCAGAACCGTGTGCTTTCCTGCTTTCCTGACCTATGTGTCTGGGATTAAGGCAAGAGGAAGTAAGCACTGGGCTTTTGAAAATTGGATGTGGCCATCTCTTAGCTCCAACTGTTTGAACCTTGGCTTGGTCTCAGGTGGAGAGATGCCAGATTGCCTTCTGTGAAAGAAAGGTAGTAAGCTATGCGATCAGTGGGCACACCTTGATGTCACCATCTATTCCAGGGGCACCACCCTAATCACATTCTTTCCCAGGATGCCTTGGTTGTGCTTGTTTCTCTGTGCTGTCTGACATGTCTGACACTATCTGCCCTATGGTTAGAAGTTATTGTTTGTTGACGAACCTCTTGCTACCGCAGCCCCTATCTTTATTAGTGTCTGACTTAACACTGGATGTGAATAAGTGCTGTGGGGTGAAAAATCCCATGAGTGCCATGTCACACTTCAGGTAAACACACCATGTGTGACATTATGCATTTCCACATTTCATGTTTATCCGTGCTGTCTTCCTTCCCAAACAGATGATGTTTCTAAAAAACTATTGCATGGAGATACTTCCTAGGCAATGCCATGTGACTAAGCATGTTTGTCAACTGGATGTTGGTCCAGCCTCTGGTAAATAGGATGCCCTGTGAGATGCTGTGAGTCATGGGCAAGAGCGAACCAGGAACAGAGAGAGGGGCATGCACAGAGGCCAGCTTCCTGCCTCACGTCACGTATCTGCAATCAATCCCTCTGGTGAGCTAGTGAAACTCTAGTCAATAACACAAATGCACTGGGTCACCCTCTCCAGCCTGCTCCTGTCTCTTCATGTACATGCTTGTAAGTTCCTAAATAGATACTGCCTGCATCCTCTTTCCTCTTCCAAGGGGGACTCTGCCCTCCCAACCCACCAGACCTGCTCTCCCTTGCCCCTGGGGACCCTCATGGCCATACCTCTGAAGAACTTTGTTCCTGCTAAGCCTTCCCATACTTTCCCGGCTGACTTTGGCTTTTTCATGTCTCTAGCACTTGGCTTTTCTCCTCCAGTTCTCTTCTAGCTCTGCTCCTCACCCAATGATAACCATTCTCTGTCTCCCTCTCATCACGATCCTCAATCTGGATCATCTGTTTCCCCCATCTCCTCTTGGGGATCACAGTCCATCACAGCTATAGGTCCAGTCCCTGCTGGGGGATACTTGCTCAGTGCCCATAGCTTCCCTCACTCTATTAGCTGACTTCCCAAAGACTCCCGCACTTCTCTCCCATGCTGGAGTCCGTCCTCACCTGGGTGGGTGCCTTTCTTAAGTACCCAGCTCTACCTGGACGGGGGAACGGAGGAAGCAGTCTCTCCTTATCTGATTCCCCCTCCAGAATGGGTTCTGAAATCAAAGAGCAGGGCCACCCTCACCTTGGCAACCGCAGGGCCCGATACACAAAGACACCAATCTAAATGGGTGGGAGGGAAGGTGCAGCCAGACAGCCCAGGACATGGGGTGACCTGTAGGGGAGAGTTACCCCATGTTTGAAAGAGAACGGACTGTAAAGAGGAGACACTGGTGAGAAGGTGCCTATAGTGAAAGGGAACCCCAAGCAACACTGGAAGTCAGTGAGAGGCCGATGTGGGGTCCCTATCTCTTTTTCTACTAGAAAGCAGGTATGAGAAAATCAGGGCAGCTAAGGGAGCTGTGAGTGTCTCCTGCCTTCCAAATGTAGAGCTCTTGCAAGAAAAAAGGCTGAGGAGATAGCGTACAAGACTCTCTCTGGGGAGACCTTCAAAGAGGAGCAGCTGCCTCGCTCACCCTACGCTGCTCCTCTGTGGCTCTGGATCGACTCAGTCCTTTACTTGCCATCCCTCATCAGCTGGAATTGTGTCTTCCTGTGTCACTCTTGATAGCAAGGCCATCATTTTGCTCCATTGGAACCCCCAGACCTGGCCATCATGGGACATCTGCAAAACTGGAGATTTCCTGGACTTAGAATTCCTCCTCCTTATCATCATCACTGAGACCAAGATCACATACCTATTACACTCCATCAACACCCAAGTCCAAGTCACTATTCCTTCCCATCCTCTGGAAATGAGTGTGGTCAGGCAGGTACTCTGTTCAAAGTGTTCTGAACAGCAGGGTGAGATCCAGGTTTCCTGCCTGTGGGAGACATAGTCTCAATGATCACACACTGACCTCTCCAGGAACCAGAGGAGGACACCTTCTGAATATCTATTAGTAGAAGGACTGAAAATTCTCGAGAGTACATGTGTGAGGCATGTGTGTGTGTGTGTGCGCATGTGCAAAGGCCAGATTCTGACATCAAGCCATGGCTCTCCACTTGGTTTACAGAGGCATGGTCTCTTGCTGAAGCCAGAGCTTGTTAGCTCAGCTAATCTAGGCAGCTTGCCTGGAGGATCTTGTCTTTGCCTTTTGAGTGCTGGGATTAAAGGGCTTCATTTTAACACAGGCGCCTGGGGCTTGAACTCAGATCGGCATACCTGTGCAACGAGCATAACAAGCCATCCCTGCACTAGTAATCGTCATCCAAGAATCAAGAATATTTGAAAATGACTAAGAAGGTTGGAAAATGTTACGGACTTGGCAGTTCCTAAAAGTTCTAATTAAGCCACCCTACCCTGCATACAGGTTGAGATTATAAAATAGAACTCCCTTAATTTATACATTGAAAATTAAAAATGATAAAATTAGTTATTAATTTTCAGAAACCAAAACAATTTAGACCCTGACTTTAACAAAAGTTTTATAAAGCCTGGCCCACATCCCCACACTCTGCCAAATTAATTGCTTCCTGACAATCACAGCCACTTAAAGTTACACATCATCAAACACCTTCTTAAAGCCAAGTAGAGCAGGTCTGCTGGCTGGACCGCCAAGCTCTGGCCATCAAGTTCAGAAGCTCCGGGAGACACGGCAGGCGACAGCATCAAGCAGCACCTACTGGATTCCTCTTTCAAAACAGCCCTGGGAGTTTGTAAAAAGTAGGTACAGAGATCACTCTGTTACAATGCCTACAGAGAAGAGTGATTTAAAAAAAAAGGCTCAGTGCAACCAGTATGGGCTACCGAAACCAGCCCACGTGCAGACACAGAAGGCCATGTGTGGGCAGAGGAGGGTGGATTGCAGGAAGGCTGTAGAGGGCAAGAGGCCAGACATCCTGCACAGAGACCCAGGCCTGAGGAGTCTTTCCTCCTGAGTAAGACTGGAGAGATCTTTCCTCAAGGAACCTCCCCTCCACTCTCCCACCAAATCTCTGTCTTCAGGCACTTTCCAGAACGCTGTCTGAACTTGGATAGTTTGCATCCTCTATGCACGGCAAACACTAAAGTGCTTCTTCTCGGCCTCTCTGTGCCTCTGCTGCCTGCTGCCTGCAGATCAGAGAGGTACCTGGATGCTAGCAGTCCCACTGAACTCCACTCTAAGTTCCCTGCTGTAAAGTGTGAGCTAACCCTTACTTCGCACACCACTGGACGGGACACAGTGACGTACCTTTCCAGAATACACATAGAACTACTGACTGCACCAGAAGCGAGTCAAAGTTAGGCATTCAGAAAGCATCGCCTCTGCTTATTTGGCACCAAGATTCACATGGCAATTTGGAAGCGTCCTTTGTAAATCAAGCCTCAGCGAAATGTCGCAGACAGAGCATCTCGGTGGTGAATGGTGAAGGACGTGACACTCGATGTGGCTGAAGGCCCTGGATCACACTTTACTTTAGCTGTTGTATTAAGCTGGCTATGAGGTATTGATTTTCTTGTTTTCCTATTATCAGAGGGCTCTTGCTAGAAAACACTGCTGGGCTGGTGATAAATAGAAATCATGAAAACCACAAATAATCAGAACACGTATTTGGTTCACTGGACCCATGGGTAGAGCTGTCGAACTAGGCTGTGAATCAAAGTCTATCAACTGAGCGATGTTAGGTTCCAGATGGGGAACAGCTTGAAATCCCCAAGTTCCAAAGGGCTGAATCTCCCTAGGGACTTTTCAAGTACTTTATCTCATGATGGACCTCACAGGGCATCAGGTAAGGGGACAGGAATGAGGGAGACTCTATTCCAAAGCAAGCTATGTAGCACTTGCTAAAGCCCGATGCTCAGTAGCCCACACAGAGAACCGGCAATCACGGGCCATCACACCCATCCATAGAAGAGGGTCTTTGGCACTGGACAGATGTGTGCTTACAGTGTTCCTCAAGAGCGCAGGTGAGCAGTCCCCTGGAGCAAAACTCAGCCCTTCTAAGCTGCACAAGTTATCCTATCTTTGATTCAACGCCCTTAAGGATGCTTGAATGAGAACGGTTCCAATGGATTCATATATCTGAGTGCTTGGCTCCCAGCTAGTAGACTGCTTACGGAGAAGGAATGTCATTGGGATCCCCCGAGGAGTCAAACCCCACGCCAGGCCCAGTCCCTCTGCCTCCTGCACGCAGATCAGGATGCGAGCTCTCAGCTACTGCTCCAGGTTGCTAGCCTCCCACCAGGCCGTCCACCACGATGTCCATGGACTCACCCTCTGACATTGTAAGCAAGCCCCCAGTTAAATGTCTATTTTTATAAGCTGCCTTGGTCATGGTGTCTCTTTGCAGCAGTAGAACAGGAACCAGGACGTACCTAATTTGTCTGAGGAGGCCAACCTCAGCATTGAACCTTTAGCTTGTTGTAGAATTCCTGAAGTCAGAGACCCTGAGCCCTTTGTACCTTGCCACAGACTCCCCTGCCACTTTCAGTGAGCCAAGAATTTTGTATATACTGAAGCCAACAGATCACTAAATCTTCAGAAATGAAGGGTCCCAGTAATGAAAAATAAAAATAAAAACAAAAAGTGTTCATCATTAGCACTGGCCAGCATTAAATCATCCTGGAATTGAGCAAGGGATTCTGGACCTTAGGATGAGATTTGGGTTGCTATTTTCCACATGTTTCTGTTATGATGGATAGGAAAGGTCTTAAGGTTATGGGATGTTGGGAACTCTGGCCAAGCAGTCCAGATGCTGTATACAGCAATGAGTGATCCTTGAGGAAGAGAGAAATGGAGCAGAGAAATTTCCCCCGACTCATCTGCCAACTGAACATAGCCGACCCTCTGCATCTGTGGATTCCACGTCTGAAGAGTCAAATGAGTGTGGGTGGGAAATAGTCCTAAGAACAAAACCGTATCTGCTTTGAACACACCCTCACTTTCCTGTCATTACTCCAGTTAACAGCACAGGACAACAGCTTACATGGCATGGCAACATATTAGGCATTATAAACCATCTAGTGATGATCTAAAATAAAGACGGCTGCTGGAAGTTAAAGGCTAGCTTTATATGTAATTCTTTCCTCAGGCATTGGAGCCTGGTGGATTTCAGGGATCCCAGGGAGTCCTGGCAGCTGCCCGCACCTCCCCCCACTCCTCTCCAGTCTTACAGCTGCTGCTGTTAACTAGCAGTCTCCTCTGTAACTGCCGCCTTCCACCTTAGAAGGCAGCTCCACAAGACACCGCATTATCCTGGTTGGCGTTTTGCTATCTTTGCACAGGCTAGAGTCATCTGGGAGGAAGAATTGCAGTTGAGAAAATACCTCCATCCAATTGCCTACAGGTAAGGCCAGGGGACATTTTTGTGGCTAAAGATTGCTAGAAGAGGACCAATCCCATTGTGGGCGGCACCATCCCTGCCCTCTCTGTCAGTGCCTGCTTTCGCTTCCCCTGGTGTTGGGCTGTAACATATAGAAGAGTGGGAGCCTTTTGAACATGCAGAGTACTGTACAGTACAGGCCGACCTGCAGGCCATACATCCCACTTCCCATCACACCGCGCAACCTGCTCGCCACAGAGGCCAAACCACAGCAGTGCCCACTGTAAATCCATCGCCTGTGTGTGGGAAGGAGTCATCTGAATGACTCCCTCTGTGCCCCAAAGATGTGGGAGGACGGCTGATGGGTCAGCTGTATCTTAATAAGCACAGAGATGGTTAAAATAGCACAGTCCCCATTCAAAGGAAAAGACACTGAAGGGAATAGGCAGCAGAAACGCAGGAAGCACCCTGTGAAATAGAAAAGAAGAAAATCCCAGAGATATGAGGTGGCACCGTACCTCACAGAAGACAAGAGCCCATCGGACAAGTTGGTTGCACAGAAATTTAAAGGGTCAACACTGATGTGTGACTTAGGCCCTGGCCCTCAAAAAGTACAAAATGACAGGAAAGACCAATTGTACAAAGATGTCTGTGTCAGCCTCACACACAGAAGAAAAATGCCATCCCCCATCTGTGCATTCGGTAGCAGGGTAGGCACTGACAAATAAATACATGTCAGTCATGTGACACGTCGCCCAAATGCAACATCAAAAGGTCAGCGAACTAACTATGAAAATCCTATGGGAACATGACATGCCTGATGTAGGAATGCTGCATGGTAAAGATACCTGGGCCAAATGACAGCCGTGGGACCTGTGCTCAGTGCTGTGGTCTGAAAGGGAGCACCAAAAACAGAAAGAGAGTTCTCTATGCTGCATAGTGGGCCTGTGGGAGATGCATCTCTCACACTGACTCTGTACTCACTGTCATCCGTGCAGTGACCGAAGGATTCTCTTCAGGGCAGCTAGAGCATCCTGCACAGAATGCCTGAGAGCATCGGTGGGCTCAGATTTGGGGTATTTTTCTGACTTTGCAATGTTTGCATGATGAGACAGGCTGGGGATGAGACCCGTAACATGAGAATTCATGTATGGTTCCCATATGAAGAGCCTGGGTAACCTGACATGGTCTTTTTTAGTGCACTGTGCTTTGGCTGTGGCCTGTCTCGGGATAGCAGGTGTGACACTTTCCTATGCCAGTACTCAAGAAGCCTCAGCTTTGGTGTATTTAGGGTGCTGTATTTTCAGATTAGGGACACTCCAACCATACTTCAAAAACTAACCCTGACTGTAGTTTTCAAGCTTTAATATGAGTAGGGGAGAGATAAGGGATGCTGTCATGTCCCTCTAGCTGGACACTTGCACAGCATTGCTTCTCTGACTTCAATGCATGCCATCTTGTTGAAATGCAAATAGGACTGAGTAGTTCTGGGGTGGCCCTTGTGAGGTCCATACTGTAGGCCAAGGGCACACTGTACAGAAAAAGTCTACCTGGAAGGCCAGAGCTGTCTAGCTTTCTCTCTATGTGTGTGTCTCTCTCTGGGTGTCTGAGTGTGTGTGCCTGTGTGTCTGTGTCTCTCTGTCTGTCTCTGTCTCTATCTGTCTGTCTGTCTGTCTCTCTCTTTTTCTCTCCCCCCACCTCCCACTGATTCATTTCTGCTGTAGCATCAGTTCTGGGCAGTGCTGTACTAACCATGTGGATGGCTCCAGGAATTGAGCTGGGGACTTGGTGGCACTCTGACTCACTGCCTCAGGCCAGGTATTTGATAGTTCCTGGCACAGCTTGACTGTCCCAGGGGAGTAAAAGATTCCTTTTAGGAACACAGCTGTGATTTCAAATGAAGCACCTACAAAGTATCCAAGGACGTGTGTTTCCTAGAGAATCTGGTTTCTAAGGTGATTTGATGGGTATTTATGTCCCCATTTATTCACCGCCCAATTTCAGAATTCCTTGTGTGAGATGAGCTACCAAGGACTACAGGATATACAACTCACCCACATGGCAAGGTCCAACAGAGTCTCCCAAAGGAGTACTCAGCTCACTCATTTGTGAGGTCAGCCTAGAGCTAGGTCCTTCCTCCTAGGCTCCCTCTTGACAGAAGTAGCTCGTGAATGAATGGACAAATTAATGAATGGGTGATTACAAGAAAAATAACAAACCAACCTTATATAGTCATTCACTAGCTCTTATGTGCTTTCCAATCTCTTGGCTGACAGCATTGCTTTAAGGACATCTGGGCTTAGACACTGAACACCTTTCTCTGAAAACATAGACTTCCCTCTTACTCCCGTGATAGCTTGAGACTTCCCCGTTTGCACTGGCCCTTCTAAATGGCCACCACTTATTCATACATCTATTTGCATTCATTCAACCAACCACCAACAACCCCCCCAACACTCTAATGCAAAGGACTATGGAATTTGGAATTTCACTCAACTGACAATCCAGTTATTATGAAGCAAGCGGGGGGTAGAGTTTGTGTGTGTGTGTGGGAGAGACAGACAGACAGACAGACAGACAGACAGACAGACACAGCTCTCCCCAGTCCATGCTAAGTTCTAAGATACTTTTCTCTTGACAGACCTTTGATGAGGAGGCCACTTATTACAAGAGAACACAGTATGTCACATGCGCTATACAACCCACATCCATCCCTGCAGTGCCATCGCTTTTGTTGGGGACAAGCCCATGTTCTGAAAATGAATGAATACAAATGTGGGCATTTTGGCCTGAAGCCCGGACCAGGGCCCAGAACCCCTGCCCCCAACATTCACTAGTACAATAGCAGTTTATATCCCGCAGTGCCCCCCCCCCCAATGAAGGCAGAACTGCTGTGAATGACAGGAGCACCCCCAAAATGAAGTCAGCTGGCACTTACTAACTTAGCAAGAACAAAAGGCACCAAAGTATGTGGGGAATCTCACAGCAAGTCAATGCGACTTACATACCAAATACAAGCTTTCACCAGTGTGCGAGTGAGGGTATGAGGATGTGTGTGTGTGTGTGGGGGGGGTGTGGGTGTGTGGGTGTGGGTGTGTGTGTTTTCAACTCAATGTATATTGAATAAATATTCAAACTCAAGAAATCTTCTGGGGGAAAATAATTACGGCTTTACAAACCAGGAAAACAGTCCATACCATGGGCCAAAGAGGTGTCCTTTTATACATACCTAGTAACTACATCTCTTCTTACACACAGTGATTTCTTTCTGTTTGGGGGTGGTTGGGATGGTGGTTTTTCACATGTGTTTATTAGACTACATGCTTGCTTTGGTATAACTCAAACAAAACTTATGCTTTTGTTCCTTCGTGTTAGCAGACACTTCTCTACCACTTCATCAAATTTTCAAATAGTGATTTTTAACAAGACAGTAGTTTTTCACAACTAAGTGCCCATCAAGCAAAGACAGCTTTGGAGACATTGCAGTGGGCACTAGGAAGTGAACCTCTCTCACTAGGTAGGGAAGTGCATGAATACCTGCATCTCTCTCCCACCATCCTGACCAGTGCCCTGCTGGCCTGAGGGAGCCACCTCAGCCAATCCAAGTATCCAAGGTTACATGGATACTCTCCTAGCATGGGCTGATTCAGGCAGTGGGGCATTTCCTAGGAGATGGGCTGCCCATCAGCCCTTGGGTGGTATGGGCCCCTGAATGTAAGGGATGGACATGTGACAAGAGCATTCCAGAATCATTACAGTTCCTGGGCAAATTAACTTAGCTTGCATTGTAAATTGGACAGCAGCTAATCCCCCTCCACCTGTCATTATCCCCTCCCCCCCTCCCCACCCTCCTCCCCTCCCCACCCTCCCCCCTTTACTACCTACTGGGTGATATCACATTCCCTAGGGTCCACTACCCATTTCCTGGGGATAGCTAAGGCCTACCTGCTCTTGGGGCCACTTTGGCCTTTCCTCTGGGGTCCTGGTCTTGGTCTTGAGTCCTCTCTGGGGGTCTCCAGGGTGCTTAGCCTCAGGGGGAATGTTCAGTGACTTGGGTCTTCCCTCATGCCTACTGGGTCCGTGACTGGTCTCGCTGGGTGGACAGGCCTCTGTGGAGTCCTCAGGACCCAGCTCAGGCATGTGCTCAGGGCTGGCCTCGCTGGCGCTGGTGATGCTGGTCATGCTCAGGCTCATCTTAATCTCGGCCACTATCTGGTCGATGTCTTCCTCCTGCTCCTCCAGGTCCCCGTCCCCACGCCTCATGCGATATGGGGAGGCGCCACCTGTGTCCCCATTGGTCTCTGTCGGGTAGTAGTCCTGGTAACTCTCTTTGCTGGAACAGTAGTGGCCATCTTCTTCCTGGTCATGGACCTCCAGGACAGAAGGGTCATCCTCTGGGATAGGCAGGTGGCTGTCTGGGTACTCCTGGCTGTTTTCAGCCCCGTGGCTATGAGTATGAGGGCCCACTGAGTCCGTCCACTCCTCCACTGCCTCCTGACACTCGTCGGTATCCACGGGATGCGCACCATGGGCTATGTACTCCTCCCCATTACAGTCCATGCCCTCTAGGTAGCTGTCATCCTCAGGACAATAGCGAATGTAGTAGGTAACACCCTCCTCCTCCTCAGGGAGGCCCTCATCATAGTCCTCCTCCTCAGATGTGTTGTTTACATAGTCAGAGCTGGAGTCCCCATCGGGGCTATGGTTATGGCACTCTTGTTCCTCAGGCGTGGGGCTCTCTGGCCGTAGAGTGGCCAGCTCCAGGCCCGTGGGTACATAGGTCTCCAGGGGCAGTTCTGTGTCCTCGTTCTCAGGCTCCTGGTCATGGGGGATAGGAGCTGGCCTGGCCCTGTGGTCCAACATGCTGCTCGCAGGGTTCTGGCACTTGCGGTGGGCCATGACAGACACTCACACAGCCATTGTTACCTGGTAGCAGCCACTGTGGAGAAGAAGGTAGAGAGAGCCATCAGAGTCACATAGACCATGGCCAACCCAAGACACATGCCAAACCCACATCGCCATCTCTTGAGAGCACGTTTGCTCAGAGCACTGTGGATGCACAGCTGTTCAAAGGATGCAACAGTCCCATCTGAATGCCCCAGGGGTCAGGGAAAACCTATTACCATGCCAGAAGAGGCTAAGGATAGACAGAGCTGGAAAGAAGGCATGAATGAGAAGACAGCCACCAGGATGCCCAACTCCACCATAGGACTCATACTCTTTGGCTTGTATCAGTCTGGTGCTAGAATGGAACCTAGGCAGATGTCCTACCCCTGAGAACACTCTGGCCCACAGGCTCACTCTTGACCTCTGCACAAGACTCACTTTATAATGGTAATCCAAGTGGCCAAGTCAGGGGGTCATCAGATTGAGGTAATTGCTCTCAAAGAGAAAAAATAACAGCATCTACTAAAGATACCATGAAGACCCATGACCAAGGAAGACCATTAAGTCCTCTGGTCTAAACCCCATGTTTTAGCACCCAAGATACACACATATTAAAACATCCTACTGGACCCCAAATTTATACCATCACTGCATGTCAAAATAATTAAGTGTATACATAAAGTATTGTGCTGCCTAGTTTTATATCTACTCGGCACACAAGCTACTTTATTTTTAGAACCATTTTCTAGACATCTGAGAGGAACACTCCTTCATTGCTGGTGGGAATGCAAACTAGTACAACCACTTTGGAAATCTATCTGGTGCTATCTCAGAAAACTGGGAATAGGGCTTCCTCAAGACCCAGCTATTCCACTCCTTGGAATATATCCAGAAGATGCACCGGCACACAGCAAGAAAATTTGCTCAACCATGTTCATAGCAGCCTTATTCATAATAGCCAGATCATGGAAACAGCCTAAATGTCCCTCAGTAGAAGAATGGATAAAGAAACTGTGGTACATATACACTATGGAATACTACTCAGCTATTAAAAACAAGGAATTCCCGAAATTTGTGGACAAATGGATTGAGCTAGAGATGATCATAATGAGTGAGTTAACCCAGAAGCAGAAAGACTCAAATGGTATATACTCACTTATATCTGCATACTAGCCCAATGGGCATGTCCCATGAAAGCCTTCCCTTACCAGGAAACTGGGACAAATGGGAGGACATCCTATTGGGACTCTAGATGAGAGAACAATGGGAGAATAGCAATGTAGAAGGATCCAGTGGGTCCTAGAAACCTACAAGTAGAACATTATGATAGGCAGATTTGGGTCATGGGGTCCCGCTCAAACTAAGGCCCTAGCCAAGGACAATACAGGCGGTAAAATTTAAACCCCTACCCTGATCTAGCCCATGGACAGGACAGTCTCCACACCTGAGTGGAGAGAGGGATTTGACTTTCTCAAGTACTCTGGTGCCTCACATTTGACTATGTCCCCTGGCAGGGGACACCTAGTGGCACTCAGAAGAAGGACAGCAGGTCACTGAGAAGAGACTTGATACCCTATGAGCATATACAGGGGGAGGTAATCCCTCTGAGGAACAGTCATAGGGGAGGGGAATAAGGGGAAAATGGGAGGGAGGGGAGAATGGGAGGTTACAAGGGATGGGATAACCATAGAGATGTAACAAGAATAAATTAATTAAAAAAAAAAAAAGAAATAACATCCATTTTTTTAAAAAGTGGTTAAGACAGTAAATTTATTTTATATCTATTTTACCACAGCTAAACAAAAACATAGAAGTGAGATGTTAGACTGGACCAGTGGAGGACAGGATGCAGGGGCTGAGTAGGCAGTTAGGTGGTGAAAGCAATGTTTCAGACATGGGGAGGCTGATGACAACCTATGAGAATATTCCCAGTAGCCACTGACCAGGCTCTGAGCGCAAGGCCCGGAACAGCCTCTCTCTGAAACCATGCCTGGCCAGAGAGCTCATAAGCCGGAGCTGGTCACACTCTGTGTCCCAGAGCCCTCGGGACAGCACCGTGCCAGCAGTGGTGCCCAACACACAGCTTAGTGGTGAGACTGCTTCTTCCAGCTATTGTAATCCTCACATTGAATTTCCAATCTCCTCAAACTGCTCGCATTCCCAGAAACCGTGGTGGCCAATGACCCCAACATCCCAGATACACTGTGATGGCCCATCATCACAATGCCTCAGAGACAGATATTTCTGTTCCTAGACTTACAATGAGGATAAATCCTGATACACCTACTGCACTTTGAAAACAAATTCTGTAGATATCCAAAGTTTAGTTTACTCTTTTGTTTTGTTCAAGGCAGGGTTTCTCTGTGTAGCCCCTGCTGTCCTGGAATTCACTCTGTAGACCAGGCTGCCCTCAAATTCAGAGAGCTCCCCTGCTTCTGCCTTCTGACTATTGGGATTGAGGGTGTGCACCACCAGACATATTCTGTAGTATGGAACATGTTTTGGGCATAAAGCATAAATCTTGTGTTGTGATTATAAGATATACTGAGAAACTAGTTTAATGCTGAAGTAACTATCTCGTATATAGTTCCCATTGTGAATAACATTTTGTTTTGATGATATATGAATAAGAAATAAAAACTTCTAACAAATAGGAAAGAAAGAAAATACTGTAAGTAAAACGTTAGTTAACTCAGTCAGTCTAACCTCTAGAGCATCGGCACTTGGTCTCCCAGACCCCAAACGTGCCCAGAATATGCACATTCTTCTGCAACTGGGGGAAATTCTCTAGCACATGGTAAATCTCTCACTAAATACTGAATAACTCGAGTGCATTTTAAATGTCACGCTGACAGTGAGAAGCAGGGTGGTGGCATGGCTATGCTGCCACACCATCATAACCTTGAGAGCCAGGAGTCCTAAGACGGGCCGTCTGTACTAAGCTTTGTGTAAGCCCGGCTCTGTCCAGACTTCAGTCCATGTCATTTGCTCTCCCCACCAGCCCCACGCCATTTTAATTGCTGTGGCTGTAAGATTTTTAACACCAGATAAGTCAATTTTCTCCATTATTCTCATTTTTAGACCTCCTCCAGCTATTTTCACATGCATTCTCCCAGATGAACTTAAGAGCTATTGAGTCCAAATGCCCTCCAGCACTTCACTATCACTGTGGTTAGAATAGCCTTCAATCATTGATTATTTTAGAGAAATTCCCAAACTTACGATGTTGGAATATTTTTATTCAATTTTACCCAACAAATAAATCCACATTTACCTAAGTCCTAAATGGATCCCAATGGCTTTGTAGTTTTCTTCAAACTTATAAACATTCTTTGTTGGCTTTATTCTTGTATTCTTTTTTGTGTTGCAGTGAAGTTTCCCTCCCTTTGTTTACATGGCTGTTCCTGGTATATAGAAAAAAAAATTACGTACTGGTCATTGAAAAATCACATCTTACTAACCTACTTATTCCTGGTTGGTTTTAGTTGGTACTGTCCTGTCCCTCGGCAAAGGACACTACCCACAGGTCCTCACAGCCTTCCTTCTCTTTCCCATCATGTGCTTATCTTGCTGACTGTGCTCCTCCCTGTTGGATTAACTAAAAATGGTACTAGAGTCATCCTTTGCTTGCTTGAATGAGTAACGTCTCCCATAGGCAGTGGCCTTTGAGTTAAAGGCTGTGCCGTGTCATCTGCTCTCTGCCTGGGCTTGTGACTCGAGATTTGTTCACTCAGCTACTTGTTCTTGTACCCATACGGCTCTGGCCCGCCCCTCCCTGCCATTATAGGCTCTCTGAAGTCACAAGTGTCAAATAAACTCCTTCTTTTATAAGTTGGTTCCAGTCATGGTATTTTTATCACACTAACAGAAAAGTAACAAGTATATGGACTTATTTCTAATTTCAAAGATGTATCCGCTTTATGTCTACGTCGTGTCCGTGTATGTTTACATGTGTGTATATGTAAGTGCACATGCCTGGGTGTGTACACAGAAGCCAAATGAAGACGTCAGATTCCCCTTCTTTCACTCCCTGCCTGTTCTTTTGAGGCACGATCTCTCCCTAGGCTTGGAGCCTGTGTTTTCTCAGGTGGGCTGGAAGCCAGCCTTTCTTTCTTTCTGGATCTTTCTTTTTCTGCTTCCCTCAGATCTCAGGTGACAGTACTCTTGACTGCTAGACTATCTCTCCAGGCCTAACACACCCTGTTCCTAACCTAAATCAAATGTTTTTTGATTTTTGATTTTTATTTTGCTGGTACTTTCCTAGGAGTGCTGAGGCAAGGAAGACAGCAAAACTTTCAGGAAGCAAAACAGTATTTTAATTACAGCGGTCTAAAAAACAATAGAAATCAATGACAAACAAATATAGAATATTAAAGAAAGCATTGACATTGCTTTTTCCCCCCTTTGAGCAACAATATGATACTGGGTAGTAGTAAAGATCATATTTCTAATCCAGCCCTCCTTTCAGTGGCTACAAAGAATTAATGACCTCTGGTGGCCACCTGGAAAGAGCATGCATCTTCAAAGAATCTACAAAATTTCATTTCACTAACTGGGCACCTTCGGTATGAAGAAGGTGCTTTCCTGTTAAAGGTGCACACGGACTTCATGAAGGCCCTTGCTCAAACCTAAAAGCCAGTTTTCTGGAAGACTGGGAAAAAAAACTTGAGATGGCTTCCACACTTAGGAAATTGGAAATGCCATATCTGCCCGAGGGTCTTGAAGAGGCTAACTAGGAGAGTTTACTCGGTCTACGTTCTGTTATTGCAATGAAATACCTGCGTCTGAGTAGTTTTATAATGGAAAGTGGTTTATTTAGATCAGCACTGGAGGTTTCAAGACCAAGATGCCAGCATCAGCTCAGTTTTAGTAAAAGCCTCAGAGTGGGTGGCATCGGCATGGTAGAATATGGTCAAAAGGGAGGGACGGTGAACCAGACAGAGCCAACGAGCACGGCGAGGACCAAGCTTCTTTGTGTAAGAATTTGCTCTCTCCAAGGTAGTTCAGGATCTCACAAGAGCTACCTTAACCCCTACTGAGAACAGCACAATCAGTGATGTAAGGGTCTTCCACTACAACACCTCTTAATGGCCCCATCACTTCCCTTTATTACCACAAAGGGCCCAACTTCCAACATATAGCCTCTCAGAGAACATGATGCTGTTGCCACCACAGCAGAGTGGCCAATTCAGGTCTGAACTCAACTACAGAAACTACAGAAGGATGTTAAGGAAGATGATGCGCAGTCAGAATTGTGTCTTCAATGGCTCTACCAACAAGGTAAGATGAGAGTGGTTATGGCAGGAGGCACTGACCCTGATGTGCATGTGCGTCTTCTTCAGTGGGACACAAGGGCATTTAGGCAGCAATACATATGGAAGAGGGATCATAGCAGGAAGCAAAGGGTTGCCTCCCAGTGAAGTATTGTACTCACTTTAAAGGTCACAGGTCAACTTGGGGATTTGCATGTTAATGGCATGTTCTGGGCAGGTGTGCCAAAGCCTAGCCTGGAGCTGCAAGTCCTAACTCAAGTGGACCTAGGACTTCACTTGAACGGTACAGCCAACATGTTTGTGGGTCTCTGGGAGCTCTCCACTTTCCAGGGATGAGTTTGACCTCTTTACCTTTCTCTATATGCCCCTTCCCCCAACTTATGGGGTGCTGGGAAACAGGACATTTCCATAGACTTTTTTCAGATGGAGCTTATAAGTCACTCCCATGGCTACTAGCAGGGCACGGGTGGATGGGCTGGCAAACTGTGGCCATTTGAAGAACAACAGAGAACCCTCATACCAGAAGACAGGGTGTGGCTGAGGGGCGGTGAGATCCAAAACAAACAACAAAAAAAGTGTGCAGAGATATAGGTGCAATGAAATGATTCCTTATAAGTAAACAGCTCTCCTGCTAGCTTACTCATACTGCCTATGCCCTAAATGAAATATTCTTATGTTAGCCGTATTTGGAGGTGAATTTTTGGAGACATGGGATTAGATGAGGTCATGAAAGTAGAGCTCCCCATGATGTTCTTAGTATCTTTAAAATGACTTATTTTAGTTTTAAAGATTGTGATCTAATTACATCACTTCATCCTTCCCTTTCCTCCCTCTGAAGCATCCCATACACACTTCCTTACTCTTTCAAATTCATGGCCTCTTTTTTCATTAAGTGTGTACATCCATGCACATACAGATACACATATATACATACATACACACACACACACACACACACACACACACACACACACATATATATATATATATATATATATATATTCCTGAACACATTAAACTGTAACCTGCTCAGTCTGTGCAATGTTACTTGTATATACCATTCATAGCCTTTAAGAAGACACACTGCTTGTGGTATGGGAACACTTTGCACTAGTGATAAAGGTTGTTAATCTCAACACCTCAACTTTAAAGCAACTTCTTTGGGGAGCCCCCTGATGTCTGGAGGAAGTAAGTACCCAAAGACCCACAAAACACCATCTGCTTGGCTGCCATCATCCGTGAACTCAGTGACTGGTGGACAGATTTCACTTGCTCAACTGCATACCACGTCTAGGGGTACAACTACATGTGGAAACAGCTGCCTAGTGGGAGGCCTCGAAGAGCTGCTCCCCCTTCGCTGGGAGAGAGCCAGAGGTGTGAGCAATCTGGCACCCTGTCTGCTACAATGACACGGCCAGAGATTTGTACTCCTGAGGGCTCATTTCTTTCTGGTGATGAAAATGGTGACCCCTTCACTTTGTGCATTTCACAAGAAAGGGGGAGGGTCGTGGGACTCAGGCAGACAGCCACTGCAGCCTCTCTGTGGTATTCCTTTCAATTCTTTATTCTGCTCTTCTCTTCATACAGCTGAGAGCTTACTGGAAGCACATTCTGTGCTCTCCTCTTTTTCTTTCTTAAAGTATGTTTTACATTTTTATATACTGATTTGGGGGGAGGATGTGTGTGGTGTGTGGCATGTGTGTGTGTGTGTGTGTGTGTGTGTGTGTGCAGGTGCCTGAAAAGGCCAGAGCAGTGCATCTGATCCCCGGGAGCTGGAGTTACAGTTGCTTATGAGTGGTACAAGATGGGTGCTAGGAGCCAAACTCAGGTCTTCTGCAAGAGCAAGGGTTCTTAAGTGCTGAGCCATTTCTTCATCCCTTCCTCTTTTCACCCAACACTATAAGCAGCAGTAAAAACTCTCCATGAACTTCATCTTAACAGCTGCATCATAGCTCTTCAATGAACAGTCTGCTATAGACTGCTTGATGGGTCCCCCAGAAGTCCCTATGGTGCAATCCTAACCCTAAGAGGATGGCATTAGGAGGTGGAGGCATGCATAGGTCATGTCAGCAAAGCTGAGTCTTCTGAGGCTTATAAAAGACGCTCAGGAGACCTGCCTTAGCCCTCCCACCATGTAAGGACCCAGTGCAAAGCAGCCATCTATGAATCAGGAAAGGACCCCCATCAAATACCAACATACCAGCATTTTGACCTTAGACACCCCACCCCAGGCAGCCTCTGAACTATGAGGTAAGGATGCAGCAGCCCAAGCTACGCCCACCTGCAGCATCTTTGTTAGGGTGGCTTCTGCTGATAAAGAAGCCATTCCCCTGCTCAGTACACAGTGTCCTGCTCTTGCACAAGTGATGCTGTGAGGCATCAGAAACCATCCCTCCCCTGACCCCCGCCCGCCAGCACTGGGCCTCTGTTCAGAACACTTTAAAATCTTTGTTGCATTTAGTGGCCCACATCCTCAGATGAGCACAGGGAGGAGGAGTGTGGCCAGGACAGAGTTAACTGCACTCCCATAGCAGTCCAGAGGCTTCCTCATGCAGGGCATGTACACAAGCATATTGAGGTCCTTTGCTTCTGATTAGTCACATTAAGAACAGCTCCTTCATAGCAGAGCATCTGGAAAAGCTACTTGATTGTACGGGAGAAGCATGATTACCTGCTACATGTCCAAGAAAATGAGACCCCGTGTCCAGACTCAATTAATTCTGTGACAGCACATAAATCAACAGGAAATGCAGCCTCTGACACTGCTCAGCACTCGGCCTCTGAAGCATCCTAATGAGAAGGGGATAAAGGCTCCTTGTCGACGAGAAAGAGCGGCAGTGTCCTCATTACACGTCACACTTGTCTCCTGCACGGAAGAACGCACCAGCTGGCCCCGAGTGGAGCTCGGAACATGGCCAATGAAGATGGAAACAGCTATGCAGCCACCACGGTCCAGGCTGGGGGACAATCAATGCATGCAGATAAGATGTGGACACAGCCAGGCCGGTGCCAGCATCACTTCTGTCCTCCAGCGTGGCCTCGCGTGTGATAAAGATAACACGCTTTTGTTCCTCTCTGATGTGACCTGGCTGCTTTGACTAGATGCGATTTTCACCGACACAGCCTTAGAGTGCACTCGCACAATCAGCCCAAACGTCCTGGACAGAAGTGACTAGGTAGTTTTTTTTTCAAAGGCACAGGCCAATTCTGAGTTCAGAGGAGCCAGTTCATAAATTCTTCTTCTAGAACCCTGGCTGATGTCCACCACTGACAAGCAAGACCCTATAACCTCTTTAGGATCACGAAGAAGGAGAAGTGTGCTTTTCTTTGAAGACACGAAATGGCTGAGAACACATTAAACCTTCATTGACAAGATCCTATCTGAGCCAGTGTTGGCATAACCACATGACAACTGAGTGACAATGGAACAGAGAACATCGTGCTGTATTTCAGTTACAGTCATGCACACACATACTAAATTGAGAAAATACAACAAAATGTTAGCAAGCACGGCCTTTGAGTCATAGGACAATGGCATTTACCACCTGCCTTCCTTCATTTCTTCACGGTACTGCTACTGCCAAGATAAAATTAACAAACAAAACAAAACAAAACAAAACTAGTGTCTCTCTGCAGGCCCTATGGAGCCCAGGCAGCCATGCCATCAGGTGGCATTTCTACAGCAGGAAGCAGGGAAGTCTCAGCCCTCTTTAAGGGGTGCACGGTATGGGTGTTGACTAACTTCTGGGGGCTCATTTTTTTCCCTTCAGGATAATATCCTTCTGCGTAGTTGGCCTCCCCACCACAGCCTTACCTCAGAAAGGGTGCAGATGAATGGTCTGCAAATGCAGTCACAAACTACAGTCAGCCCCCCTCAATCAGCAGCGGGGCCACAAGAACTGATCTTTCTAGGAGCCCGCGTAACCTATACTGAGGCCATAGTTAATGTCATACAGGTCAGCGCTGAGGAGCACACGAACTTCACCATAGAAACATTACTATCCTTACTGGTCGCCTCTAAGCAGTAGAAACAGTGGGTTCTATCACACAAGAACTTCTCAGTACCTTGTGGGGAAGACAGTGGCTCGCTAAAGTTAGCCTCTGTGTCACGTGTTTGTTCCCGCAAGCTGGGGCTGTTATGCCTCTTGGTCTTGCAATTCTTCCTTAAGCCCGTGCCTTAAAAGCTTGGCCTACAAAATGGTTACCAGTGGGAGCTGATGAAGTGTGCTCTCAGAGAGGGCTACCATACCTCCAGCCCCTTCCTCTACTTCTCCTGTGCCTCCTGGCTATCAACCTTTTTCTGTTTATAAGTTGATTGCGTCAGATCTTTGTCATAGTAACAGCAAGCTGATGGATAAGCAAGAGTGGGTGACAAGGTGGTGGTAGGTGGTTGATGCAAAACATGTCCAACACTCCCTTTTCTCAACATGCTTGAGAAACTTCTCCACTTAGCAAACGCAAGCTAATAACAACAACAACAACGTTGCTAAGTCCATCCTTTCCTGAAGCTATTCTCAGTAAACAAAGACGTCTATCAGTCTCAGAGAAACAGCTACAAGAGGGCACGGTTTAAAGGGATTGTTTGTGCTGCTACTGGCCTATTATTTTCACCTATTTTCAAGCACGTGCATCAATTAAAACTTAAAAGAATCCAGGCATGTGTGTGTGTGTGGGGGTACCATCCCCACCCCCACCACACACACACACACACACACACACACACACACACACACACACGTGAAAGTCAAAACCCACAGGACCAGAGAGTACAACCTTCAAGTCCAGACACGGCAGCTGTGTGAGTCTGGCTAAGCTCGTCTGGGCAGGCCCTGATCTGGCACCACAGTGTCCCGAAAGGGAACTTCTGGCAACAGCTCCAGAAGGGCAAGCAGGACGGACATAGCTCCTCCTGGAGCTCAGAAGGAACTGACCTGTGCCAGCAGCTTGATCATTCACTTCTAGAACTGTGAGGCCACATCTTTTCTCTTGTTCTTCTGTAACAATTGTAGATGCAGTTTCTCAACATTTTTTTTAAGTCCTATCATAGAACATTGGGGGAGGGAGGGGGAGATGTGCATCAGAACCATATTGGATCTGACACATGAATGTGACAAATCTTTTCTTTTTTTTTTTTTTCAGGTCATCTTCCCTTTCTCTCAGCAGCACATTATACTTCCCAGAACGCATACTCTGCACATTTTCTTAATGTAATTACTCTCTCCCTCCCTCCGCCCCGCCTGCCTTCTTTCTTTCCTTCCTTGTTCTATTATAAATGTCATCCTTTTTTTTTTTTTTTAAACAAGTGGCTACTGAGTGTGCTCTAGAAATATCACACGTTATTGAATATTAGCCTCACTGAGTTTCTTCATTAGAGCCAGGAGCATTTTGTAGGTGGCAAGGATTTGTCAGACAACAATGCAGCCTGCCGAGGAGGAGCTGGCTCAATCCATTCCATTGTATGCATGCAGACCTGGCAGGGGCAGTAGTCTCCATCTCCCTGGCTGTCTTCCTCTCTCTCTCTCCTTCTCTCCCTCCCTCCTTCCATCCCTGCCCCTCCCTCCCTCTCTCTCTCTCTCCTATTTGTCTCATCTTCCTTTGTCTTCTTTCCTTGCTCCCCCCAATTTCTGCCTGACCCCATGGCTCTCCATCTTTCTGTCCCTCCTCTCTTTCCTTCTAATCCTATTTTAAGGGTTTTTGTTGTTTTATGATCTCGTGGTTGTTGTTTTGGCATGAACGGATGTTGAATTTTATTGACTGTTTCTACCCTTACTGAGGCACTCTGGCTTTTCATCTTTTTACTGTTACTGCCATGGGATGCACTACGGAACTGTTGAGTTCTGAATCCCAGCCAGTATTTCTGGGATTAGCCTACTTAGCAGCCATGATGTGTTAGCCTTAGATAGATACGCTGCATGCATTTTGTGAAGAATTTTTCACATCTGTTCTCATAGGATGTTTGATCTGAGATTTTCTTATACTGTCCTTTGTTTCTTCCTCAATTTACTATTTTTCTCTTATTTCCTTATATGAGAGGACTCTGCTGTCACATCTGGAATCGATGTTTCTGTTTTCTCAAAAAGGATATGGAGAATGAACATCGTCATTACTATCCTGTGTCTTTTGGAAACATTTGGAGGAACTCAGCAACAAAGCCATTTAAATTAGCTGAAAATTTTGCAAGTTTTTTTTTTTAAACCATAAATTTGACATTTTTAATAGCTATAGGAAAATTTAGGTTATCTATTTTTTAATGAGTTCCTTGGTCTCTCTTTTTTAACGAATTGGTTCATTTCTCTGGCTAACAGCTTAGGCCGATGGATGGCGTGCATCTTTTATTCATTAATGTGATGTCTCCTCGGAGCTCTATTCTACAGATTGTATTACCAATACCTAGTGTTTTATGGTCTACTCTGAGTCTACCACTATGAGTAAAATATGAAAGCCTCACTACTATATATATGCCTCTTATTCATGTATCTTACACTATATATCATATGTTATATCTATGTGCATTGTCACACACAATGAAGGCAAAGCTTGTGGGAGACACATACATGTTCAACTGCCTAAGGGGTGAAGTCAGTCGATTTTATCAAGTTAGGCCTTCACTGTCTCTGTTGTTCTTCTTTCTTTCTTTCTTTCTTTCTTTCTTTCTTTCTTTCTTTCTTTC